>CM034155.1:464883173-466083173 GCA_019776745.2 Taxus chinensis | reverse complement strand
AGACTGATTAAAGTTTTTTTTAAAAATCACACTACTTAGCTCATGAGAGCTTTTTATCCATTTCCTACCCTCTATGCGAGCTCAACGAGATTTGCACAGTTCTATCGAGTCAACACGAAGTTTAATTTTTTTTTTATATTCAAAATATTGATTTATTTTTTCATAACACACCCCAACTTGAGTATAACTCGGTGAGACAGGAAATACCAAGAAAATTTTAAACTCTTTCATAACCCGGTTCTACACCTAAATACGTGAACCAGAACAACCAAGGATAAAGTAAGAAATAATAAATTTAAAATTGTTTTAACGATAAATGAATATTTCTTCTGGTTGGGTCATTCCAACTAGTATTTTCTCCAACCCACCGTACTGTCCATTCCTAGAAGAGGGTTAAGTAGATTGATTTGTACCCATTTTGATTTAGAAAAATGGATAAAAATTGTGACATCTAACACAGTTCGCACTAAGAGCTTTTTCCTAAATAAATAATTCAGACTAAACTCATCATCTAATATATTCGATTTAATCAAAAAAAGTAGACAGCTCAGTTATAATACTGGTAACTTCCAACTCAAAAACCACCTTAGCTAGAAGGATTGCCTTAATAGCAGAAATCAATATAATTCACACTTAGATGCAAACTGTACATACGGAATTTTAGGGTACCCACAGTTATAAAACAATTACAAGAAATCCCAGAGAACCAAAAAACCTCCTCGCAAGGTATTCTATATATTGTAATAAGCTCTCCAAGTGAGTAAAGGAACATACCTCATTTTGTGGTGGTTCAAGAAATATTCATGATGTTTTTTTCAATCAGATCTTCCAACTTATTTTCTTTGCGTTTTGGTCTTCAAAAATACAAACTACACATCAAGGCATACTTAAAGAAACCTTCGCCAATAGCCGCCCTGCTCAACAAAATCCTTCACGCATTTTTCAGAATATTACTTTTAATGATGACTCAACCAAAAA
The DNA here is from genome assembly GCA_019776745.2 of Taxus chinensis. NCBI lineage: Eukaryota > Viridiplantae > Streptophyta > Pinopsida > Cupressales > Taxaceae > Taxus > Taxus chinensis. The sequence continues at coordinate 466,082,195 of CM034155.1, read as the reverse complement.
AAATAGTTTACAATCATTTTTCACCGCCTTTGCTTGTATTTATGATTCTGGTTCCCTGGAATAGTGTTTTTGCATTGTTTATGGTCCCCAAAGAATATCAATTTGGTTTTCACCTTTGGGTAAATGGGAATTCTATAAATAGCTGGCTTGTGCTTAAAGCAAATGGCCCCTCAAAAATTGCCTCTCATTTCTCATTTCAATTTTGGAGTCTTTCAAGATCTTAGGAGTTCAAAGTTTATTTAACCCTTGCATGCATGGTTAGTTTGTTTTGCTGTCCAGAAAGCCACATAATCTTCTTGTGCTAGTGATGAGTTACTACCTTTCATACAATCAATTGGAGTAGGACCAAGTTTTATTTTCAGTTAAAGCCATTAAAGTTGCAGGTTTTGTTCATATTAAACCAAGAATAGTTTCAGGTTCTGGACGTTTTATGTTGTATGACTTCGCAATAAATCCCACTAGGAATTACATAAGCCAAGCTCTAGTTCTCTTGCGCTATCCCTCTCCTACTCACATTGGCTATTCAGTTTACATCCTAAGCTGCCATTATTCCAATACCTACTTCTGTTGATGCTAGCATTACACGCTTTTCTGGATTCACGTGAGCACGAAGGAACGAGGAGACCACACTGAGGGGACAAAGCCACACACAATCGGATTCACCATTGTTCTGCAAAATCCAGGTTCAAGCTATCAAAGTTCTAGTTAAAGAATATCAAATAGAGTAGTCAATCATTTCATTTCAGTTAATAATCACTTTCGATATTGCCAGGGAAGCTGTGGGGATTGATAGTTTCTGAGAAACTATGATTCACTCCTCACTTCTGAGGTAGGATCGAGAGTCTTTCAAATAGATTAGATCAGTTATCTGGTTATTTAGAATAGATTCCACAACTACACAGGCAAGTAGCTATACTCGGTTGCTTTGTTTGTTTTAATTTCATTATTAGTTTAGTTGTCAATTTCTAGATATATTAAATAATTTCTCTTTCAATTCTTTTCAACCAGTTTATCAAAAAATTACAAAATAGAAATATACATAGATATATCTTACATAATTAATTTATTTTGTCATTAGTTAGATTTATATCATTTCCTTTTGCATGACAATCACAAGACCTAGGGAGCCCAGAGAATACGTATTCGAGCCAATAGTGCCTCAGCCCAATCTTTTTGCAGCAATAACTAATATAGATCAAAATCTTAGAATCCAATTCTTCAAAACAATAGACTTACAACAGATCAGCTCATAGTTAAGAGGGTTAAATATAGAAGACATACCAAGCTTACACACATTTTGGTCAAACAGCCACCACTACAGATTACCCTAGATAAATATCACATGACTGTAGAAGGGCTTGAAAGAGAGAAAACTTTCCACTTAATGATCCTTTGGTCCCATGAGCCAGACGCAGGAGACATTCTCACTGACATAAACACTAGCTTAAGAATTCAGGTTGCCAGAACACCTGTAAGGTACTCTGAGAAGATTGCACAACTTTAGTTCTAAATATAGAGGCCGAAAAGGCATACAACTACTAGATACTAGGGATTAGGGATTGATTCTTGTCATGACCATAGGAGGTCCACAACAACCACAAATCTATGGTTGTGATCCACAACATCCCACAACCCAATAAGCTCCACAGGTCAATCAGACATTGATGCTGGTTTACGCACATTAGTATTTAGATCCACTCCACTTCCACCAGCCATTATCACACAGTTATCCTTGTTAGACATAGCAGCTAATTCAAGCTAAACTTTTCTAGACTAGACCAACATCAATCACCCATAGAATCCACTATATACTCCATCATCCATCTTATGACCCTTTCTAGAGATATACACGAAACAATTAGGTCATTTTCCATGTATCCCACAATATATAGATCGGATCACGCCAGAGCTCGATATTGATTGGAGCCTTCGAGCAGTCATCCTCACCGACCGATCTATCATGCCAGTTCAGGTTAGGAGGGCCTTCTTTGCCTTAGATTCACAGATTCCATTAGTGTGCGTCGAAGACATAATATTACCTAACTAGTTTGTCTATACCCCATGTATATTCCATCCCCACCGAACTATCTCGGCATGACCTCGGGAGGTCAATGTGCATTGAGGAACTTGTAGTTACTTTTCCTTTTCTTATGATTCCCATGAATCATATTTCTAAATATTTGTTCATCACTAAACTTTTCAGTTGTCACTAGTCTCAAAATTGGTGAACCCAACGTGAAGGGAATAGTTGCTTCCTTTTCTTGGATTTTATTGTAGTGTTTCACTTCTTCCATCCACCTTCACTCTTTCCCATTATTCTGCGGGTATTCATATACCCCCCGAATATGTCGGGATTCGATGCATATGGCAGACCTCTCCTAGGTCTTGAAGCATACTACGATCAACTGAATAGACAGCCATCACCCTCACTCTCAGCATGGGGTGACAACTATTCAACTAACCGATTGTCAACACAAACTCCACCTCAAAGGACTAGATATAGTTCTTCTTTCCAAATAGAGGAGTTGGATCAGCTCGCTCAAACACAACAACCAGAGCCTTCAGGCTCGAACAACATGACGTTTACAAGAGAATCTGGTTCATCTCCTCAGGTGTTGCTTAGACCACAAATTAGTAGACAATCAGATCCATACCTATTTTTAGATGATGAACATTCAGTGTGTTATGCCAGGAATGAACAATGCTCTCGGAGTATGTACCCACCTATAGGAAGTTTACAAACACAACCCGAGGTCTCGTTTCAAGAAAACACCTCCATGCCACTACCTATAGGAAATGCCCTCAGGGAAACTTGGCAGGGCAACGATCAGTTCATAGCAGGGTACCACATGCCTATACAACCTCAGGATATACAACAAATGCCACTAAGGAAAAATACTGTGACTTCACCAAATGAAGTCATCTCAACTTTAGTAGAAAAAGTTAGAGGGTTAGAACTTGCTCAAGCAAGTCAAAATTCTCAATTCATGCAGGTAGGAAATTCCAATCCTCCACATCATCCTAGCCAAGTAGACCTCCTCACAGGAATAGGCATGTTGGGCATGCCTCCTCAGTATTCACAACAAATGCCAACTAGAACCACATTTTCTAACACCGTTCCAGTGGAAAATATGATACCTCCCAGTCTAGTACAAAATAATCCATTCCTGGGCAATACTCCTCCATACTTAAACATGTATTCCAAATCACCACAAGGAGATATGTTCTCTTCTCCCAGCATGTTCACTCAACCACAGGGATTTCCTTATGTCTCTGCAAATGCATACACTGTGCCATATCAACAACCCATTCCACCTCCACCCCCTCAGCAGGCACCATCGATGGTCGAAACCTATGTGATAGGGACTTATTCAGAATATTTGAAAGAACCCTTAGACTTCACCATATGAAGCGTAATGCTTCCAAGACCTCTTCCCGATTTTCCCAAATACAAAGGGGAGGGAGACCTGAACACACATATCAAGGCCTATGCCACAACCATTCGAGAACTGCTCCCTTGGGATGGGGTTGTTGCCAAAATATTCCCCAAAACTTTAGAGGGCATCACCCTCAATTGGTATTACAGAATACCTGAAGCTTCCATCCATTCATTTAAACAACTCATTTCAGAGTTCATCAAGGCGTTTGACATGAACAAACTGTTGAGAACAGGAATCAGGGAATTCTTGCACATTAAGCAAGAACACAATGAATCTGTCGCTCATTTCATCCAAAGATGGCGTACAGTCCTTTATTCTTCGGCAAGTGCTCCAAACATGGACCAAATGGAACTATGTGATTTATTCCTTCATTCTCTCAGCAGAGAGGTAAAGGAAGAAGTCCAGAAGTTCCCACTAAGGACTTACGATGAAGTACTTGAGAGCACCCTCTGAATAGATCAAGCGGTAATAGATAGCGGTCGCAAGACGTATGGAACAAATGGGAGGTTAATCACCCCTAGCCAGAATACTACGACTTATCCTACTACCACAAACGTCAATCAAGGACCTAAAATCCTTAACAAAAATCACGGTGCAACAACAGATGGAGTAACTGACCAAGCTAAAAGGCCAAATGTTGTAAATACTCCACCACTGATTAACAATCAACGAAACAACAATTTTACCCCAACAATCAATACAGTGGATTTTAATCATCCACAACAACAACAACAACAACAATGGCAGACCCAGACACAGGGTCCAAGTCAAAATTCAACTGGATATCAAAACCAAAACCAAAACCAAAAACAACAAATGCAAAACTTTAATCCTAATGGTCAATGGTTTAATCAGAGTTTTGGACCACAATATGTGCCAAACCAGCAACCTAGGAATTACAATCCTAACTCGTATTGTGGTTTCCACAAAATTCGAGGCCATGACACTAGAACTTGTTCGTGATTACAATAAATTCATGCAACGTCTGCCAGAAGAACAAAGACAAATTTTTATAGATATGTTCTTGGCAGATCCTGCATCACCAGTGCCAAATACTTTCACATGAGTAGTCTCCCCTCAAAATGCTCCCCTCAAGATCTTCAACGATCTGCTCCCAAATCACAATAACAACAAATTAAATCCAAATGGGACAAACAAGGGCATAATGATAGGAAATAATGATCATGAAGCCTCAACTTCGCTAAATCCACCTGTTGCACCACAATTAGGAAGTCAGCCATGACCCAAGATAGTCAGTTTAGTGGAGTTAGACACTGAGCTACACGTGGAAGTTGTAACAAGGACATGAGAGTATTCCTCTCAACCAAATCCAAGTTACCCGCTAGAGACAGATAACATCCAACAAATATTAGTAAAACCCATAGGTGCCTATGATTTAATTAATGACCTAACAAAAACCTTCTCTCACATCTCCTTTTTGGACTTATTGAAGAACTCTCCTGCCCACAGGGCTGCTCTTTTAGAAGCATTAGGTTTAGGTCATTTAATTAACATCACTCCACCTCCCAAAACACAGGTAAACCATATAGACTTTGATATCCACCCTCTGGGGCAGCCGGATAGGGATACCGAGTTTATATTTGACATAAACAAAATGCCAACAGACGCTGAGATTGCACGCAGAGGTGATCCAACCTTACATTTACAAGTATGGGTTTATAACAATTACGTTAAATGCAAATGGTTGATGATGGGGCAGCAGTTAACATAGTCCCCTTCTCTTTCCTTCAAAAGCTAGGGTATGGAGAAACAAATTACTCCACGACTCAGAATACGCTAAGAGGCTATGATAGCCTTAAAGCCACGTCGATTGGAACTATAATACTACTAGTCACCTTAGGACCCAAAACAATCCTGACTGAGTTTTATATTATAGATCGGGAAACCAACTATAATATGATCCTCGGCCGACCATGGATACACCGTATGAAGGCAATCCCTTCTACGTTATTTCAAGAAGTAAGATTCTTGCACTTAGGAAAGGTATTCATAGCAAAAGGTGATCCAAAACCATTCGATATACACCTAGCAGACCTGAAGAAAAGGCCAGGCATTCACTCTGAGTTTGAACTCCCAACAAACCAACTTAATAAACCAACTGATGCAAAACCGGAAGAAAATTTGGTACCTACAACAGAACTAGAGACTATGAACCTAGTCAAAGATATCCCAGCCCTCAAGGATGAGGATAACATTGTAAAAATAGTATCATTAGGAACTACTGCAAAAATTGTCAAATTGCTAGAACAGGATCTACCAATTTTCCTGCCATTTGATTCTGTAGGCATGGGATATACCCTAGGAGTTGGTTCTCTTCCAGCAGAGGATCTCTGCATGGTAGAAGTAACCAAAGCAGAAGAAGTTAGGCGTAGAACTAAATGTCCCAACGTCCATCTTCCCCAAGTAAATATTGGACTCTCCATTTTGATGGAGCTAGATGTCGTTATGGGGCTGGGGCAGGTGTGATCTTTACTTCTCTCGAGGGAAAGATCTTACCATTTGCCTTTAAACTAAATTTCAAATGTACAAACAATGGCGCTGAGTATGAAGCCCTCCTCCTTGGCCTCATCTTAGCTAAGAGGATCGGTGTCAATAACATCAGGGTGTTAGGAGGCTCTCAATAATTAGCAAACCAAGTCTTTGAGGTGTATGAGACTAGAGTTGAACACTTACAGCTTTACAAAACAACAATATTAGATTTGAGCAAAGAGATTTGACTTCATATCAATTGAAGCAATCCTGCGAGAACAAAATTTTCTCGTAGATTTGATAGCAACCTCAGCTTCACATTTCACTCCAAGCAGTGAGTTGGAGGACACCCGTTTCATGGTATCCCTTCGTACTGAACCATTAATAAAGAAAATGTCAAACCCTCTTTTAACGAACATAGCTGAAAACAAATCTACTAGCTTAGATCACATTGATAGTGATAGAGCTACTCTTGATTACTTAAACACCTATGCAGCGTTACATCTCACCCATCACGTGATAGATTTGTCCTTAATCCCACATTCATATTCTTACTCTAAAAATCCCATGATAGAGCTTCCCCCACAAAAGGAGCTCAGCATATATGCAATAGAGAATGGAGAAGATCCGTAGAACTACCTCCAAGCCCCACCTGAGTTTGAAGAAGGTAACACTTATTTAATCGAAGAAACAATTGATATTAACATCAGAACGGAGGAATAACCAAGATCTTGAAACTAGGATCTTTGTTAACTCCAGAAGAAATAGAAATACACACTCGAATCCTCAAAGAACATCAAAAGGATTTTACATTTAATTATAAAGAAATGACAGGGGTTGCACCACACATCGCGGTACATAACCTCATCACCAAATCAGATGCAAAGCCGATTAAATAAAAATTGAGACCAATGAAACCCAAGGTAGTTCTCATGGTGAAGGAAGAAGTAATGAAACTCCTCCAAGTAGGATTTCTATCAAACCAGTCGATTATTCTCAGTGGGTATCTAATATCATTCCCGTTCTAAAAAAGAATGGGAAGATACGCATCTGCATAGACTTCCGAGACATTAACAAAGCGTGTCCCCAAGATGACTTCCCATTACCATCCATTGATGTCATCATTGACGCAACAACTAGATTTGGGGCACGTCTCTCCCAACTAGAAATCCTAGATGAGGCCAAATTGTACATTGAATAACGGCATAGAGTTTATGCTGACCGGATGTGCCAGAAATATAATAAAAGGGTCTATGAACGAGATATATATGAAGGAGATCTAGTTCTAAGACTAGATAGCTGGATTGACAAGAAGACCGGTGAAGGAAAGAAGTTTCGGCCCAAATGGTTGCACCCATATCAAGTCATGAAAGACTATGGAAATGGTGCATATATCTTATGTACGCTGAAAGGTGAGAAATTTGGTGAAACTGTCAATTCCCTACACCTTAAATGATTATATCCAGTAAGTGACCAGCACTACTTGTATAATTATATCTACATTACATCTTCATGTAGTTAGGTTCATTTTGTCCACTTGTTTCATACAATTTTGTGATCAAGGAACTTATCCTCAAAGAAATTCATTACAAACTTCTGATGATATTGACATAATCCTTCAAATCATACTTCTTCACTTTCATAGTCATCATCACCTGTTTCTGAATCATTTCATCCATATAAATCTAGATATGACAAAGTCTTAATGGTAACCATACCAAGGTCTGCATGATTATCCTCACTTTTGTTTTCTTCCTAGGATAGGGTGTCTTGCCTATGGTCTATTCTAGAAGCTCCATAGTGTCACATCTATACCCATATGTATATCTCTTTGGAAATAAGAACATACTAACATTTTGCTCAAATAAACAAGTCAACTATTGATCAAACAGAATTTTTTTTAATTTTACACATTTTCTTGGCCTACCAGCCTTCGGTGATGAGCTTGTGTCTCTTACTAGTGATGTAGGGTTGGGAAAGAATGGGAATTCCCTTACTCGCCTATACCTTGTCCATGGTGATAAGCCCACACTTCTGACTAGTAGCATGGGGCAAGGTATAGGGGGTCCTCTTGACAATAAACGTTAAAGGTCATAAGCAAATAGTTCAAATAAACCTTTGAAATCTTGAGTCAAAAACAAATGAATTAGATGTCCAAAATTCCAAGAGAGCTCGAAACCCCCGAAAACTAAGATTTTATCTACCCTATGGCCATCTACAGGATCTAAGTCTAGATAAACCACAAAGTAAGTAACATTCTAAACTATGGAGTCACTAGAGTAGAATAGATTTGTAGCATCCTAAGTTGGTTCCACTAAATATTTTTCTATCTCTCATCACTACCATTCAAAAAAAATTCATTGCTTGTGCCCCTTCTAGCTCTCAGTGATGAGCCCTCGCAACTTACTAATTACATATAGCGTTAGGAGTGGGGCAAGTTCATCTACTCATCATACCGGTTTATCATCTCATTTTGTCACAACAAACATGAAGTACCAGAACAAATTCCTTACAGAAACTATATTTTAAGATCACATTATGTCTGCATTATCAAATATTAACATCACGACATACAAAAAGAAGGAAAGCATTTGTATCTTTTGTTTCTCCACTTGCATACATTCTGAAAAAGCGTATAATAACAACATTATAATTTACATGCGGAGAAATGAATCACAAGATTCATAAATACCAAGAGTCTGATCCAAAAAGAATATATATATATATATATACATATATATATATAATCAAGCTTCCTATACAATTCCATCATGCGCTAAGCATGGTCAAAATGCTCAAAGAGCTTGAGAAATACAAAATACATCATACAAATAATCTAAGAGAACTATGTGGCCTCTCAACCACTTATGAGATACCTCCGAAGGTGCACGCCCACGTCTAGGACTCCGACTACACTGACGCTCTGAGTGCACCAAGGGATCATGATCCCGAGCAGCAACCATGGCCTCACTATGATAGTGACTCCTCATCATGTGCTCTTTTGTCTTGTACCCGACCAACTCAATACGAAGGGTGGACACCATCTTGGCCACATGCCAAAAAAGGGCAAAAACGTCGATGTGCCTACCAGCTATTGAGGGCTCCCCTACATCCACGAATAGCTCTACGCATGAGTCCTCTCCATGGGGATCGTCAGGGTATCATTGCATACCTGGTGAATCAAGTCTCGCCACTCATCAGTAGTCTCTACAAACAAAGGAGAAAATGAAGTTGGAAATAGTCAAAAGATAAAAACAAAAGTAAACAAGAGTAGAGATAGTGACTAAGACAAAACCTAACTAAAAATAAATATTAAGGGAAGGATGATAATTCACTTAGATCTCTAGGCCTCCAAGATGGATCTCTAGGGGTCAGCATGCCTACCACAGATGTTGCTGCTGACTGAAGTCCCTACTCTTATGTGCCGGGGACAACATATCGTCCTACTACAGACTCATCCTCCCTTGCTTACATCCTGAGAAGGGCGGCTCCTCTAAAACTAGAGTCACCCTCTCTCGCACTCTGCTCCGCCCTCTTCACCTGTAAGATATCCTGAATGTCATGCCACTTAGAGATTGTTATCCTCCTCTCCACCTGACTCACTAACATCAGCCTTGGTCTCCTCCTCTATCTCTCCCCCTATGAACTCCTTGGACTCAAAGTCTATATCAATCGGGTCATCACTGCTGTGGGCGGGACCGGCATGACAATCTGAAGTAAGGGTACCAAAGGAGCACCGGCACTCCCTCGAGCACGTACCACCCATCTAGGTATAATGGGAATGACCAGGAGAAACAACTGTCTAACCCAAGCCTCTAGGACCTCCCTTAGCCTTTTGAACTGATCTGAATACTGGTACTACTAGGAGGAAGCATATCAATGTAAGGAAGACCAAATTGCTGAGGCACTTGAGCAAAAGGATGTGTCTCCACCTTCCCCGTCCTGTCCACAAGCTACCTTGTGGTAGAGCAGGAGATCAATGTGAGGGTCTCTTCGCCCCATAACCCTGCCATGGCCTGATACGGTGTGGCCTCCATATGATCAGTAGTCAAGGAGCCGACTGGCTGGTGGGGTGCTCTAAGCACCAACATATCTATCCATCTAGATGCCCTTACGGCTCTAGAATCTGCCACCTTTACACCTCTCCCATAAGGGATGAAACACTCATAGACTGAACTCATAACTAAGGTTGGATGGCTCAATGACTGCCCCTGCAAATGAACCACCCAGTATAGATCATGATAAGTGGTCCTAAGAATGTCGGCTTCCCAGGCATAAATCCAACCATGTCCCTCAATCTGTGCAACAATGGGGGACCAACAATAAAGTAAAGTGTCTCCTCCCTCATCCCCGATCAATCTCGAGGCAAGGATCCCCATAATGGCCTGAGCAAATCAAGGGGATAGGCAAGCTAGGAATAGATCAGCACCCTCACCCCCTTCTTCGAACTAGTGGAGATAATTACGTCTCCCATATATGAAGCCCACTGTGCTATCTAATCCCGTGACCTTGCTGTCTCAAGCGTGAGGTGTCTCCTAATGATCGGGACTCCCAAGATGTGGTAAACATCCTCCAAAGTAATGGTCCACTCACCCATGTCTCCTGGGTAATTGAAAAGTGTTTCAATCAAAATCCTAATATGAAAACAAGTCACAAAGTATGTGACTATAAGGTGCAACATGCGGGACTTGTGATATTTACAATATACCGACCCTCTGAAAGAGTGTCCTGCTCATCCTAAGAAAGTGCATCCAATACTGTTAGAATCCAATCACACACTCTCTCTCAGCTCCATCGGATATGCTCCTCCTTCGCTTGCATACACCCAAAACACACAAAAAGGAGTAAGTTAGTATTCAAATCACATTGGAAAAATCACTAAAACATATAAGAATGCTAAAAATGCAAAAACAATTTCAAGCAAGCATTCTTTTGGCATTCTTTGAAGAACCACTGCCCCTGAGCGGGGAAGTGCTTCCATAACCACCGCCTTAAAGGCGTACAGGTCTTGTAACTGCACTTCCCTGCTCAAGGTGACGGTCATCTAACCGCCGCCCTGCTCAGGGTGGTAATCATGTCCCAAAATTCCACACAGGTCATGTGCCCTAAATGATGCCTAAAAATGTTAAAAACAACTACCATTCTGAACAAAAAAGATCATACCCATTAGGCACCCCCCCCTAAATGACCCTATTAAAAACTGACATTTTCAAAAATAATCCCCCCCATGACAAAGATTTCACCATTTTGAACGTTTTGGAGATAAAAATGATAAATCGAAAAAAAATGACCTGTGATTTCACGGGTCGGTGTTCCACTCACTCATGGAGGCATGATCATAATCTTGTCATGAACATTTTGACTATGCTTTCGTCAGAAAACCATCACCTTAGGTCCCAGAGCTCAAAATCAATCAAATCAACATGTGTAAATGAATAGGAAAATGGGCCCCACTTTAATATATATAGCATCCTGACTTGTTTCGAATGCCCCTTTTTACATGTTTGGAGCACCGACGGAGGTAGGTTCTTCTCCCCGCATAAATGGTACGTCCTCATTTCACATTATTTTATTATTTTATTTTTCGATTTATTTTATCTATCTACGCGTGAGTCCTCTTTTCATTTTGCAGGTAGCGGGAATCTTGGAGGGCGTCATTTCGACACACGGACGTGTCAGGTATAAATTCTAACTTCCCATTTCAGGACCGCCATACTCGGACCCACCGTTTTACGCCTCTTTATGGCTAAAATTCTTCTCTGAGGGGGCAATTTATACGTACCCAAAATTGTAGGATACTGCACCGCTAGAACACAGTTACACGTGCCCAATGATGATACAGGTCTCCTCACAAGGTGTTCGAGATTCGGAAAATCTTTCCAAGTATGCGTTAACATCCTACATGCCCCGCTTAGCCCCTGTGTGCTTTGCTTTTTCCTTCCCTCTCTTTTCCTTTGCTTTTCGGTCTTCAGTGATGAAACCGCTGACCTGCCTAGGTGGCGGTCTCGTGACCACCCGCCTAGGCAAGGCGGCGGTCCTGTAACCGCCACCCCTGCTCAAGGTGGGCGGTCCTTCATGCTTTTTCCAGAATGTTCTTTTTAACATGACTCACGTAAAATTTCAACGTTTACCAGCATTTTTCACCGCCTTTGCTTATATTTATGATTTTGGTTCCCCGGAATGGTGTTTTTGCATTGTTTATGGTTGAAGATTTCAATTTGGTTTTCACGTTTGGGTAAATGGGAATTCTATAAATAGTTGGCTTGTGCTCAAGCAAATGGCTCTCAGAATTGTGCCCCTCAAATTTTCCTCTCATATTCTCATTTTAAATTCTAGTTTTTTTTAGGAGTTGAATTAGTTTATTTGTTGCATGCATAGTGTTGTTTTGATGTTAGGAAGCCACATAATCTTCTTGTGCTAATGTTGTTATTGTTTCATGTAATCCATTGGAGTAGGACAATTTAATTTTCAGTAGGAAGCCATTAAAGTTATAGGTTTTTTTCGTCATAAAGGATAGTTTCAAGTTATGAACATTTTATGCTGTATGATTCGCAATAAAATCCGCTAGGAATTGCATAATCCAAGCTCTGTTCTCTTGCGCTATGCCTCTCCTACTCACATTGTATTCAGTGTGCATCCTAAGATGCCATTATTTTGATACCAACTTCTGTTGATGCTAACATCACATGATTTTCTGGATTCATGTGAGCACAAAGGAACGAGGAGATCACACTGAGGGGACAAAGCCACACATAACCGGATTCGCCACTATTCTACAAAATCCAGGTTCAAGCTATCAAAATTTCTAGTTAAAGCATATCAAATAGAGTAGTCAATCATTTCATTTTAGTTAATCTCACTTTCTATATTGCCAAGGAAGCTGTGGGGATTGATATTTTCTGAGAAACTATGATTCACTCCTCACTTCTGAGGCAAGATCGGGAGTCTTTCAAATAGATTAGATCAGTTATCTGGTTATTTAGAATAGATTCACAACTGCACAGGCAAGTAGCTATACTCGGCTGCTTTGTTTGTTTTAATTTCATTATTAGTTTAGTTGTCAATTTCTAGATATATTAAATAATTGGTCTTTCAATTATGTTCAATAGTTTATTAAAAATTACAAAATAGAGGAATATACATAGATATATCTTGCGTAATTAGTTTATTTTGTCATTAGTTAGATTTATATCATTTCCTTTTGCATGACAATCATGGGACCTAGGGAGCCTAGTGAATACGTATTCGAGCCAATAGTGCCTCAGCCCAATCTTTTTTTTAGCAATAATTGATATGGATCAGAATCTTAGAATCCAAGTCTTTCAAACAATAACAGACTTACAACAGATCAGCTCACAGTTAAGAGGGTTAAACATAGAAAACGACCAAGCACACATGTTTTGGTCAAACCAGCCAAACTACAGATTACCCTAGATAAATATTCACATGACGGTAGAAGGGCTTGAAATAGAGAAAACATTCGGTTGTGACCCTTTGGTCCCATAGCCAGACGCAGGAGACATTCTCACTGACATAGACACTAGCTTAAGAACACAGGTTGCCAGAACGCCTGTAAGGTACTCTGAGAAGATTGCACAGCTTGCAGTTCTAAATATAGAGGCCGAAAAGGCATATGACTACTAGATGTTAGGGATTAAGGATTGATTCTACATATGACCATAGCAGGTCCACAACAACCACGAATCTACGGTTGTGATCCACAAATCCCACAACCCAATAGACCCACGGGACAATCTGACGTTGATGCTGGTTTACGCACATTAGTATTTAGATCCACTCCACTTCCACCAACCATTATCACATAGTTATCCTTATTAGATATAGCAGCTAACGTAGCTAAGGATTTCTAGACTAGAATGGAGAATTGCCCATAGAATCCACTATACCCGTAATCCATCCTATGACCTTATCTGGAGATATACATGAAAAAATTCGAGGTCATTTTCCCTGTATCCCACAACCTATAGATCGGATCATGCCAGAGCTCGATATTGATTGGAACCTTCAAGAAGTCATCCTCACTGACCGATCTATCATGCCAGTTTAGGTTAGAAGGGCCTTATTTTCCTTAGATTCACAGATTCCATTAGTGTGCATCGAAGACATAAGATTTCCTAACTAGTTTTCCTATATCCCACGTATATTCGATCCCCACCGGTTGTCTCGGCATGACCTCGGGAGGTCAGGTGCGAGGAAGAGTTACTTGTAGATTCCCATGCTCGCTTGTCACTTTTCCATTGTATAATCACCCTTGTTAGTTTAGGTTTTATTTCTTGCATCGCCTTAACCCATGTCTCCCTGGTAAGTTAGAGTAGGTTTTAGAGTAGATCCTCTACAATATGAATGTGTGCACCTAAACAGAGGAATAAGAACCGACCTTCATCTAGAAAGATATCTCGATTTGCAAAGTCCCATAGTTTGGGAGAAGCTCCATGTTATGTAATCACACTGAGATTCTTAACCATCGATTTGTAGACATTCAGGGGTGTTTTGATTACGCATCAACAACCCCTTTTTAAAACACGCCCCAAATTACCCCCTAATTTTTTTGGATATTCCTTTAGATATTTTAAACAATAACATCACTGAGAAACACATTTAATCAAGAATATGATAATACTTTAATAATATGGTTTGTAAAATATGTTACAAAACAACTTCAACAACTAATAAGAATTTATGATGGTACCAGAATGTATGACAGAAAGGAAGGATGCTAAATTTACTTCATAATAAGATCGTAATCACCTAACGGTCAAAGGGAGCATGCATAAACATTCAACGTTAGAAACTATGGTCAAAGAATCAAGAACGAGATTCAACACCGAAAGGGGCATTACATTTTCTATATATGCAAGTTAATTTGATGGTTTTGGGGTTACTTCATTTTGTTGTGCATTGTATTTTGGATTTTTAGCTTGAGTTGCTTGCTTTTAAGTCTTGGAGCTTGTTGGATTTGGATTTGATCTTAGAAGGAGCTTAAAGTTCTGATTTGGGGATCAAGTACTTATAACAGAAACGTAGGAACTACGCCTATGCAATTTTACTTTTTTTATATATGTGTGTGTTGTATGTAAATGAAAGATTGTTTGTGCTTGTTTTGGGACCTTGGGTAGAATGAATTTAAGTATGGTGTAGGATAAGGTTATGGGGATATTTTGAGGGAGGCATAAGAGTATTGTTTCATATTTTGGAGGGATTTTGGGTTGGGTGTCCCACCTTTTTAGATAAGATAAATTCTTACTTGTCATGTTTTTTTTATTTGAGAGAGGCATAAGAGATTGAGGGATGCATAAGATACTGAGGGAGGCATAAGAGTATTTTATGGATATTTTTTGTGTTTTTTAGAGTCTTCAAGGTGAACACTTAACCTATTAGGAGGTATAAGTGATTTCCCCATATTTCCTTTCTCCTTTGGCTTGCTTGATGAAACCTTAGTAATGTTTGTCATGCTTTAATGTAGTTGTAAACGACACTCTGTTTTGGACTATGTTTTTAATGTGAAAATAATGCTTGTGTGTTTGTGGAAGCATGTTGTTATGATGAGTTGGATCACATCTTTTATTGCATTATAGTTGAGGCTCGGGGGCCAATGAAGAATGATGGCTTCTCCTCTTCATTGGATGTCTTGGTTGGGTAGAGGGTGCTTCCTTTCCCCTACTCTTGTT
The DNA here is from genome assembly GCA_019776745.2 of Taxus chinensis. NCBI lineage: Eukaryota > Viridiplantae > Streptophyta > Pinopsida > Cupressales > Taxaceae > Taxus > Taxus chinensis. The sequence continues at coordinate 466,066,576 of CM034155.1, read as the reverse complement.
GTGATCACAATTTAGAAGAATGAAAAAAATGTATGTTGCTGTTCTGAAGCTAAGATACAGACAGTTTGACAGTCCCTTGTGAAATGAAATCCTATTGTAACCTTTCCCACTTGAAGTGGATGAATTTGTATATGTTTTGTAATGGAAAGATGTTATATTGGTTATGAAAGTGTAAATTGAAATGTGAAAGAGACATACTCTATTTTGTTCCTTTGAAAGCAAGAAATTGTGTTCTGTATGATGAAATTGAAGAATGAAAGAAGAAAAGTTACATAGTTGTATTTTAAATAAAGAAAGGATTGCACTACCTTCCTCAAATTTCATCATTGTATTGAGTTTAATCATCTAAATGTGAGTTGTAATCTTTGTTTAAAAGAAAGAAATGCGTATGAAGGAAGTGTAATGCTCTGTCTTTTGAAATATGTGAGAATTGGAAATCAAAGATGTATTTTAGCTTTTGAATAGATGAATTGAATCAAATAAATGTATTCTATTATAATGGGAATGAATTATAATACTTGGAAGATGAAAATGGTGAATAGATCCTTTAAAATTTGATCTTTGTTTTGTATTTTCAACTGGTAAATACTTTATCCAAAAGTCCATAGTTTAAACCTACAACAATGAAATAACAAAATAAACAATTAAATTGAATTTTTATGCCCTAAATGAATCCATTTGGACAAAAATACTTAAGGAACTTCTTGGAAAACTTAGCAAAATAGGGCTCAACCCTCTTACAGTCATTTTGCTATCAAGGAATGTAAATTTTCAAATTGCTAATCAATCAAACAAATTGAATATTCAAATACTTATTAAATCCATCTAAGAACAATTATCCATGTCTATTTGACATGTTGAGAGAGGAAGAAGATCGAATTGAACAAATCTTATAAGTTAACATTTACCAGTTTTCACTGTAAGAGCCTGCAGATTGTTTTCTTGAAAATGACTCCTTAAAATTTATCCAAATAAAAATTTAATGATTCTTGTGTAAAGAGGACATCGAGATATTTCTAGAAATTACATGTTTTCTCAAACCTGAGCTTTCTATCAAAATTTATGGCCTTCTGAAGTTTTTCATCATTTGGCGTCAAAACTAATTCTAACTGTTTAAAAAAAAGGGAGGGAAAAATTTCATTGGCGGACCCGCGGGCCCAAAATTTCCCTTAGCGTTGTTTGGTTAGAAATTCCAAAGAAACGAACCACCCCATAGCTCCGCTAATCCGTAGGCCTTTCTTTTGGTAAAAAATCACCTAAGTCCGAAAGTCCAAGGAGTGTAATTTCTTGTATATGTCTTCAATTTGCTATTGTCCATGGACCCGCCGTCCCACTTTTTCCCTTTGGTTGTCTTTTGCGGTCTACAACATTCAACTTAGCCTTTAAATTTTTCTGGGAATATTTTCTAGGTTTAATCCGCATCCTTTATGGTGTGCAGCCAATCACGTGATGACACGTGGCTTCACTAGGCGACGACGAAGGTGCGGAGATTTTATTAACTTTAAAACTTAAACTTTTCTTTCGTGAAAATTCTAAAGTTTCCCCACCGCCACGGTGCCCACAACCAATGGTAATATGACAAGTGGCAGCCTTAGGCATCGATGGAGGCATGAATCAATTTGATCCTTAGCACTTTTTCGGCCAAAAATACTTAATGTCTTAAAATTCCCCGATGGCCTGACTTTCCGCCAGGGTGTTGTAATGTCGACACGTGTCTTTCAGGCTCGCGGGCATACGAAGGCATTTCTTACTTTTATCCCAAAAGAGCAAATGCACCAAAACCCTTCCCCATCCTACTAGCCCACACATGGGGAAAATTTTCTCCCCTAAGCCCATGGACCCACTCTTGGGAAAATTTTCCTCCAAAGGTCCACCGGCCCATAACTTGAGAAATATGAGGAGTTAGGAGGGCTTCTTTATATCATTTGAAAGGTGGAAAAATTTCCTATCTAATGGGAATGTTTTAGGGAAGTTTTCAATGCACTAAGTTTTAGAAAAATCAAGTTGTATCCTTAAGCCTGTTAGAGAGTGGGTATGCTGAGGAATTACCCTCTGAACTTAATTGAAACTTCTAACCCTAAATTTTGGGACCTTATGATCTATAATAATTGTTAATAAAAGAAACTCATATTCTAGTGGATTAGAATTTTTATGGAACCTGTTAGTGAAAACTGTTGTCTTGTAACCTAGTTGTAGATTCTTGTAAGCAAAAAAATTAATCCATAATTTTTCTAACTAATCCTAGGTTGTTCTTGGATCTCAAGTGGGTTGTATTAGCGGGTGTTACACTACTCCATCTTGTTCTCTCACTTGTACTATTATGCTATGGATGTATGATGTGAAATTGTGATCATGATCTTAGAGATAAATCCCTTAAGATAGGGACTAGTGGTCTCATGAGGATTCAAATCCCCCTAATAGTAAAAAGGAGGGTCCAGGAAATGAAGCTTGTCTGGAACAATTCCCATTGAAAACGTGCACAATTAATTACAGTATAAACCTGGAAAACCCTCTTAAGACTTAAAATGATGATGAGGAAACCTAATCTAGAAAAGAAAGGAAGTATGTTACCATGTTAAGTACCTTCGAATCCTTAATTAATTGTTGGATCAAAAATATAGTAAAATTGCAATTGACGCTTGGTCTTGGGGAGTTTGATCTTGAGATGTTATTCCACAGGTAAAGTGAAACATGATTTTCTTTGGAATGTGATTAAACCCTCTGGCTATGGATAAAGAACCTATTTCATATATAATCCTTCGTGGGTACTAAATCAACTATCAAGTTATAAATGAGTGAAAGAAATGTGAACCTAAAACCTTAAACAAAAAAATGAACTTCATATCCTTTGGAGTTACCCTTATTCCATTTGTAGTGCCCACTTCCCTTCGACACTTTTGATATTGATCATGATACTGCTGACTATATTATGGACATTATTATAGTTTTTATTTAGTATGGTGTTAGATGCTCCAGCTTGGAGATCATGGATTATTGTTGAGTCTCCTTCAATTCAATATTTGATGATGATGATTGTTAAAGACATTTTATATATTAGATGTTGATCATGCTATTGGACATGGTTATATATATTTATAGATGTTGTTAGGACATGTGATATTTGGATATATTGAGTAGACCGAGAAAATTGAATTTAAAATGGATGATGATTATATAGTTGTTGATGAAATTGTAACTGTGATATTGTTGATTGTTTGGATGTTGTTGTGATTCATATATATATTGATGATTTTAAAATTATATTATATTATTTTGGATGTTCTGATATGGCCACAAGGCCGAAGGAGGTATTTGTATTTTGTAGGTTAAAATATCACAACAAACATCGGGGGATTGGAGACCAACCACATTGGAATTCTAGATGAATTCAACAAGGTCACCATGCCAACTAGTATTTTTTTGTGCATGTTTGTGTGTGTTAGGGATTCCCATGGGGGGGATCACCTTTAATTATGACCAAGCAATTTTATGTATTTCTTTTATTTTGGTCCCTTTGTCTATGTTTGCATGTGTTTATTTTGTGATGCTTTTACCCCTTTCATTATTCATTAAATGGTGTGTAATATTGTGAGTAATCATGTTGTTAAGTTAATTAATTAAAATATGTCATAAGAAAGTAATTAATAGAGTTGTTTACCTTGAATTATAGTGTTGTAAGAGATGAGTAAGTGATTTGTGAGTGATTTGTAAGTTAAATTTTGAGTGTGAAACACTCCACCTTCTTGGAAATTCAAAATTGTCCTTGGAGGCTGATTTTGGAGGCTTATGGGACAAGTTAAACTTGTCCCATACCTCTTAAATTTAATTACCAACCATACCTATGGTTGGAGAGTTGAGATTAGACTTTTATAATATTTTTTTTAGAAGGCAAATTGTAGGTTTTAATTGCACTTTTCTTACATGATTTAATTTCAGTCCTTTGGGGTATGGGTTGGATTTGAGTGTGCAAGTAGACTGTCATCATACTCCCCTGCTTATTTATTATGCATTGGAGAATGAAGTTGACTTTTGGGTTGGGGTTGAGGATGTGTGATGTGGCATCCTACATGGACCCACCTCATCCTCTTCTCTTCCCTCTTCTATAAAATTTGAATTTCTTGCCTTGTTTTGGGTTGCTTCACTTTTTGGAGACTTGATTCTTGGGTGAATTCCTTGCTGTTTTGGGAGCTTACTTTGAAGAAGTTTTTGGAAGATTGTTGCATGCTTGTGCTTGGCTGATTTTTGGATTGCTTGCATTGGGATAAAGCTTGTTGTTTTGGAACTTGGGAACAACTCCATCATGGAGAGGTAGGAGCTTGGCTCTTGAAATGCTCTTCTTTTATGAATGTAAATGTTAATGTATGAATGTTTTGGCATATTTGTGGGCTTGTTGGGTAGATGGCCTAGGAATGGTGTAGGAGAAGACTATGGGGTTATTTTGTGGGAGGCACAAGTGTGTTTTAGGGAGGTATAAGGGTGGAGGGAGTTGGGATTTGGGTTCCACCTTGCAAAGAAATATCTTGCATTTGTTTACTCGTTATGGGGTGCCATAAGAAGTTGGGGAGGCATAAGGAATTTTGAGGAATAAGGGGTACTTGGGGGAGGCATAAGGAATGTCAGGGTTTTGATATACTATATTTTGGTACATATACATGTTTGTATATATATATATATATATATATATATATTTGGTGGGTTATTCAGGTGGTGATACCTAATTTCCCCTTTGGGAGGCATAAGAAGAATCCCCCATATTTCTTGTTCCTTTAGCTTGCTTTATGAAGCCTTAGTATTGTTTGTCATGTCTTAATGTAGTTGTAAACTACATTTTTTTTGGACTGTGTTTTATTGTGAAAATGTTGCTTGTGTGTTTTGTGGAAGCCTATTGTTGCCATGAGTTGAAATCACATATTTATATTGCATTGTGGTTGGGGCTAAGGGGGCCAATGAAGAAGGATGGCTTCTCCCTCTTCATTGGATGTCTTGGTTGGGTGGAGAGCATTGCCCTTTCCCCTATTCTTATTGTGATCAAATTGGAGAATGAGAAATGTGCATGTTACTGTTCTGGAGCTGAGAAAGAAGACAGATTTGATAGTGCCTTGTGAAATGAAATCTCATTGTAACCTTTCCCACTTAAATTGGATGAACTTGTATATGTTTGTAATGGAAATATTTTGTACAGATTATGAAAGTGTAAATTGAAATGTGAAAGAGACATACTCTGTTCTATTGTTTAGAAAGCAAGAAATTGTGTATACTGTATGATGAAATGGAAAGGAAGTTGAAAGAAATTAAGGAAGTTGTCCAAATTTTATCCATTTGGAATCAATAAATCTTTGAGAAGTGGTAAAGTAACACTTCCTCAAATTGTATTGTCTGCCCTGTATTACAATCAAATCATTTTGGAAATGTGGAAGTTGTAAGTTGTCTGTTTGAAAGAAAGAAATTCCTTTCTAAAATGTCATTGAAGTATTGAATCTAATCAAATCAATGTCTTTCTCTATTTGAAATATGTGAAAATTGGGAAATTTTGAGATGTATTTTAGCTCTTGAATAGTTTGATTTGAATCAACTAAATATATTAGATTGGAATTGGAATGTATTCTAATACTTGGAAGAAGAAAATGGCAAATAGACCCTTTAAAATTTGATCCTTGTTTTGTATTTTCAAACTGGATAATTATTTAATCCAAAAATGCACAGTTCGAACCTGCAACGCAAGAAATAACAAACTGAAACATTAAAAATGAACATAGTAAGGTATTTTAAATGAATTCAATTTGACAAAAAAACTTAAGGAAATATTCTTAGAAAACTTAACAAAAATAGGATCAAACCGTTTTATTGTCATTTTGTAGTCGTTTTGTTGTCAAGATGATGTAAATTTCAAATTATCAAATCAATCAGGAAAATTGAATCTTGAAATCTTTCTTAAATCCACCAAAGAACAATTATCTATGACTATTTGACATGTTGAGAGAGGAAGAAGATCAAATTGAACAAATATCACAAGTTAAAATTTACCAGTTTACACTGTAAAATCCTGCTGATCATTTTTAAAATTGACCCGTTAAAATTTATCAAAATAAAAAATTAATCATTTTTGAGTAAAGAGGACGTCAAGAGATTTCCAAAAAAAGTCCTTGTTTGCCCAAAACCAAGCTCTCTATAAAAAGTTATGGGCTTCTAAAGTTTTTCTTCACTTGGCGTAAAAGAAACATTGAGAAAAAAATTTCCTTAGCGGGCCTGCGGGTCTGAATTTTTCCCTTAGTAGTTCATAATTTTTTTGGGAAAATTTTCCTAATTTTCCCCGCCACCCCACTCTAGGCCTTGCTGCCAATTAGAGCTTTCCATGTGGCACCATGAGGCGTTGGCGGTGGGGCGGATCCCTTTTAAACATAGCGCTTCAAACAATTTTTGGGAAAATTTTCTAATTTTTTTCGCTGCTTCCCCGCCATCCTGCTACCAATCAAGGGCATGCCACGTGGCATCATGAGGCATTGGTGAAGGAGGCGGTCCATTTTTGTACTTTTGCATTTAAAAAAAACTTTGGGAACATTTTCTACATTTTCTTTGCCACCCCGCCAACCTGCAGCCGATCAGGCGCTGCCACGTGGTGTCATGAGGTGTCGGCAGGAGCATGGGTCCCTACGTACCCACTTATGGACTTTAGGGCGTTAAAATTTTCTAAAGTTTCCCCGCCATCCCCACTTTCCCCGCATGTTGTTTTAGGTGGCGCCACGTGTCCCTTTTGGACATGCAGAGTGGAGCACAAAGTTATGAAATTTTCACCCCGCGCAGGAGAATTTACAACTGTCTCCTGTCACCTCACCTTTCCCTGCTTTTCCTCCTCTGCTAGCTTGGGAGCACCACGTCTCCCTTGTGGACTTGCAGGACCCATGCAGAGCATGCCCCTAGGTGAAAAATGTGATTCCTTGTGACCCGCATAGACCTGTTTTTTATCCAAGAAATATTTCTCCCTGCTGCCTGCAGACCTACCCTTAGGGAAAATTTTCTCCCCTGGGCCCACAAGCCCACTCTTGGGGGAAAATTTTCCCCCAAGGCCCGCCGGCCCATAACTTGAGAAATATGAGGAGTTAGGAGGACTTCTTTATATGGAAAGGTGAGGAAATTTCCTATCCAATGGGAATGATTTATGGAAAATTTTAAAGTGTTAAGTTTGAGAAAAATCAAGTTGAATCTTTAAAACCTTGTTAGAGAGTGGGTATGGTGAGGAATTAACCTCTGAACCTAATTGAAACTTCTAACCCTAAATTTTAGAACTTATGACCTCTAATAATTGTTAATAGAATAAAAGTATTTTCTAAATGGATTAGAATTGTTCTAGAACTTGTTAGTGACAATTGTTGTCTTGTAACCCGGTTGTAGACTCTTTTAAACAAAAAAAATTATTCCATAATTTTTCCTAACTAACCCTAGGTTGTTTCTTGGGTCTCAAGTGGGTTGTTTTAGTGGGTGTTACACTTGGTATCAGAGTAGTGGTTCAAAATATTGGACCATTGGGCACACTAAAAACTTGAGACATGAACCTTAAACCTAGCACACTTTTAAATCTAGAAAACAACTTAGTTTAGAGATTTCATATTTTAGTAAACATGGAATTTGAATAAAACTTATAAAATGAACTAACTCTCACCTTGGTCTATGCAGGAGACATAGATGGGACGAGGGGTATTTTCACATAGACCTAGACTTACCACCACCAAGATCATGTAGTAGTAGCCATTTTACCCCATATTTTTTAGGACTTTTCAGGATGTTAATACCGCTCTACATGAAGGATCAGTAGGATGACATGCAGCCATACATGACAGAGTCCCTTCCATTGAGGGTCAGGTATCTCCTCAACCCGGTGAGGAGCATGGCAGGAGATAAATCCCATGTAGAGTCAGCCAGGGTAGAGTCACCACGTAGAGGGGACAAGGTGACTGAGTTTCAAAACATATAGAGAGGTCTCAGAGCCCTAGGCTTAGGGATGAGCATGTAGAGAGACCTAGAGGATGTCAGACCATAGCTGTAGATCACATTAGGGAGATCCTGAAGCTTTGACCATCACATTATTCTAGTGACATAGGTGGATTTCAGGAAGAGGACTGGTTAGTGAGCTTGAGTGGATGCTTCAAGCTCTATCCTTGTTCTAGTAACATGAAAGCTCATGTTGCGATCCATCTACTGAGGGATGGAGCTAGTGTCTGGTGGAGGACCAAGGAGCAAAAGCTCCATGTTGATTCTGAGACAGTTACCTGGGAGCTCTTTGAGGAGTGTTTCCAGAGTAGATACTTATCACGGAGGTTTATTCATAGTAGTAGATAGATGAGTTCCATGACCTCCAATAGGCATCACTTACAGTGGCTGAGTATGAGAGTAGATTTCTGGACCTACTCCAGTATGTTGATTACATGCAGGATGAGCAAGGTATGGATCCAAAAGGTTCATCTGGGGCCTGAATCTAGACATTGGAGGTGCAGTTACGGATCCATTATCCACAGACATTAGCTGAGGCCATCGAGAAGGCCTATATAGCAGAGGAGACTCGAGGAAAGACCTAGCAGGCTAGAGACTAAGTCAGGAGCCACATACAGCAGATGTAAGACAACAGATCGAGGGGGTCAGTACCTCTTCCTCATGGTGGAAAGGGTTCAGCACAGTCATCTTTTAGACCACCAACCAGTAGCACCAATAGTCCCACCCACCTTATAGACCTCCACAAAGGTTTGATGCACAAAGAGGTCAAAGTATGGGGCCTCCTCCTAGGGGTCCCATTAGGACACAGGGTGCCCAGAGAGCTCACTCAGCATAGGAGCTCACTAGTAGAGACCTCAACAGACCACAACCGTTGATCATCAGGATCCACACCACAGACCTCCATAGTACTGACTGGACCTACTACACAGGGGAGAGGATCAGGTGGTTGTTTTGGTTGTGGTGTTACTGGACATTTTTGGAGAGACTGCCCACAGAACCCTAATAACAAGGGTAAGACACAGATCTTAGAGCCTACTATTGGTGACATGGGGCACAGTCATAGGATGTACGCAGTAGTCAAACCAACTGCCAAGAAGCATCAGAATACAGTTATTCAAACTACAGGTAGCATTGGTGGTATTCCTACCTCCATTTTGTTTGATTCTGGTTCTTTTGATTCTTTCATTGCACCATCTTTAGTAGAGTGATACAGGCTAGTGGCAGTTAGGTAGGGTCAGTAGTTGGGATGTTGAGATGGCTTCTGGAGCCAATAACTCTATAGACTCCTTAGTTAAGGAGTGTGTGGTGGATTTGGGACCTTTCGCCACTACCTCAGATCTCTCTATCATTCCTTTGGGCTCATATGGAGTCATCTTGGGTATGGATTGGTTGTCTGCACATAAGGCCCAAGTGGATTATTACCACAAGATCATATCTTGTGTAGATGATTTGGGAGTTGAGTCAGTGATTTCAGGGGTCAGGAGATGCGTTTCTATTCACACCATCTCTGCTATGTAACTTAAGCGGTGTGTGCGATGGGGGTTGTCAGATGTATGTTGTTACAGTTAGTGAAAAATCAGGGGATGGGTCTAGTGAACCATCGCTAAATGACCATCCCATCTTGAGAGAGTTTGTAGATGTCTGTCCTGGGGAGCTACAGGGGTTTTCACCCCCACGTGAGATCGATTTTCATATAGATTTGGTTCCAGGAGTAGATCCTATCTCACAAGCACCTTATCAAATGACCACACCAAAGCTCTATGAGCTCAAGTTACAGCTTGAAGGCCTTCTAGAGAAAGGCCTTATCCATCCTAGTGTATCCCCTTGGGGTGTACCATGATTTTTGTAAAGAAGAAGGATGGATCCTTGTGGTTTGTGTATTGATTACTGCCAGCTGAACAAAGTAATGATCAAGAATTGTTATCCCCTTCCATGCATTCATGATTTGTTTGATCAGATGAAGGGAGCCATAACTTTATCTAAGATAGATCTTAAGTCAGGTTACCATCAACCGAGGATTTTGAAGGTGGACATTCATAAGACCACCTTCTGTACAAGATATGGCCACTATGAGTTCACAGTGGTGCCTTTTGGTTTGACGAATGCCCCTCGCAGTGTTTATGAGTTTGATGAATGGGGTATTCAGGACCTTCTTAGATCACTTCGTGCTCATCTTCCTTGATGACATTTTTATTTACTCACGTACGCATGAGGAGCATGAGGGGAACCTTCATCAGGTTCTTCAGTGTCTTTGTGAGCAGCAGCTTTACAGGAACTTGGAGAAGTGTGCATTCTTTTAGATGGAGGTGCAATATTTGGGTCATATCATTTCTAGGGAAGGTATCACCATCGATCCTTCCAAGATTAGAGCTATTATGGATTGGCTAACACCCACTACTATGACTGAGGTGCATAGCTTCATGGGATTAGTTGGATACTACAGGAGATTTGTTCAGGACTTCTCTCGGATTACACACCCCATCACTTCCCTTTAGAGGAAAGGGAAGAAGTTTTTTTGGTCAGACAGGTGCGAGTAGGCCTTCAGTACACTAAAGGAATGTCTCACTACAACACCTATTCTTATAGTGTTGGATCCACAGGGTGAGTTTTTCATTTTCATGGATGCTTCTTTAGTAGGGCTTGGAGGTGTGTTGATGTAGGAGGGAAGAGTAGTGGCTTTTGAGTCTCACAAACTCAAACATTACAAGCTTAATTATTTGACTCATGATCTTGAACTTATGGAATTTGTGTACGCTTTGGTTCAATGGAGACACTTTTTGCTTGGTCAGAGATTCACACTCAGGACAGATCACCTGAGTCTTCACCACCTCTTCACGTAACCCAATCTCAATGCTCGTCAGCGGCATTGGATGGAGTTGCTTTGTGAGTATGATATGGAGATAGAGCATGTGAAGGGGAAGGAGAATGTGGTGGTAGATGCTCTTAGTAGATGGAGACATGTGGCTATGGCCACCTTAGTGAGCACAAATTTACGGAGCAGGATTCTTCAACAGCTTCCTCTTGACAACTTCTACATTGCAGTTCAAGTAGAGATTGAGTCTCAGAGACCCCTTGAGGGGAAGTTTGATGGTTTCTCACTAGAGGTAGATGACCTTCTAAGGCACATAGGTTGTATTTATGTTCCCAGAGATGGAGGCTTGAGGCAGGACATCTTGGTAGAGGCACATCGTGCACCCTATTCAACCCATCTCGGGGTGAAGAAGATGCCCGCCACCTTGAGACAATTGTATCATTAGAGAGGAACTTCAGAGAGACGTGGTCCAGTTTGTGTCATGATGTTTAGAGTGCTAGAAAGTTAAGGCTAAGTATCAATATCTAGCTGTCCTCTTTCCTCATGCTATACCAGAGTGGAAATGGGACACCATTTCCATGGACTTCGTTGTTGGGATACCGATGTCGAGATATCACCATGATGCCATCATGGTCACGGTTGATAAATTAACAAAAGTGGCTCACTTTTCTCCACTTATATAGCTAGTGCAGTGGCATAGGTATATTTGGATGATATTTTCAGGTTACATGAGATTCCACGGAAGATCATTAGTGACCGTAATCCTTTGTACACTTCCCATTTTTGGACTACCATGCAGTAAGCCCTTGGGATGAAGATGAATTTCAGCACAACATATCACCCTGAGATAGATGGATAGATGGAGCAGGTGAATCATATTTTAGAGGACATGCTTAGGATGTATGTGATGGATTAATAGTCTAGATGGGAGGAGTACCTGTACTTGGTGGAGTTTTCCTACAATAATAGTTTTTCAGAGTTCTATAGGCATGACTTCTTTCTAGGATTTTTATGGTAGAGAGTGTAGGACACCTCTTAACTTGGGACAGGTTAGAGGATAAGGTTTCTCTTGGACTAGCTTTGTTGCAGGACACGGAGCAACAAGTGGTTTTGATCAGACAGAGACTGTAGGAGGCATAGGACAGGCATAGAAGAAGTACACAGATCAACATAGGACCAACCGTAGTTTTGATGTGGGCATGAAGGTGTTCCTTCATGTCAGGCCACATAAGATCCCTATCCATTATGGAAAAGGTTCTAAGTTAGCTCCTAGATTCATGGGTCCTTTTGAGATCTTGGAGCGTATTGGCCCTTTGGCCTATTGTCTAGCATTGCCACCTAGCTTGTCTTGCGTACATGACGTGTTTCATGTTTTAGTTATTAGGAGATATATTTGCAGATCATTCTCATGTGTTAGATTGGAAATCATTATAGGTTTAGGATCAGGAGTAGGTGATGGTAGAGCCCGTTCACATCCTAAATTGTAGGACCATGGGCCTTCGAGGTAGAGAGGTTGATCAGGTCTTGGTGCAGTGGGATATATATGATGAGACTGCAGCTACATGGGAGGATGCTACTTTGCTACAAGTTCAGTTTCCACATTTGTTCTAGTGACTTCTAAGAGGAAGTCGAGTCTAAGGGGAGGGGGATGTAGTGCCCACTTCCCTTTGACACCTTTTTGATACTAATCATGATACTGCTGATTATATTATGGACATGATTATGGACCTTATTATAGTATGATGATAGATGTTAGATCATGGATTATTGTTGACTTGATTCAGTTATGATGCATGATGATTATTAGAGACATTTTGGATATTGATGATGATATATTGTTTGACATGGTTATATTATGGATGTTGTGCAGACATGTGATATTTGGATATTGTGAGTAGACCTAGAAATGGAAATTATTGGATGATGATATAGTTGTTGATAAAACTATAAATGATATTGTTAGATTGCTTTGATGTTGTTGTGATTCATATATCTAAATGATTTTGGGAATTATATTTATATTATTTTGGATGTTCTGATATGGCCATGAGGCTGAAGGAGGTATTTGTGTTTTGCAGGTTAAAATATCACAACAAACATCGGGGGATTGGAGACCAACCACATTGGAATTCTAGATGAATTCAACAAGGTCACCATGGCAACTAGTATTTGTTTGTGCATGTTTTGTGTGTGTTAGGGATTCCCATGGGGGGATCACCTTTAAATGTGACAAAGGGGTTTTATGTGTATTTATTTTTGGTTCCTTTTGTTTATGTTTGCATGTGTTTATTTTGTGGTGCCTTTGCCCCTTTCATTATTCATTAAATGGTGTGTAATTTTGTGAGTAATCATGTTGTTAAGTTAATTAATTAAAATATGTCATAAGAAAGTAATTAATAGAGTTGTTGGCCTTGAATTAAAGTGTTGTAAGAGATGTGTAAGTGATGTGTAAGTTAACTTTTGAGTGTGAAACACTCCACCTTCTTGGAAATTCGAAATTGTCCTTGGAGGCTGATTTTGGAGGCTTGTGGGACAAGTTAAACTTGTCCCATACCTCTTAAATTTAATTACCAACCATACCTATGGTTGGAGAGTTGAGATTAGACTTTTATAATGCTTTTTGAGAAGGAAAATTGTAGGTTTTAATTGCACTTTTCTTACATGATTTAATTTCAGTCCTTTGGGGTGTGGGTTGGATTTGAGTGTGTAAGTAAACTGTCATATTATTCACCCACCTATTTATTATGCATTGGAGAATGAAGTTGAATTTGGGGGTTGGAATTGAGGATGTGTGATGTGACATCCTACATGGACCCACCTCATCCTCTTCCCTTCCCTCTTCTATTAAATTCAAATTCCTTGCCTTGTTTTGGGTTGCTTCATTTTGGGAGACTTTATTCTTGGGTGAATTCCTTGCTGTTTTGGGAGCTCTTGCTTTGAAGAAGTTTTTGGAAGATTGTTGCATGCTTGTGCTTGGCTGATTTGGATTTCTTGCATTGGGATAAAGCTTGTTGTTTTGGAACTTGGAACAACTCCATCATGGAGAGGTAGGAGCTTGGCTCTTGAAATGCTCTTCTTTTATGAATGTAAATGTTAATGTATGAATGTTTTGGCATGTTTGTGGGTTGTTGGGTAGATGGCCTAGGAATGGTGTAGGAGAAGACTATGGGGTTTATTTTGTGGGAGGCACAAGTGTGTTTTAGGGAGGTATAAGGGTGGAGGGAGTTGGGATTTGGGTTCCACCTTACAAAGAAATAGCTTGCATTTCTTTACTCGTTATGGGGTGCCATAAGAGGTTGGGGAGGCATAAGGAAATGTGAGGAATAAGGGGTACTTGGGGAGGCATAAGGAATGTCAAGGGTTTGATATACTATATTTTGGTGGTTTGTAATTCAGGTGGTGATACCCATTTCCCCTTTTGGGAGGCATAAGAAGCATCCCCCATAGTTTCTTGCTCCTTTGGCTTGCTTGAGGAAGCCTTAGTATTGTTTGTCATGCTTTAATGTAGTTGTAAACTACATTCTATTTTGGACTGTGTTTTTATTGTGAAAGTGTTGCTTGTGTGTTTGTGGAAGCCTGTTGTTGCCATGAGTTGGATCACATATTTTATTGCATTGTGGTTGGGGCTCGGGGGCCAATGAAGAAGGATAGATTCTCCTCTTCATTGGATGTCTTGGTTGGGTGGAGAGCGTTTCCTTTCCCCTACTCTTGTTGTGAACACAATTTGGAAGAATGAGAAATCTGCATGTTGCTGTCCTGGAGCTGAGATAAAGATAGTTTGACAGTCCCTTGTGAAATGAAATCTTATTGTAACCTTTCCCACTTGAAGTGGATGAACTTGTATATGTTTGTAATGGAAAGATGTTGTAGTGGTTATGAAAGTGTAAATTGAAATGTGAAAGAGACATACTCTCTATTTTCTTTTGAAAGCAAGAAATTGTGTTCTGTATGATGAAATTTGAAGAATGAAAGAAGGAAGTTGTAAAGTTGTCATTTGGAATCAATAAATGAATGTATTACCTCTCTCAAATTGCATTGTTGTATTGAATCTGATCATTTCAATGTATTTGAAGTCTCTGTTTGAAAGGAAGAAATGCGTGTGAGAAAAATACAGAATTTTGTCTTTTGAAATATGTGAAAATTGGAAATTAGAGATGTATTTTAGCTCTTGAATAGTTTGATTTGAATCAACTAAATATATTAGATTGGAATTGGAACATATTATAATACTTGGAAGAAGAAAATGGTAAATAGACCTTTTAAAATTTGATCTTTGTCTTGTATTTTCAAACTGGCAATTATTTAATCCAAAATGCACAGACCGAATCTGCAACAAATAAATAACAAATGAAACATTAATTTGGACATAATAAGATCTAAACGAATTCATCTAGACATTAACACTTAAGGAATTTCTTAGAAAACTTAGCAAAATCGGGCTCAAACCGTTTTGCAGTCGTTTTGCTGTCAAGAAATGTAAATGTTCAAATTGCAAATCAATCAGACAAATTGAATCTTGAAATATTTCTTAAATCCATCTAAGAACAATTCTCCATGTCTATTTGACATGTTGAGAGAGGAAGAAGATCAAATTGAACAAATTTTATAAGTTAAAATTTACCAGTTTGCACTGTAAAAGCCTGCAGATCATTTTTCTTGAAATTGACTCCTTAAACCTTATCAAAATAAAAATTTAATGATTCTTGAGTAAAGAGGACATCGAGATATTTCCAGAAAGTCCTTTTTTTCCCAAAACCAAGCTCTCTATCAAAATTTATGGCCTTCTGAAGTTTTTCCTTGGCACTTGGTTTCCTTGGTGAGCCCGCAGGCCCGAAAAAAAATTTTTTAGGAAAATTTTTCTAATTTTCCCCGCCCCCCACCAACCCAAAAAATCAGAGGCTCCACGTGGCACCATGAGGCCCGGAGGGGAATCCCTTTTTAAGCTTAGCACTTCAGAAAAATTTTGGGAAAATTTTCCTAATTTTCCCCCCGCCCTAGACTACAGCCAATCAGAGGTTGCCACGTGGCACCATGAGGCATTGGCGGAGGGGCGGATCCCTTTTTAACTTAGCGCTTTGGAAAAAATTTTGGAAAATTTTCTAAATTTTCCCCACCGCCCCGCTGGCCCACAGCCAATAAAGAGCTGCCACGTGGCATCACGAGGCATCGGCGGAGGAGCGGGTTCCTTTTTGCCTTTGGTGTTTTCAGAAAATTTTGGGAAAATTTTCTAAAGTTTCCCCACTGCCCCACCATCCCGCAGCCAATCAGGAGCTGCCATGTGGCATCGTGAGGCATCGACGGAGGCACGGGTGAATTTTACCCTTTTCACCCTTCAGGGCACTAAAACTCTTTTATCCCCTCCGCCCCGCTTTCCCCGCATGGCTTAGGAGGTGCCATGTGTCCCTTGTGGACTCGCGGGAGCGCAGGTGCAAAGGTGGCTTTTCACCCCCACGGGAAATTTTTTCAAAAGTCTCCCACGGCCCCACTGACCTGACTACTCCTCTGGGAAATATTTCTCCCCGCAGCCCGCAGACCCACCCCTGGGGAAAATTTTCTCCCCTAGGCCCGCAGGCCCGCTCTTGGGAAAATTTTCACCCCAAGGCCCACCGGCCCATAACTTGAGAAATATGAGGAGTTAGGAGGACTTATTTATATCAATGGAAAGGTGAGGAAATTTCCTATCCAATGGGAATGATTTAGGGAAATTTTGAATGCATTAATTTTGAGAAAAATCAAGTTGAATCTTTAAGCCTGTTAGAGAGTGGGTATGGTGAGGAATTACCCTCTGAACCTAATTGAACTTTCTAACCCTAAATTTTGGGACCTTGTGACCTCTAATAATTGTTAATAAAAGAAAAGTATATTCTAGTGGATTAGAATTGTTCTGGAACTTGTTAGTGACAACTATTGTCTTGTAACCTGGTTGTAGACTCTTTTAAACAAAAAAAATTATTCCATAATTTTCCTAACTAATCCTAGGTTGTTCTTGGGTCTCAGGTGGGTTGTTTTTTGTGGGTGTTACACTTGGTATCAGAGCAGTGGTTCAAAATCTTGGGCCATTGGGCACACTAGAAAACTTGAGACATGAACCTTAAACCTAGCACACTTTTAAATCTAGAAAACAACTTAGTTTAGAAATTACATATTTTAGTAAACATGGAAACTGAATAAAACTTAGAAAGATGAACTAACTCTCACCTTGGTCTGTGCAGGAGGCACAGAGGGGATGAGGGGTATTTTCACATAGACCTAGACTTACCACCACCAGATCATGTTGTAGCAGCCATCCTACCCTAGATTTTACAGACTCTTCAGGATGTTAATGCCACTCTACGCGGAGGATCAGTAGGAGGACATGCAGCCAGACATGATAGAGTCACTTCCATTGAGGGTCATGTATCTCCTCGACCCAGTGAGGAGCATGGAGGAGAGAACTTCCATGCAGAGTCAGCCAGAGAAGAGTCACCATAGAGGGGACAGGGTGACCAAGTTTCAGGACATAGAGAGAGGTCTCGGAGCCCTAGGCTTAGGGATGAGCATATAGAGAGGCCTAGAGGCCGTTAGACCATAGCTGCAGATCACATCAGGGAGATCCTGAAGCTTCAGCCATCACATTATTCTGGTG
Source organism: Taxus chinensis (assembly GCA_019776745.2). Lineage (NCBI taxonomy): Eukaryota > Viridiplantae > Streptophyta > Pinopsida > Cupressales > Taxaceae > Taxus > Taxus chinensis. The sequence goes on along the minus strand of CM034155.1, from coordinate 466,049,153 downwards.
ACATAGGTGGATTTTAGGTAGAGGCCTGGTTAGTGAGCTTGAGTGGATGCTTCAAGCTCTGTCCTTGTTCTAGCAACATGAAAGCTCATGTTGTGATCCATCTACTGAGGGATGGAGCTGGTGTCTGGTGGCAGACAGAGGAGCAGAAGCTCCATGTTGATTCTGAGATAGTTACCTGGGAGCTCTTTGAGGAGCATTTCTAGAGTAGATATTTGTCACGAAGGTTCATACAGTAGTGGATAGATGAGTTCCATGACCTCCAGTAGGCATCTCTTATAGTGGCTGAGTATGAGAGTAGATTTCTGGATCTACTCCAGTATGTTGATTACATGTAGGATGAGTAGGTGCAGGATCCATAGGTTCATTTGGGGCCTGAATCTAGACATTGGAGGTGTAGTGCGGATCCATTGTCCACAGACATTAGTTGAGGCCGTCGAGAAGGCCTATATAGCAGAGGAGACTCGGGGAAAGACCCAGCAGGCTAGAGACCGAGTCTGGAGCCGCATACAGCAGATGCAGGACAACAGATCGAGGGGGTCAGTACCTCTTCCTCGTGGTGGACAGGGTTCAACACAGTCATCTTTTAGACCACAGCAGTAGCCCCACCCACCTTATAGACCTCCACAGAGATTTGATGCACAGAGAGGTCGGAGTATGGGGCCTCCTCCTAGGGGTCCCATCAGACACAGGGTGCCTAGAGAGCTCACTCAACAGGAGCTCACCAGTAGAGACCTCAACAGACCACAGCCGGATCATCAGGATCCACACCATAGACCTCCAGAGTACCAGCCTGACCTGCTACATAGGGTAGAGGATCAGGTGGTTGTTTTGGTTGTGGTGTTACTAGACATTTTTGGAGAGACTACCCACAGAACCCTAATAACAAGGGTAAGACACAGATCTCAGAGCCTACTATTGGTGATATGGGGTGTAGTCATAGGATGTACGTAGTGGTCGAGAACCACTAGGTAGAGCATCAAAGTATAGTTATTGAGACTATAGGTAACATTGGTGGTATTCCTACCTCCATTTTGTTTGATTCTGGTTCTTTTGATTCTTTTATTGCACCATCTTTAGTAGAGCGATGTAAGCTAGTGGTAGTTAGGCAGGGTCATAGTTGGGATGTTGAGATGGCTTCTGGAGCCAAGATCTCTGTAGACTCCTTAGTTAAGGAGTGTGTGGTAGATTTGGGACCTTTTCACCACTACCTCAGATCTCTGTATCCTTCCTTTGGGCTCATATGGAGTCATCTTGGGTATGGATTGGTTGTCTGCACATAGGGCCAGAGTGGATTGTTACCACAAGATTATATCTTGTGCAGATGATTTGGGAGTTGAGTCGGTGATTTTAGGGGTCAGGAGACCCGTTTCTATTCACACCATCTCTGTTATGCAGCTTAAGTGGTGTGTGTGACTGGGTTGTCAGATGTATGCTATTACAGTCAGTGACAGATCAGAGGATGGGTCTAGTGGACCATCGCTAGATGATCACCCCATTTTGAGAGAGTTTGTAGATGTCTTTCCAGGGGAGCTACCAGGGTTACCACCCCCACGTGAGATTGATTTTCATATAGATCTGGTTCCAGGAGCAGAGCCTATCTCACGAGCACCTTATCGGATGACCACCCTAGAGCTCTGTGAGCTCAAGTTACAGCTGGAGGGCCTTCTAGAGAAAGACCTTATCCATCCTAGTGTATCCCCTTGGGGTGCACCGGTGATTTTTGTGAAGAAGAAGGATGGATCCTTGCAGTTGTGTATTGATTACCACCAGCTAAACAAAGTAACAATCAAGAATCGTTATCCCCTTCCACACATTGATGATTTTTTTGATCAGATGAAGGGAGCCAAAACTTTCTCTAAGATAGACCTTAAGTCAGGTTACCATCAGCTGAGGATTTCAGAGGTGGACATTCATAAGACCACCTTCCGTACGAGATATGGCCACTATGAGTTCACAGTGGTGCCTTTTGGTTTGACGAATGCCCCCGCAGTGTTTATGAGTTTGATGAATGGGGTATTTAGGACCTTCTTAGATCACTTCGTGCTCATCTTCCTTGATGACATTTTGATTTACTCACGTATGCATGAGGAGCACGAGGGGCACCTTCCTAGGTTCTTCAGTGTCTTCAGGAGCAGCAGCTTTACGGGAACTTGGAGAAGTGTGCATTCTTTCAGACAGAGGTGCAAGTATTTGGGTCATATCATTTCTGGGGAAGGTATCACCATCAATCCTTCCAAGATTAGAGCTATTATGGATTGGCTAGCACCCACTACTATGACTAAGGTGCATATATTCATTGGACTAGTGGGTTACTACAAGAGATTCATTCAGGACTTCTCTCGGATTATGCACCCCACTACTCCCCTTTAGAGGAAAGGGAAGAAGTTTGTTTGGTCAGACAGGTGCGAGTAGGCCTTCATGACACTGAAGGAATGTCTCACTACAACAGCTATTCTTGTAGTTCTAGATCCACATGGTGAGTTTTTTCGTTTGCACAGATGCTTCTTTAGCAGGGCTTGGAGGTGTGTTGATGTAGGAGGGAAGAGTAGTGGCTTTTGAGTCTCGAAAACTCAAATATTATGAGCTTAATTATCTAACTCATGATCTTGAGCTTGTGGCAGTTGTGCATGCTTTGGTTTGATGGAGGCACTTTCTACTTGGTCAGAGATTCACACTCAGGACAGATCACCTGAGTCTTCGCCACCTCTTCACACAACCCAATCTCAATGCTCGTCAGCGGCATTGGATGGAGTTGCTTTGTGAGTATGATATGGAGATAGAGCATGTGAAGGGGAAGGAGAATGTGGTGGAAGATTCTCTCAATAGATGAAGACATGTGGCTATGGCCACCTTAGTGAGCACATATTTATAGAGCAGGATTCTTCAGCAGCTTCCTCTTGACAACTTCTACATTGTAGTTCAAGCAGAGATCGAGTCTTAGAGACCCCTCGAGGGGAATTTTGATGGTTTTTCTTTAGAGGTAGATGGTCTTCTCAGGCACAGAGGCTAGATTTATGTTCCCAGAGATGGAGGCTTGAGGCAGGACATCTTGGCAGAGGCACATCGTGCACCCTATTCAGCCCATCCCGGGGTGAAGAAGATGCACGCCACCTTGAGACAGTTGTATCATTGGAGAGGACTTCATAGAGACATGGCCCAGTTTGTGTCATGATGTTTAGAGTGCCAGAAAGTAAAGGCTAAGCATCAGCATCCAGCTAGCCTTCTCTTTCCTCATGTTATACCAGAGTGGAAATGGGACACCATTTCCATGGACTTCATTGTTGGGCTACCGATGTCGAGATATCACCACGATGCCATCATGGTCATGGTTGATAAATTGACAAAAGTGGCTCACTTTTCTCTGGTGAAGACCACTTATACAACTAGTGCAGTGGCATAGGTATATTTGGATGAGATTGTTAGGTTGCACAGGATCCTGGGAAAGATTATTTGTGACCATGATCCTTTGTATACTTCCCATTTTTGGACTACCATGTAGCATGCCCTCAGGACGAAGATCAATTTCAGCATAGCATATCACCTTGAGACAGATGGACAGATGGAGTGGGTGAATCAAATTTTAGAGGACATGCTCAGGATGTATGTGATGGATCAGTAGTCTAGATGGGAGGAGTACCTGTACTTGGTGGAGTTTTCCTACAATAATAGTTTCCAGAGTTCTATAGGCATGGATCCTTTTCAGGATTTGTATGGTAGAGAGTGCAGAACACCTCTTAACTGGGACAGGTTAGAGGACAGGGTTTCTCTTAGACAACCTTTGTTGCAGGACATGGAGTAGTAGGTGGTTTTGATCAGACAGAGACTGCAGGAGGCACATGATAGGTAGAAGAAGTACACAGATCAACATAGGACCGACCATAGTTTTGATGTGGGCATGAAGGTGTTCCTTCGTGTCAGGCCACATAAGATCCCTATCCATTATGGAAAAGGTTCTAAGTTAGCTCCTAGATTCGTTGGTCCTTTTGAGATCTTGGAGCATATCAGCCCTTTGGCCTACCATCTAGCATTGCCACCTAGCTTGTCTCGCGTACATGATGTGTTTCATGTTTCAGTTCTTAGGAGATATGTTACAGATCCTTCTCATGTGTTAGATTGGACATCATTGCAGGTGTAGGATCAAGGGTAGGTGATGGTGGAGCCCATTCGCATCCTAGATCGCAGGACCCTGGGCCTTTGAGGCATAGAGGTTGATCAGGTCTAGGTGCAGTGGGACAGATATGATGAGACTGCAGCTACATGGGAGGATGTTACTTTGCTACGAGTTTAGTTTCCACATTTGTTCCAGTGACTTCCAGGAGGAATTCGAGTCTAAGGGGAGGGGGATGTAGTGCCCACTTCCCTTTGACACCTTTTTTATACTAATCATGATACTGTTGATTATATTATAGACATGATTATGGACCTTATTATAGTATGATGATAGATGTAGATCATGGATTATTGTTGACTTGATTCAGTTATGATGCATGATGATTATTAGAGGCATTTTGGATATTGATGATGATATACTATTTGACATGGTTATATTATGGATGTTGTGCGGACTTGTGATATTTGGATATTGTGAGTAGACCTAGAAATGGAAATTATTGGATGATGATATAGTTGTTGATAAAACTATAAATGATATTGTTAGATTGCTTTGATGTTGTTGTGATTCATATATCTAAATGATTTTGGGAATTATATTTATATTATTTTGGATGTTCTGATATGGCCATGAGGCCGAAGGAGGTATTTGTGTTTTGCAGGTTAAAATATCACAACAAACATCGGGGGATTGGAGACCAACCACATTGGAATTCTAGATGAATTCAACAAGGTCACCATGGCAACTAGTATTTGTTTGTGCGTGTTTGTGTGTGTTAGGGATTCCCATGGGGGGGATCACCTTTAAATGTGACCAAGGGGTTATGTGTATTTATTTTTTGGTTCCTTTGTTTATGTTTGCATGTGTTTATTTTGTGGTGCCTTTGCCCCTTTCATTATTCATTAAATGGTGTGTAATTTTGTGAGTAATCATGTTGTTAAGTTAATTAATTAAAATATGTCATAAGAAAGTAATTAATAGAGTTGTTGGCCTTGAATTAAAGTGTTGTAAGAGATGTGTAAGTGATGTGTAAGTTAAATTTTGAGTGTGAAACACTCCACCTTCTTGGAAATTCGAAATTGTCCTTGGAGGCTGATTTTGGAGGCTTGTGGGACAAGTTAAACTTGTCCCATACCTCTTAAATTTAATTACCAACCATACCTACGGTTGGAGAGTTGAGATTAGACTTTTATAATTCTTTTTGAGAAGGCAAATTGTAGGTTTTAATTGCACTTTTCTTACATGATTTAATTTCAGTCCTTTGGGGTGTGGGTTAGATTTGAGTGTGTAAGTAAAATGTCATATTATTCACCCACCTATTTATTATGCATTGGAGAATGAAGTTGACTTTGGGGGTTGGAATTGAGGATGTGTGATGTGACATCCTACATGGACCCACCTCATCCTCTTCCCTTCCCTCTTCTATTAAATTTGAATTCCTTGCCTTGTTTTGGGGTTGCTTCATTTTGGAGACTTTATTCTTGGGTGAATTCCTTGTTGTTTTGGGAGCTCTTGCTTTGAAGAAGTTTTTGGAAGATTGTTGCATGCTTGTGCTTGGCTGATTTGGATTGCTTGCATTGGGATAAAGCTTGTTGTTTTGGAACTTGGAACAACTCCATCATGGAGAGGTAGGAGCTTGGCTCTTGAAATGCTCTTCTTTTATGAATGTAAATGTTAATGTATGAATGTTTTGATATGTTTGTGGGCTGTTGGGTAGATGGCCTAGGAATGGTGTAGGAGAAGACTATGGGGTTTATTTTTGGGAGGCACAAGTGTGTTTTAGGGAGGTATAAGGGTGGAGGGAGTTGGGATTTGGGTTCCACCTTACAAAGAAATAGCTTACATTTCTTTACTCATTATGGGGTGCCATAAGAGGTTGGGGAGGCATAAGGAAATGTGAGGAATAAGGGGTACTTGGGGGAGGCATAAGGAATGTCAGGGCTTTGATATACTATATTTTGGTGGTTTGTAATTCAGGTGGTGATACCCATTTCCCCTTTTGGGAGGCATAAGAAGCATCCCCCATAGTTTCTTGCTCCTTTGGCTTGCTTGAGGAAGCCTTAGTATTGTTTGTCATGCTTTAATGTAGTTGTAAACTACATTCTATTTTGGACTATGTTTTTATTGTGAAAGTGTTGCTTGTGTGTTTGTGGAAGCTTGTTGTTGCCATGAGTTGGATCACATCTTTTATTGCATTGTGGTTGGGGCTCAGGGGCCAATGAAGAAGGATGGCTTCTCCTCTTCATTGGATGTCTTGGTTGGGTGGAGAGCATTTCCTTTCCCTTACTCTTGTTGTGAACACAATTTGGAAGAATGAGAAATCTGCATGTTGTTGTCTTGGAGCTGAGATAAAGACAGTTTGACAGTCCCTTGTGAAATGAAATCTTATTGTAACCTTTCCCACTTGAAGTGGATGAACTTGTATATGTTTGTAATGGAAATATGTTGTAGTGGTTATGAAAGTGTAAATTGAAATGTGAAAGAGACATACTCTATTTGTTCTTTTGAAAGCAAGAAATTGTGTTCTGTATGATGAAATGGAAGAATGAAAGAAGGAAGTTGTAAAGTTGTCATTTGGAATCAATAAATGAATGTATTACCTCTCTCAAATTGCATTGTTGTATTGAATCTGATCATTTCAATGTATTTGAAGTCTCTGTTTGAAAGGAAGAAATGCGTGTGAGAAAAATATAGAATTTTGTCTTTGAAATATGTGAAAATTGGAAATCAGAGACGTATTTTAGCTCTTGAATAGTTTGATTTGAATCAACTAAATATATTAGATTGGAATTGGAACGTATTATAATACTTGGAAGAAGAAAATGGCAAATAGACCTTTTAAAATTTGATCTCTGTCTTGTATTTTCAAACTGGCAATTATTTAATCCAAAATACACAGACCAAATCTGCAACAAAGAAATAACAAATGAAACATTAATTTGGACATAATAATATCTAAACAAATTCATCTAGACATTAACACTTAAGGAATTTCTTAGAAAACTTAGCAAAATTAGGCTCAAACCGTTTTGTGGTCGTTTTGCTGTCAAGAAATGTAAATGTTCAAATTGCAAATCAATCAGACAAATTGAATCTTGAAATCTTTCTTAAATCCATCTAAGAACAATTCTCCATGTCTATTTGACATGTTGAGAGAGGAAGAAGATCAAATTGAACAAATTTTATAAGTTAATTTTTTACCAGTTTGCACTGTAAAGCCTGCAGATCATTTTCTTGAAATTGACTCCTTAAACCTTATCAAAATTAAAATTTAATGATTACTGAGTAAAGAGGACGTCGAGAGATTTCTAGAAAGTCCTTGTTTTCCCAAAAACAAGCTCTCTATCAAAAGTTATGGCCTTATGAAGTTTTTCTTCACTTGGCATAAAAAAAAAAATTGGGAAAAATTTCCTTGGCGGGCCTGCGGGCCCGAGTTTTTCCCTTAGCACTTCGGAAAATTTTGGGAAAATTTTCCTAATTTTCCCTATCGCCCCACCGACCCACAGCCAATCAGAGGCTACCATGTGGCACCACAAGGCATTGGCGGAGGGGCGGATCCCTTTTTAAGCTTAGCACTTTGGAAACATTTTGGAAAATTTTCCTAATTTTCCCTGCCGCCCCGCAGCCAATCAGAGGCTGTCACGTGGCACTATGAGGCATTGGCATAGGGGCGGATCCCTTTTTAAGATTAGCGCTTTAGAAATTTTTTGGGAAAATTTTCTTAATTTTTCCCACCGCCCCATCGGCCCAAAACCTTTTTTAATCAATTTTTTTTGAGCTGACATGTGGCATCACGAGGCATTAGCGGAGGAGCGGGTTCCTTTTTGCCTTTGGCATTTTTGGAAGAAATTTATTTCTAAAGTTTCCCCGCCGTCCCGTAGCCAATCAGGAGCTGCCACGTGGCATCGTGAGGCTTTGGTGGAGGCACGGGTGAATTTTACCCTTTTTTCCCTTCAGAGGGCTAAAACTCTTTTATCCCCACCGCCCCAGTTTCCCCACATGGCTTAGGAGGCGACACGTGTCCCTTGCGGACTCATAGGAGCATGGGTGCAAAGGTGGCTTTTCGTCCCCATGTGGAAAATTTTCAAAAGTCTCCTACAGCCCCCATTGACCGAACTACTCCTCTAGGAAATATTTCTCCCCGCGGCCCGCAGACCCACCCCTGGGCAAATTTTCTCCCCTGGGCCCGCAGGCCCGCTCTTGGGGAAAATTTTCACCCCAAGGCCCGTCGGCCCATAACTTGAGAAATATTAGGAGTTAGGAGGAATTCTTTATATCACTGGAAAGGTGAGGAAATTTCCTATCCAATGGCAAATGATTTAGGGAAATTTTGAATGCATTAATTTTGAGAAAAATCAAGTTGAATATTTAATCCTGTTAGAGAATGGGTATGGTGAGGAATTACCCTCTGAACCTAATTGAACCTTATAACCCTAAAATTTCAGACCTTATGATCTCTAATAATTGTTAATAAAATAAAAGTGTATTTCAGTGGTTTATAAATGTTCTGCAACTTGTTAGTGACAACTATTGTCTTATAACCTGGTTGTGGACTCTTTTAAACAAAAAGAAATTATTCCATAATTTTCCTAACTAATCCTAGGTTGTTCTTGGGTCTCAGGTGGGTTATTTTTTGCGGGTGTTACAGAAAGTATATGTTGATTTTATTTTTTAGTATTATTGGAAAATTTGAATTGAAAAGAAACAAAAGAGTTATACTTAGTGATGCTTATATTTGCTACTCCTTAGATAGATGCATTCAGAGTTGAATAAATTCTTATAGCCAAATTTTAAACCATATTACAAGGAAAATATATACACTTAATTTTTTTTGGGGGGGGGGGAAGAAATTTGTTCCATATTATTTGTAAAATCCTCTCTTAAAAGAAAATTAATCCAACATTGTGTAATTTCATATAAAATATATTAAAACTTTAAGTGATGAATATATAGTTCTATATATTAATTATACTAGGTTATCATAAACTAAATCATTTAAACCTATACTTCGAAATAAAATAAAGAAAGAATATATATATATTATAATTATAATTATATAAATATTTACTGAAACAGTCACACACACACACACACACACACACACATACATACATACATACATACATACATACATACATACATATATACATACATTAGCCCCCACTTTATACATAGGCTACAACCACTTTAAACCTGTGCAGAGCAATAACTTTGGCCATGGCTACCATTTAAATCCTGTGCTAAGTTTAATATTTTACATCTCGGTTGACTTACATTTTAAAATGCATATATATATATATATATATATCCACACAAAACTTTGCATTCATGAGTATACTTCATCTTAAACTAAAAATAAAATGGATCAAAATGCCCATACCCAAATAGGCTAATCGCTCTTGAAATATAAAAATGGCAAAAAAGAAGAAATAGTTTCACCTAATGCAAACCCAAGGAGATCATTTTCAAAGTGTGTGTATATCCCTCGTAGGCTCTCATGGCTTCCACGGCTTCTCAAAAGAGTGAAAATGAGTGAAAATAATAAGAATAGGGTAAGAAAAGAATAAGAGGGGAGCTCATAAGGATTTTTAGGGTTCTAGTCTAACCTAAAATCCAATGGCCAAGATAGACCTAATCCAATGGTTTAGAATGAATCTTACATCACTTAAGTGATGTTATAGTTTGTAGGAATGGGTATGTGCAAAATTTTATAAATCTATTTAACTAATAAGTCCCTAGGGTACCTACGCTTAGTGGGTTGGACTATGTTGTGACCCCCTCTCCTTCTACTTTGAATCAATAAATAAGTAAATGATGTTTGTGTAAAACTAAAGTGGCTAATGGGACATTTTTAATTACATTAATTAAGGGGTTAAAAAGGACAAGTGTTTATATGAAAATTAATTAATTGGAATAAAGGTGTAATAAGGGTTTACACAACATAGGTAAATGTGATTTTTTTAACTTAAGAATTGATTTATAAAATTTATTAGGGACCCAAGTAGTCAAATGAGATAAATAATTTATCAGAAATTAATTAAATTGTGACCGATGTTTTACTTTAGCAACCTTTTAAACAAAAAAAAAATCTCACAAATTTTCCCAGAGTAAATTAATAGATTTAGTATGATTTTGAACATAGAATTTGTGGGGCTAGTTTTTTTTAATATTGGTAAATAGTTTTTTGAAAGGGACTATACCCTTGTGTACAAAAGGAGGCCTAAAAGCCGGAATAAGAGAGAGGAGCAGAGAAGCTCACAAATAAAAACATTCAAAGAATTTGTGGGGCTAGTTGAGTTGGTAGCCAGCTCACAAATAAAAACATTCAAAGATCTTCACCCTCAAACCCTCCTATCCATATTAAGGTAATGGTGGCCCACTTCTTTGAAGGAAAATTGGAGTCCCACTTTAAAAGTGATGAAAGTACTAACTATTTATAAAAATTATTTAATTAATTACGCCAAAGGCGTTCCCCCTATGGTAAAGGATCTCCTAAACGTTTTTTGCAACGATGTTAAATTTGACAACCTCCTGGAAGTTTTTCTTGTTTCTAGTTGTTTTACACGTAGAATGGTTGTCAAGGGTTTGAGGGAAGATTCGAATGCTACTTCACCCTAGGCTTACCTTCCGTCTTTCATTGCTTATTCTAAACCCTAATACCATTGAAATCCCTGCCATGGTGTAGCCTCCTGATACACATGTCACATCAGCGGTAGGGTGCCATTTTTTTAGAAAACCAGGAGAATAGCACCGCCCAACAGGTACAAATGACAGTGGAATTCATGGTGAAGGATTTGGGAGGATGATCATGGGGTATTTCGTACTCACGGCATAAAAACGATAGGTTAATCTCATGTTAATAAGATTTATTTTTTGGTTAGGTTCCATCTAGAGATTAATTTTGATGGCTAAATGTTCCTGGGGGCATATCAGGCTCTCTCCAATTCCTCATTTGATGTCAGTTTTCTGAATTATTCATACGTAGGTGCTATTGTGGGAGTATCAGCTACAATTCTACTCGATATTGTTCCTTCTTCAAAGTTTTCGTACTGGTAAAGTGAGTTTTTTGTTCTCCCCCATGATGATTCTCTGGTTCATGACCAATGCTCTTATTGGAATATACAATATTACAAAATATTACCCCATCAGCATTTAAGGGAATCAACCCTTATTTACATAGTCTATTTCTTTCATGAACACAAAAAAGAGGGGTGGTTGCTGCTTGTGAGGTGTTGTCTTGTGTATTATAGGTATTTACTCATTACTCTTAAAATTATTTGACTCTCTTCCCCCCATTAATAAAAGGAAGGATTTACAGTAAAATAGTATTTACTTAAAGCAAGGATTCAAACCTGCCAAAGAGATAGCTTGAAATTTGCCTCTTGTTGTATCTTATTGAAACCAGGTGTTGAGGACAAATGTTCGCTGACTTGGGCCACTTCAATAAGAGATCCATCCAGGTTCTCTCATATATCTCAAGAAAAAATAGCTATTACAACTATATATTACTTGTTTTGACTTAGATAATTGATTTTTTGATTAATTTCAACTCTTATGGAGATTGAAAAATGTTGGGGATTTTGAATTGTAGATTTCTTACTCTGCATTGGTAATACCATGCCTTGATTATCACATACACTCGACAAACCACTTTATTTGATCAAGAATCCAGGAGACATGAAAAATGCATTCTACAGCTCAATTTCCAGATCCTATGTATTGGCCAATGTTTGTTATTGCCACTTTAGCTGCCATTGTTGCTAGTCAAACATTGATTTCGGTGAGCTTTTCAATTATAAAACAATCCATGGCTCTGGGTTGCTTCCCTTGAGTGAATATCCTGCATACATCCCAAACTAATGAAGGCCAAATCTATTCCCCCAGAGGTTAACTATGTGCTCATGGTTATTTGTCTTGCCATTATGGTAGGATCTAGGGGCGGCCCAAAAATTGGAAATTCCTATGGTAAGGATATCAAAAATATACTTCTCAGATCCTATTTTTATTTTTATTGAGTGGCAGGCCTAAATAATATGGATATAAGTTATTCTATGTATGATCTACATGTTTGGAAATAAGAGATAAAATATGCGGAATAATCCCTCATAGAATCGCAACAGTAGAAACTAATATGCATAAATTATTACAGATCTAAAATAAAATTACAGAATAAAATGAAACAACACAAAGAGACAGTATTTAACGTGGTTCACCCAATTTGGGCTACGTCCACCAAGAATCACTTGCTCATATTTTATTACAAGCCACCGCTCTCTCAATACAATACCCAGATCCGTTTGGAGCTATGCTCAACAAACTCTACAGAATTCATAGCCGAATTCAAAGCACATCTGCAATGTTCTTCATACATTCTATCATATGCATAAAACCATATAAATAGACAATTGCTTAAGCAGTTTTACAAAACCGTGGGTATCAAAACCATGGGCAAAAACCGTCCCATAAACCTATGGGTCAAAAAAATCACCCATATGAGAAAAGCACGTTTTCCGATATTTTGGGTGCATTATTTTGAGGCCAAAAAATTTACGCCTAAATTTTTTTTTGGGGGATGCGCCCCCGAACCCCGGCGAGGATACATGAAAAGTGTACATTACTCTTAGTGTACAGTCTTCAACACTTTCACACATGAAAACAGGCTCCACAACCTAACACTACAAGAGAAAAAAGTTATTCTTGACACCTTCAATTGTCACAATCATAAGAAAGAGGTATGTAAAATCACTGTCAAATTTAGTATTTCAAATAATGTAAAAGATATGGGTTTTTATTGTAGAAGAAAATTATTGTGATTATTTTTCAAAAGACATTTCTATATCCCTGGTATTGTGATTTCAGTTCTTTCTACACATGCTTAGTTCTTGCTTTTCTTTTACATGTAAGGAAGCTTTATTTTCAATTTTTTAGGTTATTTAATGTGTCTTAAAAGACCAGTAATTTTGTTATCACTTGCAGGGAACAACTATTGATTTTCATCAAACGCCAGGAGGGCACTTAAGGACAAAGAGTAAGTAAATAATTTATGTTATTACATTTTGAAGGATTTTATGATTTGGATAACCTTCTTACCAAGTTTGAGTGAGTGTTGCAGTTGATGGTAAGGAACTTGGGACAATCTATAGTCATGACCTTTGTAGTAAGTTCTACTTATTTTCATACCTGAGATTTTTGTGTTGTCAATAGTTATTCTACTTGGTCCAGTTGATCAAATTGTCTCTCCCAAAAAAATTGTTACCATTTAATCATAAGATTCTACTGAAATTTTGTTGTTGATTCAGGGGCATTTTTTGATATGTATGTTAGAGACAGGTTTCATTTTAAGAGACCTCTTGGAAATCGAAGGTGGAAAATACCTAATGAATATCCCCAGAACCGGTTTCGCGGGAAGGTGAATTTTTTGGGGGTTGTATGAAAAAATTTCTCCTGATTTTCAAGTGGTGTAACAGAAGGCTGCAGATGCGCGATGGGAGATTTGCTATCACACGTCAAAAAAATGCATTGATGCGCATCAACAGACCTCATTGACGCACGTCAACAACCTTGTTGACGTGCGTCAAAGAGGTCTGTTGACGCGCGTCAATGAGGATGCTGTCGGATAGCACCCTCATTGACGCGCGTCAACAGACCTCTTTGACGCACGTCAACAAGGTTGTTGACGTGCGTCAATGAGGTCTGTTGATGCGCATCAATGCATTTTTTTGACGCGCGACAACAAATCTCCCATCGCGCGTCTGTAGCCTCTACCCTCTCCTTTCACATTGAAAAAATCTCCGTGTCGCACGTCAACAAACTCTTTGTTGTGTGTCTGCTATGCGTCAATATCTGCAGTACCTCTTTGTCACGCGTCAACTATCCGTCAGTGTCACGCATCAACAAATAACCACTTTGTTGCACGTCAACAAATTGTTTGTCATGCGTCTACTATGCGTCAATATCTGCAGTACCTCCTTGTCGCGCATCAACTATCTATCAGTGTCGCGCGTCAACAAATAACCCCATTGTCACGCGTCAATAAACTCTTTATCATGCGTCTACTATGCGTCAATATCTACAAACCCTCCTTGTCGTGTGTCAATAACTTATCCCCTTGTCGAGCGTCTGCAATACAGGATATATCATATTGTTGACAAAATTTGAAGTAGAAGTGTTCTACCTGGCGAATAATCTAGGATTATATAGGGGATATTTTTCAAGGGTAGGCGAAGCCGACCCCTAAAAAAAATTAAAGTTTAATTTTTAGGCGAATAGGTCACTGACCCGTGCTAGAAAATTCACCTTTTCCAAATTTTCAAAAATGGAATATTCGCCATATTACGAATATTCGCCACTAAAATTTTCCCTTGTTGGAGAAAGTCATGTATCATTGAAAACAAAGCAGGATATAGGGGAAAACATTGGTTGTTACAAGGGATGTGATTTTGGTACTAAAATGGCACCTCTTTCACTCATGCTAAAGAAATAGTGCCTTCACCACAAATTTAGTATTTAGTTGTAACTGACAGTCTTGGGATAGGTATGATAAAAATTCTTGAGGCCCAATACTAAACAAGAAAATGTGAACTGTGTAAATTCTACGAGAAATTGGAATATGAAGCTTTGTAGGCTTCAAATAGTAGAAAAAGGGTATCTAAAAATGTTGACAGTAAGGATAGAGGCTATGTCATGTGAATGTTATACCTATATTTGTCTCTAAAATAGCCTAGTAGACTGTGTAAGATAGGATACTATCACTATGTAAGAAGGGAAATCTTGGAAAGTGGAAGTTTTATTTGTCTATCTACTTGAGGATTTTGGAAAGAGGAGTGAAACTAGGTATGACCCACTTATGACATTCATATTCTTACCTTATGAAAGGAATTGAGCCTTCACAATTAATGATCTAAACATTAGTAGTAAATGCATGATCTTGAACTTAACAATAATAATGAAAGGAATGGGTTGTAGAGAGAGTTTGTAGGCCATTATGAGATGTACTCGAACCTCTATTAGGGTAGATGAATGAATGGTTTGTAGTGTATTGGCTGTCTACAGAAAAAGAATATTGCTACCTTCAATGCCAAACCAAGAATCATAGGAATTGGGTATAATTATGAATATGGGTGCATGTATAGAAACTACGGAGGATCATCTTGACAAGAAGTGTCACTTGTTGAATGATTTCTTGAGCATAAGGGAGAAACCACAGTCTTAACAGTAAATGACATTGTTCCATTACAATCAAGAACTTATAGAAGGTGGTATCTTCTTAAATTTAAAATGTACTTGTCATCCTTTCCTTACCTCTCCTATTGTCTTCAAACAACATAGTCATTAGTATTGGAATTTGGAAAGACTCCAACTTTCTTGTTCTAAACTGTCATTCTTCATGCTTTCTCTCTCAAGCCATTTCAATTTTTTATCCTCACAGTGGATAGGAAGGGAAATCAAAGTGGACAGGCTAGTTGTTATAAGGAGGCAAGTTTGAATTTGAATTGTAATCTTGTTATATAAATAACCCAGTCAGGCCTTGCAATCCAGAAATCCAAATACGCCCAAGGAAGAAGAAATGCCAGTAGGAGAAATGTCCAAAGGATTACCATGAAGATTATGCTAATCAATATGAAGAAGATATGTACACCAACCACCCTCGGGCAGGACTGAATAATATGGATATTAGTTATTCTTTGTATGATCTACAAGAGTAAAAAGTTATTCTTGATGCCTTAAATTTTCACAATCATAAGAAAGAGGTATGCAAAATCACTGTCAAATTTAGTATTTTGAATAATGTAAAACATATGGGTTTTTATTATAGAAGAAAATTATTGTAGAATCAATGTTTCTATCTTGTACCTGTCTGAACCATGTTGTGGCTGTAGCTTAAACTACTCTCACTTTTCTCAATTAGCTATCAATACCTGGTTTGCTAATTCCCAGTTGGGGGAGATGGAAGTGGGGTTTTCATTTGATTTTATGAATAAAGAGGAAGCCATGTTTACCTGTATGGCATGTGTTTTAGGTCTTCTTTATGTGATTCAATATGATATTATTGGATAGTCTGTAACACTGCTTTCATGAACCTACACCAGTAACTGTGTCACAGGAGATGAACAATATTAGAGAGGGTAATGAGATGACTATAATTCTAAATTTTCTTGTTGAATAGATGTGAATAGTCATCCAACTTATTGTTGCATTGGAAATTTCATGATGGACTAATAAAATATGTCATTTATTAACTGGTTTTAGTCTTATATTGTAGGTCCTCTGCATGACCATTATGAAGGTGGGCTTGGTATGAACTTTTGCAAAGCCAGTTGTGGATGTATGGGTCGTCCATTGCCAAGAGACTACACCCAGCCTGGAAATAGTAGAGCAGGTTTTGTACAGTGAAATGTACATAGATTCAGCAATCCCTTGCATCATTATTTGATTGAAGAAGAGTCACCAGTAGACGATATTCAGCATACTGTACACTTCTTCCCCTACCCCAACCTAACTAACTTATTTTTGCATTATTCTAGAAATTAAATGCAAGTTATGATTGTTTTTGTTTAAGAATTACATAGCACGGTGCAAGAATGTCAAGACATCCCACAACACCAATTTTAGAGTTTGATTATATTGCTCTTTCTCCTTGGATTTATTTTATATGAATCTCATCTTACAAACTATTCACAAAAGCAGGCATGTCATTGAATTTCCTTTATTAACTTAAGGCTGTAAGTTGTTTGCTTTCAGCATTGAGCATAACTTCAGATCTCTACCTGGTTTTTAATAACTTGACAAAGGCAATCAAAACCATGTGGAAAGATTTTAAGTGCCCAACAATATGGAGACCTTCTCTCTACATGTACATATCATTAGCTATGAATCTGAATATTTAGGAAGGTAAGTTTTTCTGGCATAAGGATCCCAATGCAGGCCTAACATTCTCTCAGGTATAACATTCCTTTGGCTTCTGCTGCAGTCTTTATTGGTAGATCTTTAAAATTTCTTTTACATCCCTCGTTAGCAAATAGTAAACAAAACTTCTTCTACACCCCTCATTAGCTATGTCGGCTCTTCATCTGATTTATGTAAATGAGCGCTCTTGCCTTGATCCTCTATTACGTACCATGTTCCAGGGAAATTAGTAAAAACTGCTCTAGAATAGTACAAAAAATTGTAATCCCCTTTTTGTGTCATAGGAGCATAGGTAGATCTATAAGATCTGAGAGTGGTGGTTGAGTCTGAATGGTCTCAGGCTTTGTTATACATTCTTTTTCTCTATATTTTAACTCTTTATGTAGGTGATTTCTTCTAGATTTGGGCTTTGGAGGTAATCAAATAACGAAGATATGAAGATTTTTGTAATGAAACCCCAAGACTTGGTTTTTAGCAGCCTGATAAGAATAAGAGACATTTCTGTTATTGAGGATCTGAGACGTGTATGAGGGGTGTTTAAAACGGGGAATCTTGAAGAATTAGATCCCTCCACTAAATAGGGAAAATACTTGTATTACCATTGTCTGTAAAACTTGTAGTAGGCAGGTAGGGTGTGGTTCTTGTAGCACCATTCTCTGCAAAACTTGTAGCAGGAAGGTATTTATATTTTGTGATTCTTGCAGTATAATTTTTAGAGGGTTTTGTACCAAGTTTGTGTGTATACTTATTAGAAGCTTTTTATCAGGTATGGGACCAGATTCAATGTATTCTCTTGTATACTCTTTATAAATTGAATTCATATCTATCCTTGATTCATTGATTCTGTAATTTTTTTCTTCTCTGCATATGTGAATATCTTTACATCTCGGAAGGGATTCAAAGCCATCCCCACACACAACACACCAAGAAAAGTCACAATTTGTGCATGCCCACAAGTCTTGACATTCAATATTTTCATTGCTTGTTGCACCCAAGAATATATTCACACTACCATTGGTTATATTGACCCTGAATATGCAAGAACATCAAGGCTTAATGAGAAATATGATGTATACAATAACTCGAATTTTCTTCAGTTGGTAAGATTTTTGTTTGTTAATTTTCTTTTGGAGCTTACACAGTACATTGTTTAAGTATTTTTAAGGTTTGTTATCTGGAGCATTGAGAAATAAAATGTGGATGGAGTTGTCTTTGACATTGGCATGTGAACACAAATTCTATCAAGAGTAGACAACAATACAGTTGTAAGGTATTTGGATGAATATGCAGATGGTAAGCACAAAGATGTTATAGGGAGCACAAGCAACACTTCTCATGGACATTTGTTTGTGAGACAATATTTAGATAGTAGACAATATGAAAACTTAAAAGTATAGATCCAACAAGTGGTGAGTACTCGCTTTCCCCGGAAAATGACCCTAAAAAACTCTCCAAAAGTCAGCGATAATGCATAAGATTGTCCCACACGAAAAAAATGAGTCATTTTATAATTCAAAAACTTGGTTGTTTTTCTCTTCCTTCTCTCCCAAGTGATTTTGTGTGTTTCATAGTTGTTGAAAGATCAAATGTGTTCTTTACATTCATTTATCATATTATTTGAGAGTGCTTTATATGTTATTTAAGCTTATTTTATGAATTTAAATGTTTTTTTAAGAACTGAGCCTAACTCAATTTTTTGAGATACTGAAAATTTGCAGAATCCCAAGTTTGTTTATTTCAATATTAGCTTATGAACAACATAAAGAACCTAGACTACCTCAATGATGCTCCACAGGTCTTATCTTTAAATTTTCTGCTTGCTGAGCCCATTCTTGAGCTGCAACGAACTTAAAATCTCTCTTTGAACTCCACTGAAACTAATTGTCTTCCCTATGAAGTGTATCTCTCTTGTTGTTCCTCCCAGTTGAGTCTCTCAAGCTCCCCCTGAAAAGGCATCCAAAAACTAATTTCAAGGGATTGGTTTCTACCTTATAACATTTCTTAGCCTAGCGCCTTAACTCATCATCCGATCCATCTCTTCAACTTCCCGGTTGAGTCAAATCATGTGGGATTGAACTTGCCATGCAAGTGTCGCTCCTTTGAGGCCAATGGGCTATTAAAATAATTTCCTGAACAAGGAGGGCCAAATATTTTTTACTTATCTTTTTCTATTTTGGACGCTACTTTTTTTGGTTCGACCTGTCTGTGAAATAAGATTTGCAAATATGTATGTATGAATATTTAAATGTAATATTCCATCTATATTCCTACCATGACAAAATCAATCACACCCCTGATCAACATCACCTACAAAAGTAATAACTATCCCTTTAAATCAAATAACATATACTGTTTGGTGTTCACATTGCATTGTACACATGCGATTGCTAGTGATGAAAGCCACCAACTTAAAATTCTAACAAAAAATCATCAGAATAATAACTAGTTATGCAGGTCAATTAATTAATAATGAATTCCACTAAGTTAAAATTTAAAAAAATAAAGTATCTTATTTGCCAATTTGATTGATTGATCATTTCCGCACCCTACCAATATTTCTACCATTGCTTCAAATTGTGTTAAACTGTATAAAAAACACACCACTAAAAGATAGTATTTTGAATCCCTAATTATGATGCAAAATCCTCAAATTAGGATGGTTATTGAAATACATTTCTCCCCCAATTTTCTTGGAAAGGAGTGGCCAATAATTGCTCTACTTCTAACATCGAATTTCTTGAAACTAGTAACCTTTAGTGGACAGTTCTTTGAACATTTCAATATCAGGCAAACATGCAGTAATTTGAAATAAACTCTTAACCTAGAAGTCCA
The DNA here is from genome assembly GCA_019776745.2 of Taxus chinensis. Classification (NCBI taxonomy): domain Eukaryota; kingdom Viridiplantae; phylum Streptophyta; class Pinopsida; order Cupressales; family Taxaceae; genus Taxus; species Taxus chinensis. Next base: position 466,029,304 of record CM034155.1, on the reverse strand, counting down.
GTGCATGAATAACCTTTTGTTTTATGAGTGCTTATGGACACTAAACTAACATGGAGTATTCGGTCAGCAGGCCAGTTAAAGGTCATCCATGCACTTGACCTTTAGGTTAAGGGCCTTTGCAGACTTTTCCAATGTAAATTTGATTTTGAAATTTATTTGATACATCTTCTCACTGCTGCACAAAACATAGAAAAAAAAGACATATAAATATTATTAGTCGATAGAAATAGATCAAAGAAAAGTAGAACAAATTTACAGTAACTAAGAAAAACTTCAAAGTTTCTAGAGGAAACAGGAGACATCTTTGATCATCCTGTGTTTATACTAATATTTTTATTTTTACTATAATCTTACATTATATCTCCGCTACAAAACTTCAGAATATTATTGGGCGAGAATGCCATAGATTTAGGGAAACCTACAATATTATCCTCAATAAATGGATGTCATTTCTCCAACCACCACCATTATTGATCCACTAATGAAATCACTGAAGTGGGTGAGGTTAGAACTTTCTCAGCGAGATGACAGAGACACCAAAATTAAAGAAATTGGTTCACCTTAGCTGGTTAAACTACACCCACCCACCCGATCTACCTCTGAAAAAGAGTAAAAAGGGTAACAAGTTAAAGAGATCTGATTGTGAAACTAAACTAAATATTTGTCTTCAAAGTGCAAGCAATCTGTACCTTAGTTGTCATACCCATTAAGGGAAAATCAAACATTTTCTACGATGATCTGAACACTGATTAAAAAAACTGTCAGTAGAAAACCCACAAGATAATTACACAAGAAGAGTCATTTAAGTTTATATGAGCCATCACAAACGTGATATGAATAAATATATACTGTCCAATATTTTTCAGCATGGCAATGAGAGTACCACTTCGCATGGAAGGAGGATAATACTAGCAATCGCATGCGGGGTGTGCGATGAAAATGCCGAAAGAGTAGTTGGATGAAAGAAGAAGAGAAAGTATGAGGAAAGCAATGCAGATCAACTTAGTGCAATGAACAAGATAAAAGAAATAGAAATATGCGTCTTAAGTTGTTTTTGAAACAAAAAAGCACGAGATATATACAGGCGGCAACGACACTAAGATGGAATGGGAATGCGGCCCTGCGAGAGCTGGAAGGAGCTAAGAAGAAAGATTTACGGGGAGAGCCAGAGAAGACGGAAGGCAGCGAAGCCGATATTCTTCTTGGAGCCTGGAATGCAGAAGGCGAGTGGAGGACATGCGAGAGCAACGGGAGAAAGAGAAAGCTGGAGAAAAACGAAGGGAAGAGAGAAACAAAACCCTTGAGATAGCAGTGAATGTAAGGCCTTGTCTTTCAGTCCTGCCAATGTCGACCGTAGCAAGTGGTAGTGTAAGCCCTTGAGATTTGAGGATTGAAAAAGCCCAAGCCATTTTGAGCGGTAGTTGTCTGCGGCCTCCTCTAGAAATGGGAGGAACAGGAACATGCAAGGGGTTGTTTGAATCCCAGGGAGGTCTTGTGTAACGATCAAATTTGATGATGACAAAAAGAGGTAGATTTGGAGGGCTGGAGGATATTCCATAGACTATGTCAATGATAGAACCAGTAGCGCCATTGACGAGACCCTTCAAAACCCACAAGTTTGCGGAAAGCATTACTTTTTGATTGATGCATAGAAGAACCTTGGGCTTCGATTGATCGTCCTCGGTGTCGCCTGATGCAGAACCTAAACGTTTACATCGAGTACCGGGTTTAGAGAAAAGACATCTTCAGGTTGTGTGTGACCAGAACAAGCACATACGAGATCAAAAGGTATACAAAGATAAATATAGATATAAATGACATAACACCCTTTTTGGCAAAAAAAATTGTGATATGCGGGACATATTGTATTTTTTTTGGCATAATTCAATTTTGTTTTTTTTTTAAATTGAAGCTTTATAATACAGATGGTAGAATAGTTTCCAAAGCAAAGAGAATGGTTTAGAACGGAGATTGGAATTTGATGTTGGCGACTTAAATTAACTTCTAAGATTCGTAGCATGATCACAAGCATGTTAGCCATTTTTGCTATGGAAAAATCATTTTTTTTCCTTCTTTATCATTTGAGTTTATATATGGCAAAAAAAACTATTATAAAATTGTTAACAAACACATGAAAAAGTTAAGTATACTCCTATGAAATGAAAAAAACACATAGTAACTAAATACTAAATAACACAATCATTTAAAAACAAATAATTATCCCATAAAACAATCAATTAACTAGTTAAGCAACAAAATATGCAAATAATTAACTATAAAGACAATAGATATAGCAAGGAGTTAAAGCCGGATGACATTATGATTACGAAATTTGATGTGAAAGTATTGATTATTAAACACTATAATATATTTTCAAAATGCTATCTTGAATATAATTATGTATTAGACTGTGAAAGATTATAAATGTCGCATGAAATTCTATTTCAATAAAAATGAGACATTAGAGTATGTGGCTAATTATCCATAAATTCAAAAACAATGTACGTTGCGGGATAAAACCCACGACCTATGGTGGCTCCCAAGCACCTGAAAATCTAAAACAATTACGAGCAAAGCAAGGAATAAGGATGACTCAATAGCAAAAAACCAAGAGAGCAATATTACATTTCCTTAATTTGTTTTAAAAATAGTTTATGGTGTCTAATGATAATACGGCATTTGCGGTTTACATTTCAAAAGCAAATTGGGCTAATGGTAAAGAAAAAGGCCTAGGAACGTACACAGATCATTAATATTTACCCTGTTTGAAGACTGGGTGATTATATCAAACAAGTTCAAAGAAAATAAGAAAAAATTACTCTGCATTAACAGACATGAATAAGAATGTGTATTCAACCATTATCACCACTACAAACACCCTTCTATTTTGATCACGAGTTGTTACAAGAACTCATGCAGACCACACTTAGAGGCTAATATCCTAATGGTACTAGCCCAGACCAAGCAGATTTTGAGTATAATTTTACACAATCTTTCATTTTTTTGTTAGAATTTATGTCCCACATAAAAGGTACGTATTAAATACAAATTTGCGGGCAATTTGTAATACCCGAAACACACTATGGACAAAAACAATTAATTCTTAAACAATATAAGAGCTACTAAAAAATGCTTGTGGGTGATGATTGACAATGGCATATGACACAAACTGACTACTTTTCTTGTAGAGATTTGAGCTGGTGAAGAAGAAATTAAATTAATTTGGTTCTAGGCAATTTTATAGAAAATAAATTAAAGGGCGAAAGTGGTTGGAGCTGGAGCAAAACACTTTTATAGAATGGTTAATGATGGTATTTGGCACAATGTGGCAAAATTTTGTAGACAGATTCAAAAGATTGAGAGATACAAAATTCATTCGATTTCAGACAAACGTTAATGAAAATTTTAAATTTCCTTCTATAGTTTTAAAAAGTTAAAACATTAAAAAAAGCTCAAAACATTTTAAATAACAAATAAAAGCTGCCCTAAATTTAAATGAACTTGAAACTCTATATTAAAAAACTTTGCTGAAGGCTTTGTACGGATGTTTTGCTTTGCCTGTGCTGCTACGTGATTCTTCTTTTTCCTCCACACTATGGCGCTTGTCATTGTTTGTTTTTTCAGCTGCTATTATTTGTGACCTGCACATTTGGCAAGGTAGTTGTTGTAATGGGCTGCTCTTATTTTCTAAACAGGGTGTGCTCTAGGAGATAAATGTGATGGTTAAGATTCTCGATGCCGTTCAGTACTCATTCCTCTGTCCTCTCTTGCCAGGGCTGGTGCTAGTGATGATCCTCTCTGCATATACCATAAAATTATTTCTGTCAGGAATGTGCCCAAAATGTTGAAAATGGCAATTTAAAGCTTGAAAAAATGTGCAATGTGCATAAGACAGTTATTCCATAGATATTCCCAACCACAACTTCATTTCCTAAATTAAAAGATTAAAAAAAACAACATACCATTTTATGCTTTTGCAATAAATGCATACATACAGAGTTTCTACTAAATTTTAATATTCATCATTTAATAGTCTCATTGGAAGTGAGAAATATAAGATTTTTCAGATCTCTGAATGAGTATTTTGGCACAAGATTGTAAGTGACAGTCAATATGCAAGTAAATATGGGTATGAAATTTAAACTCCAAGCTTCTTCGGTTTAAACAGCTGTAGCAGAGTAAAAAATTAAGGAAATATGGCTTACTCCAAAGACTGGTCGAGCAAATGAATCTCACAACGAGCTGGGAAGGGTCGAGTTGGAGAGTGAAGGCCACAAACACCGGCCAAGCTGGGTGTAACGGGTTGGCTGAGCTAGTGAGGATCACAATGATCCAGTGCAGCTGGGCTATACAAAACAACTCTCAGGCAACACAATCAGCGAGCTCCAAAGAGGCCTCAACTTAAACCCACTAAAGAACACGGCACACCCTAACTCGTCTTTTATAGGCAAAGCAAAAATGCACAAATGGCAAGTTGAGCTCCCTACAGTGAAACCACAATCGGGCCATACACGAATCAACCAAGGGGATCTGAAAAATATTATATTTCTCACTTGCAATGAAACTGTTGAATGATGAATATTAAAATTTAGTAGAAAATCTATGTATGTATGCATTTATTCTTGGCCTGTAATATTTGTTTTGAGCATTTGTTTGGTGTGTTTAGAATACATTTGCAAGTTTATTTTGTTGGGAAGGGATATTTCTCACCACAACTATCTCTTAGATGTCTTTATAGGGATCAGACAAGAGATATGCTTGGCAATGGTGGTGACATAGTGCTGCAAAAGCATAAAATGGTATGTTGTTTTTTTAATCCTGTAATTTAGGAGATGAAGTTGTGGTTGGGAATATCTATCGAATAAGTGTCTTATGCACATGCACATTTTTTCAAGCTTTAAATTGCCATTTTCAACATTTTGGGCACATTCCTGACAGAAATAAGTTTATGGTATATGCAGAGAGGGTCATCATTGGCACCAACCCTAGCAAGAGAGGACAGAGGAATGAGTACTAAACGGCATCGAGAATCTGAATGGGCTGAAGTATGCATCGGAGAAGAATTGTTTCGTATGCAAAGGAAACCTGGAAAGAGACAAATTATCTACTGATTTATTATATTTGTATTTGCTCAAAATAAATGATGGCGAACTACACCAACTTGGGAGTGGGGTGTTTGACATAATTTTAATAATATTGTTTTGAATTTCTTATTCCCCAAAAGATGGAAGAGGCACCTGAAATGGCAGTTCATGGTTCAGACAACCTAGCTAAAGCAACGATAACGTTTTGATAAGCCAACTCCAATAAAAAATACAACAGCAGACCTACATGAGTAAACAAATCACCAAAAACAATTCCAAAGCCAAAAATATTTTTTTTTTTATATATGGGAATTCACATCAGTCACAAATTTGTATGGAGTCAATCCTAAGAATAACTATACTTGTGAATTGTATCGCAACAGAAACACGTGGAAACTTGGCGTACAATTGGGAACCCGGGCTGAAAATTTGCATTTGCAATTGTGATGTTCAGCCATGTCAATGCCTTCCGCATACTTCGTTCACCGCTGTAAAGGCCGACAAATATAAATACTAGCACTGTTCAATAATTATTATATTATGAGTTGACACTGCTGACAAAGATTGTGGAATTTGGCTTCATAGCTACCAATTGCAAGTGCATGAATGTTTGTAAGTAATTATAACACATTTTCAAAAAATCCATTGTGAAACAATGTGAGTGCCTTGTGACAATAATCATGTTTTCTGTATGCTGCAATAATTCTATTCCATGACAAACTGTCTCGTCGTTTCACTTGGTCAAACTCTGTACGTACATCTATCAAAACTTTGCACTAGACATACATTTAAATATGTTCTTTATGAAAACCATGCTCATGAAAATACAAGTCTGCAATAATTTAAAATATGTAATCTTTAGAGACATTGTGTGCACCTGCCTCTGGCAGTGTACTATTGTTTTCGGCTATTCGTATTAGTTGCATGGATACAACATTTATTTGTTTTGACAGATTCGTGTTTGTCTTTGTTATCAACATTTGGATACATGCATTTCTCAATTTTTGTTTCTACAGAAGATAAGTCGGTTCATATGAGACCGTTTGCAAATATCTTTGTCTGTATTTTAAATTCTCAATCAAGTAAGCAATCTGATTCTTTTCTAGACAGAACCCCTCTGAATATTACATATCTTCAATTATTGCAGACCTGTATTTTCATGAGCATGGTTTCACAAGGAAAGACAGTCCACTCTTTCATTGCTCATAGGCGATACAATTATTCCAGCATACAGAAGACATGGTTATCCTCATGAGGCAGTCATACTGTTTCACCATTTGAAACAAACAGGCCGTCAACCCAATCAGTTTACATTTTCCAATATACTCCTAGCCTGTGCCAAAATGGGAGCTTTAGAACAAGGTATGGATATCCATCAAAGCATAAAGGATAGAGGAATTTTGTCAGATGTGGTTGCAAATGTCCTGGTAGACATGTATGCAAAATGTGAAACCGTAGGCAAGGCACGTGAACTATTCGACACAATGCTTCACAAAAATGTAGTATCGTGGATAGTCATGATTGCAAGATATGCCCAAAATGGATTTGTTAAAAATGTGTTATAATTACTTAGAAACATTCATGCAATTGCAATTGGCAGATGTAAAGCCAAATTCCAAAAATTTTGTCAGCATCCTCCCTGCCTGTGCCAAAATGGGAGCTTTGGAACAGGGTATGGACATCCATGAAAGAATAATGGATAGAGGAATTTTGACTGATGTAGTTGCAACTGCCTGGTAGACATGTATGCAAAATGTGGAAGCATAGACAAGGCACATGAACTGTTTTAGTATGTCAAAGAGTGAGAGCATCCCTGCAAAATGCATTGTTTCAAACAGTTCATGTGCATTAGGTATGCTTCCACATTTTGTATGTCTACTAGAGCACTTGCAACTACATCTAACAAACCATTAGGCAGTCCCTGATACCACATCATTTTCAGGCATTCTTTCAAACAGTTCATGTGCATTAGGTATCCTTTCACATTTTGTATAGATGTCTAGTAGAGTAGTTGCAACTACATCTGACGAAATTCACAATTCTTGAGACAATAGGATTAAAGAATGGGGAATAGTTATATGTGTGAAAAGATGTCCATATCCCTTTCCGAAGCTCCTATTTTTCTAGAGGCTGGGAGTATGTTCGCAAATGTTAACTGATTGGGTTGAAGACCTGTTTCTTGCATATGGTGAAACAGTGTGAGTGCCTTGTGACAATAATCATGTTTTCTGTATGCTGCAATAATTGTATTCCATGAAAAACTGTCTCGTCGTTTCACTTGGTCAAACTCTGTACGTACATCTATCAAAACTTTACACTGGACATACATTTAAATATGTTCTCTATGAAAACCATGCTCATGAAAATACAAGTCTGCAATAATTTAAAATATGTAATCTTTAGAGACGTTGTGTGCACCTGCCTCTGGCAGTGTACTATTGTTTTCGGCTATTCGTATTAGTTGCATGGATACAACATTTATTTGTTTTGACAGATCCGTGTTTGTCTTTGTTATGAACATTTGGATACATGCATTTCTCAATTTTTGTTTCTACAGAAGATAAGTCGGTTCATATGAGACCGTTTGCAAATATCTTTGTCTGTATTTTAAATTCTCAATCAAGTAAGCAATCTGATTCTTTTCTAGACAGAACCCCTCTGAATATTACATATCTTCAATTATTGTAGACCTGTATTTTCATGAGCATGGTTTCACAAGGAAAGACAGTCCACTCTTTCATTGCTCATAGGCGATACAATTATTCCAGCATACAAAAGACATGGTTATCCTCATGAGGCAGTCATACTGTTTCACCATTTGCAACAAACAGGTGTTCAACCCAATCAGTTTACATTTTCCAATTCACTCCCAACCTGTGCCAAAATGGGAGCTTTGGAACAGGGTATGGATATCCATCAAAGCATAAAGGATAGAGGAATTTTGTCAGATGTGGTTGCAAATGTCCTGGTATACATGTATGCAAAATGTGAAACCGTAGGCAAGGCATGTGAACTGTTCGACACAATGCCTCACAAAAATGTAGTATCGTGGATAGTCATGATTGCAAGATATGCCCAAAATGGATTTGTTAAAAATGTGTTATAATTACTTAGAAACATTCATGCAATTGCAATTGGCAGATGTAAAGCCAAATTCCAAAAATTTTGTCAGCATCCTCCCTGCCTGTGCCAAAATGGGAGCTTTGGAACAGCGTATGGACATCCATGAAAGAATAATGGATAGAGGAATTTTGACTGATGTAGTTGCAACTACTTGGTAGACATGTATGCAAAATGTGGAAGCATAGACAAGGCACATGAACTATTTTAGTATGTCAAAGAGTGAGAGCATCCCTGCAAAATGCATTGTTTCAAACAGTTCATGTGCATCAGGTATGCTTCCACATTTTGTATGTCTACTAGAGCACTTGCAACTACATCTAACAAACCATTAGGCAGTCCCTGATACCACATCATTTTCAGGCATTCTTTCAAACAGTTCATGTGCATTAGGTATCCTTTCACATTTTGTATAGATGTCTAGTAGAGTAGTTGCAACTACATCTGACAAAATTCACAATTCTTGAGACAATAGGATTAAAGAATGGGGAATAGTTACATGTGTGAAAAGACGTCCATATCCTTTTCCAAAGCTCCTATTTTGCCACAGGCTGGGAGTATGTTCAAAAATGTTAATTGATTGGGTTGAAGACCCAGTTTCTTGCATATGGTGAAACAGTGTGAGTGCCTTGTGACAATAATCATGTTTTTTGTATGCTGCAATAATTGTATTCCATGATTTAATTGTCTCGTCAATTCACTTGGTCAAACTCTGTACGTACATATATCAAAACTTTGCACTAGACATACATTTAAATATGTTCTCTATGAAAACCATGCTCATGAAAATAAAAGTCTGCAATAATTTAAAATATGTAATCTTTAGAGACGTTGTGTGTACCTGCCTCTGGCAGTGTACTATTGTTTTCGGCTATTCGTATTAGTTGCATGGATAAAAAATTTATTTGTTTTGACAGATCCGTGTTTGTCTTTGTTATGAACATTTGGATACATGCATTTCTTAATTTTTGTTTCTACAGAAGATAAGTCGGTTCATAGGAGACCGTTTGCAAATATCTTTGTTTGTATTTTAAATTCTCAATCAAGTAAGCAATCTGATTCTTTTCTAGACAGAACCCCTCTCAATATTACATATCTTCAATTATTGCAGACCTGTATTTTTATGAGCATGGTTTCACAAGGAAAGACAGTCCACTCTTTCATTGCTCATAGGCGATACAATTATTCCAGCATACAAAAGACATGGTTATCCTCGTGAGGCAGTCATACTGTTTCACCATTTGCAACAAATAGGTGTTCAACCCAATCAGTTTACATTTTCCAATTCACTCCCAGCCTGTGCCAAAATGGGAGCTTTGGAACAGAGTATGGATATCCATCAAAGCATAAAGGATAGAGGAATTTTGTCAGAGTTTCATGCAACACATATAGCAATAAGATGTTTTAAGATAGCCAAATTCATCCACATAATTAAGTATATATGAAAATGTATAAGGGAAAAAATGCAAAAAAAATGCACATAATCAATACCAATTTTATAAACAATACGGCAGGGAATTTTCCATGAGATAAAGGAAAAAAAAGGTTATTTTGAGAAAAACCTTAAAGTTCATGAACACAACAAGTACATAAAGGCAAGTGAGACACTTCGTTCATAAAGAAGAATGTCATATTCTACGAGCAATCTTAAAGTTCATGATCATCACAATTATATCTTTGCATTAAACAGTCAACAATGTGCATTGAATGGAATTGTGGAGTTCTGCAAACCTTTAAGGAAATAACTTTACATAGAGTACAGAAAGAAAGTAATGCAAAACAACAAGATCAGGATCTGCACAAGACAATGTTTATTTCTTAGATGGTTTATTCTGCTAATATTAAAGATATAATTTGGATAAATCAGTATAAAAACTAACCATACCGAATATAGCAAATTTAAATTAAAGTAACTCGGTGATGGAATAAGCTTATAGATGATTTATTTGATTCAGGAAGAACTTTGCCAGGTAATTTTGTAAATTTTGATCTGGATTGTAACTAAACTATAAATCTATCTAGTTAAGGAATATGTAGAGGAGTTAGAAATCCTGAAGCTATCTCAGCGCAAAAGTTGCATATCACAAGATAGCGAGTAGACTCTTTATGAACTGTGGTTTGTAGAATGTATGGGCCATGACAAAGCATTCAGCAGATCCTTTTTTTTGTCAATACATGTATAGATTGGAGTTGGCACAGAAGGTTTTCTACCAAGCATCTGGAACCAAGGATGTCAGGTTTATGCCAGTGCAATTTTCAAACCCTACGGTAAGAAAATTAGTCATTCTTACTTTCAATGCATCAATCGAAAGGTATCCGATATCATTGAGGTGTTTTTAGACATCAACCTCCTCCAAAGAATGAAGAAAGATATGGGGACCCTAACCTTTCCAAAAGCCTAACATGTCCTAAACGCTCTACAGTACGGAAGTATCTATGATATCATTGTTAATGCTTGGGAAATTTCAAATAAAGGCCAAAGGTTACAATATAGAAATGCATCACATTTGTGATAGCATAGAAATAGATTACATTCATTGCATCAGAAAGATGCCTCTGTCACATAAATCTAAAAAAATGTCCTGTCAATTTTAAGCTCAAAATCATACAAACAACTCAGCAAAGGTATCTTGAGTCTAGCTGGAGAGTTTGTAGTGCCATTTTGAAAATGCCTACACAGCATCCCAGCCAAACCGATGGACAGTCAAGTTTTGTGAAGATTTCAGTCTCTCCACTAATTAGTGACCTATTTTGAAAAGTTGGGTTAAATCTATTTATGACAAAGTCATTTTTTTAGTTTATGGCTATCCAAGACACTAACTTGGCATATAAGAGCACCATTGTATGGAAAATATACGTTCAGATTCTAACGGGCTGTAGTCATATTAATTAAATCTATGGTTCATAAATACATCTCAGTTACCAAATAAAGCAACACCTGGTGACCATTGTCAGCAAATATACTAGCAAGATTATAAAACGATATTGTCACTTAAAAAAAGCTACCGATAACTGAAATTGCAGGAAGATTGTTTATAACACAGTTATACGAAAATATGTTTTATTCAGGTCTTTGGCGAAGGGAGTGCCATGGGTTGTTTCATGGCTAGGCCATCATTCTATATGCAAGTCAGCTAGATGTCTCAAAATGCAAAATAAATTCATTATTAACGCTGCAATCAAGGTAAATATTAATCAAGGAAGAGCAATATTTACTTCATCAAAGATCTTAAGTCCTTTAACAGGCCCAGCTCATTCCTCCAATATGACACGAGGAAGGCAAGTTTGCAGCCTAATAACCATGATTTATAGATAATTTTGTAAGAAAAATTACAAAGAGATATAATCCTCAACGTATCAATATTGTTAGCATTATTTTATTTTGGGATTGAAGCGAGAAAATTAAATGCCTTCCAAACTTTTCCCGAGACCCTAGAATCATCCACACATACGGAAGGAGCTGGCCTCGAAGCCATCTGGACCTAATGATTTGTCCAATTGAAAGGAGAAGATGACTTTTTAAATCTCTTCAAGGTTTATTTCCTTCACTTTCTTTTTAACCCTTTAAGCTTTATTTCCTTCACTTTTTTTTAATCTCTTTAAGCTTTATTTCCTTCAACAACCTCTCATTCATATCTTCTGTACCAATATTTAGGATAACCTCAAGCAGATCTTCTCGAGTCTCAATCCTGCCACTATTATCATCAGATAATGATGTCTGAAAATGATCCTTGGCTGCCTCTCTAATTGTCTTATCCTCGGTTAAATCCTCCTCACCTTCTCTTTTAACCAGAGCAATATGGTTTGTCAGTCTATGAGCAACCACAATCTTGTGAAAACTTTGGTATTTGCACTTCCTTGTTGAACCCATAAAGTTTTGGATCTGAGTTACAAGGAACCCTCCTCTTTCTCCAAGTTCTCCAACAAAGACGATAATTCTTTTTTCTCTGTTCTGATGTGGAAGCATACCTAATGCACATGAACTGTTTGAAAGAATGCCTAAAAATGATGTGGTATCAGGAACCGCCTAATGGTTTGTTAGATGTAGTTGCAAGTGCTCTCACTCTTTGACATACTAAAATAGTTCATGTGCCTTGTTTATGCTTCCACATTTTGCTTTCATGGATGTTCATACCCTGTTCCAAAGCTCCCATTTTGGCACAGGTAGGGAGGATGCTGACAAAGGTTGTGGAATTTGGCTTTACATCTGCCAATTGCAATTGCATGAATGTTTCTAAGTAATTATAACACATTTTTAACAAATCCATTTTGGGCATATCTTGCAATCATGACTGTCCACGAAACTACATTTTTTTGAGGCATTGTGTCGAACAGTTCACATCCCTTGTCTATGGTTCCACATTTTGCATACATGTCTACAAGGACATTTACAACCACATTTGACAAAATTCCTCTATCCTTTAAGCTTTGTTTGTTTTGAGAATTTAAAATACAAACAGAGATATTTGCAAATGGTCTCATATGAACTGAATTATCTTCTGTAGAAAGAAAAATTGAGAAATGCATGTATCCGAGTGTTGATAGCAAAGACAAACACGAGTCTGTCAAAACAAATAAAGTACCAGTAAAATATACGGCGGGCAATGAAGGGAAAAGGGAGGACCAAAATCCTCAGGTGTGCGCTGGAGGATTTTGTTACTATTTCAGCCTAAAATAAAAGCAAGCAAACCAAAACCCAAAGTAAATATACACGACTAGGGTTTTCTATGATTTTACAGAGATTGACATTTTGGGCATTGCTCTGCTCATCCCATAAAACGCACACCAACAAAGAGAACGGGAATTTAAGTTCATCTCAAAATGAAAACAAGCACACTCCTTTTTTGAATTTGATTTTCTTTAATCGATGTATATGAAATAATGAAACAACACCGAATCCTCGAACAGGGGAACAAAGAGGTAACCCTTAATTTCACCGCTGCGATGCTAGATGGCTTCCTCCAGTCACGCAATGTCCAACTCCAACCACACTCAGCAGGCAAAGAGAAATGGACTTGTTGTCTACAATGTTTGATGCCAAAAACACTCCTCATTACAAAATCCTTCCTGAAACCCTAAGTAAGGCATTTTTTTATTCTTCTTCGACTGCTACATACTGGTACACTATGGGCCAGCCATACTCCCCTTGTTTTGCTGATGGCAGATGCATGCCCACCTCCACGTTGGACTCCTGCAACTGTCCTCTATTTCTGACAACCTATACACCTCTCCCTCCTGTCGAACATGGTCCTCTGTTCTATCCGCCACATCTACAGCTCCTGGGCGTTTGTCCATTGTCGACCAACGAAGCCCCATCGTTGATGCCCTGGTGCATGTCAGAAGGCCTCCGCCATTCCCACATAGAACACGCCTTTCGGCGTAAAAATGTTAGAGTAAAAGTATAACACTGACGCTTCCATAAATATTTCCCATCTTTGTACTACACTTATTGATGTACTACTCTTAGTACTACAACTGTACTATTTCACACATCCTGATGCTACGCCATATGTTAAACCTTGATCACTAACTGTTCTCATCACCCCATAAAAAAGAAAGATAAACAATCGCCCCAAAAAATGGTAAAATTCTCAAACACCCAATTTCCCAAAATATAGGTTTATTACTTTATAGGCTTTTTTAATAAATCAGGGTTAAATTCGACGGCCACCTATGGCTCTCAAACAATTTTTTGGATGACGGTAATTTTTTAATATTGTCTTTCAAAAATACAAAATAGTATTATTTAAACATTAATTTATATTTATTTAGTTTTCTAATGTATATTATATGTATTATTATAATTTATAAAATTGACGGTGAAATTGTAAAGATGCAAGTGACATGTGACCATTATGTCAAATATTTGTAAGTATTTTATGACTTAAATCAAGAAAAACGTATAAACGGCCGTCAGATTTAACTCTTGTAATCATTACACTAATTAAAAGGTAGAGCTAAAAATAAACAAACTATTTTCGTCCATTTATGAGATATAGCAAATTCTAATATTTTTTTAAAAATATTTTGCATTATATGGAAAATCACTAATTTGGAATGAATTTATGATTAGTTTGGTTAAGTGAGTTAATAAACATTGATTATTATGGAAAATGTTGTAATTTAATTAGTGAGGATGATGTTTTGTTATAATAGTTATTAGGGTTTTATATGAATAATTGAAGTGTGTATAACAAAAGTTGTAATTAATTTATTGATATATTGAATTCTTTTTCATCATAAATTACTCAAAAATGACTCTCTCAAATCATAACTTGTTCAAAAATATCTAGCTTCGATTTAACACATGTAATATATTTATAATTGAAACATGCTGATAGGATTGGCATCTATATATTCAATTATTTATAATAAAAAATAAAAAATATTACTTAACAATACAATTTATGTGAAGTAAACAATTTTATAAATTTGGTTAATAATATCGATTAAAAAAAATCAACAATAAAAATATCGTTTGATTTCTTGTATCCAACCCTACCCAGGATAAAAAATTATAAAATGAAAAAAATTAGAGTTTGGCCAATTAAATAATTTTCCAGTTTTATTAGGAATAAAAAATATTTAAAATCGAGAATATTTTAGCCATTACCATTTGAAAATTCAAGAAATAGTTTACTTTTTCAACAACTAAATCCGCATTGTAAGTAAATCTAGTCTAAGTAAACAATTTCCAAATCAACACTTTCATTTGTTCTTCACCCTACTCCTTTAACATTTGCTAGAGTTACCCCAGAAATATTTAAGAAGAAAGGGTTCCCGCCAACTCTTATCATAGGAAATTTCAAATTTGTAGAAAAAACAAAATCTATATTATATTTGTACATCATCTCAAGGACATTTCACATTTTAGAAATTTAACTGGTTCTGTTTGGTTTAATGAATGAACACTATTAAAACCACAAACATAACACCTTCATAAATATAGAATTTAACATCAATTAATATAAAAAATCAAAGAGATAAAACTGAAAACAAATTTAAAAAAATACATAACATAAAATAAAAAATATTTCAATTTAAGTTTAAATGTTAATCATATATTTCATGTCTATATTAAATAGTAATTTAAAAATGCCACATGATCTTTATGATCAAATATATATTAACGAGATCCTTTTTCATCGTAATTCCTGTAAATAAATTGATGAGTTTTCAACTTTAGAGGGGTTTATAGCTTACTAGTTACTCTAAACCACTTATGATAATCCCACATATAAATCTTTTTTATTTAAACCAACTGATATGATCATATTTATTTTAGCCAGATCATTCTCCATGGTAATTCCTGTAAACAAATTGACCATAGTTTTCAACTTTAGAGGGGTTTATAACTTACCAATTACTCTACACCACATATGATAGTCCCACATATAAATCCTTTTTATTTACACCAATTACTATATTATTCCCAGCCATATCTACATTTTTATAGTTCTCTCTTCCTTTTTAATAAATATATAAATATTTTATAAAATAAATAGAAAATCTTATTGTTGGTACTTTCTAATTTAATTGGAATTGAAGATTTTTTTATCTAGATATTCAATTACAATTATTAAAGATGGGCACAAATCTTAAACAGATAGCAGATGTGAAACTCTCATATAGACATTCACTGTTACAAAATAAAATAACATATTTCTATTGATTGTCCATAAATATACTTAAAAAATAAATTAAAAAACTTTAAATGGTTCACTAAACTACCATTCCTTTCATTAATAACTCTTTCAGACGTGAACCCCTAATTATAATGTAGAGAACTGAACGTAAAATTGTTGAAATACCTTTTTCCAATATATTTTTCACTCTGCGCTTGCCAATGGTGAATATCTCATATCTTCAAGCTAGCAATTATCTGGTCTAACTGTTCATTGGTCATTTTAATATCATCAAAACAAACATTCTTTTGCAATAAATTCTCTCAACCTAAAGATCCAGTGCATGAATAACCTTTGGTTTGATGACTGTTTAAAATATATGAGAGCATCCAACCAACCTCCCAAAGATCAATCATAAGTTATTGCACTGACAAAAGGTCATCCATGCACTTGACCTTTAGGTCGAGGGCCTTTAAAAACTCGTCCCAACTTGTGTAACAGATATAATATGAAGATTTTTTTGCAATTGAAAATAAAAGATGTTAAAGCAAGAGAAGCAGCCCTAGAGTAAATAGCAGTGCATTCACGTTGACAAGTATATTAAACTACCTGTTTAAACGTTACCTTACGTTTGAATAAGAAATATTTTTCATGTAAAAATCATAATCATTGCCATTTATCCAGAAGACAGGTTGTGCTTCATTTATTCAAAAACCCTCCTTCTTATTCACCATGAGGCCAGTTTTGGCTTCTTCATAATTTGCCAAACGCCACCCATTTGGAGTGCAATAATTCCTCTCAATTTCCATGAGATGCTTTTTTCTTCTCCACAGACGTAGTTTTCAGCTTCTCAGCCACGGCAGAACTTATGTAATACTCTTGTTTAAGATTTAATAATAAAACAATAATTTCCCTCTCAATGTCATCACCATTAGTTTTATTAACAATTTTTCTAATAATATGGTTGAAATTAAATACATTGTTAAGGCTAGAACTTAATAATATGGTTTAAAGGAATGAAACTACAAGGCAATGCCGTCTATCTGTGCATAGTTCAATGAATAGAATATAATTCAACGACAAAGTCGTCGCATAGTTGTAATGGGCACGCCATTTTTGTCTAACTTGTAACTTGTGAGCTACATGTCGTCCAAGCAAAATATGCCATTTTTGTCTTCACCGAATGGTGGCATGCCATTCAAAGTTTGATATATTTAATGGTTAGATTATTGGCATGGCTGTTTTCATCGAAACATATCAAATTACTCTATATGTACTGCTATTATAGGAATCTTTTCCTTCACAGCTATGGCCTAACTTCAAATGACCAAGTTGATATTATTTGAATTAGACGTGTATGGATTTTATGGCTGATGGGTTTTTAGAGTCCACTTCACTATTGTATGGAAAGGTGGTCTTCTTGTCATCTGGTAGTGTGCAAGAGAGTGTTATGCTTAATTTTATAAGAACAAGAAGTTTAGTTAGTGCAAGTAGAACAATATTTTATAGTTTATTAGGATCAAAACTTCCATAAGGTTATGAAAAGGTTTCAAACATTTGGATCGCATAAATTTTGTGAGCACTGATTAAGATTTTTTTGTTGTTGTCCCTATGTATCTCTCTAATCATGTTTTCATTAGGCTATCAATTTCATGAACTCATGAAGACTAGCTAAAGTTTATTAGCGTCAATTTCATCACAATAGGATCAATTTCCTCAATAGTTCTCTACACATGAGACAACTTATATTAATATTCATAGGATTAGAAAACTTGTTCCTCAGCTATCTTTTGACAATAGCACCACCATATTTTTGGGAGATTTTGGACAGGATTTTCCTTTTATATTAAGGATCATTTTCTTAGATGTTCTCCTTAGTCCGAGATCAAAGAGCGATTCATTTTCTTCTTTAGAGAAAAGTACATTGTTTAGGGCTATTTTTTTTGGCCCAAATAGCTATTTTTGACAATTTTTCAATCAATTGATTTTAGAAAATTGTCTTGTCAAATATTCCAATAAAGTATACATATATTTGTGAATTCGCCATAATATACAATATTTGCGAAATTCACCAAAATATACATGTTTTAAAAGCAAAAATTATATTTTTCCTTAAAATTCGTATACCATGAATATGTTTACCAGATTTAAATAATAAAATATTTGTCTATATAATAATTATAGATTTATAAAAAATAGCATTCACTAAAAATTACCCTACTTTAGAGAGGTGTAGAACTCTCTCAAGCACATAATGGCTTGTGAGTACAAGAGATACTTGGATTTTTTCTTTTGAAAGATGTTTGATCTTCACCAACATTTGGCTATAGATTATACTTCTTCAATGATTGGTACCCAAAGAAATGTTTCTTTCATTCAAATTATTTTTTCTTTAATATTTAGTAGGATGCAAATTCCTAATAGAATTATCAATAAAATGAGGTCAGTGAAGCATTAGAGGACATGACATATTTTTTGTTTTACTTACACTTTTTATTTTTACTTTACTATCTTTCTTTATTTCACATTGTATTTTTCTGCTATTGGCACTTTTTTACTCCTCTTAGGCATTATTATTACTATCATCATCACTACCCAAAAAAACTTTGGGAAAAAAATTAATACAATTTTGAATGTATTATAAGTGATGGAAAAAACATCAACTGTGTAAGGATAATCTTTTATACGATACACACAGGTTTCATATTGTAAATTAAAATGGCGCCCACCTAAAAATTAATTTTCTCGCGTAATTAAGAGAGATGGAAATTCAAGTGATAAAAATGAAAAATAGTCTTTAAAAAAAGACAATATAAAATGTTTCAATTTAAATTAAAATGCTCACCGTTTCACTACTCTACATAACAACTAATGTTGTAAAAATACCACATGATATGTGAGATCATGGTTATTTAAATTTAATAAAGATGAATATATTTTTTTATTTTTGGGAAAAACTTATGTTTCATATCTTTCCAATTCAAAAAAATATAAGGGTTTTTGGTAAGAAGTAAAAATTGTTGAATATAGTTGAAGGTTTAAGTAAATAGTATGTGATAATTTAAATAAGAAATAGAGAAAATTAGAGATCTGATTAACTAAATGATACGTGTTATAGAAAAGAAGTAATTTATCTTCAATTTTTTTTAAATAAAAAATCAATAGAATCTTGCTTATTGTATTGACTTAAACCAACTTACAAATACAATATAAATCCTTCAAGGCACTTTAAAACAAGGCATACATACATACAAAATCACGTTCAAGCATGCAACCTTCCAATACGACCCGCACTAATCTTCAATATTTTTGACATATTCTTAAATGAAAAACAACAATAACTTTCTCCACAAGAGAACATGAACTTTTATAGCCAAGCACATCCTTAAAATAGCACTTTCTTGCACCACAAGCAAAAGCCTAAAAATAAGACTTATTTAAATCAGTGATTATCTTTTCCTCAACACTCTTAGTTAACCAACTTACAATTTCTAGTTTCACCATCCATATTAAAAATGGGTTCCAACAAATATTCCTTATTATTTTTTTATTAATAAGTATTTATGATGTTTATCTATTAAAAGTGGGTTACCTTACCTTATTATTATTATTGAATATACATGAATAAAATTGTCATGATAACTTTCAAAGAGTGTGGAAGGGAGCCTAGGTGATTTGATAGCCCAACTAAAAAATCAGAGCATTCAAAACTCTCCACCTATGCATGAACATTAAATGAGTCTTGATTTATGTGCTAAATGTGTTGTTAAAGTCATTGATAGGTAGGAAGAATGGAAAACAAATTACAATAATTTTATCTTTAGAAGAATATAAGTCTCCACACCATCTTGATCACTTTGTCCTTTATCCAAGCTGAAGGAACATTTGTATCTAAAAGCTTTGGTGGGCTTATGAGGTAGCCAAGCCATACTTGCATTGGGTCATTAACGGGTTCATGACCGGGACTCTCTTTCAATTGTCATAACATATGGTGGTCTCGCATCATGACTAGAAACTAGATTCCCTTAGTGGATAATCCTGGTGTCAAATACATTCATATTTATAGGAAGGGAATTTCTACCATTCAAATTATTGTGCATTTAAGAGACTGTATTCCCTAGCTAGAGCTCAAAGTCAATTTTGGACTAGTTAATTCAGACATTCCTTCTATTTTCAAAGTGCAGAAGCTGTTCTCTGATGTGATGCTTCACAAATTAGGTCTGTAACCACATGTTGATTGGCGGAGAAATTGGATATGGATTTTCAAAACTTCCTTGAAGTATTAAATGTCAAGATTTCTTTACCACATTTTGAGCCTTTTTTTCCATTTGTAATCTTAAATGTAGATGGAACCTCAATTCCTCCCTCAAATGTGGTTGTTCCACCTCAATCACGCATATAATTCTCAACTTAAACCCAAAATATCGCATTTTATGGTTCCTTATTTATTAGGGTGTCACACTTGAAGAAAGGCTTAAACACCTTGGTTTTGTTAACCCCAAATGTTGTACTTGCGATAAACTTGATTCCTTCAAGCATATCTTCTATTTTTTCCCATGCTCAAACTACATGGACTTGGATACACTCATTTAAACCATATCATCTTGAACCTATTAATTGGAGGATGGCTCTGTTTGGAGATTCCTCTCAAAGACACATGCTTACATTACTTTCTCATGGAAATTATTTAGAACTATCATTATTTTTTATTCAAATAATAGAAATTATATTACTATAAAATAGGTTGAAATATAAGGGGTGGGAAAAAATATTCACGAGCCAAAAAAAGCACCAAAAGGTGAAACAACTTGCAATCAAAAAATTAAATCATAAGTACCTAGAAACATGATACTGCAACACTGGGCGTAGGAGCAAGATCATCTTGAGGAAGAAGTACTCCAATGGTAGAAGGACCATCCTCCAAAGGATCCTAAACAAAACATCCATCATGAGGGTATTAGGTAGAAAGAGGAACCATAATTCCTCACCCAAGAGGTGGGGAGCTGATGAAATGAATATAAAAGAAGGCTAATGACACTGTGTATCAATTGAGGGACCAACCACATATTTCCCCTGCAGTGGTGGAAGATTCCATACCCCTTTTCACTGAGGTGGTGGGCTATGAAAATGGACACAACCCAAGACAATGGCTTTGTCAGTGGTTCCACCAACATTGATAAGCCAATTGAGGAGAATCCAACTAAAGCATATCTAAAGATACTAAACATGTTTTATAAGGGGAACTCCTTCAGTGTGCAATAATCTCATGAAGGTGCTAGAACTCAAGATCTACCTTCTAAACCTATGCTTTAATTTAAAGTTATACAATTACATTAATTCTATCATTATATTCAAAATGGAAACAAATAATATCATTATTGAGGATAGATGAATTTTTAGATTTCCATAATTTTAAAAAAATGATAACTCTAAAGAATTTACATAGGAAAGAAATGTAAGAAGATGAAATTGAGAATAATCTTCAAATAAACCCATCCTCCAATTAAGAGCCTCGCGATTATATAGTTTAAAGAATGAGTATATCCAAGTCTAGGCATCTTGAGCATGGGGGAAACCAAAACATATGCTTGAAGGATTTAAATTTTTTGCAAATAGGACTTTTGGGGTTCACAACACCAAGGTGTTTAATCCTTTCTCTGAGTGCGAGGCCCTAATAAATAAGATACCAAAAGAAATGATTTTTTTTTGTTCAAGCTAGGAATTCCATGCTCAATTCAGGTAGAATAACCATGTTTGGGAATAGGATTTGAGGTTATATATAGTGTTTAGCTTATAAATGGAAGCAAAAAAAGGGCTCATAAGATGGTACATAATTACAAATGTATAATTATTGAAAGAGGTTTCTATATTCCATCTATAGTCTTTCCACCAAGAAGCAAGCAGTTATAAACCTAATTTATGAATCATCACATCAGGGATCAACTCCCACACTTTGAGAATAGAAGTAAGATCTGAATTAATAGTCCAAAATTGAATTCGAGCCATGTCCAGGGAATCTAATCTCTTGAATGAATATGAACTTGAATGATATAAGTTAAGGATTATACACCAAAATTTTTTACCAAGGAAATGCAATTGTTAGTCACGATAAGAGACCACCACATGTTATGATCATTGAAAGAGAGTACGGACCTGAACCCATCTATGACCTAATGTAGAAGTGTGGATTGACAACCTCATAAGCCCATCAAAGGATTTAACAACAACGGTGCATTCAATTTAGATAGGCATCAAAGTGATAAGGATTGTGTGGAGTGTTAGTGGAGGATATTATTCATTACATTAATTAATAGAAGCCATGTTATTAGCTGGATTCTATCTATATATAATGGTCTCTTGAGTAGGTATATTCTCAAGCCCCTATCTATCTATATTTACCTAACACCAGCGACACGAGGGGTCAAGCCCCATGCCTATGGATTATTCCTACACTTTAAGAGTTAAATTTATTATGTGTATTTATTCATAGGAGTCACACTTGGAGTTAGTCAAAAGATTTACAATTGGCCAACATTGTTAGCTAAGTGAGAGTTACTCTTTTTTTTACCAAGCCAAGTGTGGGAAATACAATTCTATTTTTGGCTCTTTGTCCACTAATCATGAAGGAGGTACTCATTCACTCTCATATAAGTACATATTCACTTATGAGTTATTTAAGGTAATTAATTGGAGAAATATTTTCTTTGTTGCATAGTGAGTTGTTGGCGCATTTTTATGTTTTTGTTATTTATTTCATTTTCTACAACTACATGTGCATTTTTTTCTACCAAATATCCTTATGGATATTCCGATATGGTATCAGAGAGTTCTATGGATAATGTGTGTCCATTTTTAGTATATTTATAGGTTCAAATTCTTCATCTGGGTGACTAACATATTTGCATATGAAGATTTGAACTCTAGTTTTGTCGAAGCTACTGTGAAACTCATATTTTACCCAAGATTTTCTTATGCAAAATGGACTATTCCATTGGATCCAGAAGGTATTAAAACCATATGATCGATAGAAAATTCAACCAAAATTTGAGATGCATTTTTTTTTATCGAAACTTCTATTTCTTGGTTAAACTATACAAAACCTATTTTCTAAAAATACTAAGCTAGGGTTTTTTGGGGATTATATAAAAAAATAGCGTTTTTGTTTCAATTTTTTCTACAATAATTTGTTTTCATAGATCTAGGTTTGAGTTCTTCTTTTGTTGTGGTTACAACTGAAACTCCATTAATGGCATTTGTTTGTATTTTGTTGATTTATAGGTCTGTACAACGTTAATGACATGAAATTATTTCCTTAATATATATTTATCGGTAACTTAAAATTGAGTTTTATCTTTTTAAAAAATTAATGTTTTTTCATCCTCTTTCTTTTGGTTAATTTTTTAATAAAATGCACAAAAACAATTTTAGATTAGGTAACAATTTGGTTTTGATGGGACCAAAAAACCCTATATAGAACTAGAGAAAAGATAAGGTAATAGAGAACACATGGGGAGGCCTCTACCACCGGATGACATCACCAAAAAACAAAAAAGGTCACAAGTAATGAAGAAACAACCAAAGAAAAACCAAAATGAAGCCAATTCAAAAAATTAAGAATAATAAAAATCCATGAACCAGAGACAAAGAATAGATGACTCAAGACACCCCACCAGACGCAACATGACTTCAAGTCACCCTATCTAAGTTCCAAAATTTAAATTTCTTGGGATGGATGAAAATCCACCCACCCACATCAGAATGAGCACGAGAGGCCCCACCACTAGGATCCTTCGACCCTAACCCGAAGACCACCTCGAACCTGCCATCTGTAACAGCCAATTGCCCATGTTGGCTCGTAGCCACACTACTCCAAACAACATTAAATTTATTCACATTAATATTGTCCACATAATTTCCTTTTGCATTTGAATTTTGAATGGGATGAAACAGTTCCATTTTCCTACCCCTAACAACATGATTTTCTAAACTGACCTTGAACACATGCACCACGTAACCGAAATTTTCAAAATTTTAATTTTGAATTAGGTCACTCTGCCTATCACCAGCCATCATAGCATTAATGGTTTGACCATAATTTAAAATTTGAAATCCCCACTATTTCTCCATCCACCCTGGTACCCGCCCAATGGTTAAACGACCCATTGTGCTCCACCGAACCACCACAAGTTGTAACAACATCGCCCGAAGTAGTATGGAAGTTTCTCCTAGTTTGGTCTCTACTAGAACCCCAGAGGGGGATTAAGGCCTAGGAAAACTAGGTAACTTCCTAGGGTACTAACATTTAGGGTGGGGTACTAATTGTGTTTACTTTACTATGGTTTTTATGAAGCGTAAATTAAGTTATTAGTTCTACATATGCTAGTAATAGTTAGTGTACAACCTTACATACAATTTCTATTTACTTCATTCAAAATAAAATTAAAATTACATAATTGTATTAAGAAAATGAAATCTAGGAGGCTTTAAATACTAATGCAAGTGCCTTTTTTGCACGATTCTTATATTTAATTCATACTCATCTAGTTTTTATACTTTGTATTGTTTTGAAATCGTGGAAGTTTTTTTAGAGGAGAGATCAAGAAAGGTGAATATGTAAAGAATGTGGAAAAAGATAATTGGAAAATATATGAGAAAAGGAGGATTATAATAGATTGTATGTTAAATAATTAACTGGGGATTTTAGGTAGTAGCAGCTACAAAAACATTTATTAGGAAATTTTTTTCAGATGCTAGAGGCATAAAATATCAAGTAGTATGATATTTGGTCATGGTTAACTATTTTTTTCTACTATAAATTTTATTTATTTATAGAAGGTATTAGATTTAGTATTTCCTAGGGCACTGATAGCCCTTAATTCATCCCTACATAACTCTTCATGACCTCCTTACAAGAGACGAAGCCATTTTTAACCAGCACAAGGATAGAGTCCTCCATCGATCCAACCACGAGGTCATCCTCTCATAGACTATATCATGTGTATTATATGTCATATTTACTCATAACTCTCAGTCTTTTAGTCTGAATAAAAGTGATTACTCACATCTTCATGACATCCTCAATCGTGTAGCCTGGGTTTTTCCACATCTATTTACTAGTTTGCCTCGATTACATGTTCTACAACTATGCAACTCTTTTTACATAGTGATCGGAAAGGGATCGAGTTCTATGCATTGTTACCATTTTTCAAGGAAGGATCCTACACAACCTCCTTGGTTTGGTAAAGAGTAGTAGCCCCTGGATAACACATTGATGTCAGTGGCATGAGAAAACTTATCGATTTAATTTGGTTATTTTTTTACCTATGTCAAGATCGACGGAAGGTGAAACAATATAAATGTTCTAAAAGCACATTCACTTTTGAACAATGTAGATGATCACATGACAACACTAAATAGAATGTTGGAAAATTGGTACATAGTTTAAGAAGCACTACGCAAATGGAGTTCAAGAGTTGCAAGAAACTCCAGATTTTCAATCGGTATGATGAGGAAGGAAACCATTTCCTTAGAACCATTTAACAGATTCTTATGCTTCTATGGATATGATAATAAAAGAAACTCATCCCCCACTAAATCTATTACCACTAGCTTGTAGGTTCACTTCCCTCTACACCAATATCTAACAATATTGATGTTAGGCCTCAATGCAATTGGATATCCAACAATAGTGAGAAGTTGAGAACCATCTTCATTTCTCATATAGAGTCTTATAAATATTGTAAGGGATTGTTGGAGTGTTCTTCAGCTATCATCATCCCTAGTGTAAGCATTGTAATTTTATTGGTTCCCTATGATCATTCCCAAAACATTTTGTGGCCCACATTATTATTTCCCTGGGAGAGACCAATATAATTTCCTCCACGAATGAAATAATCCCCCCCTCTTGAAACTTTTTCCTCTATCGTTTGTGCATAAACTTCTTGCTGCTCTCTACCCTTTACCTAGCTTTTAGGGTTCGGTCAACATGTAGCTACTCGAGGTTTGCTCAAAGGTGTGAGTTCCCTTCCCCTCCCAATTTCAACACCCACACCTCCGTGAGTAGAGAAACAATGAAGTGTTAGATTTGGAGGTTTATACAAAGCTTAGGTTCATATGAAGTTTTTATTGATATTTTCCCCATTTTTGAAGCTATGTGCATAGAACATTGGTGAAGACATCTCTACTAATGCAACAATTGTTGCATTTTTATGTGTATAGATTGTAGTTGAAGTCAGTTGTTTGAGGATTAGTAACTAGCGTATACATGAGTTCTTCCTATTTGAGGAAGAGGAAATATTTTTCCAATAGAGAAATCATCTTATGATATGCATTCATGGTCCATGAAAGATCACTCTACACTAACAGATTGGGAGTATATGGAAGAAGATTCTCAATTTACATATGAGGGATTATATTAAGATTTTGATGATGATGAGACACCTAAAGTGAACTATGGATGCTCATATTTGAAGTAAGAACTAAAAGATAAATTGATACATATCATTACCAGGAATAGACATGTTGGAATCCTATGTGTGGATTCATTCTAAACATATCTATAGGAGCTATATGTCTAGAGGATTTGATAGATTCACGTCATTGATGGGCTATTGGATACAGTTCTTTAAGTATGAATCCATAGAAGATCCTAGGAATGTTTCATTTCCTCATTGTACGAAAGAATTCCCCTTCATGCTTATTCCCTTATTTGCAATGGGATAATTTCTAGAGCTAAAGAAAAAGATAAGGATAACAATAAAATCAGTATCCTAGAAAAGAATGGTTTCCAAGATAAATGATTTTTTTTCATTCCATGTGAATCGCAATTCTGAATTATAGAGAGTTGAAACATTTAGTACAAAAGGTTTGATTGAGCGTACCAGTATTATATGGGATAATTCTATAGATTGACTACTCATGCTAATTTCATTGATAGAATATGACACATAAAAATTCTCAGAGGTATGTGAATATATTGCACCATTTCCATTCATGGATGAATTATGGCATGATAAGGCACCTCAAAATGAGTAGAATAAGCCTATTAGTATGTTGTAGGACTCCTTTGATAATTAAAATGTAGCAAAAATGAAATAGGGTGTCATGGATGTCAGATCACTCGGACATTTTTTTGTGAGAGATTGCACCTTTGGCTTACTGATTCCAACAATTTGGATCTAGAATGAAAGTATGTGTATGAGGGGAATTTTTTTCAAGTCTATTCACACCTCCTATGGAGGTGTCCAATCATCTCAAATTGTAATGAGGAAGATAATTATTACAGCCTCATTCTCTCCCTCCTTCATTATGTGGATGAGGTAGATTGCCATCTTCTACAGTTAGGCATAGTTTTCCTAATATGTATTTGAGAAATTTAAGGACTAATTTTAAGGATGAAACCCAATTTTATCATGTATATCAATATCGTTGCAACATCCTAGATGAAATACATACATTCGACTTGAGCTAGTATTTGAAAATATCAATTTGCAAGGGTAAATTGACTGGTTATTCCATCAGAATATTTAAAAGTCCTCTAATTATCTATAGAGGGATTTAAATGAAATATTCACCAGACAAGATTCTTTGTTTTTCTGATCTCTTTTTGATGGAGTCGACTCCATGCAGTGTTAGGTTGTCAAGCTTGATTTCATGTCAACACAACCATGTACAAGTTGCAATGAACATGTGTTCAACTAAGAGTACAACTACACCTTTTTCATGTATCCTCACAAAAATTAGAGTTTTGAAACAAAAAAATAGCAGGGGTCATGGGGGCAGCAATAAATGAGTATTTGTCAATTGTTATGGGGGCGCAGCCCCTAAAAATTTTTTTTTTTAGGCAAAAATTTCACTATGGCACTCAAAAAAACTTTGTAACAGATTCGATATCAGTAAACGTGCTCAAAATTATACATATGAACTTAATTATTTTCACCCATAGTTGTTTATAAAAAAGGTACTTCCCATGGTATTGAAAATAACGGTTTTAGATTAAACTGCTTCAAGTAGGTTGTCTAATTTTTATTATCCTTATGCATATGACCCTAGAATTTGGTTTGAGCACTTACCAATGTCATATTTTGTACATATGTTTTGAATTATGGGTATCACATTCTATACTAGTTTGACCAATTGAGCATCATCTTTCTAACGGATCTTACCACACCCTATAAACCACTAGTTGACAACCTATCTCCAATTCAAGTCATTAGAAAGTAATTCTTGGTGGACGTAGCCCAAATTGGGTGAACATACGTTATAGATCTTGTCTCTCTGTGACTTAGTCCCAATTTTTTCTGCACTCATAGGAAATGTTCCAAGGTCATGGAATATTTTTTTTCATTACTAGTTTCTACTGTTGACCATTAAATGTAAGGGATCATTCCGCATGAAAAGAAACAATTTTATTTCCTAACTTTTGAGTAAGTTCTTAAGTATGGATTTAGTGTGATTAAGAGGTATTTATACCCATTTTAGGATGAAGAGAAGGTATGGTCCTCTGATTTTCTTCCTTGTCTCATATATTTGGGGGGGCATTTAATTTAAAACTAAGTTTTATGCTTGTTAAATCCAGGTTGTGTTAGTTGTCAAATAGTAGCGTGGGTAAATCATAATAAGCCTTGTATGGCAAGACCCTCTTTATTTTCATCACATTTAAGGTACTCTTAAGGGGGTGTTAGTGTAGGATATTACTCCATTTTATTTGACAATTGAAAGCAAAGAATGTGACAAATACGAAGCACGAGACCTATATGAGATAATGTGAACATCAATAGAGTTGCACTCCGGCAACATCGTTACGAGGTTCCATGGGGGAGTGAGCATTAACCATTAATGTGTATAAAAGGATAATGGAAAGGGTCATAACATCTCAAATGTCATGTTATAGATCTAGAAAGAGGGAAGGGGTATACAAATAGGGGGTATTGTGTAATCCTTAGTGAAAGTAATCATACCTCCTTAAGTGGAGAAGGGGAGTTACATACCCAGAATAGAAAGTAACTCCCATATGACACACTAATGCACTAGCGCACAATGATGCGTGTGATGGAATATGAACTTATCATAACCCCTATGACTCCTAATAACTATGACCTCACTTAAGTGAGATGACTCACCACATGATGTGGAAAATACACACACCAACACCCCCCTTCATCGTAACTTAGGTTGAGGCAACAAGTCAAATATGAGAAATGGGTCTTGGTAACTAAGCCTGATGAGGCACCCATGAACAAAAAGGATCTCAAGAAAAAAGGAAAACCCAATGGGAAAAACATCCACAACAAGAGATGGAAAAAAATATCTAACAATCTAAGAAAGATTCCACAAATGGGTCCTAACAACTAAGGAGCCTGATAAGGTACCTATGTACAAAAGGGAAATCTCTATGGAAGAAGAAGAAGAGAGGAGAAGAAGGAGACAAGAGGAACATAGAAGATTCTATAAATAGGTGTGAACTCTGTAACTCTATGAAGTATCAAAGAAGAGTGTTGATGATATGGCCCTTAGCTTGAACAAGAACCACTTGCACCAAACTATGTGCTTACCGTTAGTAAGGATAGAAATGGATTACTATAAGTATACCAACTCCATGAAGTAAACCAAAGGTATCGGTACAAAGAACTATGAATTTGGTCCAAAAAAATGTGACATAGGTCTTGAAAATTAGTGCCAAGGAACCAAAGGTAATGCCATGAGCATAGAGATGTTAGAGTGCAAAAGAGGAACATCCACCAAAATTATTTACAAGTGAAGTGAAGGCAATGCAACAACCCCCGTAACAAAAAGAGGATCCACAAGTAACAATGGATTAATGATAATCTCCAAGAAAGTGGAAGTGATAAGAGTCCCATAAGGGCTACTCCCAACAAAAGAGATGAAGGAATCCTCTTGAAACATCTGTAAAAGTATGTGGAACCTATACTACCTCAAAAGTAGGCACTGTAAAGAGACGATTAAGTTATGATAGATACTCATCCCAAGGAGGGGGGTCAATAAATAGAAGAGTGATGTGGGATAGGTATGAATCATCACATGAAGAAAGAGTGAAAAGGGCCTCAAATAAAAATTAGAAAGGAGGTGGATTTAATGAATGTATGAGGCTGGGAAAGAGACTTCATGATGTCTGATGAGAAAGGAGGGGTGTCAACATACTTTAGAAAGGTGAGAGGAGGAGATGAGTCCTTATTAACACTCTTATCATTAGAATTAGAAACACAATCCTCGTCATTAGAGATAGAAACAAGTGAGTTTGTGTCATCGAAACTGTCATCACATGATTAAGAAGAAAAAGAGATAGCATAATTAGTAGCAATAACAATAGTAATATGTAAAGGGTATCCAAATAAGGACTAAAATATTCTCCAAATGGTGTCGCGAGGATTTAATTCTACCACGTGAAGGGAGGGGTTTGGTGACGTGTAACATAAAGTGACCAACAACATGGTCGCATGTGTCGAGATAGTCCTTAAGACAAGACAAATCAGTGGGTGCAGGAATTTTCCCATGTAGAAAGTGTCAAAGACCCTCATAGGTAAAGTAACATTCCATAGAAGCATGCCATGATGTGTAGTTCACTCTCTAAAGAATAATTGGTGATGTCTATGGAGAGATCTTCTGACACTCAAGTCTAGAAAGATCATACTCCATGATCCAGAAGAATGAAGTGTAAGGTGCACGAGAAGAGGGTGTGTGGACATAAGGAAACTGGAAAGATATCAGACTCATCCAAGAATGCATTTGTGTGAAATATAACAACTAATAACATGGATAACCCTCCTATTTGTGGTACTTTATAAGTAGTACATGATTTAAATAAGGCATTTTTGTGTGACGTCAGACGGTTGACCACTCATCTTGTAGTAGGAGATTTATCACACAAGAGTGAAGGCCATAATAAGCCCTAGTTGGAAGCAAAGTAAACACATGAAATAAAGAAAAAAAGGGCATAAGCAACAAAAGGGTACAAACACTTTTTAATGTGAGTGAAGGTTTCTCACATCATAAAATATAAGGATTTATTTCTATAAGGCTATGGAAGAGGCACTCACTAGCCACATGTAAAGAGGAGAACTACAACGAACGAGCCAGAAAAAGTGGCCGAGAAATCCTAATAACTCTATACAGAGGCTTGAAAAAATATACTCTCCTCTTGTACAATGATGAATTTAAAAATTTTCCCCTTTAATTAGAGTTCACTAATAAAAAAAGTGGTAAAAGATGACAAATTTTCAAAAAGGGAAGAAGGGAGATCCTGGGGCCTGAAGGAGGGAAAGATGGTAAGCAGTTTAACTGAGATAATATTATATAATTTTCACCTCGAGAAAAATTAGACAAACAAGAGCTTGCATGCAGTGAAAATGGAGGAGTTGTTTCAGTCATGGAGGCTTACATTTTGGATTTGGGCGAATGCGGTCAAAAAAGGTCGAGCATATAGCAAGGAAGCTCAAGAGCTCGAGCTATTTCGAAGAATCATGAAGAAGTCCAAAGTCCAAAATTTTAGACTTTGGAGGTGGAGATTTTTGGGGATCTCAATGAACAAAAATGTCCTAAACTATGAAATTTTGAAATTTCAGACTTTTGGGTTTCGAGGTTTTAGATATCTCAGAGCGTGAAGTTGAAAAAATGAAAGGAAATTTTCCAAAACCTGAAACTCCGAAAGTCTGAAATTTCAGACTTTTGGGTTTCAAGGTTTTGGAGATCTCAGTGAGAGAAAAAATCCCGAAATATAAAATTCCAAAAGTCTAAAGTTTCAGACTTTCAGGTTTTGGAGTTTTGGAGGTGCGGGATTCCGGGTTTCAGAAGTCTCAGCAATAAAATCAGAAAAATGAATGGAAATGTCTGAAATCTTGAAATTATAAATCCCAAAAGGGTTTTGATTCTAGAATTCAACACATATTTTGGAGTTTTGGAACTTTGGGATTTGAGGTTTCAAAACTCTCGAGGTGATTTGGGTGGTGAACAATGCAAAAGGTTCGAAAAGGCAAAATGTTTGAAAGTCTGAAAGTCCAAAATTTTGAACTTTCAGGTTTAAGAATTTCAGAGTTTTGGGGTTAAGATTTTTGAAAATCTCAATCCGTAAATAATGGAAATCACCCCTCAGTGTTCAAAACTCCAAAACCTGAATGTCCAAAATTTCAGACTTTAGGGTTTTCAGCTTTTAGAGTTTCTGAACTCCCAGCCCGCCATTTTTACAGAAGGGCACTCCGACCGTCAGATGGCCATAAATTTTGACTGGAAGCATGGATTTTTGCAAGAAAGGAATTTTTGGAAATGTCTCAGTGTCTAATACACAAATACGACTGGATATCATTAAATTAGTGGGACTAAGTTAGTTAAAATGAATAAATACAGTTACCCATTTTTTGAAGTATCCCAAGTTTCTCACCTACCACCATAATGAAGGTATGGGCTTCATTTCTTTCCCAACAACGAAAAAAACATGGAGGCATGGTTTTTGCAGTAGAACCCATCATTGTTTCATGTGAATTCAAGGCATTTCTTTGGTGGTTGGAGAAAGAATTTGAATTCTTATCATCTCCTTCTCTCTTTCTTCCTATATATTGTTAGGAGGGGCATTTTTCTAAAGGTTGGACATTATTGGTTTCACACCCTCCCTTATTCTCTTATCTGCAAGTGAATTTGTGGATTTCAAACCTCCCATTTCAAACTGTAATGCAATCTTGCCTCTTGGCCATTGTAATGCATTGTATCAAATCTTTGGAGAAACAATAAATGTTTTGTGGATGATTTTCAACCCTCTCTTTTGTTATTGCATCTTCCTGATCTCTCATTGAAATCTTGTTTATCTGTTTATGGTGTTTGTATTTCATTTTTAATGGTTTGTGTTTAATGGAAAAGTAGGTTTTCAACATTCCTTTGGTGCATCACCTCTATTAATTTAGGTTTATTTTCTTGCATCTTCTTAACCCTGTCTCCTTGGCAAGTTAGATTAGGTTTTAGAGTAGATCCTCTGCAAATTGTATGGGTGCACATGAACAGAGGAATAAGAACCAACCTTCATCTGAAGATCCTTCCCGATCGTAAATTCACACATCTTGGGAAAATCTCCATGTTATGCAATCATACTGATAGTTTCAACCCATCGAGTTGCAAACATTCAGGGGTGTTATGATTACGCATCAACAACTACTTGACGAGTTGATTGAGTTAGCTTACTGGAAAAGTTGATGAAGGACTCGGAGAATTTAAATACGAGTTAGCTCGATAAGCTAGCGGAGTTGTGTATTGAGTTGAGGAGGAGGGAACTAGAGAGATGAGTTTGGTTCAAAAAGTGATCTCATCGACAAGATAGGTGCCATGTTAGGGAGTGAGACATGCCTGATTTTTCATGAGGGTTGGCAAGTCGATGGTTAGGACCCACATGGAAAGTTTAAAATGTATTACATCGATCTAAGGTTAGTGTGGGAACTGAATTGATACAATGCATCGAGTCGAGTTGGCATCTTGGTCAGATATCCTCTGCGGTCACTATGGTGTTTAGTATGAGATGGAAGGCCACATGGTAAGGAGTCGACTTTGTGCACTAAGTTGAGTGGAGTGTGCCACATGGAAGACTATTGAGATAGGGAAGAGGTAATAGGTGCGGTAATTGTCAGCGGGCAGGAAAAAACTAACAAGATAATCACCAAGTTCAAGTGTAACGGCCAAAAACAAGAATCACAAGATCCAACAGATATAAGCAGGGGCCAAATGGAATGTAGTGAAGCAAGGGAAATGTACACAGATATGAGTGATCCAAACTTGAAGGACCAATCCCACAAGGAAGGATCCAAATATGGCTGAGGTGCTACTATGCAGCGGGAAGCACAAGCAGAGAAGGAAGGAACAAGGTGAGAGTTCAAATATGGTCCGGTGAAAAAGAGCCAAGAATCAACTTAGAGGCCAAGAAACCAGTGCGTGCATAATGCAAGTAGGGTCAATGCACATATGCATGATTTGAGAAGATAAGGAGAGTCCAATCCATGTAAGTATGAGTCATCGTGCAAAGTAAAAATTTGAGTAGTCGAAGATAGGCATGAATAAGCTGTGTAAAACAAAACCACATCAAACCATAATGAAGAATGTAAAACTCGATGTAGAGGAACCCAAGCTAGAGAGATACTCAAGGCAGTGATTTGTAGAAGAGAGGGTGAGATAGGGTAGCCATCTCAGTTCCCAGCTCAACAATATGGGGTCAAGTTGGGCTCAAAAGTAGCTATAACCATTGAAAAATTCAAAACAACTAGCATTAAACTCTTGAACTAAAACGTCAAATTTGTAGCCTAAAACACCTCTAGAACTGCATGTAAACCCCAGAAATCCATGGAGACTTGAAAACAAAAACAATAAACATGAAAAATATTTAAAACCTAAATCAACGCAAGTAGACCAAAAATGGAATATCCATTATGATGCTTACACACGAAACCTAAAAAATCACAAATAGAGAGTTAAGAGCAATAGGGCAACAGTATATGGTGAGTATCACAGATCCCAACAATGTGTGATCTGATACCATGAAGAATAATGTGGGATAACATGAACATCGGCTGAGTTTCAATCTGGTAGCATGATGAGGCTGCATGAGTGAGTGATCATCAACCATGAATGTGCATGCAAGGATTTGAATGGGGAAAATCTCATATGCCTCTCATATATCTGAAAAGGGAAGGCATATAAATAGGGGGTGTTTTATAACCACGAGTGCATGTAATCAATAATCCTCAAGTGGAGAAGGGGATTTACATTCTAAAATAGAAGTAACTCCCATATGACATAGTGACACACTCATGCATAATGAAGCATAAGGATTATAATGATGGCCCCTACAACACCTAAGGTCTATGACCTCACCTAAGTGAGATGAATCACCAGGTGATGTGGAAATTGACTCACACTGACATATTTATGTGGATTATTCCTAAATTATAGTCATGATTTAGATTTCTTATGTGTACTTATTCATAGGAGTTATACTTGGAGTTAGTCACAAGAGTTAGACTTGGCCACCATTGTCAGCTAAGTGGGAATTACTCTTTGTTTGAATTTGCAAAGTGTGGGAGTTACATGTTCTATTTTGGGCTCTTTATCACTAATCATAGAGTAGTTACTCATTTACTCTCCTACATGTACATCTTCATTTGTGAGCTACT
Organism: Taxus chinensis; assembly: GCA_019776745.2. Lineage (NCBI taxonomy): Eukaryota > Viridiplantae > Streptophyta > Pinopsida > Cupressales > Taxaceae > Taxus > Taxus chinensis. The sequence continues at coordinate 465,994,315 of CM034155.1, read as the reverse complement.
CAAAGTAGTATATGGAAAATCCTTGAATTTTTCGCATGGTGAGTCACTTTTTCACTTTCATGTTTTTTTAGTTATTTTGCTTTCTACAACTACATGTGAATTTTATTTTCTACTAGAGATCCTTATAGATACTCTGATATGGAGACCTATATTCTTTCAATACTTCTTACCATAAGGAACACCTTCCAAGATAAAATGTCGTAAAATAGTTTTCTAAGCCTCCTACCCTTTGACATATTTAACAATCCATTTAACGTGTGCACAACAAGACTCTATCTGAAAATATAAATAATTCTCATTCTTCCTTTCTCTTAAGGGGTGCAAAAAGCTTCTTATGCCACATGATGAAATCCTATGGTTTTCTTTGCATTCTTCCATAATAATTCTCTAAGAATCTTGGGCACCTTCTTATAAGAAGCCTTGGAAGGAACCCAACAAGAAGAGTAGTAAACATCAATGACAAGAAAAAATTTAGTGCATATTTGAAATTTTTTGAAATGTGAAATTGATTTGAAGATCCAATAAGATATTTTTTGCTAACCCAATCAAAAACAATATGCCAAATAACTGAAAGAGCGCAATAAAAATCAAAATGAATTCCCTGAAACTTAAACTTATTACCATGTTGAAGTCAATTCTAAAAGTACTATTTTATCCAATTCGACATGGGAGAGTTATTTTCCCATAGAAAATGGATTTTATCTATTATAAGGATGATTGATATGTCAGGAAGAAAATGTTAAGGAAATATAAGGCTTCGTAAAATGAACTTACATTCTTTGTTAATGTTAAAACATATTCATCTACAAATTTCTCATTGATATGCTAAGTGAAACGGTTGGAGAGATGAATTCTATGAATCAACCTTAGAGAGGCCCATTGTGAAATAAGAAAAATAAAATCCTTAACAACAATCATAAAGATGGATGGAGCAAGAGAGAAATCCTGTTGAATTGAGTGAAATAAGGTTTGCAAAATGTGGATGAAACCATTGTTGAATCCAAGCATGTGCAACATGGTTACTATAAACAACCACTCTATACAATCATAGCCCTTTCCAAACTCCAATTTGAAAAATGGGTTTCTAGTAAGAGGCTCAAGCCTACTCCATGCCTTCCCAAATAACAATAATGTTATCCAGAATGTATCATTTTTTAATGAAGTAAGTATACTCAGGTCTAAAAATAACTAGAAGAATGTGAAAAAGATGCAATTTCATAGATTTAGAAATAATATTATAAAAAACATTAAGTAAATTGATTGGTCTCTAGTTGGTGATAATCTCTGGATTTCTCACCTTAGGTATGAACAAAATATTACCTTTGTTAATCATCTCTTGGGGAGCGGTTGACTAATGCTTCTTTGTATACTTAAAGCATATATTGGCATAAAAAGTACCAAGTTACTTTATAAATTCCTAAGGGAACCCACTATTACCTAGGGCCTTCTTATCTACCATGCATTGCGGGGCATAATATAATTTATCCATCATAAGGGGGAGTCACATTGAATTTTTGTTGCCTAGGAAATCTTGCGAGGAACAACATCAAGGAAAATTTTTAGTACATTATGAAATTATCAAGTGCAGTAATAATTACAATATGAAGAATCAAGAAACTCGTATACAAAGAATAAGGACAATTTGGTGGACGTGGAAAATTTATGGTTGTATTTTGGAGGTGTGTTTTTTGTTTTTAATTTGTTTTTATTTGGTTAATAATATATAATAAGAAAATAAAATTATATATAATGTGAATGGAGATGAAAAAATGATTTGTATGTCTCAAAACATTTTGGGTGATATTTTTGTATTATTTTTTCATTATCTCATATTAACTGTCATTCAATGCCAATTGATTGGTTGTTAAAGTTCTTGGCCAATTCGGGAGATGATAAATTGAGACATTGGATTTCATTTCAAAAAATAATAGGTGAGTTGGCCATATGCTTCATATAAAGAAAGAAGCTTCCAAATAATTCATCAAAATAGATTTTGTAATTGTAGATACGTGAAGAAAATATGGGGCATGATTGGGCACCTGAGATAATAGGAACTGTTATATTCGTATTGCTAACGTTAGTCCTATTGTATGAAGTGAAAGTGTGTCATGAAATATTCAGCCACTCACCTTATAATTGGCGTAAAAATTTGAAATCGTCGAGACCAAAATTAATTTTTAAGCGATCACAATGATTCAATAGCGCAAGCAAGAAAAAAACTAGGTAGAAACAAGAAGAGAGGTGACAAAAATAGTTGTGTGAAAAAAATTTCTCACTATCCTGCAAGCTCACTATCCCACAAGCATTAATAAGAGTGATTCCAAGTAAGAAACGACTCAAATCGAGTCAAAAAAGGCCTCCAAAAGCGTGAAAGGACATCCCAAAAAGTACTACACGCAACACACCTCCAAAAAATGTCAAGGATAGAAAACATGCAATAATGCTAAATTTGTAATTAATTTAATTATTAAGAATAATTTGAAAAAATAATGGGAATATAAATTAACAAAATTGATACCTCTAATTTATTCTTAATCACCTAATTAAATAGATTTCCTAAAAAAACAAAACTTAATTTTAAATGAGGTAAAAGATAAGCTATTAAAAGATTTTTAAACTAGGCTAAAATACTTAGGTTGAAATAATAAAGCTAATATAAAATAAATTAGGGTAGGCTTTTGAAAAATAAGGAGACAAAAATGATCAAAGGTGGGAAAGGTGGATGGGCACATGGAACTCAATGGGTGACTCAAGGGAGGCATCATGGGCTAACTCGATGGGATAGAGTATCACTTGTATGTAAACAGAGGGGCATAATGGGTCACCATGAAGCCAATTAGTGTCTTTGATGGGTTGAGCAACATACACTAGGGTCAATCTAAACAAGGATGGAAGGTCATCCTCAAATGGTGAGCATAGGGTTGACACACGGTGAGAAAGAGAGAAAGGTTGGATGGATCAAGCACGAGCTCACGGGGAAGATATGGATCTCTAGGCACGTGCAAGGCACACAAAGAAGGTGGTGTAGGGTTGTAAAGGGCTAACGTGTAGGGGACTAGATGGCCGAGCAAGGTGGCAGGGATGCCAAGATAAACAGGGGCCAACTCAGGCAAGTAAGGGATAGTTTGGGCACAATGAGAGATAGGGTCTCTAGGAAAAATCCAAGTGCCTATCCACCTCTCCTACCTTTGACCACTTTTTCGCTCCTTTTTCAAAATCCCGCCCTAGTTTATTTAAAAAAAATTAACCTAATTTTTTAGCCTAGGTTAAAAATCTTTAAATAACTTAGCATTTAGTTAATGTAAAATTAGGGATTTATTGTTTTTTAAGGATGAAATCTATTTAGGTAGGTGATTAAGGATAAATTAGAGGTAACTATTTTTTAAATTTATATTCTAGTTAATGGTTTAAACTATTTTTAATAATTAAATTAATTATAAATTTAGCATTACTAGATTTTTTGTTGCTCACATTATTTGGAGGTGTTTAACATGTAGTGATTTTTGGGAGTCCCTTTCATACTTTTGGAGGAACTTTTTGCCTTGTTTTGACTTGTTTCTTGCATGAAATCACTCCTATTATTTCTTACTGGCTAGTGAGCACATCCACCATATCCTTGTGGAAAGGAAATTTTTATTGCAACGTGAGACGTTGTTCTCACACATAATTAATTTTCTCGTGCCTATTATTTGTTTCCCTCATTTTATGTTTGCGTGTGGTGTTGAATTTTTGTGATCACTCAAAATTAGATTTCACAAACAATTTTATCATTCTCATAGATCAAAAAAAGGGTATATATGGAAGTGTTGTGTAACTCTCATGCCTAAAAAATCATTCCCTCCATGAGGGAGAAAGGAGTTCCAATTTCCAAGATGGAATATAACTCGTATGACCCATATGAAAATGAAGAAGTTTTTGACATAATCTGTCATATTTCATATAACTCTTATGATCTATGATCTCACACAAGTTAGATGACTCACCATGTGAGATGGACAAGACCAAGAGTGATGACAAGGAATGTTTCACTCACCAACACCGCATTCATTAAAGATAAGATAGAGGTCATGGTAAGTCAGAAAAGAAAGAGAAATACCATAGAAAACTAAGGAAGATGCGTCAAATAGATTCATGAAACTAAAGGCCTGATGAGGTACTCATGTAAAAATTGTAGCTTTCTGGAAAAGAAGAAGAGGATAAGAGGGATACTAATCTTGAAGAAGATGGGTAGCTAAAGATGACCTTACCCTAAGAAGAGAGAATAAGTTAAGTAAATTTTCTTCAGTAAAGGGATTGGTAAACATATATGTAATTTAATCACTATTATGATAATATTGCAAGTTGATGATGTCACCATATATCATCTCCTATATGAAATGCATATGGATCTCAAAATTCTTCATCCAATGATGTTGAAACAAATTTTAGTAAGTCAAGATGGTTCTCATGTTGTCACAGTAAATTATATTAGGTTGTTAAAAGTGAATGCCAAGATGATTGTGATACCATGCGAGATTATTTTACGAGGATCAATCAGAAACCCGTGCACATCAAAAAAGTTACATTCCAACATAAATGAGAAATCTACAAGAAAAAATTAATCCAAGCCCAAGAAAAATGGTAGACCAAGCAACATAATAGACAGATGGGATCAGATGGAGATCGAAGCGAGTTACAAGAATGATATAACCAATGATCAATCAAGGAGGTTCTCACAAGCTCAATACAAGAGGAAACTCGACATAGCCAAGAAAGAGGGTTCTTTCCTGAGGGCGAGATTTGGATCAAAACTGAGTTGGCTCAACCTAAAATTCAGTAGGGAGAGAGGTGAGCTCAAGGGATTTCAAGGAGTAACTTAACAAGTTGATTGAGAGATAAAATGAGAGATAAAGGAGAAAAATAGGGATATGGTAGATCAGAAAGGAGGAGGGAGATATGATTACATGAAGTAGAAAATATTTTAATAAATTAACTTTAATGAAAATTTCAAAAAAACAAGAAAAACCATAAATTACCTCCAAATCAATCTTTTTGCCAAAGATAGTTATAGCTAGCCAAACAACATAAACTCAAAAAAAATCGAGAGATTAATCTAGATATAGCACAATTTAAAAACAAACTAAATTTTTTTAAAAGAAGCGATAAAAATGAAACCCGAAGTATTTAGCAACAATGAATGTGAGTACATATTTACCGAATCATAACTCTAATACCATGTGAGATTATTCTGTGAGGATAAACCAAAAACCTGTGCACATCAACAAATTTTCACTCCAATAGAAACAAGCAAGCTCCAAGTAATCAAAAATTGTAAAATTGAACTAAAACCATGCATGGAAAAAACAAGACTACTCATTCTCATAGATAAAAAAGAGGTTACATGTAGGAGTGTTTTGTAACTCATGTGCCTGGAAAATCATTCCCTTCATGAGGGAGAAAGGAGTTATAATTCTCAAGATGGAATGTAACTTCTATGACACATATGAAAATGAAAAATTCTATGATAGAATCTATCATATATCATATAACTCCTATGACCTATGATCTCACCTAAGTGAGATGAATCACCATGTGAGGTGGGCAAGACCCCGAGTGATGACAAGGAAAGTATCACACACCAATACAGGTCACTTGGTAAAATAATCTAAAACACATGAAATCATGGGATTCTAAATATTACCCCTTATTATTAGAGTTTTCCATTACATACTATAATTATTGAGTGGACCTTTCACACTAATAACCCTAGTAAATACTTGTATATTAGTGTAGAAACTATAAATAAATTTAACCCATGTATGGTCACACGTTTTATATACCACCTAACGAAGGTGTCCCCGATACCTAATCTCAAGAATGTAGTGTAATTCACTCATACAAAATGGTGTAACATGATGAAGTTTTGGAATTAGTCTAGGATGAATATTCAGTTTTTGAACTTCAAGTAGTTCTAATTTTCTAGAAAGTATAATCCAATTCTCTATCATCACATATCATCATTGTTTTCTAGAGTAAAATTTGTATAGTTAAAAGATGGGTGAATAAGTTCCAAAATTATTAGACAAACCTTAGTAGTCTAAGATAGGTTTGGCCACTAGTAGAAATGTTTTGTATCGAAATGTTCTCCTCTCCTAAATTTGAGCCAAATATAGTTTAGAACTTAAATTTTACAAGGTGTATTGATGATGTATTTCTATGTATGTTCCTAATTTATAGTCTTTATTTTAAGACATTTATTAAATTGAATCATGTTAGATATTTATTTACACATGCACTAACATTTATCCTTCATTTTTTTACTATATGTAATTAACCGTTACACCAAAACCTTAAATTTTTAGTGAAATGCACATACATGATCATAACACCCCATTGTACATGTCGAAAGAAAAGGTTGGCTTTCCTTACATACTCGAAATACTACGCATCAAGAAAATGACTAAAATACATGGATGATGTGATGATCCCAGGGGAAACATTTATTATGGAGATATGTAAAGATCATGTTTAGGGTGAGGTGGATAGGAAAATAACATCCAATGGACTCATGTGAGCACAATTTCACTTCAAGAACACAAAACCTTCAAACTAATTCTTCCTAGGAAAAGTCAATATCAAGGATATATACGTAATGCAACTCATATTCTATGTTGGTCAGCTAAAATGAAATTTATTATCAGGTTGAAGAAACCTTTAGAAGTCTCTATTCATTTTAGGATGAACTTCACTTGAAAGGGTCGTGCAAAGGATGGAGAAAGAGGAAGAAAATACTATCCCAAGAATAAGAGATTAATCAAAACCTGAAGGGAAATATTGGTATCCTTATAATATGAAAAGGTGGAAGTACTGGTGGTGGAGGTGGTACTTGATCATCTAGGACACATACTTTTTTGGCTATAAATGTAGGTGATGATGTGGATTAGAAGACTTCACATCTCAATTAAACGATAATAGTTTCTTGGAAATTTTTAGGCTCACAAGGAGTAGGATCATGTGGGATTATTCCTACCCTACTGAGGATTACTTTTCTGTCCAAATTCATCAAAGGTTGTAAGGGAGTGCCCACTGCGTGGAACTAGCCAGAGCTAGAGTGTAGCAAAAGGTATAGCATACGATGGGGTTATTTTGAGATGGGGATAGTATGAGACCTAGATATATATGTGTATTAGATTTATCTAGAGATGCATGAGATATCAAGAGTAAATATTTTACAAAATGGGATGTTTTCTTATAGATCTATGTGTTTTCATTAGTAGTGTAGTGGTTTCTTACAGTTTCCTAATGGTCATTTTTTAATTTTTGGAGGTGCATTTTGTTATGTTGAAATGTATTGTGGCTCATTTAGAATGTATAGTGTTTTTTTTGTAACTAAAAATCTAAACTTATTTCTTGTTACAAATAAAATTTTATTTACTAATTAAACCAACTCTATACAATGCATGCATTAAGAATTGGACAATAAAAAAATGTCTATCGCATATATTCATAAACTAAATGCTAATGAAATTGATAAGGATCTTCAATCATCAACATTAAATAATGTCAATCCAGGGTTGGTGTCTGAAGGCTATATGTAAAAAGAAAGATAGATCTCGGTAAATGGTCCCTTATACTCAAAATCCACACGTGTAGGAATTAAAATCACTCTTACATGAAAGTAAATTCACAATTACAAAAATTCAAACACACTTGCATGAAAAGAAAATAACACTTTGCATGGAATAAAAACACACTTTGTAAAAAAAGGAAAACATTCTTGCATGAAATTGAAAATTAAAAAGGAAGGAAAATTACAGAATTGAAAAGAAGAGTAAAACAAAAAAAACACATGCAGGTTTTCAATAGAATGTACATCAAAAGAATAATTACAAGATAAAAAAATAAAGAAGAATACAACAAAAAAATTACATAATAAAAAAATAAAAATAATATAAATATTCATCTTCCTTGGAATGAGTGATTAGCTCATTCCTCGGTGGAGGATTTTAATCAATATTATTTACAAATGGAAATAATAGAATTTTAGAATTGATTAGAAAAATGATGATTACATTCAAAGGTGTGGGAGGTTGCACTTATGATATCAAGCTTCCAATCAAATCCTTTTTGTAAGTAATATCTCTTCATCAACTAAGATTACAATGTATCCAAAAATCAACAATCTACACAAAATATAGAGAGAGATTTTCTAACTCTAACCAACAATCCTACTCTCATATTTTATTGTTGAGACTAAAAATGAATAGTATTATTCTTTATTTTAAAATTAATAAAATACTTATAATAATATCTATTTTAGAATTAATTCCAAAAATAGATAAGAATGCCACCCTTGGAGTTATACTCATCTCTATAAATCTAATATTCATCCTTAGAGCTCTAATATCCAACTTCAAATATATAATAATCAAAGTTGAAGAGATCCCAAAGAGACACAAAAGCATTCCAAAGAGACTCCAAGTCATTCCAAAGAGAATACAAAGCATTCCAAAGAGACTCGTAAGCGAGTTACAGAAAATATGAAGTGAGGTGGAGGAACTTTGAAGTGAGTTGGACGAACTCGCTTTGGAGTTGGATGAACTCCAAAGTGAGTTGGAGGAACGCGCTTTGGAGTTGAGGAATTCTAGGAAGACTACAAAGATTTCTTAAAATAGATATAGCTTTTGCATAAGAACTCGAATCAAGATGGTTTTTTTAACTTACATACTTTTTTGAAAGGAATCTGAATATGCAATTAGATTTGGGTTTGAGTATATTATTGATGACTATTTTTCACTATTTCCCAAATATATGCTTAAGGAGCTAGTCATAGAACTACTAAGAATTTCCGTAGCTAGTGAAAGAACCTCTGGAGCTAATTGAATGATGAAATAACAATATTTGGAGATGATATGAGAGATTTTGAATATATTATAAAGCTGGTTATAAATAGTGCTTAATGCTCAAAATGACGTACTTTTCCCAATAATCATTAGAAATGGCTAACATAAAGATAAAAATTAATTCTAAAGAAATAACCGTGATATATATTCTCCATTTTATCCTAAATAAACCATAAGTTTAGAAATTGCATTTAAATCCACTTTATATATGGAAGGGAAAAAAATGTCAAATATTGTATAAAATGGGCTATTTCTTAAGTGCATCAATAATGTTATCTTTTTCTTTTCTCAATGACTTAAAATGGTATGGGGAATAAAGGTCTAACTTACTATTATAACTTACAAGGAGTTTAAGAGATCTAAATGATACAATATTGGAAACAAAAAGGATCTATAGTTACCTAAATGCAAATATAATTAGATCTACGATATGTGAGTTCAAACATGATATGTTATTCTTGTTTTGGGGATATTTTCCTTTTATAAATAATGGATGAGAAAAAAAATTAATTTTGAATGAAAATGAAGTAAACTAGCTCTAAAGCATGTAGATCTGTAATGAATCCTTGATGTGAGATAAATCCCAAAGGAATAGATGATCTAAACTAAAGGCATATTTCAAACAAAATTCAATCTCTTCTTTAATTTTTCTTGAATGAAACATAATGCATGCAACTATAAAAGATCTAAACATACGATCCAAAGGTATGAATGAATGAGAAAAAAATGAAACTAACTCCATATGTGTGATTTAACAAAAATGAACTTTTGTAAAACCCTACTTGCAAAGTAACTGATGTAAATAATGATATACACATGCTAAGTACAATATGACACAAGAAAATAAGCAATTAAGTATGAAACTTTAAGCAAGATCTGTAGAAAGAATTCAACTTAGTTAATTTACTCTTGATCTCGGAGTGCTCTAGAATGGGAAAACAACTGAAATGGAAGTGAACAATATCATTATTGCTTAGGAAAAATTCTGAAATCCATGGAAAAGGTTGGACATAGGCTCCCATGGAAGGACAGGGGAACTTGTGCATTATAATCTAGTACTAGGTGCCCATGGCTGTACAAATAATCAGAAACTAATTTTAATTGTGTCACAAAAGTGTTACAAATATTCCCTATTGATCTCTTGGGTTTCACTCTTTGATTACTGAGGGTACCTATAACCTACAAAACATATATTACGTAAAAAATTCCATGAATCACATTAAATCCAAAAAATAAAGATGCAGAATGTGAAGTCATACTGACCCCAGCGGTCACCCCAAGAGTAAACTTGTAACCAAATGCTTCACTACATCTCGTTACCAATGTAGTTTTGGTGAGTTTGTGTAAGAATCGTGCCCTAGAATTCCCTTGTGTAAGTGCACTTAATAACATGTTGTAGATAGATGTAACCATGTAGATAAATGCGTGGATGGAATAAAGAACTTTCCCTTCCTATGATGTGTATGCGGAAAATGTGATCCCTTGTCCATTGAATGAGTGCTAGATGGATTCCTTAAAGTGTTTTAAATGCCTTTAGATGCAATCTTAGGTGATGATAGTATATGCTTAGTGTTCGGTCCTTGATTTTGGTCACATAACTATGTATTTATATGATTCCCTTGTTTTAATTTCGTAATTAACTTGAAGGCCGACCTATAAGTGCAAAACAAGCCCAAAAGATAAAAAAAGACCCAATATAAGTGAGTAAGGTGGAAAAGGGTCAATGGTGCCCAGAGGGGACAATGGCGCATGGGAACTCCTATCCTGGTTGAGCCCTAGTGTTTAGAGACATAAAATATAAATAAGTAAAATACTTATTGGAATGTAGGGTGTAAAAGACAAAATAGAAAGTAAGAAGACAAGGGAAAAAGCTTAAGATAGTCATCAATTATTAGTTTTCTTGATTCAAAATCATATGAATGCTAGCATGTATTTAGGACCTATAAATGTACCCAATTGTGTGATTTAGTGTCTACATTTTCCCCCACTTTATTTTGTTGAGTGAATAATCAATAACATAAAGTAGATAAGATTTGCGTACCAGATAACCATGTAGAATGTGTGGCAAACAATGTGCACAGTGGACAAATGAAGCGTGGAAACTAGGAAGAGAAGTGACGTTAAGGGTGTATGTGTATGATTTTTACCATTTTGTACTTGTTGTTATGAATTTTTTTGTGCTTGTGATTGTTACTTCTTGTAAGGAAAGACTTGCAAAAAGAAGAGAAAGATATTAGTCAAAGTCACGGATATGAAAAATTTGATCAAAGTATGTAAAAATGAATGTGTGCACCTGATGTAGAAGAGTGTAAAAGGATAGAAAAGTGTCCCAAACTCCTATGAAGTGTGAATGTTTTAGGCGATCTCATGCCAAATTCAAGTTTTTTGGGCAATCTCATGCCAAGAGCAAGTTTTTTGGGAAATCTCATGCCAAAAAGAAAGTTTTCGGGATAGAGGTATAGTGTTACTCTCCTTCCATGAATCTTCTCGATAAGCACCACTGCATATTTTTTGTTCCTTATTTGTTCCTAATGTCCCTGATTTGTTATAAATGTACTTTTTGTTTCGATTGAGAATGGAGATAGAATGCATTTTGCTTGCTATAGGATTGTGCTTGTAATGTGAAAAGTATTGTGATCTATGTTGATCTAAAACAATAATTATGTTTTCTGCTAGGAAATTAGTGCCTAGGGGAGGACATAGGCACCCGGGCACTCCCATTTAAGCCTGGGCATTAGTTTCTTTGTTATGTTGAGGACCCAAGTCAAACTATGGGTCATTCTATATCTATGTTCTTGAAATGATTTTATGTTGTACTATATTGTGTTATAGCTCTGAGTTGTTGTATGGGGTGCATGCAACATCAGTAGGATTGTGTAGCCCAAAGAGAGGATGTGATGCTGATTTAAATTGTATCCCTGTAGTGGGGAGGGAATGTGCATGGTATAAACCAAGGAACACTAAAAAAAAGTGGCTAGTAACATGTGTTAGTAGAAAAACATGTAATAGTATATAGTGTAACAAGCATGAGTGTAAAAAAAGTGGACAATTAGGGCCGAAGTGGATAAAAGCATACAAATAATGATCATAAAGGACATAGGGCATATCCCGCAAATAATGCAATACCGTAGAAAGTAATGTCAAGAAAAATGTAAGAGAAAACCATAGTGGTAAATAGTCATGCAAGGAAAATACTACACATGAGGCACTCATTAGCATGTTAGAAAGATAAAAATTATGTCAAAGCATGTATGTATTGATATAAAGTAGTGTGCTAAGAAGTACAAATATTAAATAATGAAATAATAACACCTATAATGTTTTGAAATAGTAGATGCCCCCAAGAGCCTCAGTGGGAATCGTAAGAGGTGCAATGCCATGCATCATTAGATAATGTAAGGACCTGTAAAATATATGCAATCATAACTAGAAAGAAAATTAAGGTGCATGTGTATATGATAACAATAATGACATACTGGATATCTGGATAACATGGTAAGTAAGGTGCAACATGTAAATAACATAGGCAAGCAAGAGTAAGTGCAACCAAGATATTAAATATGTAGTATATGAGTGTGATGGAATTATATACAATGAGAATATGATACAAGCGGCGTGCCCACCAACGGATGCAGATGAGTATGAGATGAGGTTCATTTATAAAATACCCCTCAACAATCAAGAATAAACCATAGAACAAGTGTTCATCATTGGGAAATGGTTTTTAAAATGTATGACAAAAAGATAGATTAATGAATAATAAATCATGAAATGTGAATGATGTTGGGTTCATTTCATAGTTATACCCTCAACAATCGAGTATGAATCGTGGAACTAGAGTGCATCATAGGGTAGTGATGATACAAGTTGTGAATTAATGTTTGTAAGAGATACTAGATGTAAAACACATAGGCTAATGTGTATGTGTAGAGATTAGAAATAAGTAGTAACAATTGAAGCGGGAAGAAAGTTTTATGCACCCAAGTGTGTGATAAACAATATTTTATCCAATAAGAGTGAAGGTAAATGATCCTCCACCCGATGTTTCAGGAGATAAATGAATGTGACAATGCTCTAAGATCGGTGGTGTATTATAAGGATGATATACATATGAAGGAAGCATATATGATGAAAGAGGTGATGAATACCTATGTGAAGTAAACCTATGAGCCAAAGATGACAGTGAAAACCTATGTGAAGGGTTTTCCCGCATAGGGGACTTATGCTGACAAGATGAAATAGTGAACCTATGAGGATGAAGCATCACAAAGTAGCACATGTGTACATAGGAGAACTAGGTGTGGAATGTAATTAATATTTTAGAGGTCTAGGAAGCCCAAAAGCTGAAGCTAGTGGAATAATTTCGTCAAGAGGAGGTAGAGGCAATGATGTGAATGGTGGAACACTTTTAATAGTAACAACTTGTTTATTATAAATGCACTTAAGACACATGATTTCTGGAGGGAATATCTTGAGTGGCGCAGATCCAAGGGATACCTAAGAACATGTCACAACCTTTGATTTAAGATGTCATAGTGAATGACACAAGTATAGTAAGATGCCCAATGGTAATGGGCAACTTAATGTAGCCAAAAGATTTAGGAACTAGATATGAAATAGTATATATTTGACATTTGATAGCCATAATAAGTGCAATAGATCATACAATAATAGGATCATATGGATAGATCATGGTATTTTTGACAATGTACAAACCAATAGAATAATTGATGTGTAATGAATAAAACGAAAATTCTTGCATGGTATTAATGATTTGTAATCATGATGGATGGTGGTGATGTATCATCATAAGTGAAAAGAAAATCATGGGGCCCTGATGAAGGAGAGGGCACAACGTGATATGTATTATTAGCATAAGAGTTAGAATGTTTTGTATCATGCTTAGGTATAGTTTCATTGAATATTTTGAGATTTTTGTTATCATTGTCTATTTTAGAAGAAGAATATGGATTAGGAATTTTGAGTGAATTATTGTTGATAATATCTTGAATGAGATGCTTGAGTTTGAAGCAGTGATCTCTATAATGTCCAAGGCATTTATGATAGTCACATTATAATTTTAATCATAATTGCAACCATGAGAGTGAGATGGATCAAGATTGAGAGGTGGATGAAGAGTAATTAGATTTATTTCAAGAATTTGAGGAAGTAGAAATCGAGGTGTGCATGGAAATTTAGTAAAATTAAATTTTAGAGGTTGTCATTGAATCTTTTCAAAAGGATAGACGACATTGACAGTTGCCTATTCTTCAGTAGGTTTAGGAGAAGGTTTGAATGTCTATTTAGCTTGAAATATATCAAAAAAATATGAATAAGTATCTTGATATTTAAGTTTTCCCACATAAAAAAGATTCAATTCATGCAATTTAAGCATATAGAATAATTTATGAAAAGAAGGAGAAGTTTCAAAGATAACACTCTCCGGTAGTGGTGGTCAAAGACTCTGAACAAATATATCTTGTAGTTCCAAATTAGAAATTACATTTCTCATCTTAGTTATATTATTCTTATAACAAAATACATAGTCGAATAGATGTTCATTATATCACTGTTTAATTTAATCCATTTGTGCTTAAGAGATCTTAGTGTCAATATTAATTGAAAAGTGAGAAAGAAAAGCATCAACTAAATGCATGAAATAAGTTATCAAATGAATAGTTAGATGATAAAAAAAACTCATGGCATAATCTTAAAGACTATGAGGAAATATCTTAGCAAGTAATGTATAATCATCCACATAATCAAGACATGCCACATGAAAATATCAGAGATACTCTTCGGGGTCATCATGGCCATTGAAAATGGGTAGCTTAGGGGTGAGGAAATTTAGAGGAAGTGGATAACCAGAAATGGTGGGTAAGAAAGGATTGTAAAGGAGTAAAGAGGAGTTAAGAGAAAGACAGGATCATGAAGTAGATTTCTATAACTGACGGATTTGAACTTCTAAGTCTTCATAGAGATAATCTAGGTCTTGTGTACCGGAAGAAGAGACTTTCCTAGTGTGATAAATAAGAGGCAGAGTGAAATGGTTGGTAGGAGTAGGAATACATACATGAATAATAGAAAAAAGTGACGAGGTAGAAGAAGGAGATTATGTTTCAATGGGAATAGAAGAAGTATTAGAATTGGGAACGTTAAGGTCGGTTAGATCGGTGGCCTTATCACAAGGAGAGAATAAAAGTGTATCTAAATCTTAAGGATGTTCATAAATGTGTAAATTGATATCATGAAGGTATTCATCAGAAAAGGATGGATAAATTGCAGCCATGTTAAGAAGATGAGAGTGTGCCTAAAAGCTCGGTTAAGTTATAACATTTGGTTCACCAAATGATTTAACAAAAATAAACTTTTATAAAACCCTAATTGTAGAGTAAATGATGTAAATAAAGATATAAAAAATGCTAAGTACAATATGGCATGAGTAAATAAGTGTAGTGCCCACTTCCCTCCGACACCTTTTTGTTGTATATTATGATATTGTCAAGTATACTTATGGACATTACTATAGCTTTTGAGTTGATATGATGTTAGACATTAGAGATCATGGATTGTGGTTGATTTGGATTCATTTTTGATGAATGTGGATTATTATAGACATTTTATATTGTTGTTGATACACTGCTTGGCATGGTTAGATATATATATATATGTTTTTCTTACATGTGATATTTTTTCATATCGAGTAAACCTAGAAAATGGAACTAATCTTGTGATCATATGATTATGGATGGAATTGTAAATAAGATTTTTACTTTCTTGGATGATGTTTTGATTCATATATATATAGATGATTTGGAATTATATTTTATATTTATTTTGGATGTTATGATGTGGCCACGAGGCCGAAGGAGGTATTTGTGTTTTGCAGGTAAGCATGTCACAACAAAAATCTGGGGATTGGAGACCAACCACATTAGAATTCTAGTCGAATTCAACAAGGGTCACCATGGCAATGTGTATTTGTTTTTTGTGTATGTTGAGTTGATTAGGGGTTCCCATGGGGGGATCACCTTCAAATGTGACCAAGGGGTTATCTGTATTCTTTTTTGTGTTCCCTTTTTTTAATCTTTGTATGTGATTATTTGGTGATGTATTTCCCTTTATTATTTATTTAAATTGTGTCAAGATTAGTGAGTAATCATGTTGTTAATTAATTAAATGGGTCAAGAGAATGCATTTATTAGAATTTTTTTTCTCTTGGTTTATGTGTTGTAAGTGATGTGTAAGTAAATTTGAGTGTGAAACACTCCACCTTCCTTTTGAAATTCAGATCTGACCTTAGGGACTGATTTTAGAGGCTTGTAGGACAAGTTAAACTTGTCCCACACCTCTTAAATTGTTACACAAACCCTACCTATGAGTTTGGGAGTCAACACTAGGCCTTATTATGTATTTTTGGGAAGGAAAGTTGTAATTTTTTATTGCACCTTCTTACATAAAATTAATTTTGCTCCTTGGGGTGTGGAATTGGATTGTGTGTGTAATTAAAATGTCATTTCTTCACCCACCTTTTTAATTATGCTTTGGAGTTTGAATTTGACTTGTGAGGTGGAGTTGAGGATGTGTGATGTGGCATCCTACATAGACCCACCTCATCCTCCTCTCTCCCTCTTCTATTTATTCAGATTCCTTGGCTTGTTTTGGGGTTACTTCATTTTTGGTGACTTCTTTTCATTTTGAGCTCTGGTAATTTGAAGAGAGTTGGAGATTTTTGGATGCTTTTGGATTTGTTTGTGCTTTGGGACTATTTGGATTTGAAGAATCTTGTTTTTGAACTTGTGGATCAAGCTCTATCATGGATAGGTAGGAGCTTGACTCTTGTAAAATAAGGTTCCCTTTCTGTATTATGCTTATGTGAATGTTTTTGAACGGTTAGTATGTTGTTGGCTGGTTGGGTAGATTTCCCAAGTATGGTGTAGGAGAAGACTATGGGGATATCTCTTGGGGAGGCATAAGAGTTTTTGGGAGGTATAAGTGTTATTGTGGAGGGAGTTTGGGATTGGGTTCCACCTTATAAAAGAAATATCTTACATTTCTTTACTCGTTATGGGGTGCCATAAGAGTGTGGGGAGGCATAAGAGAATGGGAGGTATAAGGGGTACTTGGGGAGGCGAAAGGGCATGTAGGGGTTTTGAAATGATATATATATATTGGTGGGTTTATTTTAAGGTGGAAACCCATCTCCCCATTGGGAGGTATAAGAAGCTTACCTCATAGGTCTTGCTCCTTTGGCTTGTACATGATGAAGCTTGAGTATTATTGTTGTTCTACCTATGGTTGCAAACTGTAGAATGTTTTTGGACTGTGTTCTATTTGTGAAAACTGGTTTTGTGTTGTGGAAGCCTGTTTGTTGCCATGAGTTGAAATACATTTCTTATTGCTTTGTGGTTGGGGCTCAGGGGCCAATGACGAGGATGACTTCTCCTCTTCACTATAATTCTTGGTTGGGTGGAGAGTGTTGCCTCTCATCCTTTTTGTTGTGATCAGAGAATATATGGTGGATCTTCGTGTTGTTTTTCTGGAGCTGAGGATGAAGACAAATTTCGCAGGCCCCTTGGGGTTTCGTTGTTGTAAAAATTTCCCACTTCAAGTGGATGGATTTGTAATATTATTTGTGGTGGAAATTTTCTCTATTTTGGAAATGGATTCTACATTCGAATGCAAAAGATGTATATTTTGTAATTTGTATTTGATAAATGAAAAAGGAAGTTGTAAAACAATCTTTAGAGTTAAATAGAAGTTGTTTTAATTTCCACAGATGGTATGGTTCTCATTTGAAATCTGTGTTTGAAATATATTGTGAAATCTCTGTTTGAAAATTTAAAAAAAAAGAAATACCTATGAAGAAATATTACATTTCTCTGTTTCATTCAAAATGCACCTTATGAAAATTGAATAACACTCTTTATTTTCACATATTGATTGAAGGAAAGTTGAACATTGAAAATTTAGAATGGAATGAACTTAAATGTTTAAAGAATGGAAAATGAAGTAGATAAATATCCAGTTTGAAATATGTGGATCTCTATTAGATTGCTTCAAACCTGCAATAAATGTCAAAAAAAAATATAGAGTACCCTGAAACTATGAAAGACAAATTGAAATAATAAGGTAAGCTAAGGAAGATCAAAACAATGTTCAAATAGTTGAATTTCTCAAGAAAATTTATCAAACTTCAATTAATCAGACTTAAAAAAAAACACTCAGACGTTTTACATAAAAATGGGGAAACTCACTTGAAACTCAATCCATCAATTAAACCCTACAAAATCCATCCAAATCTTTCCAAGTGCAATCCTCCATGTCGGTTTGGCATGTTGAAGAAGAAAGAATGGAGGATAAAATTAACTCTATTAAGTTAATAAGTATATTTCACGTTTTAATGGCATGAAAGCCGTTTTTGTCAAATTCACCCACTTAAGTCTGAAAAAATGAATTTTGATGTTTCCTATGTAAAGAGGAGTTTGAGCCCTTTCCAAAAATTCCTCTTTTTCCCTAAACCAAGTTCCCAATAAAAATTTATGGCCCTCTAAATTTTTTACTTTGGTGAGTCAAAAAAAACAAGAGAGGGAAATTTTTGTAATTTAGACCCGCTGACCCGAAAATTGCTTCGGGTACGTTTCGAAAAAAAAGCAAAAAGTCAAAAATTCCTCCGTGGTCCCACATCCCAATCATTTTTCTTTTGGAAAAAACACCTTTGCGGACCCGCACCTTCAACTTTACCTTTTTGAAAAAAGGGTAAAAAATCTTAAGTCTCCCCGTCGGTCCACTTCCCCACCTGTCACGGTGGGTCTGACACGTGGCTTCTTTAGGTGTCAGCTGAGGCACGAACTATTTTAGACCTTATGCACTTAGAAAATGACTGGAAAAAATTCCTAAGTTTTTCCCGCCAGCCCGCCTTTCCACAGGTCAATGTTCGACTGACATGTGGCTTTGCTTGGCGTCAGCGGAGGTGCAGGTTGTTTTTTTTCTATCACATTTTTTAACACAAAATCCAATATTTATAAATTTTTCCTGACATTCCGCTCCCCTGCTTGAGATTTTGGGTAGGATAGATGGCTTCCCTGGGTGTCAGCGTAGGTGCGGGGGGTTTTAAACCTTTTTTCCCTTTCAAACAAAAAGAGTTAAAATCCAATTTACCTCTGATGACCCACCTTCCCACGTGGGCTTAATAACATGCCATGTGTCCCTTGCGGCTTTGGGAAAAATTTCTTCCCTGGGCCCACTAGCCCACCTTTAGGGAAAATTTTGTTCCCTAGGCTTGTTGGCCTGCCTTTGGGAAAACTTTCCTTCCCAGGCCCGCCAGCCTGTAACTAAAGAAATATGAGGAGTTAGGAGGACTTCTTTATATTATTTGAAAGGGGAAGAAATTTCCTATATAATGGAAATGTTTTCAAAAAACTTTAAGTGTATTAATTATGTGAAAAATTAGGTTGGAGTGCAAAGATGAGCCTGAGAGTGGGTAATTGGGAAATTACCCCTTTTTAACTTAAATGTATAATTCTAAAGCATTGGTACACCTTTTTAAGCGTCACATGAGGGTATAAGGTAATGTTCTTCTATCCCATGAAAAAAATAACCTTGTTTATTGTTTAGACCTGTTGGAATTAAATACTTTAATTCCTTTGGCCCCTTTGACCCTCTAAAATTGATTAAGGAATATTTAACTATAATGTTAATTTATATATTTATTAAGTTAACTCCTAAGAGAAATTTAACTATACTCTTTAATTTTGTAATGTGGATCTAATGTTGTTTACAACAAGAAAATTTCATTTAGTAAATTATAATGGACTTAGGATATTTGTTGTAGCAATTGTTGCTTGAAGCCTGGTAATGGTCATGCTTTTTTAAAAAAATTATTCCATAATTTTTCTACCTAAACCAAGGTTGTTATTGGGTCTTGAGTGGTCGTTTTAGCGGGAATTACAATAAGCAAGTATGAAACCATAAGCAAGAGATATAGAATGAATGAATTGGCTAATTTAAGCTTTATTTAGGAGTGCTCTAGACTAGGAAATATGTTGAACTAGAATTAGATTGTGTCGTTATCGCTGAAGATAAATTTTGAAATCCATGGAAAAATTGGACATGGGAAGGACATGGGTGCATGAGTGTTGGAGTCTATTACTAGGCACCCATGACTACACAAATAGTTAGAAATTGATTTTTACTATGTCGCACAGGTTGCAAAAATATTCCCTATTGATCACATGTGTGTCACTCTTTGATCTTTGAGGGTACCTATAACCTGCAAAAAAAAATATCACCTACAAAATCCCACAAACCACGTCAAATCCAAAAAATAAAGATATAGAATGGGGAGTCACAACCCTAGTGATCACCATGAGAGTTAACTTACAACCAAGCTCTATTGTACATATCAAACTCCATGTAGTTTTGGTGAATGTGTGTAAGAATCGTCCCCTAGGAGGACCTTGTGTAAGTTCACTTGATAGCACGTTGTATCTAGATGTAACAATGTACATAAATGTGTGGATGGAATAAATAAATTCCCCTTCCTATGTTGTGTATGTAGAAATTGCAATCCCTTATCCCTTGAATGAGTGCTAGATGGATGCCTTGAAGTGCTTTATTCCTTTAGATGTAATATTAGGTACGATAGTATATTCTTAGTGCTTGGTCCTTGATTTTGGTCGCATAACTATGTATTTATCTGATTCCCTTGTTCAAATTTTGTAATTGAAAATTATAAGGATGAACCATATGTGAAAAAGAGGCCCAAAAGATAAAAGGGACCCAAAATAAATAAGGTGGAAAAGGATCAGGGGAGCCCAAAGGGGACAGGGGCGCCTAGGCGCTCTTGTCCTAGCTAGGCATTAGTGTCTACAATCAAAAAAGATAAATAAGCAAAATATCGACTGAGATGTAGGGTGTAAAAGAACGAATAGAAAGCAAAAAGTAGAGGAAAGATGTTGAAGATAGTCATCAATTATTAGTTTTCTTTCTTAGGAATAATATGAATTCTAATATGTATTTATGACCTAAAAATGTACCCAAGTGCATGATTTAGTGTCTAAAATGTGAGATTATGTTAGAGAAAGGAGATGCAATTATGAATATATTGATATTTACAAATTTTAATGAAAATCAAACATTTTTTATTTATTGTATGATATTATTTTCAACAATAAATTGTAGTGGATGAAAACTAATTAAATCTAAGAACAATTACAAAATAAAATAGCACTTGTTAATTGAAATAGGAGGACCTTATAAATAGTTTTAGTCTCGGAGGTGCACATTGTAGAGGAAATAATTCATTTGTATTGTAATATCAAAGCTAATAGGTCTTTTGGGCCAATCTAGAAATGAACAAATAGATAATGATCACACTAAAATTAGAATTCCCAAAATAATTTTTTAGATTAAGTCTATCAGACACTAAGTGGCTAGATCTACACAAAATTATGACAAGAAACCCTACATCAATCTAATCCATGATAAATCGATGGATAAATCATTACTTTATTGCAAATCCTCATAATGCATTTCCATGCATGGATAAAATATTGAAAATATTCCATGAAGAAATTATAAAAAGACATCTCCAAAGAAAATAATAATAGTATAGGAAATAGTACTCAAATCAACTTTCATTCATATCAATATGACAATAATTTCCATAAATAAAATAAATCTTATATGAAAAAAAGTTGAATAAATACACAAAGGATCTCCCCATATCTATAGATTCTTATGGTTTCATAACACCCCAAATTCAGACACAATGGATTGGACAACCCACCTAAATTCAATGTTACTAAATTTTTTTTATCATTTTATAATGGTTTATAATCTAAGAGGCACTAGAAATATAAGGTCAAGCACAAATTTAATAACCATCTCCTGAGTGATCGATCAATCAAAACGGACATGCAATTTCAACTACTACATTACAAAGCGTGTATCCCTTTTATGGTTGATACTATGGGTCAACTTAATATATAACTCTTACAGAAGTCCAACTTGGCAGTATTAACAATTTAATCAAGCATGACAACAAAAAAATATCGAGTAAGAGTATGAAAAGCTAAAAGGTTTTCTAATTCCTTCTTAGATAAGTCTGTTGAGTATTGATTTAAAGAAAACAAGTAAGTCAATGAACCAATATAATATAACCTGAAGAAAGTGACTTGAGGAAATGGTTCAAGAGAATAATCGCAAGGAAGGAACATACAAACCCATAAAGGACTCATTTAGCCAACACAACTAATATTCAAAAATAGAATATGAAAACTAGAACCATAATTATAAAGGACTGAAGGACAAATCCCAGCCATAAATGTAATTAGAATATGACTCAAGAAATTTTCAAGAATTCTGAAAGCCCTTAAAGAGGGATCTATACAAAACCAAATACGTTCAAGTTTCTAAACGATAAACATAAAAAAAAACATTCATAGCAAATGGCTAGGGAGAATAACACCCAACTGATAAGAAATCATACAAACCTAAAAAAAGTATGGCTTAAAACAAGTGAAAATACACAGACCAATTAAGGTGTCTAGAGATCTATTCTAGCAAGTCATTCATTGTTTCCATAGAGGAGACATAAAAAAATTCCATAAAACCCCGTTACTTATTCAACGTCACAAAAAAATTTAAAAATATAGTCACAAGATTGAGTCTCATTCCCGTAATCAATGAGGCCACCAAATTATCAATATTTATTACCTCTGGGTGTTCCATATTTGCTAAAATCTAAATTACCCTTTTCCAAACAAAAATAAGAACTTTTCATTGATCATATACTTATAGAAACTTTTGTTTTGCATTCGTATTTAACCCCCAAACAAAATCCATCATAAATTAAAATGCAGAAAACCCTCTTCCCAATGGATTTACTGCCTACCACAAGGAATTCAGTTTCATTGAAATATTACAAAACCCATATCAAATCTTCATAGAAAAATAACACAGCAGGAGATTCTCTGAAATGTACGCATCCACAGCAACCCAGAATAAAAAAATAGGGAATAATCAAGGTAAAAAAACACTTTACGCAATCCACAAAATCCCATTCAAAAAGCCATTTCAAGAAAATAGAACGATTCAATTCATGAGATTGTTAAAGCTATCAAATTATCATAATGGGTGATGTTTATCATGCTTGATTTAAACTCCTGAAATTGCATTAACATCTACCAGGCCCTTACAACAAAAACATCTGAAAACCTTCCTCTTTTTTCTTGCTCGACATCTAAGATTGCTCCATATTTTTTGATTTGACGCAAGTTGGGTGTGGTAAAATTCGTGGAGGTTCTCCACCAGTTAATGGCCATTGCATGAAAGTTTCAAAGCCATTTCAAATTAATTCAATTTGGGCGGAATTTTTGATCTAAATAGTCCACGTGGCCAATGCTCTTTTGGCTCTTCATTTCAACAACACGTGTTAAATGCATGTCTCCATTAAGGCATTTAAGACTTGGTAGGTTCCCAGAAACCCACCACTCGCCAACAAGTAACCAAAATCAAGCAACCAAAATCTAGTATTAAGTAAAAAAAATTAACCAACACGCCAAGCATTAATTTTATTAGGTAAATACCTTATACTGAGGCTAGGCCGCTTCCGAGGGTGGTGAACTTGGTGGTTGCAAGCATTAAACCCAACACTAGATAAGAAATCTCACTCCTAAACATTGGCACCACTAAAAGGACAAACTCCTTTCTCCCACGCAAGCTAAGGTTATCTCTAAGGAGGAAGATCAACAAAATAATTTGTATTTAACCCCCAAACCAAATCCAACCTAAATTACAATGCAAAAAACCCTCTTCCCAATAGATTTACTGCCTAACACAAGGAATTCGGTTTCATAGAAAAATTACAAAACCAATATCAAATATTCATAGATAAAAACACAACAGGAAATCTAAAAAATGTATGCATCCACAGCAACCCAGAATAAAAAAATAGGGAATAATCAAGGAATAAATAGCAAGGTAAAAAAAAGATTGTACGTAATCCACAAAATCCCACTCGAAAATTCATTTCAAGAAAATAGAAGGAATCAATTCATGGGATTGTTAAAGCTAGAAAAATATCAAAATGGTTAGTGCTTATCATGCCTGCTTTAAGCTCCTGAATTTGCATAAACATCTACCAGGCCCTTACAACAACAATATCTGACAACCTTCCTCTTTTTTCTTGCTGGACATCTAAGATTTCTCTAGATTTTTTATTTGACGTAGGCTAGGTACGGTAAAATCCATGGAAGTTCTCCACCAGCGAATGGCCATTGCATGAAAGTTTCAAAACCTTTTCAAATGAACTCGATTTGGACAGAATTTCTGATCTAAAAAATCCACGTGGCCAATGCTCTTTTGTCTCTTCATTTCAACAACACATACTAAATGCATGTCTCCATTACGGCATTTAAGAATTGTTAGGTGCCCAAAAACCCACCACTCGCTAACAAGCAACCAAAATCTAGCATTAAGTAACAAAATGTAACCAACACGCCAAGCATTAATTTTATCAGGTAAATACCATGTACTGAGGCTAGGCCACTGCCAAGGGTGGTGAACTTGGTGGTTGCAATAATTAAACCCAACACTAGACTAGAATTCTCCCTCCTAAACATTAGTACCACTAAAAGGAAAAATTCCTTTCTCCCACACGAGCCAAGGTTATGTCTAAGGAGGAAAATAAAACAAATTAAACTAAGCTTCAATAATAGCAGGCCCCTTTTTAAAGCATGGCCCAAATTAGCCCCTATTTTTTTTGGATATTCCTATAGAGATTTTAAACAATAGCATCACTAAACAGCCCATTTAATCAAGAATAGGATAAGCCTTTAATAATAATGCTCAAAAAATATGTTACGAAACACCCTCAACAATTAATAAGAATTTACGATGGCACCAGATTATATGACGGAAATAAAATACGCTAAATTTACTTTGCAACAATATCGTAATCACCTAAAGATCAAAGGGAGCACACACAAACATTCAATGTTAGCAATTGCGGTCAAGGAAGCAAGAATGAGAATCGACACCGAAAGGGGCATTACATTCTCCTTCCCTTATAAAAGTATCATCCTCAATGGGACATAATGCCAAAGATAGAAAATGGGGTAAGAGACAAAGGAAAAATAAAGACAAAATTTTTTCCTATGGTTAAAATTTATGTCATTAAAGCACAACCCCAGGGAAGTCTAGAAAATTTAGGAGTTTATTAACTTTCAATGTTCTGTGAAGATATATATTTCTCCTTTAGTTTCTTATTTAATTAATCTCTTTTCCTTTACATTATTCCTGAACTCAAGCCCTTAAGGTTTCATTGTTGAAAATTTTTAGTTTATTTATTCTTGTGGGTGCCCAATAGGAACTACTATCACAATACCATACCAGATTCATACACAACACTAATGGTTCACAAGTATAATTTTACATACTTTCACGACTGTACCACACCACAAGAGCTTAACCAAACCATGGAAGGAACATACATGATCCACATAACATAGTACTTGTCACACATATGTGACCAACTTATTAATACTCGAACATAAGTGTACTATAACAACATGAAATTTCCCCATAGATGAAGGTTTCATAAAACTTGGAACAATTACTATAGATACATAGTGTCAACAAGGGAATCAAAACCATATCTACAACATCACAATACATAACCAAACTCACATGAGTACACATACATCATAACACCATTCCCAAACATCACAAACAACTCCATATACCTCCCAAAACATCATGAGACAACTCCATATGCCTCCCAAGCACCAATCACACACAAAAAAATCTAGTATACCTCCCTTAAGTATCTTATGTCTCCCTCAAGTCTCTTATGCCTCCCTCAAATATCGTATGTCTCCCTCAAGTCTCTTATTCCTCCGTCCAATCTCTTTTGTCTCCCTTAAGGAGGTCGGTCACCCTATAGCCCTAGGCACATAGTGTCTAGGAACCTCTAACCCAAGTGACATAATAACTCGCGGTTCAAAAACATGTTAGTTATCTGTAATTCCTTGGGGAATACCCCCATATAATGAATTAATTCCATAGGTTCAACCAATTCATGGTGAATCCCATGACCCTATTCCAACACATTACGACAATAGAACCAACATAAAAATATGCTTCAAATGCAAAGTGGCAAAATTCCAAGCCTTGGGCTACGTTATAAAACTTTAAATTTAAAAAAAAATCTAAATCTAAGTAAAACAAATGGCAAAGTAGCCATAGTTAGTGAAAACATCCGCATGTTAGTACAAGAACAAAATAAAATGCCCAAATTATAAGAACATATCAATCAAGAAAACTACTGGTCCTTGTGAAAGAAGAGGAAATGATCAATTTACAAATAAAACACATAAAAAATAATATCACATTATGAGGACTATGTGGCCTTATATGGAAACCAAGTGGGTACTCAACGAGTTTTTGGTACTTGAAACACCGAGTCTCATCTCGTAAACTAACATATCAAGTAATATAACGGTCATCGTCT
Organism: Taxus chinensis; assembly: GCA_019776745.2. Lineage (NCBI taxonomy): Eukaryota > Viridiplantae > Streptophyta > Pinopsida > Cupressales > Taxaceae > Taxus > Taxus chinensis. The sequence goes on along the minus strand of CM034155.1, from coordinate 465,967,918 downwards.
TTGTCTAAATGATCCCACCACCACTTCAACAAGGCTAAACATAGTCATAACTACACTTAGGTTAAATGCACATGACAACCACATAGGGAGAGAGATAAAGTGTACATATCATCATATATTGAGCCTAAGGTCAGCTCGAGTGACTGGTCCATGGTACACATTTACCGATTTCCCTTATGGTCGCTTAGCGTAAGGTTCACAACATAACATGTAACTACATCACTAACACACTAGTGGTTCACACACATTAACCATAGCATCATTACATGGTATCTATAAAGGGTATATCGCAATCATTACATTCATGGGTTACAATACATCACATTACCACATACTGCAACCAAAGTGCAAACACTGCACAATAGGGATCATACATTAACCATATGCCCCTAAATCACAACATGAACCATCACATATTAAATGCATTATACTTCTGATGAACAAAATTACAACATATAGTCAATTGCAATACAACATGATGATATACGTGTTTCTTCACAACACGGTGATGACATCAATATGTAATTAAGCTCACTATACAACAACCTTGTCATACAACACATCAACACACCTACATATCACAAATGCAAAAATGTTCCAGCACTATGTAATCCACAATACATTACTTTCACACACAAGAAGGCAGTACAACACACCCAAATTCCTCATTGAATCCGTAAAAATGAGAGAGGGTACTCTCATCTCCAAGACATCAACATGCCAACAGTTACGCACTAAGTGACATACACAACATGTGCGTTCATAATTACATAATAACGAAATAGTTCACATCACACTTATATAACATTACTTTTCCAATCTATGCCACCACCACCATGCAAAACCACCACAACTCCAATTTGTCCCAGAGGTTCGAATGCATCAACCTTCACTCTAATACTAAGTGTAGCACCCACATTTTGCACACATGAATACAATAGTAAAAGTACCAGAATTTTTTGTTTTACTTGCTAGAAGTATGTACGACACCACATGTGGTTTCAAAGGTGTAACACCCGCAAAAATGACATTCTAGGAACATGTTAAAACCTAACACTTAACCCAAAAATTGTGACTAATTTTTTTTATTAATTTATACAAAGGTTACAAGGGTGTTAACCCCTAGGGTACATTAAATTAACTTACACCACTAAACTCAACTTTATGTTTGATAGGCAAAGTCTAGTTGAAAGATTAATTTTTAAAATTACCTTACCTCTAAGTTTGATTAATTAAAAGTCACTTAGTAAGGTGCCCTAATTTAATTTAGTTAGTTAAATATTTTCTCCTCTTTAGTTAATGTTCAATCCTAATATAGTTAACCTCATGCTTAATTATTTTAATTTCATTTTCCTAATACCTTCAAGTCCTTTTTATTAACTTTCTAAAACATGCTAAGGACTAATAAATACTTTACACCTTAATGCAATAAAATGGCCCCATTCACTGATCTACACATACCCTTAAGGATTTAATTTAAACATTTAAAAAAATGCATTCCTACAAAAAAAAGTAAGGTTGATCCTCCACCATTAGATCAATTAAATTATGGCCACAAGATATTAGGGTTCCAAATTAGCTCTAAAATTTCCTTATAGATTTTTATTAAACCTTTCCTTTATTCCATTCTCCTCATTTGGTCTATTTTCTCTTGTTAAAAGTGCAGGTTGGAGCAAAGGAAGCCATGGGAGAAAGAGATGAAGAACTATGGAGGATTCTATAAGGAGATCAAGCTTAGATTAGTTTAGTTTTTAGTTTTATCATTTTTATGTCTTTCATTCAAGGAGTGGGAGGGGTTTCCTTTACCAATCTCATTTTATTTCAAAACCATATGTATTTGGGATTCTCTATTTGGGGCAACCCTACCCCATAAATATAAATGAGAAATAATGTTTTTAATCTACCATGTGTAGGTTTAATTCCTTTATACAACAAGATTTGAGCATTTTTTGATTGCTGGTAATTTCTTAGGTAAATTTACAAATTTAAAATTTAGGATAAACAAGTTAAAAATTACATAGGCGTTGATCCGAGAAGTTTGGTCGTAAGTGAAAGAACCGCAACCCAGAGTAGGCCAGTGGTCCAAGGACTGCCACCATACCTGGGTGACAAACCAATAACTACCGCCTTATAGAGTGGCGGTTTTGAGACCACTGCCATGACTGAGTAGCGATCACGAGAACACCGCTTTGCACAGGGCGGTGGTCTTGTTTCATAAAAATATAACCTAAAATCCAAGATTTTCACAAAAAACAAAAGTTACTATAATGTTCTAAAATACATTCTGAACTTGATTTTATGCACCTAAATTTTCTAGTTTTCGGATTTCAATCCATTTGTTCATTTCTTAGTTAAAACTACTCATTTTAAAGCATTATCTATTCCAATAAAAACACAACTACGTACAAGATGATTTTCATTTTGTTCCACTAATTTCCTTTCAATTCCAAGAGTAAAAATGACCTAAATATACTTCTAACATTTTGGTTTTTTTATTACTACAAAATGCAACATTCCCTATCTCAAATTTGTTGCCTCTTCCATTTTCACTACAACTCATATATCCAAAATAGCTACAACAACTTTGTTATACATTCAAGTTTACCATGCATACATTTTAAAAATCTTATAACTTATATATTTCTTCTTTCTCTTTTATAATAATACAATTTCACAATGAAAGTAAACTTTCTTTTCCCATTGAGCATAGCTCATTTCTCTTAAAAAAAAGAACTTCGTTTTTCACAATACAACTTTCAACTAAAATTTTACACAAGATTTCCATTTTGAATCTTTTCTTTCCATACTAGAAATCTATAGAGAAGGAATATTATACAACTCTCCCATGAACTTCTTCAAATAATGTTACAACTTACAATACAAAATTTCTTTTAAAACAAAATACAAAATTATAATCTTCCACCTTGAGTGGGGAACAAAAAAGGCTTCTCACAAGAAGGAATTTCGTAAGGATTCCACCAAAAGCTCCAAGCTTCACAACACCGACAAGAGAGATCCTTCATGATTTTCTTGGTCCACAAAAAAATGGGGGGGGAGAGGCAAAACTCTCCACCCAACCAAAATATCCAATGAGGAGGAGAAGCCATCCTCCTCATTGACCACCGAGCCCCAAGTACATTACAAAAAGAGGTGATTCCAACACATGGCAACAATAATCTTCCACATCACAAAACAAGTATTTCACAACCTTTCCAAATGCACATTCAACTCAAACTATAAATACAAGAAGGAATAGCAGAAAAACAAACAAGGCTTAAAATGAAAGACAAAGGAGAAAGAACCTATGGGGAGGCCACTTATGCCTCGCAATGGGAAAAGGGTGCCCACCTTAAAAACCTCATATACATATCTCAAATCACCTACATACTCTTATGTCTATCTCAAGTACCTCTTATGCCTCCCACATAATCTTATGCCTCCCTCATACAAGAACAAGTAAGAAATACAAGCATTCCTTATCCAAGGTGGGGCACCCAACCCAAAATCCCTCCAAAACAATAAATAGCTCTTATGCCTCCCTACCTGAATTCTCCCCATAGTCCCCTCCTACACCACACTTAAAAAATCTATCCAAGCACCCAACAAGCATTCCAAACACCCCAAAAAAACTAAACACACAAACACAAAATAAAGGAATAACATAAGCAAAATTAAAGATCATACCTTTCCATAGTAGAGCTTGTTACATGATTCAATCTCTAAGCTCCTTAAAACCCAAGAAATCACCATGAAGCTCTAATCAATACCAAAATCACTCCAAAATACTCTAACTCCCAAAAATTCAAGAGCACAAAACAATGAAGTAACCCCCAAACAAGCAAAATAACTTAAATAAATAGAAAAGGGAGAGAGGAGGGTGAGGTGGCTCCATGTAGGATTCCACATCACTCATCCTCAACTCCACCTCACAAGTCAAACATCAACCCCAATGCACCATAAATTGGTGGGTGAGAGGAATCACAACTTACTTACACACACAAACCAAGCCCGCACCCCCTAAGGACAAAATTAATTACAAGAAAGAAAGTGCAATAAACATTTTACCTTTTTATCTTCCCAAAACACCTAATGGGGTCTATTTTTGACCCCCCAACCCATAGGTATAGTTGGCATAGAAATTTAAGAGGTGTGGGAAAATTTTAACTTGTCTCATAAGCCTTCAAAATTGGCCCTTAAGGCTAAATTCGAATTTCCATGAGGGGTAGACTGTACAACACTCAAGATCACAAGAACTGAATCTTACAACACAAAACCCAAGAGTCATCAAGTCTAATAAATGAAAAATTTTGGTCACATCCATAATTAGTTAATAATAAGATTAATTAACTGTAATTGAGACACTTAAACCCATTAAGGATAAAAGGAAATATACACCAAAATCTAAATAATTAATATAAGGAAATTACATCACTAAAAATCACATACTAAGATTAAATAAAGGAAACTAAATAAAAGACAACACATAACATGTTAGTCACAATTTCCCCCTAATAATAATTCAAAAACACACACAAATACACGTTTCCATGGTGACCCTTGTTGAATTCACCTAGAATTTCAATGTGGATGATCTCCAATCCCCCCATTGTTTGTTGTGAATAAATTTACCTGCAAAACACATAAATACCTCCTTCAGTCTCATGGACGCATTAAAACATCCAAGATACAATATGTAGTATAAATCCAAAATCTTCTATATATGCATCAAATCTTCATCTAGGCAATTACGACATCATTTACAATTTCCGACAACATCTCGATTCTACATTTCATCAATATCAATAGGATCACAAAACTAGTTCAATTATCAAGGTCTACTCAGTGTGATGAATATTGCATGTCAATATATATATATATATATATATATATATATATATATAGCCATGTCAATCGTCATATCAACATCAATATAAAATGTCTCTAATAATCCAAACACATCATATATGAATCGAAATCAACAACAATCTAATATCTCTAACATATAACATCATGCTAGATCAAAATCTACAATAATATCTATAAGTATAGTTGACAATATCAAAATCAAACAAAAAGGTGTCAAAGGGAAGTGGGCACTACATTCCCCTCCCCTTAGACTCAACTTCCTCCTGGAAATCACTAGAACAGGTGTGGAAATTGAACTCGTAGCAATGTAGCATCCTCCTATGTAGTTGCAGTCTCATCATATCTGTCCCACTAGACCTGAACCTGGTCAATCTCTCTACCTCAAAGGCCTAGGGTCCTATGCTCAATAATACGGGCGGGATCCACCATCACCTTCCCCTTATCCTGCACCTGCAATGTGGTCCAATATAATATGTGAGAAGGATCATAAATATATCTCCTAAGCAAAGAAATGTGAAACACATCATAGAACTGAGACAAGCTAGGTGACAATGCTAGACGATAGGCCAATGGACCGATGCGCTCCAAGATCTCAAAGGGACCCACAAACCTAGGAGAAAGCTTAGAACCTTTTTCGTAATGGGTGGGGCTCTTATGTGGCTTGACACGAAGGATCAACTTCATGACCACCTCAAAATTGTGATCTTTCGTATGCTATTCTACATACTTCTTCTACCTATCTTGTGCCTCCTGCAGTCTCTACCTAATCATAACAACCTACTACTCCATGTCCTATAATAAAGCCGGTCCAGGAGAAACCTTGTCCTCTAACCTGTGCCAACTCAAAGGTGTCCTGCACTCTCTTTCATATAATTCCTAAAAAGGAGCCATGCCTATCGAACTCTGGAAGCTATTATTATAGGAAAACTCAACCAAATACAAATACTCCTCCCATCTCAACTGATGATCCATAACGTACATCCTAAGCATGTCCTCTAAGATCTGATTCACCCACTCCGTCTTTTCATCTATCTCATGGTGATACGGTGTGCTGAAATTGATCCTTATCCCGAGAGCATGCTACATGGTGGTTCAGAAGTGGGAAGTGTACAAAGGATTTTGGTCACAAATGATCTTCCATGGAATCCTGTGTAATCTAACAATATCATCAAGATACACCCATGCCACTACTCTAGCTGTGTAGGTGGTCTTCACCAGAAAAAAATGAGCCACTTTTTTCAATCTATCCACCGTGACCATGATGGCATCGTGGTGGCATCTCGACATCGGTAACCCAAATATGAAGTCCATGGAAATGGTGTCCCGTTTCCACTCCGATATGGCGTGAGGAAAGAGAGCGCTAGCTGGATGCTGATGCTCGCCCTTCACCCTATAACACTCTAAACATCACGACACAAACTAAGCTACGTCTCTCTAAAGTCCCCTCCAATGGTACAACTGTCTCAACGTGGTGTGCATATTCTTCACCCCGGGATGGGATGAATAGGGTGCACGATGAGCCTCTGTCAAATTATCCTGTCTCAAATCTCCATCTCTAGGAACATATATTCAACCTCTGTATCTAAGAATACCATCTTTTTCTAAAGAAAATCCATCAAACTTCCCCTCAAGGGGTCTCTGAGACTCAATCTCTGCTCTGCCTGTAAGGTAGAAACTTTCGTGAGGAAGCTAATACAAAATTCTACTCTACAAATCTGTACCCAATGAAGTAGACATATTCACATGTCTCTATTTACTCAAGGCATCTGCAACCACATTCTCATTCCCTTTCACATGCTCTATCTCCATATCATACTCATAAAGAAACTCCATCCAATGCTGCTGACGAGCGTTGAGATGGGGATGCTTGAAGAGGTGACGAAGACTCAAGTGATCACTCCTGAGTGTAAATATTTAACCAAGAAGGAAGTGTCTCCACTACACCAAGGAGTGCACAACTGCCGCAAGCTCAAGATCATGAGTCAGGTAATTGAGCTCATAATCATTGAGTTTGAGAGACTCAAAAGAAACCACTCTGCCCTCCTAAATTAACACACCTCCAAGTCTTGCCAAAGAGGCATTTTTGTAAATATAGAACTAGCCTCGAAGATCTGGCACTGCTAAAATATGAGTTGTGGTGAGGAATTCCTTCAGTGTCTTGAAGGAATGCTCACATCTATCTGACCATATGAACTTATTCCATTTCCATTGAAGGGAAGTGATGAGGTGTGCAATACGAGAAAATTCCTGAACAAATCTCTTGTATTATCCTACCAAACCCATGAAGCTACGCACCTCAGTCACATTAGTGGGTGCTGACCAATCCATGATAGCTAAAATCTTAGAAGGATTGACTGCAATAGATTCCCTAGAAATGATGTGGCCCAAATACTGCACCTCTGTCTGAAAGAATGCACACTTCTCAAGGTTCCCATAGAGATGCTACTCACAAAGACATTGAAGAACCTAGCGAAGGTGCTCCTCATGCTACTCACGCATACGTGAGTAAATCAGAATGTCATCAAGGAATATGAGCATGAAGCGATCCAAAAATTTCATGAATACCCCATTCATCAAGCTCATGAATACTGCAGGGGCATTTGTCATACCAAAAGGTACCACTATGAACTTGTAGTAGCCATATCTCAGAAGAAAGGTAGTCTTATGAATATCTACCTCCATGATCCTCAACTGATGACACCATGACTTAATCTATCTTGGAGAAAACTATGGCCCCCTTCATCTGATCAAATAAATCATCAATTTGTGGAAGGGAGTAGTGATTCTTGACTATTACTTTGTTCAACTCTAGTTGTAATCAATAGATAACCGCAAAATTTTGTCCTTCTTCTTCACAAAAATTGTTGATGCACCCCAAGGAGATACACTAGGATAGATTAGGACTTTCTCTAGAAGGCCCTAAAGCTTTAACTTGAGCTCATAGAACTCAGGGGTAGTCATTCGATAAGGTTCTCATGAGATAGGCTCTACGCCTAGAACTAGATCTATGTGGAAATATATCTCACATGGGGGAGGTAACCCCGGTAGCTCCCCTAGAAAAACATAAAAAACTCTCTCAAAAAGTGATGGTCATCAAGGGATGGTCCACTAGACTCATCCTCAGATCTATCACTAACCATAACAAAATACATATGACAACCTTATCGCACACACCACTTAAGCTACATAGCCAAGATGGTGTGAATGGAAATGGGCCTCCTAACTCCCGCTATCACTGACTCAACTCCTAGATCATCTGTACAAGTAATATTTTATGGTAACATACCACTCTAGCTCTGTGTGTAGATATGTAGTGCCCACATTTTACACACCCAATTACAACAGTAAAAATAATGGGTAATTTTTTTTTTACTTACATTGCTCACTACTCACAACATGGCAAGGACTCTAAGTACAGAAACTTGAATCGCATACGAAAATCACATAATTCATCGACTCACATAGACACATGAAAATGACATGCCACAGTTTTCCCAATGAACAAATACTAGCAATGACCCCAACCATAAAAGAAGACTCAAGGATGGGAAAACCCACAACACATCTTTTCTTTAATTATATTTTAGTTTACGATTAACATTCTAAGAACCTTATTGTGCAAGGATAAATTTCTCGTTTTTCCACCTATAGATTCTAAGTTCATACCGTAGTTAAAATATCACTCACCCATTTTTAGTTGGTTTCTTATTCTTTACAAAAGTCTCCATAACTTGCATTCTTATTTGTCATAATTCAAAAGCATATAAAGTACTTAATTATCTTGTCCTTATGTTAAGAATCTTCTTCTCAAATATATATTCAATGTCTACCTTCTTACTCTTACAACCCATGTGAAAGTGACTTGATTTCCATATAGTGATATTAGGATTTAGCAGAGGTTTAAAAATACAAGATAGCTTTTTTACCACAAAACATTCCCTGATCACGGTAAGGTTATTTTCCTACCATAGTTATTCTAATTCAATGACTTGTGAATTACCTTTTTGTATTTATATATCTTTTTTTTTCTCGTAGTTTGATCACAGCAATACAATACATATCCTTTGAAACACATAAAGATATTTAATTGAGTTATAAGGTCTTCAAGAGTTGCATTATTTTGAACCTCTAATCTCGTTTTTACTCTTATATGCTTTATTTTCTACATCACGTTATGACCTAATTACTAGCATTGTCTTGAAAAAGGATTTACGAAATGGTTTTCCTAACCTCTTAAAGACATACATGATTAGGAGACTTGAAGCTACACGTGAACCCTAAGTTAACATCCAAATCAACTGAGTTTTAGATTTATTCCAACTTCACCTAAGGATCTACCCATCAACTATAAATGAGGTTTAAGCGAGAGGACAAATTTATGCTAAACCACCTTCAAGAAAGGACCAAGGTGTTATGTTGAGAGAATACCAAGGTAACACATTTAGCTGAGCGGAACTAAGGAGTTCAGTAACAATAGTTTAAAACTTAGAGCAACTAAGTCACAACCTCCATCTATGTCATCTGGATCCAACAGAGATTTCATTCGATGAAGAATTTTAAATTTTAAATCTATCTTCGAAAGAAAAGGCAGTCTACTAGGCCATGAAGGAGGATTTAGCTCTACACACTCCAAGAAAAGTTTGCCTACGTCACTCCACTCAGATGGTTTTAAGACAATGCCACTAAACATACTGACTAAGACGATAAGCCCATTCTTGAGCTCTGATTCACCTAAATTAGGACATTCCAATGAGTGCAGAGTTTAAGTTCATTCTATGATTTTCAATGTCTTCTACGGTAAGGAGAATCGCACATGAAAACAAGTTATGTCCCGATATTGAACAAGGGTAGAGTGTTTCGATTTAATCTCTTTATTACATTTCCAAAGTATGAGTGTACAAGATGACTCGTTAACCATTTATTGAACACTAAAAATGCACCACAAGATATTACTTCAAATTCATTTACCTTATATAAATATCAAACCTTTTTACCATGTGTACTATAAATCAAATTGAACCTATGACTAAATGCACATTTCCTGGATGTCCTTGACACTAGCATCTAATACATATCAAAAAATTATCAAATATAACCTTCTATCACATGAGACTACATTATACATTTATTCATTTAACAATGAACTATATAATTTACAATGATAATTAATGAGTTACACATCACCTTCTGTCGTCATTCTTCCATCCTACAAAACCCACATGAGCATGATATCTGTGATAATTCGTCGGCATGACATCCACCCCAATCTAACATAATTATCATTTTTTCAGTTTCCCATTTACATATGATACTAATTACAATTTGAAATCAAAATAAAAGGTTTAGAGACATGTATTCATTACATTTCATTTTACTTCATTTTGTAACCCAGGAGAGAGAAAGAGAAGGGCAGAGAGAGAAAACACCATTTTGTAAAAAGTTCTATTTCACACAACAAGCTACCCTAAAGAGTTTTAAACAATTATTTACATGTGTCAAATGTTCCCACGGTGGTTTGGAAACCCGAAGAGGGTCCCATAGCGTTCTATTTTTAAATTTTCTTACTAGGTACAAAACGTTAAAAATGGGCTCAGAGGCTAAGAAACTGATTTCAAAAGTTGTCGTCTGATGAGAACACATACCACGATTGAATTTATACCTATCCACTTATATACCAGGAATTCATGGCAACTAATGGAATTTGGAAATAGCGAACAGTTTTCATTTGGTGGCTAGTTTTCCAGGGCCACTGATCATAGTTGACCCAGTTGTAAATGAACAAAAATTAGCTCGAGGGCTTAGAACACCACGTCCAAAACTGACGTTTGATGAATAAGAACGCAACAAGACACCTCCTATAATTTCCCCTATATAAGGAGAATTCATCAGAGTCAGCAGGACTAAGAACTTGAAAACCATTATCAAACGGCGACAAGTTTTCTAGAGCGATAAGTTGAAATTGGTCCAGTTTGACCTTGTCAAACTACGACCGGAGGCCTACAAAATGGCTTTGCCAAACTATCCAGAGAAGTGATTTTCCCTAAACTGAGTCTTCCATGCAATTGTCTAGTATAAACACAAGAGGTTTGTGAAGACGGGAAATAATTTCTCTATCCAGGTTTCAAATGGCAGTTCAAGATGAAAGCCAACTTTCTAGATTTAACATCTTTCTACTTCTGTAAACCAGTGTAATAGGGCTCCTATAAGAGCATCAAAATGATCACATATGTTCTTTCGGGGTCAGTCCAGAAGTCATGGTGACTCCTCACATAACAAGGTACACAAATGAAGCCTAACATCTCCTTTTCAAAGTTCCAAAGGGTACTTAATGAGTCTCTGAAAAATGCAAAAATTAACTATTTAAAACAGGGAGAAGGTCAACATTATTACTAGGAAGTCAATCTCGTCTTGTCGATAAAGCAATGTTGTAGCGAACCAGTTGGGTAGTAAGTTTTCTACATCACCTCAGAATGAGGGTGGAAGGTCATATTTTAATGTAAATAGTTTATTTTGACTTCGTGAGTTTTGACATGACATTTCATTGTTTTTGGAACGAGATGAAATAAACATTAACGGTATTAAAATCCTAATATTTTAAAATCCTATTAAGTTGCAAAAGAGAACTAAAACATGAGAATTATGAGAGGTAAGGGAAGATGAACCATGCCTAGAAATGAAGTCGGTTGACACCGCAGAATTCGGTTCAGCCTCTCCCTTACGCATTTTATTGAACAAATCACGAGCCTCTAAATCATTTTACCATTTTGCCTTGTACCTAATTGGTCTCGCTCGACCATTGTGGGCATGGAACCAAAAACCCAAACTAACAAGGGGGAGAAGAAATGGAGCCTGGTGTGTTGGAATGGAGAAAAACTCCATTTCTAAAGGCAATGCAGCTGCCAATTTCCTTGAGGCATTTCTATCAAACAGTTCCCATGCCTTTTCAACAAATCCATTTTGTGTATATCCTTCTATCATGGCACTCCATGAGACCTTATTTCTCTGAGGCATATTTTTAAACAACTTGTGTGTATTTTGTATACTTCCACAGTTTGTATACATATCTATGAGAGCAGTCCCAACAACATCTAACAAAAATCCATTTTTGATTATATTTTTTTTTTATGGATTTCCATTACCATTTCGAAAGCATCAATTTTTCCACAGGATGGAAGGATGTTAGCAAAGGTTACCGAGCTTGGATTTACACCTACGAGTTGCATTTGATTGAAATCCTCCAAGGCTTTCTCAGTAAGCCCATTTTGAGCATATCCTACAATCAGCACATTCCATGACACAAGATTTGGTTGAGGAATTTTTCAAACAACTCATCTGCCTTCTGTATGCTTCCAAAATTTGCATACATGTCTATCAAGGCTGTCACAAATACAACATTTGTCAAAATCCCTCTCTCCATTATGCTTTGACAGCTATCCATGCAAGTCAAGGGTTTGTGTTTGACACAGGCTAAGAGAATGCTGGCATAGACAGGGAATACACTAGCAAAAGTAAACTGATTGGTTGGAGCCCTGTTTGTTGCATATAGTGAAAATAGTGTGACTACCTCATGAGGAAATCCATGTCTTCTGTATGCTGCCATAGTCACATTCCATGAGAAGTTGTTTCGTTCTTTCCTCTGGTCAAACACTGCAATCATGTCCCCAAGGCATTTGTAACTACAACATCAGACAAAACACCTATGTCTTGTTTTTCTTTGATAGGTGTCCACACAGGTGTTTGGCGTGGGCTAGGAGGATGATGGTGTAGGCTGGAAGGAGGCCACACAACCTTGGCACTCTATGAGGAGACATTTGGCATTGGATTTTCTCTTAAAAAAACAAAAAAATGCCCTAAGCGCATGGATCTGTGATAAAAAATGACGACCAAAGTAGTCTGTGAAACCACGTTTCTTCAAGCGTTCTTCCCAATAGACCCTGCACATTTCCATCTATACAACCGACATATTATCATCCTTCATGCCTTCCTTAAGCTCTATGGGTGCACAAACAACAGGTTTGAGCTTTCTTCCCATGGCGGCGGTGGCTGTTCTACCCACAAGCAAACAAAAAGGAAGAAGGGACAAAAAAAAGATGCAACGAAGCCCAAATGCCTCCTTGGTCCTAAACCGCCCCCAAATTTCAGGGCATTTTAATTCTTTTATTTTATTTATTTATTATTATTTTTTGTTTCTTTTAATCTAAAAGGGAACATCTCCCCATGTAATTCGAGTTTCGGTCTAAGTGGGAGTGAACGGGGCATTACAAGACAACCAATAAATAGGCCAAGATCGACTACCACAACAACTGCAAATGGCAACGAGAATCAAAGGTCTGAGGCACTGGTGACAGATGTCTGATATCCACTACACAATGCTTAACTATATTAGTCTGATAGATAATGTTATGGCACTAGGATCCATCTCAACGTAAAAACTACGTCAGATATTGACAACCACTGAGCCTGGCAACGTTCTACTAAGGTTATGCCTGTGAATAAAAGAATTCTGAGCTTAACCAGAATCAAACAATCATAGAGGTAGATATCATGACCAGCTATACGACACTATCGACATTACTGCACGCATATTTTTGGAGCTTTGCAGCCGCTAGCGATTCTCGAACAGCTATGTATAGCTAGGGCATAGAGGTCACAAGACTTTAACACATTAAATTAAGATACCAACAGGATAGCATCCACTAGATATAAGTGTCTTACTCTTGTTACTAGGGTTCTGTGGGAAGTATGTCGGCGGTAATGCTTTCCTACAAATGCAATTTAACAAGTTTTGAGCTACATGGTCATCTAGTTACTTCTAGAATAGAATATGTCAAGCTTGGATGTCTCAAGAATTTAATAAGACAAGGTATGGAATTTTTATCTTAACATCCACTATATTATGTAGCAACATATTATTTAAAGATATTATATCACTAGGATTCAAGTAAAAACATGTTAGATATTGCAAGCTTACCGGCTACTGGGTTATGCCTCAAAAACATTTTTTGAGCTTAGAGATCAGTACTCAAGAACAACTATTATTAAGTTATATATACCACTAAGACACTACAACAACATACTATTTAGATCTTAGAAGCCGCTAGGGTTTCTCAAAATAAAGAAAGATATTGGAAGTCTAGTGTCCCCTAGGTATTACCACAACATATTATTTGTACCTTAGCAGTCACTAGGATTTCAGAAATTCAATTAACCACCCAAATCCAAATTTAGGCCCCAAATGAACCTATGAATATGTACCTACTCATCCTACATGTAGTCGACATACTGGATTATGTCTAGGAATCAACTCTCGTACTCAGCTACGGTCATATATTCCTAATGGAGATCGTGAAAATCATATATCCACTACTAAATAAACTTCCTGGGAAAATACATTCTCCTGAAACACTCCTCAAAAATCTCCTAGGTAACTTTCTTCAATTCAACATGGAGCTTCTATTCCTTGGCCCTCCACCAAACTCCTGCTCCATCCCTCAGAAGATGGATCTCAACATGCACTTTTGTGTTGCTAGTACAAGGGTAGAGCTTGAAGCATCCGTTCAAGCTCATCAACCAGACCTCTACCTGAAAACCTCATGTATCTCAAGAATAATTAGATGGTCATAGCTTTAGGATCTCACTGATATGGTCTGCAGCTGATGACTAATGAGCCCTAGGTCCCTCTACATGCTCCTCCTTTTGTTTAGGGCTTCAAGATCTATCCCTATGTCCAAAAATCCTATCTCCATGCCCCCTCTTTGGTGACTCTACCCTGGCCGATTCCACGTAGAAATTTTCTACCCCATGCTCCACGTTGTATCGAGGAGATTCCCTAGCCACAACTCATGGCTCCATGTCCTGTCTAGCAGGTCATCCTTCTAGGGACCCTCCACGTATAATGGCATTGATGTCCTAAAGCATTTGTAAAATCAGAGGAAGAATGGCTGCTACAGCCTGATCTGGCCGTGGTATACCTAGGTCTATATGAAAATACCCCTTGTCTAGTCCACATCCCCTGCAAAAATCAAGGCAAGAGTTAGTTCATCATTTTGGTTTTTTTTAACTTTTCTAATTTTTCTAAAATTATACAAATATCAGTAATGTGGTTTTCTAAATTTAAAAGAACAATTTGCACTAGGTTAAAAGTTCATGTCTTGTGTTTTCTAGTGTGCCCAAGGGTCCAAGATTGAACCCACATCTCTGATACCAAATGTAACACCCATCAAAATGATGTTCTAGGAACTATCTAGAACCTAACACTTAACCCGAAAATTGTAACTATTTTTTTTTGTTACAAGAAAAAGGTAAGAGGATAAAACATGTTACTAGGATGTTAATCCCATAGGGCACTACAACTAACTAACCCCACTAACTGAACTTCTTGATTAAAGAACTAGGTATAGATTAAAGGTTAACATAATCTCAATTTATCTCTAAGGTCCATAATCCTTTATTCATTAGGAAGGTACCATAGATTAATTTACATAGTTACGTGTTTTCTTCTCTTTAGTTAATGTTCAATCTTGGAAAGGTTAGCCTTATGTTAATTTAATTAAATTCATTATCTTATTAACTTAGAGGCCTTTCTAATAACTACCTAAAGCTTACTAAGAGCTAACCTTGGCTTAGCACTCTATAAAAATTAAATGGACCCATTCCCCATTTACACATATAATAAGGTTTTTACAACAACATTTAAAAAAATCATTCTCACCTAAAAAAAGTATGGTGAAATCTTTACCCTTAGATCAAGTCATTCTTGACCACTAGATCCCAGGGTTCCAAATTAGCCCTAAATTTCCTTGATGATTTTTTATCAAACCTCTTCCTTTGTTCATTTCCCCTCATTTTTTCTATTTGTTTTGTAAAAAATTTACAGGTTGGAGAAGAGGAAACCATGGGAGAAAAGGAGGAAGAACCATGGAAGATCATACATGGAGATATAGTTTATATTAGTTTGGTTATAGTTTTATCAATGAAATACATTTCATTTAAGGATTGAGAGGGATTTCCTTCACCAATATGATTTTATTTCAAGCCATTTGTATTTGGGTTTAAAAATTTGTGGCAAACCCTACACCCATTGTTATAAATGAAAATAATGTTTTTAATCATCCATTTGGAGGTTTTTATTGCCCAAAACAAGGGATTTACTCATTGTTTGCATGCTGGTAGTTATTAATTAAATTTTACAACTTATAAATTAGTAAAAACGAATTCAAATTTTCACACAGGCATGGATTAGAGGAGTTCTGTTACAAGTGATAGAACCACATCCCAGAGAAGACCAGAGGTCTTGCGACCGCCTTCCTACTAGGGTGACAAACCATGGACCACCACCCTACTAAGTAGTGGTTTTGAGACCACCACTCTGGCCTGAGCAATAATTATGGGACCGTCAATCTGCACAGGGTGGCAGTCCTATTTCTAAAAACAAAACATAAAAATCTGAGATTTCTCAAAAGCTAAAAGTTACTAATAGGTGCTAAAATGCATTCTGAGCTTAATTTTGTATGTCTAGAGTTCTAGTTTTAGGATTGAATTCTATTTATTTATTCTTTAGTTAAATCTACTCATTTCTAAAGTATTATCTAATTCAATAAACACACATCTACTTTACTAAGTCATTCCATTATGTTCAACTAGTCTTCTTTCAAATTCCATGAGCAAAAGGGATTTAAATCTACTTTTACATTGTTATTCTCTTACTACAAAATCAACTTTTCCAATAACAATAAACTTCAAATTTGTTCTCTTGTTCCCATTTTTACTACAACATACATGTGTTCAAAAGAATTGTAATAACTTTATTTTCCATTCAAATTTAATATGTATACATTTTCAACATCCACAACTTCTATACTTCTTCTTTCTCATTTACAACATTACAACTTCACAATGAGAGTAACTTTTTTTTTTACAATGTAACTTCCAATGTAAAAATTTACACAATATATCCATTTTTTATTCTTTCTATTACACAATATACAAATATTGGAATGCAACTTCTCTCCATGAAATTATTACAAAGTTTTCCACTCAAGGTGGGAAATAATACAAGAATGTAAGCAAAAGAAAATATATTAATGCAATTTCCTCCACTCTAAGTATGAACAACACAAAGGAAGTTTCACAAGCTCTCCAAAAAAACACCAAGCTTCACAACTCCAACAAGATAACTCTAATATTTCTTTGATTCAGAAAAAAATGGAGGGAGAGGCAACACTCTCCACCGAACCAAGATATCCAATGAAGAGGAGAAGCCATCCTCTCCATTGTCCCCCGAGCCATACCCACATTACAATGAGAGATGATTCAAACAATGGAAACAACAAGCTTCCACAACACAAAAAAATATTGCACATCCATTTCACCCACATTAAATCAACTACGACACAAGAAAGGACAAAAAAAAAACAACAAATAACAATTCTTAAAGTGAAAGCCAAAGGAGAAAGATCTATGGGGAGGACACTTATGCATTCTAATGGGAATGTGTGACCACCTTAAAGCCTCCAATTCATATCTTAAATCCCCTACATACTCTTATGCCTCCCTCAATCTCTTATGCCTCCTACATAAAAGAAACAAGTAAGAAATGCAAGCATTCCTTATCCAAGGTGGGGCACCTAAGCAAAACTCCCTCCGAACAAGAAAGTAAACTCTTATGCCTCCCTACAAGAAATTTCCCCATAGTCTCCTCCTATTGGGTTGAAGAGCAAGCAAACTCTACATTGTCTAAGGTTGATAGGTTTATCCAAACAAGGTTGAAGTGAATCTAGTATCCAAGGTATAGGATAAGGTCAGGAAGCACAATGTAGGCTAGGTGTAAGAACATTTAGGTATGTTCCATTACACCAAAGGTAGGGTCAGGATAAACAATCACGGAAATAGGCTAGGTAAGGTCATTGGGTTAATAAAAACAGGTAACAATGCCATAAGGTATAGCGAACACGTGAGGTCAAAGGTCACTAACAATGGTCCAGGTGTAAATATCTAGGTCACGGCATGGCTAAGGCCGAGGTAGGGGTAAAATAATGAGTCCCCAAAGGAGGAAAAATGGAGGTAGTAAATGATGAGGTCAGGAAAGGTAAGGTAATGGGTTGGGTAAAGGTATGGGGTAAAGAGTAACGTAAAGGGGTGGGTAAAATGGAAAAGTAGGGGCAATGTGTAGGTAAGGGTGACTGATGGCAGTCATGGATAACCGACGTCGGTATAGAAAAAATGGTAGGGCATGAGAGCGATGCCGGTCTAGGGGAACCGACGTCGGTTAGGTCAAGTTTGTTATAAAAACTAAAACTCCATGTTTTTTGTTATTCATTTGTTATTTTCAAAGTGAAGAAATGACAAAAAAGAGAGAAAAGTGAGATAAGTGTCTAGAGGAAACAAGATAATGAGCTGGTAGTGGGATTTGACAGGGATTGGGTTGGTGAGTGGTGGGTCCACGAGATCAGAGCGAGAGAGGTGATTAGTTGGAGGTTGTAGGTAGATAGTTGGTGATGGTAGAGGCTAGAGAGGGATTGGGTGAACCACCGACATAGTGGCCAGATGTGCCACCGAGATGGTGGAAATGCGACGAGGTAAGCGCCTAATTCTATAGTGTTAATTATGTAGAGTAAAGGGTGTAAGAGTTGTTTATTTTTGGATTTGGGTGGTTTTTTGTATTTTATGGGTGGGAAAAGTGAAATCGGGTATGGAGGGAAATAAAGGGAAAAAAAGAGGAGGAGACAGTAGGAGAAATAGAATAGGTGGGTTGGGTAGGGGTTTTGGGGTAGTGTAGGTCATTCTAGGTGGGGTAAAAGGGACAGATGGGAGGGCTTTAGAAAAAAAGGGGGTTTGGGAAGTCATGGATTTTACCATGATAGTGACCGACGTCAATCAAGTTTGGTCGGCGTCGGTTGGGAAAAACAGGGATCGGTTGCCTAACAGGTGACCGATGTCAGTTAAGTGGTAACCATGGTCAGTCAAGTTGAACCGGTATCGGTCACCAAATAGTTGACAAATGTCAGTTTAAGGGTGATCGGAGTTAGTTAGGATGAACCGGCACTAGTCGGGATTTTAGGCTCAAGGGTCCAAAAAAAATGATTTAGGTGAGGTGGTTGAGATGGGTAGGGTAATAATAGGGTGGTGGGTAATGATAAGTGATGAATATGGTCATGGTAAAGGTAGATTAATATTGTGTTTGGATTGAATGCAGGGTTGATCGTAATTACATATGTGGGACAGGGTTCCGCTTCTGCTGGTGACATTGCATGGCCTAGTGAGCCCTTTAGAGCTGTAGCACATGGAGGTAGTGGGCTTGAGTGGTATTCGGTGCTATTGACACGCTTTTCAGCAACCTAGTTTGATGGTCGTGCTCATCGATAGATGGGACTCTATGACTAACACATTCCACCTTCCGACGGGTGAGATGACTATCACCCTGGAGGACATGTTCCGGATTCTTAAGTTACCCATATTGGGGGCCTAGGTGTACTCTATCTCCTCTAAGGCCTCATAAGATCTGATCAGGATAGTATTTGGTGAGGGGGCAGTGGAGTTGAGCTTCCATAACACCATTTTGAGCTATAGCGAGATGTACCTAGCCCGCCCAGACGAGATGAGGCTAGTAGTTTTATTGATGGAGGTAGTGTGTTGCTATGCACTACCCAATGCAGAGGGTGGATACTTTCCCCAATCACTGATGGGGCTGCTCCATGATATGATGGTGTATGAGACACGTTTTGCATGGGCACCAGCATTCTTGGTGTAGCTATACAGAGAGCTATGGGCGAATGGACAGTTGAACAGGTTTAGCTTGTGTTGTACATTTATACTACATTGTTGGGCCTACGAACACGTAGTCTATGTTTGACCTATAGATATGCCCTAAGAAGATGCATTCCCACCAAGATGTGTGTGGTTGGGATACAGGAGATGGGTGTTAGTTGTAGGAGAGCGGAGGTCGGATATGATGACATATGATGTGGCCCATTTTCGGCAGTTGTTGGAGGGGTTGTCTAGAGTGGACATTATCTGGAGGCCATATGTGGGATTCCCCTCATATAGGCACATGCATGAGGAGCTAGCTGAGCTCCAGCTAGAGAGTTGGATGCAGGGTTGCTATGCCCGGGAGGATGAGATGATCCCGGTTAACAGGGTCTGATAGTAGTTCAGGCTTATACAGGATATTCCTCTGCCCTTCCCATAGTATTAGAGAGATGACAATGAGAGGCCTCTCCCTCTACCACAACCTACATTTCCTACAGGAGAGGAGGAGAAGCCAGTGAATCGGTGGATTGATGACACCGGATACACAGATAAGTATAAGCAGTGATGGGCGGCTCAGTTACGATCCATACCACCTAGACCGGGGTAGCTAGACTTAGCTACCGTGATAGTGCAGAGAGATTCCCTACATGGGTAGGTAGTGACATTGATCACGTAGATAAGTATACTACAGACACAACTGGAAGGGTTAGAGGTAGAGGTGGTAGAGCTATGAGTACAGATGGCCAGTCTGTAGGCCTAGATGGTGGATGGAGGAGATGGATATGGTCAGGTGGTAGCCCTATAGGCTTAGGTGGTAGGTTTACAGGGCCAGTTGGACATAGCCCAGACACAGATTGGGGCCTTAAAGGCCCAGATATAGGGACAGGGATAGGGGGCACCATCACAGGCTCATGGAGCTGATCCTAGTTATTAGGCTAGCACATGGTAGGTACAGGGGGCAAGACCTATAGGACCACCACAGACCGTGCCTATATCTAGGCTACGAGATGCCCTAGGTGAGGCATGATACTATCAGGACCAGCTCATGTCATCCGGGATCGACTTCCTCTCTTACGGAGAGTACAGGGCACAATAGGTGTCCAGTGAGAGGATGAGACCCCGCACACATAGTATGGAGAGCACAAGAGGGAAACAAGCTCTGAGGCCTAATCAGGGTGAGGCCACCAGTGCACAATAACTAGAGTGAGGTGACATGTTAGCAGGGGCACATGAGGCTGAGGGTGTAGGGGACACAAAGATGGAGGACATTTGGTGAGATGTCTGATATGTGGCCACCCAATTTTTGATGTATATTAGTGATTATTTTTTATATATATACCAGCTTGCATGCTGAAGATAGTTGTATTTTTGATCACATACTTGCCTACGTGCTGAAGAAAATGAGGATGTATAAGTGAGTTTGTTGTATACTATGAGCATATACCGACCTGCATGCCAAAGATGTTTTTGTATTGATTCATTCATTTGTTTTGTATATATGAGACCGACCTACATGGCGATGACATTTTGTATTGTATATTGGCCTGCGTGCTGATATTTTTGAGATGATGGCCATGATGAGATAGGCATGTATTTTGAGATACACATTTATTGATTTATATAATGAGATTCATCGTATTATGTGATGTGTAAATATGTTTATGAGATATGGGTTTATGGCTTGTTAGATGAGATATGGATTTGTTACTTTGATATGGATGTAAATTAGGTGAGTTAGGCATGATGGAGTTAGGTTGGTTTAGGCATGGATCGAGTCAGGTTATAGGAATGGATCGAGGTAGGTTATAGGCATGGATCGAGAGTTAGGTGATAGGCATGGTTAAGTTGAAAGTATGTTTAGTTATGATTCATTATGTTGGCAATGAATGATATTATGGGTCATATGTGAAATGTACTATAACCTATGCATAGTGATGATAGAGAGATGGTAGGTGTAATAAATGTATAAAATGGAAAGCAACTTGTTATGTATGTGGCTTAATTTCCAATTTTGTTAGAAAAGGGGAACTAAGTGAAATGTGGGGTAAATGGTGAGTTAGGCATGGTTGATGAATTGTTTAGGGTAGAGAATGACCGAGCTAACCTCCAAGGGCCCCATGCCCTTGGAGTGGTGCCTACATAGTCCTAGAGAAAAGGGACCTCAGGCCAATGTGGTTCTCCCATGAGCTAGGGAAGAATATGAGAATGAGTTGGTAGGTTCCTTGGGCATGTTATGGGTTTAGGTTTAATAGGTGTGGGTAGATTATAGGTAAAATGATGCATGTGAAGGTAATTATGGTGAAAGGGGAGGGCTACCCCAAAGGTAAGTGTCGAGGACCAAGTCCTATATAAGGTAATCAAAATGTCAACAAAGATGGTTAAAAGATAAGAGGGGGGCAATAAAGCCACCTGATTGGGTAGGATCAGACCGAGTAGATCATACCTTGGAGGGGGTGATGAACTCAAGACCCAAAAGGCATTGCACGATTAACTGTTATATGGTGAAAGTAGTCACAGGATCACCAAATGTCGAAAGTCCAAGATGTCCCTTGAGGTGATTTAAAAAATGAGAGTGGAAATGGTAAGGTGGGTGAAAGGTAGTTAATTGTATATGTTTTGAGTGACAGATATTTTGGGCAAGAGGTCCAAGGTCACAATGGGAAAGTCCATGACTAAAAAGTGTTTTTGTTTTGATAGACTAATTAATGTGGGAATTCTATATGGGATAAATAATATGGTACTCCTTGAGGTCTTTGTGAAGCTGATCGATGCGGGAAGTTTCGGTTTCTCTAATTTATTTTTTTGTTGAAAATGTCACATAGTTTTTCTTTGAGGGAGCAGTCTATTTATAGTATCAATTTGGTCGAGAGGAAGATGTCCTTTTAAGGGAGTCATATTTTTTTTATTAGAATTTTGACTCAAGGAGTTTGGTCCACTTGGAAGTCTTTGAAATCATGGAAAAGACCAAGGTGAAGGATAGGACTCTTTTTCAAAAGGTAGGGTGGAATGACCATGGTATCTCATCTAAAGATAGATGAAAAGTATCCATGAGAATCATGCTATGTGTAGTGCCATGGTACACATATTCAAGAGAAGATAACAAATGATGGGTACTCACATGATTTTTTTTTTAACCATTAGGGTGGTGTATGGAGTGGATAGCGCTCAGGGGATGAGCTTGTAAAGAGACAAAGGGTAAGGTAAGACAATGAGTCAACAATAGAATGGTTGAAGATGCAACACATTAAGGGGCTCAGGTTCAGGTTTACCATCAAGTGAGGATAAATGATAGGCACCTGATCCATAGTTGGTCACAAATGATCTTCCATGGAATCCTGTGTAATCTAACAATATCATCAAGATACACCCATGCCACTACTCTAGCTGTGTAGGTGGTCTTCACCAGAAAAAAATGAGCCACTTTTTTCAATCTATCCACCGTGACCATGATGGCATCGTGGTGGCATCTCGACATCGGTAACCCAAATATGAAGTCCATGGAAATGGTGTCCCGTTTCCACTCCGATATGGCGTGAGGAAAGAGAGCGCTAGCTGGATGCTGATGCTCGCCCTTCACCCTATAACACTCTAAACATCACGACACAAACTAAGCTACGTCTCTCTAAAGTCCCCTCCAATGGTACAACTGTCTCAACGTGGTGTGCATATTCTTCACCCCGGGATGGGATGAATAGGGTGCACGATGAGCCTCTGTCAAATTATCCTGTCTCAAATCTCCATCTCTAGGAACATTATATTCACCTCGTTATCTAAGAATACCATCTTTTTCTAAAGAAAATCCAATAAAACCTTCCATCGAGGGTCTCATGAGACTCAATCTCTGCTCGGCCTGTAAGGTAGAAACTTTCGTGAGGAGAGCTAATACAAAATTTCTACTCGAACAAATCTGTACCCAATGAAGTAGTAGACATATTACATGTCTCTTATTTAATCAAGGCATCTGCAAACCACATTCTCATTCCCTTCACAGCTCTATCTCCATATCATACTCATTAAAGAAGAAACTCCATCAAATGCTGCTGACGAGCGTTGAGTGGGATGCTTGAAGAGGTGCGAAGACATCAAATTGATCACTCCTGAGTGTACATATTTAACAAAGAAGGAAGTGGTTCTCACTACCACCAAGGAGTCCACCCTTTTCACACGTCACTCCCCTTTCCCTGGTTTGTATCGTCGTCACGACTCTCCGCCGTTCCCTTCCCTTCTCTTCTTCTCCCTACCCACTCCTTATCTTCCTCACTTCCCTCTTCTCCTACTTGTGCACAACTGCCGCCAAGCTCAAGATCATGCGTCAGGTAATTGAGCTCATAATCATTGAGTTTGAGAGACTCAAAAGAAAACCACTTGCCCTCCTAAATTAACACACCTCCAAGTCTGCCAAGAGAGGCATTTTTTGTAAATATAGAATAGCCGCGAAGATCTGCATTCTGCTAAAATATGAGTTGTGGTGAGGAATTCATTCAGTGTCCTTGAAGGAATGCTCACATCTATCTGACATATGAACTTATTCCATTTCCATTGAAGGGAGGGAAGTGATGAGGTGGTGCATACGAGGAAATTCCTGAACAAATTCTTGATATCCTACCAAACCATGGAAGCTAAGCACCTCAGTCACATAGTGGGTTGCTGGACCAATCACATGTAGCTAAATATTAGAAGGAATTGACTGCCAATAGATTCCCTAGAAATGAGTGGCCCAAATAATGCACCTCTGCTGAAAGAATGACACACTTTCAAGGTTCACATTAGAGATGCTACTCACAAAAGACAGTTAAAGAAACTTAGCGAAGTGGCTCCTCAGGCTAACTCCAGATACATGAGTAAATCAGAATGTCATCAAGGGAATATGAGCATGAAGCGATCCAAAAATTTCATTGAATTACCCAGTCATCAAGTAATGAATCTGCAGCGGGATGGTCACATACCAAAAGGTACCGCTATGAACTGGTAGTAGACCAACTCAGAAGAAAGAAAGTAAGTCTTATGAATATCTACTCCATGATCACATCAACTGCATGACACCATGACTTAATCTATCTTGGTGGGAAAACTATGGCCCCCTTCACTTGATCCAAATAATCATGCAATGTTGTGGAAGGGAGTAGGGTGATTCTGAAAAATTATCTTGTTCAACTTCTAGTTTGAATCAATCGATAACCGCAAAATTTTGTCCTTCTTCGTCACAAAAATGGTTGATTGGCACCCAAGGAGATACACTGGATGATTAGACTTTCTATAGAAGGCCCTAAACTTTAACTTGAGCTCCATGAACTCAGGGGGTAGTCATTCTGTAAGGTTCTCATGAGATAGGCATCTACCGGCCTAGAACTAGATCTATGTGGAATATATGTTGCACATGGGGGAGGAACCCCGGGTAGCTCCCCTAGAAGAAAACATAACAGACTCGATCACAACAAAGTGATGGTTCATCAAGGGAGGTGGATGGTCACAGACTCATCCTCAGATCTATCACAACCATAACAAACTACATATGACAACCATCGCCACACACCACTTAAGCTACATAGCCACGATGGGGTGAATGGAAATGGGCCTCCTAACTCCGCTATCACTCGACCTCAACTCCTAGATCATCTGTACAAAAGTAATTTTTCTGGTAAACAACCAATCTAGCTCTGTGTGTAGATATGTTATGCCCAATTTTACGACACCCCATACAACAGTAAAAAAATAAGGGTAATTTTTTTTACTTCCGTGCTCACTACTCACACCATGGCAAGGACTCTAAGACAGAAACTTGAATCGCAACGAACATCACATAATTCATCGATCACAAGACACATTGAAATGCATGCCACAGTTTTTCCCAATGAACAATACTAGCAATGACCCCAACCTAAAAGAAGACTCAAGGATGGGAAACCCACAACACATCTTTCTTAATTATATTTTAGTTTACGATTAACATTCTAAGAACCTTATTGTGCAAGGATAAATTCTCGTTTTTCCACCTATGATTCTAAGTTCATACCGTAGTTAAAACTATCACTCACCCATTTTTAGTTGGTTTCTTATTCTTACAAAAGTCTCCATAACTTGCCATTCTATTTGTCATAATTCAAAAGCATATAAAGTACTTAATTATCTTGTCCTTATGTTAAGGAATCTTCTTCTCAAATATATATCAATGTCTACCCTTCTTACTCTTACAAACCCATGTGAAAGTGACTTGATTTCCATATAGTGATATTAGGATTTAGCAGAGGTTTAAAAATACAAGATAGCTTTTTTACCACAAAACATTCCCTGATCACGGTAAGGTTATTTTCCTACCATAGTTATTCTAATTCAATGACTTGTGAATTACCTTTTTGTATTTATATATCTTTTTTTTTCTCGTAGTTTGATCACAGCAATACAATACATATCCTTTGAAACACGTAAAGATATTTAATTGAGTTATAAGGTCTTCAAGAGTTGCATTATTTCAAACCTCTAATCTTGTTTTTACTCTTATATGATTTATTTTCTACATCACGTTATGACCTAATTACTAGCATTGTCTTGAAAAAGGATTTACGAAATGGTTTGCCTAACCTCTTAAAGACATACATGATTAGGAGACTTGAAGCTACACGTGAACCCTAAGTTAACATCCAAATCAACTGAGTTTTAGATTTATTCCAACTTCACCTAAGGATCTACCCATCAACTATAAATGAGGTTTAAGCGAGAGGACAAATTTATGCTAAACCACCTTCACGAAAGGACCAAGGTGTTATGTTGAGAGAATACCTAGGTAACACATTTAGCTTGAGCGGAACTAAGGAGTTCAGTAATAATAGTTTAAAACTTAGAGCAACTAAGTCACAACCTCCATCTATGTCATCTGGATCCAACAGAGATTTCATTCGATGAAGAATTTTAAATTTTAAATCTATCTTCGAAAGAAAAGGCACGTCTTCTAGGCTACAAAGGAGGATTTAGCTCTACACACTCCCAAGAAAAGTTTGACTCCATCACTTCTCTCAGATGGTTTTAAGACAATGCCACTAAACATACTGACTAAGATGATAAGCCCATTCTTGAGCTCTGACTTACCTAGATTAGGATGTTCCAATGAGTGCAGAGATTAAGTTCATTCTATGATTTTCAAGGTCTTCTACGGTAAGGAGAATCGCACATGAAAACAAGTTATGTCCCGATATTGAACAAGGGTAGAGTGTTTCGATTTAATCTCTTTATTACATTTCCAAAGTATGAGTGTACAAGATGACTCGTTAACCATTTATTGAACACTAAAAATGCACCACAAGATATTACTTCAAATTCATTTACCTTATATAAATATCAAACCTTTTTACCATGTGTACTATAAATCAAATTGAACCTATGACTAAATGCACATTTCCTGGATGTCCTTGACACTAGCATCTAATACATGTATCAAAAAATTATCAAATATAACCTTCTATCACATGAGACTACATTATACATTTATTCATTTAACAATGAACTATATAATTTACAATGATAATTAATGAGTTACACATCACCTTCTGTCGTCATTCTTCCATCCTGCAAAACCCACATGAGCATGATATCTGTGATAATTCACCGGCATGACATCCACCCCAATCTAACATAATTATCATTTTTTCAGTTTCCCATTTACATATGATACTAATTACAATTTGAAATCAAAATAAAAGGTTTAGAGACATGTATTCATTACATTTCATTTTACTTCATTTTGTAACCCAGGAGAGAGAAAGAGAAGGGCAGAGAGAGAAAACACCATTTTGTAAACAGTTCTATTTCACACAACAAGCTACCTTAAAGAGTTTTAAACAATTATTTACATGTGTCAAATGTTCCCACGGTGGTTTGGCAAACCCGACGAGGGTCCCACAGCGTTCTATTTTTAACTTTTCTTACTAGGTACAAAACGTTAAAAATGGGCTCAGAGGCTAAGAAACTGATTTCAAAAGTTGTCGTCTGATGAGAACACATACCACGATTGAATTTATACCTATCCACTTATATACCAGGAATTCATGGCAACTAATGGAATTTGGAAATAGCGAACAGTTTTCATTTGGTGGCTAGTTTTCCAGGGCCACTAATCATAGTTGACCCAGTTGTAAATGAACAAAAATTAGCTCAAGGGCTTAGAACACCACGTCCAAAACTGACGTTTGATGAATAAGAACGCAACAAGACACCTCCTATAATTTCCCCTATATAAGGAGAATTCATCAGAGTCAGCAGGACTAAGAACTTGAAAACCATTATCAAACGGCGACAAGTTTTCTAGAGCGATAAGTTGAAATTGGTCCAGTTTGACCTTGTCAAACTACGACCAAAGGCCTGCAAAATGGCTTTGCCAAACTATCCAGAGAAGTGATTTTCCCTAAACTGAGTCTTCCATGCAATTGTCTAGTATAAACACAAGAGGTTTGTGAAGACGGGAAATAATTTCTCTATCCAGGTTTCAAATGGCAGTTCAAGATGAAAGCCAACTTTCTAGATTTAACATCTTTCTACTTCTGTAAACCAGTGTAATAGGGCTCCTATAAGAGCATCAAAATGATCACATATGCTCTTTTGGGGTTAATCCAGAAGTCATGGTGACTCCTCACATAACAAGGTACACAAATGAAGCCTAACATCTCCTTTTCAAAGTTCCAAAGGGTACTTAATGAGTCTCTGAAAAATGCAAAAATTAACTATTTAAAACAGGGAGAAGGTCAACAGTATTACTAGGAAGTCAATCTCGTCTTGTCGATAAAGCAATGTTGTAGCGAACCAGTTGGGTAGTAACTTTTCTACATCACCTCAGAATGAGGGTGGAAGGTCATATTTTAATGTAAATAGTTTATTTTGACTTCATGAGTTTTGACATGACATTTCATTGTTTTTGGAACGAGATGAAATAAACATTAACGGTATTAAAATCCTAATATTTTAAAATCCTATTAAGTTGCAAAAGAGAACTACAACATGAGAATTATGAGAGATAAGGGAAGATGAACCATGCCTAGAAATGAAGTTAGTTGACACCGCAGAATTCGGTTCAGCCTCTCCCTTACGCATTTTATTGAACAGATCACGAGCCTCTGTCATTTTACCATTTTGCCTTGTACCTAATTGGTCCATCGACCATTGTGGGCATGGAACCAAAAACCCAAACTAACAAGGGGGAGAAGAAATGGAGCCTGGTGTGTTGGAATGGAGAAAAACTCCATTTCTAAAGGCAATGCAGCTGCCAATTTCCTTGAGGCATTTCTATCAAACAGTTCCCATGCCTTTTCAACAAATCCATTTTGTGTATATCCTTCTATCATGGCACTCCATGAGACCTTATTTCTCTGAGGCATATTTTTAAACAACTTGTGTGTATTTTGTATACTTCCACAGTTTGTATACATATCTATGAGAGCAGTCCCAACAACATCTAACAAAAATCCATTTTTGATTATATTTTTTTTTATGGATTTCCATTACCATTTCGAAAGCATCAATTTTTCCACAGGATGGAAGGATGTTAGCAAAGGTTACCGAGCTTGGATTTACACCTACGAATTGCATTTGATTGAAATCCTCCAAGGCTTTCTCAGCAAGCCCATTTTGAGCATATCCTACAATCAGCACATTCCATGACACAAGATTTGGTTGAGGCATTTTTCAAACAACTCATCTACCTTCTGTATGCTTCCAAAATTTTCATACATGTCTATCAGGGCTGTCAAAAATAAAATTTTTTTCAAAATCCCTCTCTCCATTATGCTTTGACAGCTATTCATGCAAGTCAAGGGTTTGTGTTTGACGCAGGCTGAGAGAATGCTGGCACAAGAAGGGAATACGTTGGCAAAAGTAAATTGATTGGTTGTAGCCCTGTTTTTTGCATATAGTGAAAAAAGTGTGACTGCCTCGTGAGGAAATCCATGTCTTCTATACACTGCCATAGTCACATTCCATGAGAAGTTGTTTCATTCTTTCCTCTGGTCAAACAATGCAATCATGTCCCCAAGGAATTTACAACTACAACATCAGACAAAACACCTATGTCTTGTTTTGCTTTGATAGGTGTCCACACAGGTGTTTGACGCAGGCTAGGAGGATGATGGTGTAGGCTGGGAGGAGGCCACACAACCTTGGCACTCTATGAGGAGACATTTGGCATTGGATTTTCTCTTAAAAAAACAAAAAAATGCCCTAAGCGCATGGATCTGTGATAAAAAATGACGACCAAAGTAGTCTGTGAAACCACGTTTCTTCAAGCGTTCTTCCCAATAGACCCTGCACATTTCCATCTATACAACCGACATATTATCATCCTTCATGCCTTCCTTAAGCTCTATGGGTGCACAAACAACAGGTTTGAGCTTTCTTCCCATGGCGGCGGTGGCTGTTCTACCCACAAGCAAACAAAAAGGAAGAAGGGACAAAAAAAAAGATGCAACAAGCCCAAATGCCTCCTTGCCCTAAACCGCCCCCAAATTTCAGGGCTTTTTAATTCTTTTATTTTATTTATTTATTATTATTTTTTGTTTCTTTTAATCTAAAAGGGAACATCTCCCCATGTAATTCGAGTTTCGGTCTATGGGAGTGAACGGGGCATTACAAGACAACCAGTATATACCCAAGATGACTCCATAAGAACCCAATGGAAGGATTCGAAGGTCCGAGGTAGTGGTGAAGGGTCCCAAATCCACTACAAAATCCTTAACTAAGGATTCTATAGAAATTTTGGGTCTAGAATCCATCTCAACGTCCCAACTATGACCCTTCTTGACTGCCACCAGCCTGCAACGTTCTACTAAGGATGGTGTAATAAAAGAATCAGAGGAACCAGAATCAAACAATATAGAGGTGAAAATACCACCGATACTACCTATCGTCTCTATCACGCTACTCTGGTGCTTAGCTTAGCGGTTCTCGAAAGCTATGTATATCTGATGGCTCCATCCCATATCTCCAATAGTAGGCTCTGATATTTGTGTCTTACCCTTGTTACTAGGGTTATATGGGAAATATTTGTAATGATGTCCTACAATGCCACAACCATAATAGCTGCATGGTCCTCTCCAGTGGGATGTAGCTCCAGCCCGTACTCTAGAGGTCTGTGTTGTGGATCCTAACGACCCGGCTATGGATTGTTGAGGTCTCTATTGACGGGATCCTAGTAACTGAGCTTTCGGTGCACCATGTGTCCTAATGGGGCCCCTAGGAGGAGGCCCCATACTTTTCCCCCTCTGTGCATCAAATTTTGAGGAGGTATGTAAGGTGGGCGGTTTTTCTTTTGCTGATGAGCTGGATGTTGTGGTGGCTTGAAAGAAGATTATTTTGAACTCTACCCACCACAAGGAGGGGGAAATGACCCCCTCGATTTGCCATCCTGCATCTGTTGGATGAGGATCCAAACTCTATCTCTAGCCTAATGCGTCTTCCCCTATGTCTCCTTTGTAATATAGTCCTTCTCCATGGCCTCTACTAATGTTTGTGGGCAATGAATGCGCATCGCACCACCCAAATCCAAATTCAGGCCCTTGATGAACCTTTGAATCCGTACCTTCTCATTCTACATATAGTCGACACACTGGAGTAGGTCCAGAAATTGACTCTCATACTCAGCTACAGTTATAAACACCTGACATAGGTCATGAAACTTATCTATCTGCTACTGAATAAACCTCTTGGGAAAATACCTGCTCCTAAAAAGCTCCTCAAATAGTTGCTAGGTAACTATCTCTGAGTCAACATGGAGCTTCTGCTCCTCGCTCCTCCACCAGACTCCTACTCCATCCCTCAGAAGATGGATCACAATAGAATATTTCATAATGTTGGTACACGGGAAGAGCTTGAAGCATCCACTCAAGCTCACCAACTAGGCCTCTTCCTGAAACCCACTTGTATCTCCAGAATAGTGAGATGGTTGTAGCTTCAGGATCTCCCTGATATGGTCTGTAGCTAACATCTGATGACCCGTAGGTCTCTCTACATGCTTCTCTCTTTGTCTAGGGATCCGAGATTTGTCCCTATATCCTAAAATCCTTTATCCATGCCCTCTCTGTGGTGACTCTACCCTAGCCAACTCCATGCAGAAGTTCTCTTCCCTATACTCCTTGTTGTGTCGAGGAGATGCATGAGATTCCACTGATGGCTCCACATCATGTCTAGCAAGTTTCCCTCCTAAGGACCCTCCACGTATAGCGGCATTGACATCCTGAAGCATCTATAAAATATGAGGTAGAATGGCCGCTATAGCCTGCTCTGAAGGTGGTATATCTAGGTCTATGTGAAAGGACCCCTTGTTTGATCCACTCCTCCTGCATAGACCAAGGCGAGAGTTAGTTCATCATACTCGGTTCTATTTAAGTTTTCTAGGTTTTCTATATTATATAATTATCAGACAGTGTAGTTTTCTAGTTTTTAAAGAAACAAATTTTGAGCTAGGTTAACAGTTCATGTCTCATGTTTCCTAGTGTGCCCAAGGGTCCAAATTTTGAACCCAAAGCTCTGATACCAAGTGTAACACCTACAAAAATGATGTTATAGGAACACGTTAAAACCTAACACTTAACCAAAAAACTATGACTATTTTTTTTAGTAAGTTATATAAAGGTTACAAGGGTGTTAACCCCTGGGGTACATTAAATTAACTTACACAACTAAACTCAACTTTATGATTGATAGGAAAGGTCTAGTTGAAATATTAAATATTAAAATTACGATACCTCTAAGGTCGATTAATTAAAAATCACTTAGTAAGGTTCCCTAATTTAATTTACTTGGTTAAATATTTTCTCCTCTTTAGTTAATGTTCAATCCTAATATGCTTAACCCCATTCTTAATTAAGTTTCATTTTCCTAATACCTTAAAGTCATTTTTATTGACTTTCTAAAACATGCTAAGGACTAATAAAGACTTTAAAACCTTAATGCAATAAAATGGCTCCATTATCCCATCTACACATACCCTTAAGGATTTTATTTAACATTTAAAAAAAATCATTCCTACCAAACAAAAGTAGGGTTGATCCTCCACCCTTAGATCAAATAAATTGTGGCCACAAGATCCTAGGGTTCCAAATTAGCCCTAACTTTCCTTATGAATTCTTATTAAACCTTTCCTTTTATTCCATTCTCCTCATTTGGTTTATTTTCTCTTGTTAAAATTGCAGGTTGGAGCAATGGAAGCCATGGGATCAAGAGAGGAAGAACAATGGAGGATTCTAAAAGGAGATTAATCTTAGATTAGTTTATTTTGTAGTTTTATCAATTTTATGTATTTCATTCAAGGATTGGGAGGGGTTTCCTTTGCCAATCTGGTTTTATTTCAAAACCATGTGTATTTGGGGTTCTCTATTTGGGGTTGTTTCACCTTTTTCTTATATTGTTTCTTTGAATTGTTGACGAAACAGATAAGAGGAATACCTATTCAAATGTTAGTTGATGGGTTGTTGCACGCGTATGACTTCTGATTCCATAGCTGACCATGAGAGCTTCCTTTTGGCTAGGAGGAACTACCTGTAATGAAAGGAAGACCACCAGAAAGAATTAAACAATATGGGAAACAAACCGCCTAGTGTGATCTAGATCCTGGAAGCATGGTACTTTCTAGATGGTTGTCAGTCCACTATTTTAAATAAATTAATGCTATAAACAAAGTTAATCCTATTGTTATTTTAAAATGATTTAGGTATCTCACTTAAAAACACAATAAGAAATAGATCTAATCTAACAGGCTAAGCTAGAATAGAATCCAAGGTCAAGTGATAGGCTCTAGGTCTCTGCAGGTCTGATAAAGGTCTTGGGTAGGTCATAAGTGAGTGAGGGTGGAGGTAAAATTAGGTGAGTAGGTCTCTATTTAAGACTATGTAGGCAAACACAAATACCGACATCGATTAGGGGTGACCGGATGCAGTTAGGTATAACCGGCGCTAGTTACTATGAGATCTGGAAAAGTCATAGAACAGGGTTTTGGTCTCCTTTGTGATTGCACAAA
This sequence comes from Taxus chinensis, assembly GCA_019776745.2. Classification (NCBI taxonomy): domain Eukaryota; kingdom Viridiplantae; phylum Streptophyta; class Pinopsida; order Cupressales; family Taxaceae; genus Taxus; species Taxus chinensis. Next base: position 465,934,311 of record CM034155.1, on the reverse strand, counting down.
GGATTTTGGTTGGTCAGGATGAGGTAATGGGTGACTAGAGTAGGATTTTACGAGGTTTTTATGGGTTTATGGAGGTGAAAATTTTGGAGAAGGTCAATAAGGAGCAAGATAAACAATGGATGATAAAATGATGATGAAATGAAATAACCAGGAAAGTATGATGTTGTACTTACTTGGATTTCATTCGTGAAGGTCTATGTGTGAAGGATGGAGGTGTTGATGGTGGGTTTGAAGGCTGCAAGTGATCACCAACTGAAGAAAAGCTTCTGCATGTGCTGCATGCACACCCCTCTTTGCTTAGATAGATCAGATCATGGCTGGGACGGTTGTGTAGGAGAAGATGCTCAATCTCCTTCCTTGGATGTGATTTTTCACTAAAATTTACTCTCTGAAGATGTGTTATCTCTCTGAGATGTGTTCTTGCTCGTCAACATTCTTGCTTCCAAGTTCCAAGTTCCAAGTTCCAACCTTGAGAATAAGGTTGTTTTGGGTTAAAAGGGGTAATTGACGGCGGTCCAAATTAACCGGTGATGGTTAGTGGTAACTAACATCAGTCAAGGTGGGATTTCCTAGGTTTACTAAACTTAGGGAGATCCTCCTGATTTCCTCAGATCTTGTGTCATTATCCCACAGATTAGACTCGGAGGCTCTTGTGAGCATGCGGGAATATGGTTAGAGGGAATGTAGGCATTGATTTTTAGGGTTTGGGTAAGTCTTAGTTAGTTATGGTAACTTGCTAAGAATATGTCTTAGGTTGAGTTAGCTTGGTGAGGTGCCTAAGTGAACTATATGTGTAGATATTATTTAAATAATAAATATAGTGAGGAGAAAGGATTAATTTAATTAAATTAATATTAGTGGGGTAAAGGGGGTCATGGCTAGGTAAATGTAATAAAGGGGGGGATTATATGTTGAGGGATGAAGGGGGAGTGTGACCTAATTTTAGTGTCTACAGGGGTAACTCTACCCCATAAATATAAATGAGAAAGAATGTTTTTAATCTACCATTTCTAGATTTAATTACTCTATACAAAAAGATTTGAGCATTATTTGATTGTTGGTAGTTTCTTAGGTAAATTTTCAAACTTAAAATTTAGCATAAAAAGGTTAAAAATTACACAAGCGTAGATCTAAGAAGTTTTGTCGTAAGTGACAGAACCGCTGCCTAGAGTAGGCCAGAGGTCCTTGGACCGCCGCCCTACCTAGGTGACAAACCATAAACCGTTGCCTTACAGAGTGGTGGTTCTGAGACTTCCGCCATGACTGAGCAACGATTACAAGAACATCACTCTGCACAGGGTGGTGGTCCTGTTTCATAAAAATAGAACCTAAAATATGAGATTTCCACAAAAAAAAAGTTACTACAATGTTCTAAAATACATTCTAAACTTGATTTTATGCAACTAAAGTTTCCAGTTTTGGGATTTCATTCCGTTTGTTCATTTCTTAGTTAAAACTACTCATTTTAAGGCATTATCTATTCCAATAAAAGCACAACTACTTACAAGATCATTTTCATTTTATTCCACTAATTTCCTTTCAATTCTAAGATTAAAAAGGATCTAAATCTACTTCTAACATTTTCATTTTTTTATTACTACAAAATGTAACATTCTCAATCTCAAATTTGTTACATCTTCCATTTTCACTACAACTCATAAATCAAAAATAACCACAACAACTTTGTTATACATTCAAGTTTACTATGCATACATTTTTAACATCTTATAAATTCTATATTTCTTCTTTCTCTTTTACAATAATATAATTTCACAATGAAAGTAAACTTTTTTTCCCATTGAGCATAGCTCATTTCTTGTAAAACAAAGAACTTCCTTTCTCACAATACAACTTTCAACTAAAATTTTACACAAGATTTCCATTTTGAATATTTTCTTTCCATAGTACAATTCTAAGGAGAAGGAATATTTTACAACTCTCCCATTAACTTCTTCAAATAATGTTACAACTTACAATACAACATTTATTTTTAAACAAAATGTAAAATTACAATCTTCCACCTTGAGTGGGGAACAAAAAAGGATTCTCACAAGAAGGAATTTCTTAAGAACTCTAACAAAAGCACCAAGCTTCACAACACCAACAAAAGAGCTCCTTCATTATTTTCTTGGTCCACAACAAAATGGAGGAGAAGCAACACTCTCCACCCAACCAAAGTATCCAACGAGGAGGATAATCCATCCTCCTTGTTGGCCCCTGAGCCCCAACCACATTACAATGAGAGGTGATTCCAACACATGGCAATAACAAACTTCCACATCACAAACCAAGTATTTCAGAACCATTCCAATTTCACATTCAACTCAAACTACAAACAGAAGAAGGAATAAAAACAAAACAAACAAGGCTTAAAATGAAATCGCAAGGATCAAGAACCTATGGGGAGGCCACTTATGCCTCCCAATGGGAAATGGGTTCCCACCTTAGAAACCTCTGATACATATCTCAAACCCCCTACATACTCTTATTCCTCTCTCAAGTACCTGTTATGCCTCCCACATACTCTTATGCCTCCCTCATTCTCTTATACCTCCCTCATATAAGAACAAGTAAGAAACGCAAGTATTTCTTGTCCAAGGTGGGGCACCTAGCCCAAACTCCCTCCAAAACATGAAATAAATCTTATGCCTCCCTACATGAATTTTCCCCATAGTCCCCTCCTACACCACACTTAGGAAATCTACCCAAGCACCCAACAAGCATTCCAAACACCCAAAAAAAAACCAAGTAGAAAAACACAAAATAAAGGAATAACATAAGCCACAGTAAATCTCCTACCTTTCCATAGTAGAGATTGTTCCAAGATTCAATCTCCAAGCTCCTTCAAACCCAAGCAATACCCAATAGGCTCTAACCAAGACCACAAGCACTCCAAAATCCTCTAACTCCCAAAAATGCTAGAGCACAAAAGAATGAAGTAACCCCCAAACAAGCAAAAGAACTTGAATAAATAGAAAAGGGAGAGAGGAGGGTGAGGTGGCTCCATGTAGGATGCCACATCACTCATCCTCAACTCCACCTAACAAATAAAATCTCAACCCCAATGCACCATAAATTGGTGGGTGAGAGGAATGACAAGTTACTTACACAAACCAAATCCACACCCGCTAAGGACAAAATTAATTACAAGAAAGAAAGTGCAATACACATTTTAGCTTTTTATCTTCCCAAAACACCTAATGGGGTTAATTTTTAACCCCCCCCCCCCAACCCATAGTTAGGGTTAGCATAGCAATTTAAGAGGTGTGGGACAAGTTTAACTTGTCCCACAAGCCTTCAAAATTGTGCCTTAAGGACAAATTCAAATTTCCATAAGGGGGTAGAGTGTACAACGTCACTCAAGATCACATGCCCTCAGTCTTACAACACAAAACCCAAGAGTCATCTAGTCTAATAAATGAAAAAAATTTGTCACATCCATAATTAGTTAATAACAAGATTAATTAACTTTAATTGAGACACTTAAATCCATTAAGGATAAAAGGGAATATACACCAAAATCTAAATAATTAATATAAGGAATTTACATCACTAAAAATCACATACTAACATTAAATAAAGGAAACTAAATAAAAGACAACACATAACATGTTAGTCACAATTTCCCCCTAATAATAATTCGAAAACACACACAAATACACGTTTCCATGGTGACCCTTGTTGAATTCACCTAGAATTTCAATGTGGATGGTCTCCAATCCCCCCATTGTTTGTTGTGAATAAATTTACCTGCAAAACACATAAATACCTCCTTCAGCCTCATGGCCGCATTAAAACATCCAAGATACAATATGTAGTACAAATCCACAATCTTCTATATATGCATCAAATCTTCATCTAGGCAATTACGACATCATTTACAATTTCCAAAAACATCTCGATTCTACATTTCATCAATATCAATAGGATCACAAAACTAGTTCAATTATCAAGGTCTACTCAGTGTGATGAATATTGCATGTCAATATATATATATATATATATATATATATATATATATATAGCCATGTCAATCGTCATATCAACATCAATATAAAATGTCTCTAATAATCCAAACACATCATATATGAATCGAAATCAACAACAGTCTAATATCTCTAACATATAACATCATGCTAAATCAAAAGCTACAATATTATCCATAAGTATAGTCGACAATATCGAAATCAAATAAAAAAGGTGTCGAAGGGAAGTGGCACTACAAAAGGACTACACATAACTCACAATATGATTTGCACAACATTGACCCACATATACAACAAGAAAACATGCGACACACATCGAGACCAATTCTCTTTTTCTTTTACTAGGTACAACATAACAGTCTAGCTACAGTGCATACTTATAGGTAGGGTCTTCACACAGTAAAATCTTGTACGATTACGGATTTTTTATAATCATATTTCAATTCTTAACTTAAGTTCTAGAAAAATCCTGTTAGGTGATTCATACATTCCTTCTAAGGTTTCTAGATTTCCTTTTATATTATTAAACATTTAGCTTATGATATAACTCACTAACTAAGGATCATATAAATTATGACAATTACTTATTTAATTCATTTGTTTATTAAAGGGATATTCAATTACCCACAAGTCTATTTGCATACCCTAAAGGCTAGTTGTTCTTATCCCTAGGATTCACTCCCAAGGGCATGCATCTTAATATTATATCATACCTCTATTACGCAACAGAAAAAGGGCAAGTCTAAAGGAGGTGATGTACACTTTTTTTTGTTTAAGGTTTTAGGGTCACGTTTCCTTTTCTCACTTATATATTGATTTAGTACGCAAGAATAATTAAGTACATAATAGGATATTTATCCACAACAAGATTTTTTAACCACATTATAATGAAGATCATGTTTAACATGGATCCTTCTTACTCACCACAAGATGGATTAAATATTATAAAAGAACGATCTATAAACACTCTTCTCCTAGCACACTAAAAAAATAAGGTTACATTCCTACAAACTAATCACCATTTAAAAAGTTTTTATGGTTCACAAGTATCTCTTAGTATTGATCCATAGAAACAAAATGATAAAAAGATTGGGTATCAGGTTTATTAATGAACCCAACTCTTAAGGTGACATTCAATGTTAGTTGGCGGTCTTCGCCAATCAACAGGTGGTCAGTCCAAGAGGGTTTTTAATTCATCTATATATTTACAACATCATATATATATATATATATATATATATATATATATATATATATATATATATATATATATATATATATATATATATATATATATATAAACCATTATAAGGATTACAATAACACTATATTATACTTAGTATTACATTGTTGTCACAATCTAGCAAGGTTTACTAACTCAAGGTTAAAACCCAATTTGCTTACCATTATCCTTTTTGATAACTAGTCATGGATACATCATTCCCTATCCAACACGACACACAATACAAAGGTGGAAAACAAATTCTAATGTACTTTGACTTGGAAATAAATAGGTAAAACAATATTGGTCATATCAAACCTAAACTATCTTTCAAAATGTCAATTATACAATAAGATACTCATAACAATACTGTGATCATTTTATATTATTCACAATAATATTTTTAAAAAATTATTTTCATTCACTAATGGCAAAAATACTCCACAAATACATAATACAAGGCATTGTGCCCTCCTATCCTTTCCAACAAGAACTATTATAAAGCCTTTCAACACATTTAAGCATTCCAGCAAAATAACTTCATTAGCAAAACTGATGCAAATTTCTACAAGTAATTCCCTTTTCTACTCACAAAAGCCATCTGCACATGTATTAGGCTAAGTCAGTTGAGGAGAACTAAGCATGATAAGAACTACACATTAAAACAATATGCTACTATTTAACAATATCATTAAAGGAAACCTTCTATTTAATGAATGGTTCTAATATCTAAAACACCATCAACTTCGTTATCATGCTAGAAATTATACAATGTCAAATTAATAAAGAATCCATAAGTACCCATTATGAACATTGTCTCTAAAACAAAAAAAATCTAACAATCATTCTGGTAGGGGTCAATGGCCTAATAAGTCTAAAACAGAGTTTTAAGTGTATTGGGATTTCAATCATGTAATCATATAGATTATATGATTACAATCTAATACTCAAACCATCAATCAATATTTCCTTAAATAAGTCATATGATCTAATATATTTTGTTATTAGTTAGAATTCTAACATAATTTACTTAACCACTATCTACCACCTTCAAAAAAACTTGACAACATTAAGATAATTTATTTATTGCAAATTAGCCTACGGAGTAAGTTATTACAAGGAAATTTCAAATAACATCTAATTATCTTGCCATGCCATGCACAACAATCATCGTGTAGGATAAGAATAACCAATATTCAGTTAACCAAACAATTAAATTTAATCCAATTCTATGGTCTTACCAAGTTTGTATTCAATATAACTCTACTATGTTTAACACAAACTCATAAATGATACTAATATTAGACAATGTGGTTCCATATGAATCGACTACAACCCAACTAAAGGTCATCTAAAAACCAGAAAACTATCTACGAATTTGTAATGACATAGAAGAAATTAATAGAAACTCCAAAAGGATACTATACCCGAGGGTGTATCCATTTTACGGTTGATACTATGGGTCAACTTAATATATAACTCTTACAGAAGTCCAACTTGGTAGTACTAACAATTGAATCAAGCATGATAACAACAAAATATCAAGTAAGAGTACGCAAAGCTAAAAGGTGTTCAAATTCCTTCTCAGATAAATATGTCGAGTATTGATTTAAATAAAATAAGTAAGTTGATGAACCCATTGAAAATAACCCAAAGAATGTGACTTGAGGAAATGGTTCGAGAGAATAATCGCAAGGAAGGAACATACGAACCCATAAAGGACTCATTTAGCCGACACAACACATCTTCACAAACAGAATATGAAAACTAGAACCACAATTTTTCAGGACCAAAGGAAGAATCCCAGCCACGTATTCAATTAGAATATGATTTAAGAAAATTACAAGAACTCTGAAAACCCTTAAACAGGGATCTACATGAAACCCAAGACGTTTGAGGATATAAATGATAAATGTAAACAACAAAAAAAACATAGCAAATGCATAGGGAGAATGAATCCCAGTTGATCACAAATCACGCCAACCCAGAAAAAAAGGGTGGCTTAACACAAGTGAAATTACACAAACCAATTAAGGTGTTTAGAGATCTATTCCAACAGGTTGTTCGCTATCTCCATGAAGGACACACATTTTTTTCTCCAAAAAACCCCGTTACTTATTCAATGTCACAAAAATAATTAAAAATTATAGTCACAAGACTGAGTCTCATTCCTGTAATCAATGAGGCAACCAAATTATCAACATCTATTACTTCTGAGTGTTCCAGATTTGCTAAGATCCAATTTACTCTTTTCCAAAGAAAAGTAAGAACCGTTCATTGATCATATACTTATAGAAAATTTTGTTTTGCATTCAAATTTAACCCCCCAACAAAATCCATCCTAAATTACAATGCAGAAAACCCTCTTCCCAACGGATTTACTACCTAACACAAGGAATTAGATTTCATTGAAAATTTACAAAACCCATATCAAATCTTCATAGAAAAATAAGACAGCAGGAAATTCTCAAAAATGTATGCATCCACAGCAACCCAGGATAGAAAAATAAGGAATAACCAGCAAGGTAAAAAAAATACTGTACGCAATCCACAAAATCCCACTCGAAAAACCATTTCAAGAAAATAGAACGATTCAATTCATAAGATTGTTAAAGCTAGAAAATTATCAAAATGGGTGGTGTTTATCATGCTTGATTTAAGCTCCTGAAATTACATTAACATCTACCAAGACCTTACAACAACAACATCTGGCAACCTTCCTCTTTTTGCTTGTTTGGCATCTAAGATTGCTCCACATAATTTTATTTGACGCAAGTTGGGTGTGGTAAAATCCATGGAGGTTCTCCACCAGTGAATGGCCATTACATGAAAGTTTCAATTTCTTTTCAAACAAACTCTATTTGGGGGGAATTTTTAATCTAAACAGTCCACGCGGCTAATGCTCTTTTGGCTCTTCATTTCAAAAACACATGCTAAATGCATGTCTCCATTAAGGCATTTAAGACTTGGTAGGTGCCCAACAACCCACCACTCGCCAACAAGCAACCAAAATCTAGTATTAAGTAAAAATAAAATAACCAACACGTGAAGCATTAGTTTTATTAGGTAAATACCATGTACTGAGGCTAGGCCGCTGCCATGGGTGGTGAACTTGGTGGTTGCAAGCATTAAACCCAACATTAGATAAGCAATCTCACTCCTAAACATTGGCACCACCAAAAGGACAAACTCCTTTCTCCCACGCAAGCCAAGGTTAGCTCTAAGGAGGAAGATCAACAAAATAATTAAACTTACCTTAAATAATATTAGGCCCCTTTTTAAAACATGCACCAAATTACCCCCTAAATGTTTTTTGGATATTCCTTTACAGATTTTAAACAATAACATCACTAAGCAACCCATTTAATCAAATAATACGATAATCCTTTAATAAGATGGTTTGTAAATGATGTTACAAAACACATCCAATAACTAATAAGCATTTATGACAGCACCAGAAGGTATGACGGAAAGAAAAGATGCTAAATTTAATTTACAAAAATATTGTAATCACCTAACGATCAAAGGGAGCACACACAAACATTTCACGTTAGCAACTGCGGTCAAGAAAGAAAGAACATGATTCAACACTGAAAGGGGAATTACCTTTTCTATATATGAAATTTAATTAGATGGTTTTGGGGTTACTTCATTTTGTTGTGCATTGTATTTTGGAGTTTTAGCTTGAGTTGCTTGCTTGGGATTCTTGGATCTTTTGGATTTGGATTTGATCTTAGAAGGAGCTTGGAGTTGTGATTTTGGGATCGAGTTCTTAAAATGGCAAGGTAGGAATTACACCTACGTAATTTTACTTTTTTATATATATGTTTGTTGTATGTAAATGAATGGTTGTGTGTTCTTGTTTTGGGACCTTGGGTAGAATGAATTTAAGTATGGTGTCAGAGAAGGTTATGGGGATCTTTTGAGGGAGGCATAAGATTATTTTTCCATAATTTGGAGGGATTTTGGGTTGGGTGTCCCACCTTTTTAGATAAGAGAAATTCTTACTTATCATATATGTTTTATTTGAGAGAGGCATAAGAGATTGAGGGAGGCATAAGATTCTTATATGAATGTGCTTTGTGTTTTTGGAGGCTTCAAGGTGAACACTTAACCCATTGGGAGGCATAAGTGATTTCCCCATATTTCCTTGCTCCCTTGGCTTAGAGTTTTTAAGCCTTGTTTCAGATAAGTTACATTTTATTGATATTGTTGTTTGTGTTTGTATGTGTGCTAAAATATTGTTGGTATGTGTGTTGTAACGTGGAAGCATTTGTGAAAGTTTCCATTGGTTTTATCTATCCCTTATTACTCTATGGTTAGGGCTCAAGGGATAATTAGGGGGATAACATCTTCTCCTCATTTGAATATTGGTTGGGTGGAGATCGTTGCCTACTCCCCCTTGCTTGTTGTTGTGTTTGAAGTGGAAGAAAATGGTGGAGCTCAAGTTGAAGCCTTGGACATAGTTGTATTTTGTAGAAGACAAGAGGTACTCCTACCTTTGTAAAAGAAAATCCATGTTGCCTCCACTTAAATGGAGGGCTTTTGTAACTTGTATTTTAAAGTTTCAACTTCTTGTAAATTTATTATGTAAGATTAATTTGTATAGGTTATCCAAAAAATGTTTATTTTGGAAAGGAGGCATGTGAAGTTGTATCTTATTGTTATTACATCTCCTTCAAACTTGTAAATTATACCAAGAGTGCATTTGAATTGTCAATGGAAAATTATTCTTATTTGGAATGGAAAACTTATTTTCAAATTTAAAATTTAAATCAAAAATTTGTATTACAGATTCATTCTAAAAGAATAGTGTTCTTTTATGGAAAGTATATGTTGATTTTCTTTTGTAGAATTATTGACAAATTTGAATTGAAAAGAAAAAAAATTATACTTAGTGATGCTTAAATTTGCTCCTCCTTGGGATAGATACATTCATAGCTAAATAAATTCTTGTAGCCAAATTTTAAACCATATTACAACAAAAATATATACACTTAATTTTTTTTTGGGGGGGGGGGGGGGGGGAAGAAATATGCTCCCTATTATTTGTGCAATCCTCTCTTAAAGGAAAATTAATCATGCATTGTGTAACTTCATATAAAATATATTAGAACTTTAAGTTATGGATATATAGTTCTATATATTAACTATACTAGGTTATCCTAAACTAAATCATTTAAACCTATAATTAGAAATAAAAAAAGAAAGAATATATATGTACATACACACATATATATAACAAAGTAATGTTGATTAATATTTTGGATCAACTTTGTGCCTCGTATAAAAGCAAAGTGTTTAATCAAACAAAAAAAAACCTTGTATTAAATTTTGGAGGGCTCGTATATCTTGGTTGATTTACATTCATACATACATACACATATATGTATGTATATATATATATATATATGTATGTATGTATGTATGTATGTATGTATGTATGTATGTATGTATGTATGTATGTATGTATATATATATATATATATATATATATATATATTGTCCACACAAAACTCTGCATCCATGAGTATATTTCATCTTAAACCAGAAATAAAATGGAGCAAAATACCCATACCTTAAAAGGTTAATCCCCTTCTACTTTGAATTAATAAATAAATAAATGATGTTTGTGCAAAACTAAAGTGGCTAAGTGGATATTTTTAATTAAATTAATTAAGGGGTTAAAAGGACAAGTGTTTATATGAAAATTAATTAATTGGAATAAAGGTTTAATAAAGGTTTAAACGACATAAGTAAATATGACTTGTTTAACTTAAGAATTGTTTTATAAAATTTATGAGGGACCCAAGTGGTTTGAAGTCCCACTTTAAAAGTCATGAGAGTAATAACTATTTATAAAAAACATTTAATTAATGATGAAACCCACCAACTTAAAATTCTAACAAAAATCATGAGAATAATAACTAGTTATGAAGGTCAATTAATTAATAATGAAATCCACTAACTTTAAATTAAAAAACAAAAAAGTGTCTTATTTGTCAATCTGATTGATTGATCATTTCCGCGCCCTACCAATATTTCTACTATTGCTTCAAATTGTGTTAAACTGTACAGAAAACACACCACTAAACTATAGCATTTTGAATCCCTAATTATGATGCAAAATCCTCAAATTAGGATGGTTATTTAAATACTTTTCTCCGCCAATATTCTTTGCAAGGAGTGGCCAATAATTTCTCTACTTCTAACGTCGAATTTCTTGAAACTGGTAACCTTTAGTGGACAGTTCTTTGAACATTTCAATATCAGTCAAACATGCAGTAATTTGCAATAAACTCTTAACCTAGAAGTCCAGTGCATGAATAACCTTTAGTCTTATGAGTGCTTATCGACACTAAACTAACATGGAGTATTCGGTCAGCAGGCCGGTTAAAGGTCATCCATGCACTTGACCTTTAGGTTAAGGGCCTCTGCAGACTTTTCCAATGTAAATTTGATTTTGAAATTTATTTGATGCATCTTCTCACTGCTGCACAAAACATAGAAAAAAAAGACAAATAAATATTATTAGTCGATAGAAATAGATCAAAGAAAAGTAGAACAAATTTACAGTAACTAAGAAAAACTTCAGAGTTTCTAGAGGAAACAGGAGACATCTTTGATCATCCTGTGTTTATACTATTTTTTTTATTTTAACTATAATCTTACATAATATCTCCGCTACAGAACTTAAGAATATTATTGGGCGAGAATGCCTTAGATTTAGGGAAACCTACAATATTCTCCTCAATAAATGGATGTCATTTCTCCCACAACCGCCATTATTGAGCCACTAATGAAATCACTGAAGTGGGTGAGGTTTGAACTTTCTCAGCGAGATGACAGAGACACCAAGATTAAAGAAATTGGTCCACCTTAGCTGTTTAAACTACACCCAGCCACCTGATCTACCTCTGAAAAAGAGTAAAAAGAGTAACAAGTTAAAGAGATCTGATTGTGATACTAAAATAAATATTTGTCTTCAAAGTGCAAGCAATCTGTACCTTAATTGTCATGCCCATTAAGGGAAAATCAAACATTTTCTACGATGATCTTTAATATTGATCTGAACACTGATTAAAAAAACTGTCAGTAGAAAACCCACAAGATAATTACACAAGAAGAGTCATTTAAGTTTATATGAGCCATCATAAACGTGATATGAATAAATCTATACTGTCCAATATTTTCCAACATGGTAATGAGAGTACCACTTTGCAATTGCATGGAAGGAGGAGAACCAAATGTTTGAGTAAAAGTATAATGCCGAAGCTTCCATAAAGATTTGCCATCTTTGTACTACACTTATTGATGTACTACTCTTAGTACTATAACTGTACTATTTCACCAACCGTAATGATACGCTTATTTTAAAATGTTATCCATATCATATATGTTAAACCTTGATCACTAAGTATTCTCATCACCCCATAAAAAAGAAAGATGAACTACCTGGTAGATAAACAATAGCCCCCAAAAATGGTAAAATTCTCAAACACCCAATTTGCCAAAATATAGGTTTATTATTTATAGGCTTTTTTAATAAATCAGGGATTAAATTCGTGTGAAACAATTTTTGACTGATGGTAATTTTTTAATATTGTCTTTCAAAAATATAAAAAAAGTATTATTTGAACAGTAATTTATATTTATTTAGTTTTTTATGTATATTATATATATTATTATAACTTATAAAATGACCGTGAAACTATGAAGATGCAAGTCACATGTGATGATTATGTCAAATATTTGTAAGTATTTTACGACTAAAATCAAGAAAAATGTATAAATGGCTGTCAAATTTAACTCTTGTAATCATTACACTAATTAAAAGGTAGAGCTAAAAATAAACAAACTATTTTCATCCATTTATGAGATATAGCAAGTTCTAATATATTTAAAAATATATTTTGCATTATATGGAAAAACAATAATTTGAAATGAATTTATGTTTAGTTTGGTTAAATGAGCTAATAGCGTTTTATATGAACAATTGATGTGTGTATAGAAATTTATTTATTGATATATTGAAATCTTCTTAATCATGAATTACTCCAAAATGATTCTTTCAAATCATAACTTACTCAAAAATATCTAACTCCGATTTAACACATGTAATATATTTATTATTGAAAGATGCGGAAAAGGATTGACATTTATATATTCAATTATTTATAATAAAAATTAAAAAATATTACTTAACAATACAATTTATATGGAGTAAAAATTTTTATAAATTTTGTTAATGATATCGATGCTTTAAAACACAAATAAAACCAGATGCAACATTAAAAATAAAATTGAAAATATTTTAAAGATTAAAATAAATCAACAATAAAAATATTGTTTGATTTTTTGTGTCCAACCCTACCCAGGATACAACCTCATTAAAGGCTTGTTTATCAATTATTCTTAATATAATAGTTGATTATGTTGACTTTGTCATTTTAAAGAATGACACTATTATTATTATTTTTAAAAGACACAAACAAAATGAAAAATATACATTTATTATTTGAAAAGATAAGAAAAAAAACTCAAGATGTTCAAAAAATTACTATAAAATGAAAAGATTAGAGTTTGGACAAATAGATAATTTTCAAATTTTATTATGAACAAAAACATAAATTAAAATGGAGAATATTTTAGCCATTGCCATTTGAAAATTCAAGAAATGGTTTACTTTTTGAACAACTAAATCCGCATTGTAAGTAAATCTAGTCTAAGTAAACAATTCCCAAATCAACACTTTCATTTATTCTCCACCCTACTTTAACATCCGCAAGAGTTACCCCAGAAATATTTAAGAAGAAAGGGTTCCCGTCAATTCTTATTATAGGAAATTTCAAATTTGTAGAAAAAACAAAATCCATGTTATATTTGTACATCATCTCAAGGACATTTCACATTTCAGAGATTTAACTGGTTCTGTTTGGTTTAATGAATAAACACTATTAAAACTATAAACATAACACCTTCACAAATATAGAATTTAACATCAATTAATATAAAAAATCAAAGAGATGAAAATGAAAAGAAATTAAAAATTAATACATAACATAAAATGAAAAATATTGTAATTTAAGTTTAAATGTTAACCATGTCTTTCATGTCTATATTAGATAGTAATTTAAAAATGCCACATGATTTTTATTGTAATGCCCTGTTCTACGTTACACCTGTTCATCCTGTGGTGATCGAGTGCTAAGCATGGAGTGTCGTTGTGCCTTCGTCGACCTCGATTGCTAACCATTATGACTATAATTGATAATTATTTCACAAGCTGTAAAATGATAATAATGATAATAATAATAATAATAATGACATTATGATTGTATTATCGATCAATGATTGTATTTTATTATTACCTTCTTTATATCAATTGTTATCGATATCATCCTCTGTTATCGTTAAAATATCCTCTTGATTTGTTTTTCGCTCCCGCTGATCGAGCCTCTTTGCGCAAATGAGGAAGAGTAGGTTTTGTGGTGGCGCCATGGTTTGGGAGTGGCGTTCGCGTAAATATTTCTTTTAATCGCTCAACCCACCCACTTTTTCAGGAGATACAACATGGTCACGAGCTGACGCATGGCTAGTTAGCTTGACTGGGTGTTTTAGGCTTCAAGTCTACACAAGCAGTATTAAGGCTCGTGTAACCATTCGCTTATTGTGGTGCCCCTTTCGCTTTTACCACTGGGGCATACCTGAGATCCAGAAAAATAAAAATGAAATAGAATAACGATATAAATAGAATGAGTTTTAGAATAAAATAAATAAAAATAGAATAACAATAATAATGAAAGTAAATTTTTTTGAAACAAATAAATTAAAAAGAAAAAGAAAAAAAGAAATGGAGTGGAGGGCGTGGGAAGGCACGTGCTTTCTTGACAAGGTGCAGAAATTTTGGTGAATGAAATTAAGTGTTTGACCAATTGAAAGAATGGGACAGCTTTTCTGAGAGAATTGAAGGCAGGTGGGTGAGAGTTGGGTCAGCGTGTTGGCAGGGGGGCGCCCTCAATGGCTGTCACAGTCTCATCAAATGCAGGTAAACAATCTCCCTAATGTTGCGTCAATGGGTGTGGATTCTCACACTCCTAGTTGTACAGCCTAGTACCAACGTGGAGCATAGAAATGAAACTTTTGCTAGGAGAGTGCCGTGAGGAAGTATCTGGCTATTTGCAGTAGCTACAGGGCAGAGAAGTAAACTTATCCCAGAAAATTAGTGGCCTCCAGAGAGAGTTAAGTGCGACAGTTGCTGCAGGGCGATCCCAAAGAACCGTTGGTGTTGATCCTGATGTTCTGGTTGCACGTGACAACAGTCGATATTAGTTGTTGTAGGATCTTGCAGCTATAGTAGAAGATTTTTTTTTTAGCACCCCAGCAAGCAGGTTATCCATCTATCGTTGTTTTCTATTCTGCTATTGAGGTGCATCCTCAGATTCAGGTTTTTCCCCTTTAAGATATGTTCTGCTCAAAATCAACGAAGTGACAGTGAGAGTGTTGCAAGGAGACTCTATGTTGACGCGATGGGAGGATCATTTTATGTGTTATGTCCATTCTGTTTCTGGTCATGTTTGTGCCCCGTTCTGTCCATTCTGTTTTTGTAATGTGTTGTGCATCTGTGTAGTGTGAATGTGCCCGTTCTTTCATATGTATAATGTGCTTGTTTTCAGTGCTTGTATTTATGTGCTTCTATTTCTGTTTGTGGCCATTATGTGCATTATTTCAGATTAGAAAACAGAAAAAAAAATGGAGGCAGCACCTTATCATGAGCCGAGAGCGGTTGAGCGGCCATTAATTGCGCAGGGTAGACACAGAAACAGAGGCCAAGGAGGGTGACTTTGGATATCGAACACCACTTGCACAGGGAACTTGCACTTGCAGCTTTCAATTCTCTCATTGGAAATCGAGCACAGAAATTGAATTCACTGCGGTGTGTCCAATGAACAAATGGGAAAGTCTTCACGAGAGCAGTTGAGCGGCCTCGTTAATTACGCAGGGTAGACACAGAAACAGAGGCCAAGGGTTTTTAAGTTTTTCTTGCTGTCGTAGCATTCCTCTACATTACTCTGTTTGATATAGATTTATTGTAATTTTTTTATTCAAATCATAGACGTTTTGCTAGGTGGAGGAATTTTTTCGAAATGCCTCTAAAATTCTAAATGAACATTTTGTTTCTCATATCTTTTTGCATCTGCATACGGTAGATTTTTCTATTGTGTCTTTGAGCTTGTAGGATAACATTTATCTTCCAACTTCACCTGATTGCCTGGGTTTACAAGTTTCCAGGTTCTGAAATTTCAGTAACTAATTTATATATTGGATTTATTTGTTGTCCTGTTTGTTGGGGCTTCAGCACTTTGTTTCCCCTTAGTTTTAGTAAGTAATGTATATGTTGGATTTATTTATTGTTTTGGATATGAGGGCCACCTTTATTTGGTATTCACACTGATGATTGTTTTTCCATTTTCTACAGAGTTTCAGAAATTATATTTAGGGGTTAGTGAAATTCCTCGGTTGTTAATATCTATGTACCAATGTAGTTAACATGTAGGATTTATAGAAATAATCCAATACCGAGTAATGGCTAGTTGCAAGATACTGGTAGATTAAATGTGGTCCTTGATTATATGTTACTTGTGTTTATCTGTATTAAGTTTAGTGCATTGGTTGTGTGGGTTTTCTATGGTGGTTGTGATGCTCTTCAGAACAGAGTGCTTCTATCTTCCCGGAGTTGCTCCCGAGGATTCCAAGAAGGCATGTTTCAATCACCCCCTTTCCTATGCCAAGCATGGCCGTTAACAGGGTATGGATCTTCAGCAGGTGGAGGAAGAGAAGTTGTGCAGGTTGTGTTGTTGTTTCCCGAGCCGTGGTCGATGTGGTTATTGGTTGGAAGAATTCTAATCAGGCATGTTAAATCTACTCCTTGTAATAGTTTTCTACCTTCTTTCAGTATCTTGAAATGAATTTTCTTTCCTATTGAATAGCGCCTAGACAAATGTTTTCGTGGTTGTTTATATCGCTGCCTGATTGTGTTGGTTGTTCCTTTAAATCTCGATCCAATTTCGCTGGTTTTGCTTGGAATGTTCTTTCCTCCCTTATAGCTTACTCTATTTCATATTTGTCTAAATGGGTTACTGCAATTTTGAGTGATGCAATCTAGTTCGTAGGGAAGGAAACATTATTGAGTTTTGTTTGCTTATATGACTCTCTTTTAAAAGAATTTTTGTGATGGTATTTATAATTGAAGGCTTACTACATGGAAGGTTAAGCCTTCATATCTCTATTTGGTTGAATAAATACGTATTTCCTGTTTAGGGCTCTCCTGTTTTGCTAAAAGGTACATTAATAGCGACGTTGTGTTCTAAAACTTGTTTAAGCCTGTGGGCAGTCCTTACTTTTTGTTTGATTAGAAAATGGCATTTGGGTTTTGTTTTAGAACTATACATGGTTGACTGTTGTACCTAGTTCTAGAGGATGAATATCCTGACATCTATTTTGGCCTCTATGTGTTGAGAAAATTACTATACCTACTATCTGGTTCAAACTCTTGTTTGATTAAAGTAAGGGGGAAACATTGTAAGTTTTATTGAATGAAATCTCTACAAATATTTACTAGGGGTCACGAGCAAACTATTAATAGCTAGACTGAAACAAAAGTTGTAGGTGAATCCATGGTATTGGACTCGTGAACCCGTTCCTGTTAGATGATAGCTGATTATAGTGATAATATAATAGGTGGCTATTATATTCATCTGTTTGATATTTGCTAGACTTTTCCCTGATAAGCCCACATGGATCGGGTAAAATTTCCATCTTCTATACCATTGGCAAGGAGCTCATAGAACTTCTAGGCCTGACTGCACTGCGTAACCTTCCTGATGGATATGTGTGTTGGTTCTTATTTTGTGCTTGTACTCATGGTAAGGTCCTTTGATTCTAGGGCATCACTGGTGTATTACCCACCGTGTATCGAATCCCTTTGTTTTCGAACTCGAATATCTTATACTTCAACTTGGTTACTAAAAGTCCCATTTTGTGGCTTTGTTAAGGAAATCAATTTTTATCTTTATTTTAAAATACTTATTGACATTGTCAGAAATATATAAAAATTATTAACTACTTTTGGGTTTAGCCTTCGATTACATTATGAAGAGAAGTTGACGATTAGGATAAGGTTTGTTGGAAGAATAATGGCCCTTTTTGTGTCTCATTTGTATGCGTTTGGAAGGGTGGATTTGTTTTGTTAACTAGTACTACGTTTAAGAAATCCTATAAGGAAGTAGTGGTAAAATCCTTGGTTAAACTAAAACTATAGTTGTTTTCTTTTAGGGCGTCGAACCCTTATTACTATGAAGCCTTCCCCTGGGAGAATTGGATAATCGTCATTTTGTTTCACGCCTACGATCATAATTAGTATGTTTTGTCTTCTCTTGGACCCCTTTAGATAGATGGATTGAGTATTGGATTCCAATCACATAATCCATAGGATCACATGAAGGAAATATCAACCCTCTTGACCTTCTTGTTCCTAACCCATAAGGTCTTGCCTTGATTTATGTAATTTTTGTTCTTACTGGTATTTTGACTTTCTCCTTGTTGGATGGTTTAGATTTCTCTCTCATGTGATTAATCTTGGATTTTTGGGTTGTGTTTTAATCCATTTTTGAATTAGAACTTTCCTTTCTTGATATTGTTAAATGTTAGCTTACTGTTGTAATGAGTAGCCTTAACATGCTCAGTTCTCACGAACTGATTCCAGCTAGTATTTGTGCAGATGGATTATGCGAGTAGATTAAAGGAAAGAGTTGTAAAGGTTTCATCAGTGCAATTTATGAAGTTCCTTGTAAAAATGTCCAATGTGAGGTAAATTTTGTAATAGTGCTTGCAAAGGAGTTAGAAAACCTCTTGCCTTGGGTTGTTCTGAAATTTCGTGATGATGTTGTCTTATCCTTTTGTAGGTTAACTGGAAAATTACCTCTGTGAGAAATAATATTCAATCTTGACCTTGTTATGAGTATTCTTTTGGTGATATCATTTACAGTCATGGAAATTTTGTAGCATGGCTTGGCTTATTTTGTTACCTTCTTGTTCTTGACCCAAGTGAAATCCAATCTCTTGACTTCTTTGGTTCATGTGCCATGTTGAATGGAAATGTTATAACCGTGGTTTGCGTTCTTGTTAAATAACGATAATTTCTTCTTTCAGGTCATAATGCTTATTGGTTTAGTAACCCTCCATGGTACTAGTATCAATGTTATTCTAGGCATATTTTAGTGGGTTGAAACCCCCTTTTTCTAAATATAATCAAAGATAAAAGAAGAGGAATACATAGATGAATAAATAAAGAAGATAATAATGAAGTTGTATTTGGTTGATAAAATTAAGAGTCTTTAATTGGAAAGAAAGTGTTTATCTAACGATGTAAAAAAAAATTAAAATAAAAATACCTACCATTGCTAACCTTAAGCTATGGATTAAACATTTTCCTCTTGTTGGGAAACGTTAATTAATTTTAAAAAGTAATATCACTGTTGGCTTTTGGGGATATCGGTAGATCTTATCTAGTACAGGATTTTGAATAAAAACACATTAAGTATAATGCTTCCATGTTGGGAACCCCTGTGTATCCCCCGACGAACTTAATCAAGATGATTTCTAAATGAAGCTTTTACCAAAATTCAATTGAACTCTTAAGACTCATTAAAAGACCGGTTAATAACTAAATAGATCATAATAAAATAAATTATCTTCTCTCTCTAACCATTACCATGGTACCTTGTAGTCCTTGTCTAAGCTATGATAAATTTTTAATTCTTGATCAAAGATGATTAGGGTTCTGAACCTTAACGATACTCCTCTCCTTTTGATCTTATGCTTGCCTCCTTATGTAATGTGGTTGGTCTTTTGCCATGTCCTTTCACAAGAGAAAAGTAAATTGTCCTTGATAGGTGTGAATGTTTCCGTGCTGCCTTTATGGTCATCCTTGTATCAGGTTGTTCACAGTGTTAGTTGTATCCTTGGTGACGACATGTTGCGTCATGTTATGTGTCAAGCAAGTTCAAAAAAAAAATTATCCTGTATTTCACTGTGTTGTTTGTGTGTGAATTTTTGGGTCGTTACATTTGTGATCAAATTTATTTTAACTAGATCCTTCTTCATTGTGATTCCTGTAAATAAATTGATGAGTTTTCATCTTTAGAGGGGTTTATAACTTACTAGTTACTCTTAACCGCATATGATAATCCCACATACAAATCTTTTTTATTTAAACCAACTGATGTGATCATATTTATTTTAGCCAAATACTTCTCCATGGTAATTCCTATAAACAAATTGACCATAGTTTTCAACTTTAGAGGGGTTTATAGCTTACCAATTACTCTAAACCACATATGATAGTCCCACATACAAATCGTTTTTATTTAACCCAGTTAATATATTCTTCCCAGCCATATCTACATATTTATAGTTCTCTCTTCCTTTTTAATAAATATATAAATATTTTATAAAATAAATAGAAAATCTTATTGTTGGTACTTTCTAATTTAATTGGAATTGAAGATTTTTTACCTAGATATTCAATTACAATTACTAAAGATGGGCACAAATCTTAAACACATAGCAGATGTGAAACTCTCAGATAGACATTCACTATTACAAAATAAAATAACATATTTCTATGGAGTGTCCATAAATACACTAAAAAATAAACATAAAAATATTTTAAATCGTTCCCTAAACTACCATTCCTTTCATAAAAACTCTTCCAGATGTGAACCCCTAATTATCATGTAGAGAACTGAACGCAAAATTGTTGAAATACCAGCTTTTTCCAATATATTTTTCACTCTCGACTTGCCAATGGTGAATATCTCACATCTTCAAACTAACAATTATCCGGTCTAACAGTTCATTGGTCATTTTAATATCATCAAAACAAACATTGATTTGCAATAAATTCTCTCAGCCTAAAAATCCAGTGCATGAATAAACTTCAGTTTGATGAATTTTTAAAGGATCTGAGAGCATCCAACCAACCTCCCAAAGGTCATTCATAGGTTATTGTGCTGACAAAAGCTCATCCATGCACTTGACCTTTAGGTCGAGGGCCTTTAAAACTCTTCCCAACTTGTGTAACAGATATAATATGAGGATTCTTTTTGCAATTGAAAATTAAAGATGTTAAAGCAAGAGAACCAGCCCTAAAGTAAATAGTAGCGCATTCACGTTGACAGTATATTAAACTACCTTAAGTTTGAATAAGAAATATTTTTCATGTAAAAATCATAATCATTACCATTTATCCAGAAGACAGGTTGCGCTTCATTTATTCAAAAACCCTGCATCTTATTCAACATGAGGCGAGTTTTGTCTTCTTCATAAGTTGCCAAACGCCACCCATTTGGAGTGCAATAATTCCTCTCAATTTCCATGAGATAGATGATTTTTTCTTCTCCACAGACGTAGTTTTCAGCTTCTCAGCCACGGCAGAACTTATTTAATACTCTTGTTTAAGATTTAATAATAAAACAATAATTTCCCTCTCAATGTTATCACCATTAATTTTATTAACAGTTTTTTTAATAATATGGTTGAAATTAAATACATTGTTAAAGCTGGAACTTAATAATATGGTTTAAAGGAATGAAACTATAAGGCAATGCCGTCTATCTATGCATAATTCAATGAATAGAATAGAATATAATACAACGACAAAGTCGTTCCATAGTTGTAATGGGCACGCCAAGGCACCTAGGATGGTAACTTGTGAGCTACATGCCCTGCAAGCAAAATATGCTATTTTTGTCTTTAGCAAATGGTAGCATGCTATTCAAATTAGATGTTCAAAGGTTGATATATTCAAAGGTTTGATCATTGTCATGGCTGTTTTCATCGAAATATATCAAATTACAATATATGTACTGTTATTATAGGAATCTTTTCCTTCAAAGCTATGGCCTAACTTCAAATGGACAAGTTGATATTATTTGAATTAGACTTGTGTGGATTTTTTTGCTGATGATTTTTTAGAGTCCTCTTCAATTTTGTATGGAAAGGTGGTCTTTTAGTGGTGTGCAAGTGAGTGATATGTTTAATTTCACATGCACAACAAGTTTAGTTAGTGTAAGTAGAATAATATTTTGTAGTTTACGAGGATTAAATCTTCCATAAGGTTATAAAAGAGGTTTCGACCACTTGGATCATATAAGTTTTGTGAGTGTTAATTAAGTTTTTTCTTTGTTAATAATGATTTTGACAAAGAGAGTTGATGTTGTGCCCTATGTATCTTTTTAATCATTTTTTCATTAGGTTTTCAATTTCACGAATCCAAAAGAGTAGCTAAGATTTTTAGGGTTAATTTTATCACAATAGGATCAATTTCATCTCAATAATTCTCATCTACACATGAAACAACTAATATTCATATTCATAGAATTAGAAGTATTGTTCCTTTGGATTATCTTGTGGTAACTAGAATGCTACCATATTTTTGGGGATTTTTGGGAGGAATATTTTTCCTTTTATAGTAAGGACCAATTTTTTTTTTTTTTTAAATTCTTTATTATGAGATCAAAGGGTGATTCCTTTGCTTCTTTAAATAAAATTACATTTTTTAGGGGTTATTTTTAATAGTTATTTTTGACAAAATTTTTAATTTATAGAGTTTTTTCAATCAATCAATTTTAGAAATTTGTTTCGCCAAATATTCCAATAAAATATACATATATTCGTAAAATTCACCAAAATATATATGTTTTAGAAGAAAAATCTATATTTTTCCTTAGAACTCGTATACCATGCATATGTTTACCAGATTTCAATTATAAAATATTTGTCTATATAATAATATATCACTAAAAATTACCTTATTTCAAATATTTGTGGAACTTTTTCAAGCACTTCATTATGTGTGAGGACTAGAGATGCTTGGATTTTTTTCTTTTGAGAGATATTTGATCTTCGCCCCTGAAGAATTGTTGCTTTTATTCAAATTATTTTTCCTTCGATATTTAGTAGGATGCAAATTCATAATATAATTATCAATAAAAAAAATTTTTATAATACTTGTTCTCTTTATTTCTACTTTAATTTAATTACTTTCACTCTCTTTCTT
This sequence comes from Taxus chinensis, assembly GCA_019776745.2. NCBI lineage: Eukaryota > Viridiplantae > Streptophyta > Pinopsida > Cupressales > Taxaceae > Taxus > Taxus chinensis. Next base: position 465,910,982 of record CM034155.1, on the reverse strand, counting down.
TATTTCACATTGCATTTTTATGCCATATTAACACCTTTTTTTACTCCTCTCAAGCATTGATATTATTATCATTAAATAAGAGATGGAAATTCAAGTGATATATATATATATATATATAAACACTCATCGTGTCACTATTAGAAAAACATGATATGTGAGACAATGGTTATTTAAATTTAATGAAGATGAATATAATACCTTTTTGGGAAAATTTTATGGTTAATATTTTTTTAATTAAAAGAAAAGATATGGTTTTTTTTGTTAGAAGTACAAATTGGTGAATATAGTTAGAGATTTTGATGAATAAGATCTTATATTATATTAACAAGTAAAATCATAAAAAATAATTTACAAAAAAAATTATGATCTAGGTTTGTTTTCGCATAGTTGGAGATTTCACTAAACAATGTGTGATAAATTAAAAAATAAATAGATAAAAATATATATTTAATTAATTAAATGATACATGTAGAAAAGAGAATTTATTCAATAGTATATTTCTTAATTTATTGACTTAAAAAAACTTACAAATACAATATAAAACCTTCAAGACACTATAAAACAAGGCACACATGCATACACAATCGTGTTGGAGCATGCAACCTTCCAATACTAACCCACGTTTATCTTCAACATTTTCAACATGTTCTTAAAAAAATAATCATAATAACTTTCTCCACAAGAGAATATGCACTTTTTTATGAGTTCATCAAAGCGGCTGACGATGAAGTGTCCTTTGAAGAAGCAAGGCTAAAAATGGAAGAGGATTGATTTGGAAAATTAGAAGTTTTTTTAAATTTTGATTCTCTTAATGTTCCTTTTGCGAATTCCATCTCTAGTGGTGGTTTGGCCCCCATTCATTTTGACCCTGTCTCTCTTAAAATATTAAATGTTTAGGAGGGCCCGAGGTGTAAACACTATCTAAAGACAACCTTTGGCTCGCAAATGGATCTTAAGGATCTTGTTGTGGATGATGGCTGAAATATTTTCTGCCATAGCAAGTCTAAGTTGAAATGATTTTTTTCATGATTTGGTGATTAACTAAATGGTGGAATTATTAAGTTAATCTAAACTAGGAATAAAAAAAAAATGTAGTAAATAAGTATGAAAAGTGACCCAAGAAACTAAGCTAATGAAAATAGAAACCCTAATGTGAAAAAAGAGTAAGGAAATGACTTAGTTGATTTGGAGGCTGATTTGGACTATGTCGTAAAATAAAATAAATATGTTGGAAGTAGGAAAAAACATGTAGAGGTCCTGAAAAGGAAAGATTTGAGTTTTTTTGTTAAACTGGGGCACCTGGGAGAGGATAAAGGTGCTTGTGGGTACCCTAGTATGATTTATGGGTACCCTGGTCCGTGCAGGAGGTCCATAAACCAAACTTGTAGGATCAGATGATGATTTGAATCCTTCCCCTTCTATCACATGTAATTCATTGCTTTGTGTTGAATGTCATTAGTGATCAATGATTAAGTATAGACCTAAAAAACCCCAAAACAAGCATCAAACCCTAAAAAAGAAAAATGAAAATAAAGGGGTTAAACTGTCCTCAACGGCCACAATGGTGGACTTACTAACTAAGTGATGCACTACATTACAGACCGAAATATAGTTCTGAGTGAGTGTGTGTGAATTATGCCCCAAGTGATTTTATGTCAGAAACACTTTATGAAGTAGCGGGCTATAACTAAGTGTAGAAAATGTAATAGATGGTGAATGGAATAGAATAGAATTACCTCCTATGATGTGTGATGTAGATGAACTAGCCTTGTCCATTGTGATGGAGCTAGATGGATGCAAATGAGCTCTAGATGCCTTAGATGGATGCAACTCTAGGTGGATGATAGTAGTCACTAGTTCTTGGTCCCTCATTATAGTCTCATAACCTTATATTTATATGGTTCTCTTGTCCTAATTTTGTAATTAACCTCAAAATGGCTGACCACCAAAAAGATAGGAAGCTCAAACAACTAGAAAATTCTAAAAAAGTGGTGGGAAAGTGTAAAAAGAATCAGGGTGCCCCGACTGGGACCATGAAACCCATATTGGTCACCCCATTAATAGCCTAGACACGTAAGGAAAGTGGAAAATAATGCAGGATGATAAAAAAATCCTGGGAAAGTGTGCGGTGAAGTTCGGGAATGATGACATAAACTAAAAATGGCCAAGAGACACGGGTTAATAAGTAATTTCTTCACTCAAAAACCATATGAATAATAGTATGATACCAGGACTAAATATTACCCAAATATTATGATTTAGTGTCTAAATTTTCCCACACTTTATGTTGGCGAGTGGAACGCTCAGTAAAATAAAGTAGATAGAGATGTTTACCTAATGTCCATGTATAATTATTTAGAAAGTGTGCCGAAGGAATAGACAAAGCGTGGAGTGAAAAAAAATATGATGGAGAGTGGAAAATAAAGATGAAAAAGTGCAAAAAAGTGATGAGAGTGAACCTAGGATGGAAATGTGTGTGTATCTTATGATGTGTGTAATGTACCTTCATGTTAGTATGATGTGTGTTGCCGCAAAATGTTGTTGTTGACATTATTGTTGTTGACTTCTTACTTCTCATATGGACGGACTTGCAAGGGGAAGAAAATCAAGTAGTCAAATACACATGTATATGTAAAAACACATGTAAAACACACATGTATATGTATGTAAAAAGCATTTAAATGTAAAATACGCAAATGAAAAATAAAACATGTGCACCCGGCCCATGAGGAGATAGAGAGAGTGTATATGGATATCCTATATTGTTGGTTTTTTTTGGGCAATACAATGCCATAGGCCAAAGAAGTATAAGGAGGAATCCTTCTGTGTCATCCAACCTTTAACTGCAACCCTAAACATATATCAAGATATCTTTGTACTGACTGGTTTTTTGAGTGATTTGACACCGGCTGGTAGAAGAATTTTTTGGATGAATTTCGTAGTATCCTCCAACCGTTAACTCATCCTTATAATGCTAAGTGTTAGAATCATAATGGACTGAGAGCAGATGTAATGCCTCAATTTAATTTTAATGAAATGGAATGATTTTTTTTTAAAAAGGGGAGTCTTTTTGCTTGGAGCCATCAGTGGTTGAATTGGCAGAAGAAGATTAATTGAGGGCGGTTGAAGGATTCAATGCAGTTGGTGGGTAGAAATGGGAAGTGGCATGGAGTCTAGGTGGCGTGTGTCGAGAGAGGGACATGATATGGTGTGGTGGCGGTTGTTCATACCTTTCATCTTACTTACACATTAACACATGCACCTTATTTGAGATCCAAATGCATTAACCAACAAAAACCCAAGCTATCTTTGTGAGTTTAGTAGTTTTGGATTGTTGCTGTGAGGGAAAAGCTTCCTAGGAAACACTTCAAGTAAGAGCATCCCCTATATCGTGGGCAGTATTTCTTTGTTTGACCAAATGAAAAAAATATATCAAGAAATTATTTTATGGAATATGGATGCAGTAGAGTACATAAGACATGGCTTCCCTTATGAGATAGTCACACTGCTTCACCCATGCAACAAACAAGTCTCTAACCTGATCATTTTTCCTTCCTATGCACTCCCAGCAATTACCCGAATGGGATCTCTGGAACAAGATACAAGTTTCCATCTCAACATAAATATTTAGGAATTTTTTCAAATTCTATAGTTGCAAGTGCTCTAGTAGGTCTCACTACAAAATGTGGATTCCTATGTAAGGAATGCAATTTGTTCTCCTAAATTCCTGAGAGAAATATTGCCTCATGGACTACAATGAATACAAGATATACAAAAATGGGTTTGTTGAAAAGGCTAAGAAACTTTCGAGAAAATACAATGGGAAGGTGTAAATCCAAATTGCTCAGCTTTGTCTTCATCCTCCCAAATATGCGCCTTTTATTTGGATGTATTTTTTTAAAAAAATAAATATCGATCCTTGTGGTATGTTAGCTTGACCTGCATTATCATTTTGAGCTCGCGATTAGCTCTATGCATTCCTTTTGTTGTATTTAATCTGTTAGATCTCAGTTAATGGTGTTTGAAGAGCCTGTTATTATGGGTCTTTTACATGATTTACTTCCTTGAGATCTACACTTGCGCAGCCAAGTCATAGCTTCATTGACCTGAAATCACTTACGGTATTTCTCTCCTTGACTTGAGATATATCTTTGTTTTATTTGTGCCTTTTGCGAGAGTGGGATATGCTCAGCTTGTTGTGAATTATTTCATCTCTCCATGTTGTTTCAAAATAGATTCTACTCGAAATATCATATTTGTCTTTAGCACGGTCATGGTGACTATGTGGTTTAGCTTCATATGATGAAAACCTATCTCACTATGTTCTCCTCTTGAGCTCTTACCTTGTGTTAAACTCATGTTTTTTTAGTGATTTGTGCATAGGTTGAGCTTGAGCTCTCATTTATCAACTCAACCTGGCTTTGTTTCAACTACGCCATGTTGTGAAAAGTGCACTGGGATAACAATGGATTTAGGAAGTAGATTCATCCTTTAAGAAATGACAAACAAATATAGCTTCATGAAATGATTCATCTTCAACCTATGCACAAATAGTTTTATAGAAGCAGCTCTTAAGACTTTCAAGCTAGGGAATTTGGGAAAGTGTCCCAGAGGCATGCAAGCATTTGAAGAAATGGCTTCTGGAGATGCAAAATTGGGCTCCACAGCTTTGGCCGATTCATTTCCCCTCAAGCATGGTCTCCTTACCTCCATCTTCTGTAATTTTCGTAGTTTGGTTCTTCATTTGCATTATATTAGAAACATTAAACTACTAAATAATTTTACAATTGTATATGTAACAAAACTTAAATAGTGTATAGCAACAAAACCCCACCTTTTGATTTTCAAAACTATATTACCATTTGAACATCAACTATGGTTGCCACCATAACCTCATATGGTAAAACTCGGTTATCTGAACCAAGTACTCATGTTTGCTAATATTGTTAAGAGTTAGATGATTTGTCAACTACACACCACCCTTTTCTTTACTTGCACAGCCCTTTTTATTTACCTACAAATTTGGAAAAAACACCACATTTAGAGACTTTTTAAACAACCTTTTCAACCCCTATAAAAGAGAGGTCAAGCATTATATGTGTTCCTTGATATGAGGAGATTCACATCAAGCTTTAGATTGACCCCTGTCGACTATTTGTACTCTTTTTTCCACTCCTCTAGGAGTCCTGTTACCCATTTTTTTGCACTCTCAAGAAGCTACTAAAACTGAAAAGTTAGGTTTCGTATCATCCCGCCATTTGGACCCTGAACAACAAAATACTTTCTTGGCTTTAAAAACCAGTAGTATATTTACTAGACAATTACCTGGGACCTTTAGTATTGGTAAAAACAATCTTCTTGATAGTTTGGCAATTACATTTTGTAGGCCTCTGCTCCCGGTTTGACTTGGTCAAAATTGGTCCAATTACGACCGGTGGCTCTAGAAAACCTGTCGCCATTTGAATACCATTTGCTATTTCTCAGTTCGGTCGAATCTGGTGAATTATCCATATATCGGGGAACTTGTAGGAATTTTGTTGTTGTTTCTTCATCCATCGAATGTTAGATTTTGACGTCATTTTCTGAGCCCTCGAGATAACTTTTGATCATTTGCAACTACGCCAATTACGATCGATGGCCTTATAAAACTAGCGGCCAATCGTAAACCATTTGCCAGTTCTAAATTTTGTCAGTTCCTATGGACTATTGGTATATAAGTGGACACGTAAAATTTTAACTATGGTGTTTTATTCCTCTCAAAAGACAACGTTTGAAATTGATTTCTTAGCCTCCGAGCCTAAATTGAACGCTTTTACAACTAGTAGGAAAACGTAAACAGAAAGTTGTAGGACCCTTATTGGGTTGCCAAACCACCGTGGAAACTTTTTGACACTTGTAAATAACTGTTTGAAACTCTATCATGTGACGTGTTGTGTGCTATTAAACTTTTAGCAAAATAGTGTTTCTCTCTCTTCCCTATTTCTTTCTCTGTCCTTGGTTAAAAAAAAGTGAAATAAAATGAAATAAATATGTACCTCTAACCCTCTCCTTTAGAATGAAAAATATTATTAGTATGTAAATGGAAACCAAAGTCCTTAATTATGATAGATATAGGTGGATGACATGCCAGCGATTTATCATTGATTTCATGCTCACACGCTTTTGCAGGATGCAAGAAAGATGATGAAAAGACATGGTGTAATTCATTGTTTATTATTGCAATTTCGATAGGTCATTGTAGAATTTATATATGTATAATGTTTTTCCATGTCACAAAAATGTTTATATCTTAATTTTGGTAATATTTATGAGATGTTAGTTTTAGGGATACCTTGGGAAATGAACATTTAATCATAGGTGCAATTTTAATTCATATTTACGTATGGTAAAAAGGTTGGATATATATATATATATATATATATATATATATATATATATGTATATATGTATGTATGTATGTATGTATGTATGTATGTATGTATGTATGTATGTATGTATGTATGTATGTATGTATGTATGTATGTATGTATGTATGTATGTATGTATGTATGTATGTATGTATGTATGTATGTATGTATGTATGTATGTATGTATGTATGTATGTATGTATGTATGTATGTATAATACATACATACATACATACATACATACATACATATATATATATATATATATATATATATATATATATATATGTATGTATGTATGTATGTATGTATGTATGTATGTATGTATGTACGTATGTATATATGTATGTATGTATGTATGTATAATACATACATACATACATGTGCGTGCGTGCGTGTGTGTGTGTGTGTGTGTGTGTGTGTGTGTGTGTGTGTGTGTGTGTGTGTGTTTTAAATGAAACTTTAGATCATATTTCAACATTTGCGAAGTATGAAAAGGTTTATAATTGAAGATTTTGTAAAATGTTAGATGTTAGGGTTAAAGGGAAATGTTCCTCTACACATGGGCGTTATCTTGATCCTCAAATTTTGTATTGTAAAAGTTAGATATATATGCTAAATGAATTTGAATTTAAAATCTTGTAGTACATTTCCAGTGTTCAATAGACGATTAATTACTTAGTGTGTTGTATTCTTACCTTTTAAATGTAATAAAGAGATTTAAACGAAACACTCAACCCTAGTCTAAGATTCGTGCATAACTTGTCTTCATGTGTGATCCTTCTTACCATAGAAGAAATTGAAACTATAAAATGAACTTAAACTTTGAACTTGATGAAGTCTTCTAGTTTAAATAAATAAGAGCCCAATTTTGAGTTATCATCATAGTCAGTATGTTTAGCGATATTGTCATAAACCCGATGGTTAGCAATGACATGGTCTAACTAAATTCTTGTGTAAGAAGAACTAACACTTCCTTACGATCCTAGTGGACAACCTATTCTTATGAATATTGAAAGGAAACTCCTTGTGGGATCCAAATAACACAATGAAGCTAGTGAAATAGTTGTACTATGACTTAAACTCTTGTTAATGATCCCTTTAGATCTATAATGGGGCATAGAGCCCCGAGTGAAAATTAGAAATAAACCAAACCTTAGGTAGTTGATTAGGAGGTTAACTTGTGGTTATGTGTAGTTATAATGCTTCCAATTAGGTTCTTCTTAAATATGGAAGGCAAGTATCTTGGTAACTCTTTTTGTTAAAGTGATGCCAATAAGATACCTAAGAAACAATGTAGATGACATGAGAAAAAAAGAGCATATGTGATAATGGTTTAGGAACAAATTTTCACTTGAAGTCCTTATGGTTGATTTAAGCATTGAGCTTTTGTAAAGAATGGATAAAAATTGTTCTTGGTGGGACTAGGCATTTGAGCCAATATAGATTACACTAAAATTAAAATAAAATAAAATTATGACATGTAAATGCTTAATTGAATCAAACTAAATTTGGAACTAAAACAACCATAGTACGAGCACAAATGTGGTTCTAATGGAAGGAAGTTTATTGGAAAGGGAAACTTGAACCTTCACCTCCTTTGAATCGTATTACTTTTCCCTCAACAAATTTTGGTTGGTCCCCTTGCTTTATGAGGATAAAAAAAAACGTAAACCAAACATATTTTAAGAAACAAACCTTCAGCATAAGAACAAGAGAATTAGGAACTTTGTATGAAATTTGAAATGTACATCAAATAATTATGTAAGTTATGGAGATTTTCATAAGAGATAGAGGGCCAACTTAGATGGTCAAATTGTAAGTTTAATGTGAAATGAATATCAGAATCTGTAGGTGGAAAAAGGAGAAAATTATCCTTACATAATAATTTTATTGGAATTTTAATCGTAACGAAGATGTAATCATGGTAATAATGTGTTGTGGGTTTTCCAATCCTTGAGTCCCTTTTCTTGTGGTTGAGTTATTGCTTGTATTTTTTCATTGGAGAAAGTGTGGAATCAACATGTATATGGTGTAGTCGCGTGTCTATGTGAGTAAATGATTTATGTAAGTTTCTTGCGCATTTTTGAATTTCTCTTCTTGGGGCCCTTATGGTGTTGTGTAGTGAGCAATGTAAGTCAAACAAAAATATCCTGGTATTTTTATTGTTGTATTTATGTGTGTAAAATGTGGGCATTACAGTAGGGGTGAATTAGTCCTTATAAAAAATTTAAGTTAAACAATAGATATGAAACTCAAATTACAATATCCAAATAGCCACAATAACCAGTTATACAACTTTTCATGTTTTCATACCATAAATCATTAACAATGCATGAAACCATCAAAGCACAAGAACACCATGAGAACACAAGATATAAGTGGGAAAACCTCAAGGGGAAGAAAACCCAAGTAAAAAAAAAACATATATTGATATGTTTCAAAATTTAGTGAGACATCAACCCCACAAGGAGCACCGACCCCTAGTTTAGTAGAACACCGACCCTACAAGGAGCACTAACCTGTAATTTTGTGAAGCACCGACTTCACAAGGAGGCTACAAACCCCAAAGAAGATGAATCAATGATTTAACCACCTTATTATGTGTATATATTATATTTCTTTCTTCCAAAACTGATGGAGATCCACTTTTCATCTCACTTTCCTTCACTCAAACCCTAAGTGATAAATCTTCACAAAAGAAGCTCTTCAATCACTCTAATATTCATCAAACCCTTACTCTCATGTTATCTTATTTTTCTAAACCTGAAACAAACTCAATTCAGCCTCATTTCATGATCTAATACATGTAAACAACATCCACCTTGGTCGCACCACCTTGCACACACCTCCTTAGTTCATACAAGAACCCAAAACATGTATTTATATGTTTTTCATCTTTCAAACATAGGCCCAAAAGTTTCCCTCCAATTTTTTTGACCAATACATCAAGGAAATAATTAAAATATTAAATATAAAAGCTACAAGTGACACAATTAGGTCGGCCTAGCCAAAAACCTCATTAGATGTGCCAAAAATGGCTCAAAAGCCCATGGGCACAATCTTAAAATTGCCCTAATATGAGTACCATACCTTTTCATGACCCATGAACCATGAACCATTATACATGATTAAAATATCATAAAACAATCATACATGGTATCAAATAATATCAACCAATCAAATTATTTGATTTATGGTGCCCAGTTCCCTTTACAATTCTCAAAACAGGCGTTTTCTACACCCTTCAACACCTTGGAAACTTCATTTGATCACCAAATCACTTCTATTGAATCAAAACATGTCATGTATCCACTCAACATAAATTTCTATATCTTTATAAAACTTATAAGAAATTTATAATTCATGAAACAACTTTCACTTAAAACCATAACAAGATTTTCCTTCACCAAATCAACCTGCCAAAAACATTGTTTTCAAAGCGTAGCTCATAAAATCAAATATTCATGTAGTAAGTACCTAAAAATGAATTCATTGGATTAAAAATTCATCCCTATTCACTCTCTAGGTGATAGGAATCATCAGCAAATCCATTTCATGCTTCAACCAACATAAAATGTGCACAAAAATAGATCCTATCCTGAAAAGCCAAAAACCTCCTTGCCCAAAGAATTTATTGGAAACCATATCATATGACCTCATTATGAGGATATATATGTGTGTGTGTGTGTGTGTGTGTGTGTGTGTGTGTGTGTGTGTGTGTGTGTGTGTGTGTGTGTGTGTGTGTGTGTATATATATATATATGTATATATATGTGTATGTATGTATATATATATATATATATATATATATATATATATACTATATATATATATATATATATATATGTATGTATATGTATGTATATATATGTATATATGTATATATATACATATATACATACATACATATATATATATACACACATATATACATATACATACACACATATGTATGTATGTATATATATGTATATGTATATGTATATGTATATATGTGTGTATATATATATATGTATGTATGTATATATGTATATATATACATATATACATATATATACATACATATACATACATATATATATATATATATATATATCACTATAAATATCTCTTATTCTAGTTTCCAACAAAACTTTACTCATCTTACAATCCCACCTGTAGCTCAACTTATTGGACATAAATAAAAGTTCCCATACATTATGCACCATCAATTTTGTATGCTACTCCCTTAGACCATCTTGTCCTAAAACCTTCTTCTTCAAAAACTCGTATTTTTAGGTGGGGCCCACATATCATCATGACCTCAACCTTAAATTTATGGAATTCCTTAGGATTCCTATACAACATCAAATCATAACATTTTCAATTTCAATAAAAACTGGGCCAGTATACTTCATGTTTTGCAAACTACTCCTAGCAAGGGTTTAACTAGGTGGGTTTTGACCTCTTTACCTTCTTAACATTCGTTCATAAAAACGTGATGATTAACTGACCTCATTATTTTTTGAAACCTTCTATAATCACCTTATAATATTTATTTAAATCCATAAGGTCCCGTGCAAATCACACTATTCACAACGAACATCAGAAGTTCGAATTCAAGCTTGATTTTCACCTATTCTTGACCCTATCTCACATAAACTATCATAACTTGCAAAATTCACATCATGGACACCTAAATTTTTTCTGAGATCACTAATGACTCATCAAAATAACATCTCCAATCATCATAATGGTCAATTACCATAACTCAATATCTCCTGTCCTATCTAGGACTTACCTATGCCTTGCATGTATAGATCCTCTTTGTAATAAGCTAGTATCCAATTAAAACAGTACAAGAAATGAACATGAACACCACTGACAAATTGATCCTAACATACCTCATATGACATGATATACCTGATATCATGAATCCATGTCCTCAAATGGATTCAATATAATATGTCACACCTCCAAGTTGTCATACCTGCTCCCGAAGAGCACATGTAACATGAAGAATCACCTATACCTACACTATGCCACTATTGTGAGTGCCCAAGAACTCTCAAATCATGTTATATAGCATGTCATCATTATTCCTAAGAAACCAAGAATCTCAAACTATTCCAAGCAACACCTCCTAGGAACCTGTATGGGTTTTCTAGAGCAAACATGCATCATTGAATCCCACTATAGTAGCAACTGATATGCATTTGAGCGAGTATGTTAGCACCATAAAAAACATCATGAAATCATCCTCAAATAATAAATTTTTCATTAATGTTGTTTTGCATAAATGACAACACCTACTAGGATGGCATGCCAAAAATCTCCCTCTTTGTCATTGATGGAAAACACCCTAAACTTCTCCCCCTTTTTACATTAATGACAAAGGATTACCTATATCTTACCTTCTTCTCCTTCTTTGAGATTCATACCTGCATGTTTTGGTTAGAAACATCAACTAAAGGTCTCAATTTCACTCTTTCTCTTGATTTTTCCCAAAAATCTTATTTTTGCCTCAATTCAAGGCATGCAAACAACAAGCTCCCCTAGAAGAAGCACTTCAAACATCTAAACATCATTATTACACCATGAAAGAAATAATATCATGCCTTTTGAGGGACAAAAACTTCATCTTCCATCCTCTAGGCATGCAAAAACACCAATTTTCTCCTTTCACCCTATTTTTAGCTACCAAGAAACAACTATAGCAGTCAAGAAACAATGAAAACATCCCACTTATCATGCAAACAATGAAATTTCCATCATGACACAACATTACATCATCATTCTTAACCAAAATCTATCACTTTTAGGCCTAAATCAAGCTTAACAATACATCTATTTTCCTTCATACCATGCAAGCCACTATCTACTCTAAACAATCCTTTTAGTGCATTTTATACCAATTTCATAATCCTCTTACAAGTCAACCATACTTTGACTCAACAAAACAACACCCCCTTGTGTTAAATGCCTCTATCTCTAGCTCCTAGCCACAAAATTGAGCTATTAACCTTGTTACCATGTCTTAGAAAAACATTCATCACTTTTAGTTGTCCCTAAACATCATTTACACTCATCTATAGTCATTTCAAGCTGAGATAGGCTATAACATACTCCTGTAAGCATGATCAAAGGTTGAAAAAATTATACACATATTTATTAGTCTTGAGATCACCTACATCAATGTCAGGAAGAATCACCAAAGTAATCTCCATGTCTTCAAGGAAAAAATACAACTCTTTATAGTCACACCGTTGTATTATGTGTTAAGAAATAAGAGATAAAATATGCGGAATAATCCCTTACAAAATCACAACAGTAGAAACTAATATGTAGAAAATATTACAGATCTCAAATAAAAGTGCAAAATAAATAACACAACACAGAGAGACAAGATTTAACGTGGTTCACCCAATTTGGGCTACGTCCACCAAGAATCACTTACTCATATTTTATTACAAGCCTCCACTCTCTCAATACAATACCCAGATCCGTTTGGAGCTATGCTCAACAAACTCTACAGAATTCACACCCAAATTTAAAACACATATGCAATACATTTGCTTATCTATCTATCATATGCATAACCTATCAACAAGTGTATAAGCCTTTGATATCAAAATGGTGGGTATCACATACCATTGGCAAAAACCATCTGTATCATAACAATGGGTACCTTAAAACCATAGGAACATATTTTAGCCCATATTGGTTAGCACAATCTTTGAACATGAAAATAGGGCTCCACAAACATAAGATTATTTCACTGGTTAGACATTGTCTTCAGTCCATACTCGTATACCTTGCAATACAACCACCTTTTGGGCCAAAAACTTGATCACTTTAGCTTGTGCACATATTTCTTTATACATGTATGTCATGAAGAACTCCATCAGAGAATGAGAAATCACCTTTCCATTCCATTTTAACTTATTCCAAAAATGAGCCTCTATAGGCCTGTAGATGGTGATTTGAGATAAAAGCATAGTTTCTCAAGAATTCACTATAACATAGTCCTTCCAATTATGCTACCATTTCATGCACATAGATTACTAGGATGAAGTATACATACTATTTCATGATTATGTTGGAACTTTGAGAACATTTCATACCATCTGAAACCATGTACCTTTTGCCTCTCTAGGCATGTGCACGTAATCATTCTTCTCATAGGAGCACTAAGATCAACCTTCAAACACATGTCAATCTTCCAAAAAATTTGGACTAAGTGCAAACCAACCAATTTGAAGAGTGTACAATAAGCTTTCAAGATAATTTTGATTCATTGTCACTAAGAACATGGCATACCTTTGTAATTGTGAAACTCTAGATCTTTAGGCTTCTAAATCACCCGACTCTACTTCTATACAATGTTATGCAAAAACTTTTACACTGAAACTTATTAACTGAGATCACACCACTTAGGAACTTCTTCGCAAACATATTCAATGATATATCAGAGGGTTGTATAATATACTGCACTTAAGTACTTCTTACACGTGAAGGACAACAATCGTTCAATACCTCATGTCACAACTTCCAGACACTGCTACTCTACTGAAGTAGGCATTTTAACAATCAAACCCTCATGAAACTGTACAGTTAAATCAAGTCTCTCACACTCAAGTCATGAGCATATCTAGTTAAAGTACACATACATGAGACTTCCATAACCACTTAAATCCTTGAGTTACTATGAGTCTACATGATTACTTGCAAAAATTCATGATCTAACTCTACCAATTTGAGCCATCCAAGAAGTAGAGTTCTTAGATGCAAATTGCCCAGGATAACTCATGAGAACCCAATGAAAGACAATGAAGTCAACAATTTATCATTTGAAGTCTAGTTCATTTCATGCATTCACAAAAACATGATAACATTTAAATTAACTCACTTTAGCCACATGAATTCTGGATGATCACCTTATTCAATGAGATTTCATTATGATCAGCTACCTTACCTACCTTGATCAGCTCAAATGTCATATTTCTTGCAAAAAGGATGATTCTAGAGCTATGACTTCTTGACTCGCAACAGTGATCCATTCTTCACCATAAAAACTGATCAAGTTGAAACTTTCTCACCTTCATCATCTTCATCATAATGAGTCCAGAATTGGTTACCCTTTATGTAGAATGCTTGAGAAGATTCATCATTAGAGTAGCACAAGAACCTTACACAGTCTTAGGACCATAGACACAAACACTCTTAAGGACTGACTACACACACATTGACATGAAAGTTAGGCACACATTTTACAATCTTACTGACACAACTTTTTGACTCCATACAGTATGAATGACATTGATTTACATATCTATCAAGACCACTTATAACTCATGACAACTCCTACGAGACATATCTTATGACTCGGACATGACAGAGATGGTCAATCACAAACTCAATGATACAACCTAAGACCAACATATCAATTAAAATGCACATCGAGTGATATGAATACTTAAGATCAAGACCAATGACACCTATGTTACACATTTTCATATGGAACATGTGAAGATGATATTGAGACCATATAAGACTCATCAATAGATGCACTTACACCCCATTAAAACTCATGAACATACCATACATAGACCGTTTTCAAGTGTAACATCAGAGATTCAAGACACATTGACAAAACACTTTACACAAGAATCAATCAAAATGAACCAAGACAAGAAACATTGAGAGGAGCAAGTACACTCATACCTTAACTTTGTAGAGATGGCACACATGACATAGAAAGCTCCTTCTCACCTAGATGCTTCATGTTCAATGGTATACCTTCAAGAAGCATAGTG
The DNA here is from genome assembly GCA_019776745.2 of Taxus chinensis. Taxonomy (NCBI): domain Eukaryota; kingdom Viridiplantae; phylum Streptophyta; class Pinopsida; order Cupressales; family Taxaceae; genus Taxus; species Taxus chinensis. Next base: position 465,895,777 of record CM034155.1, on the reverse strand, counting down.
AAGGTATACATGATCTATAGAGACCTAAAAGAAGGTCTTGAAGATGTCCTAAGCCTTCTTAAGCACCTAAAAAATACTTTCATCTTCCACTTATTTGTCTCTAAGATTCTTAGATTCACTCCTTATTCGACTCATACATCTTTTACTTAAATATGCATCCAAGATCTTTCCTAGGTTCCCAAGCCCTTCTAGGAGCATACTCATGCATTCTATCCCTCTTAACACCAAAATTTTACACTCTGGGACCTCAAGTAATCTCTTATTAGATCCTGATGAAAGCTTGGAAACAATTATTTTTCATATGCCCAACCTTTCTTACAATTATAATATACTATTGCATTTCTTTTGTTTTGCTCATAAAAATGTCTAGATGAAACATTCACATAATCACTAGCAAGATGACCTATGTGATTGCATTTGAAACATTTAACCTTCTTATCATGAACATCCCTAATGTTTCTCCATGACTGAGTGTCTCTAGGATCTCTCCTACACTCCTTGTCCCTATGACCAAAAGTATTACATGTCTAGCAAAAACCATTGAATGATCTTTCATACCTTGAAGTTTGGGGCTATCTAGATTGCTTGCTTTTCTCCATATCCTTGGCTTGAAGCTCCCTATTTCCATCCTTGGTGATTTATTCTACCACTTATTTGTATGAAATCAAATCTTTTTTCACTTCTTTGTTGTTATTAACTTCAGATTTGAAACCTAAACTAGTCCTATAGTATGCATCCTTTTGAATTCTCAAACGATCATCAAGTTCTTTTCTACTTTATTCAAACTTTTGATATGTTTTTTCCCTACTAGTAGCCTCTATGAGTTCCTTCTTGAGTTTCTTTACTTCCCCCTCTTTGGATTAGAGACTAAGAGTCATGTTTCTCATTTGCAATTGCAATCTCTTCACTGACTCTTCAATTTTTTGAGAGATTTCTTAATATTTCCCTTCAAGTTCTTGGAATTTTCCTCATATTCCTGAACTTGAGCTGCCAATATCTTGTTTTTTTCTCAGCATGTTCAAGTTCAGGTTAGGAACATGCTAATTAAAATTTTAGCACATAATCATCTCCTTCTTCTTCCTAGAAAGAATCAAGTGAAATGTCACCCCAAGGAATAGATCCACCACTAGATGATCTCATAGCCTTTTTGGTCATGAATACAACTTCATCTCCAATTTCATTGTGATAAGATTCAGTCTCAGAATCAAACCTCTCTTCTTCACTCTCAAATTATTGATTTTTAGTGTAGAGACTCTTCTTGTTCTTTTTCATGAATGCATTCTTCTTGAAATCATTATTTTTTCTTATCAAATTTCTGATTCTTCTTCTCATCATCATTATCATGATCATCATTATTTTTTTAATCATGTATATGAGAACACTTGGCAGCAAACTGACCAACTTTACCGCAAGATTTTTTTTTAAAGGATCTTACCTTAGTACTTGTCAATCCCAGGTGTCATTCTCCTAGCAACCATAACAAATAGTTCCTCATCATCAAGGTCTAGAGTAGTATCTTCATATTTATCTTTATTTTATTTAGTCACTTTATCCATATTGAAGGCTATATCCTTCTTAGTAGGTTTAGAATTCATCACCCTCGTCTCATATTTTTTTAGAGTGCCATGTAACTCATCCATATTTAGCTTAGTAATGTTCTTAGCTTCCTCTATAGCTGATACTTTTGAATCAAACTTAGGAGTTAAGGATCTTAGTACCTTTTGAACAATAACTTCATCTTTTAGATCTTCTCCTATCCCTTTCATACTATTAACTATCTTGTCAACTCTAAGGAGATAGGCTACAATTTTCTCATCATCCTTCATATTAAGATATTCAAACCGATTTCTAAATGTTTTAAGCTTATCAATTCTTACCGTTGAGTCTCTTTCATAGAGAACTTGGAATTTGTCCCATGCCTCCTTTGTATTCTTACAATGCATCACCTTTCCCATTTATGATTCTCCAAGACCACCTAAGATAGCACTGAATTCCTTTGATTTGTTGGTATATTACTTCTTCTCATCATCAATAATTGTGGAAGAAGTATGAGCTTTATATCCACTTGAGAGTGTGTTCCAAACATCGAATACTAGAGCCATAATATAGGCCTTCATCCTCATTCTCCAACAAGTGTAATTCAAACCATGAAACATTGGTGGCTTTCAAACCATAGTTCTAACTGCCATTTTGTGCCTCAAGGACCTCCTTTCAATATTTCAAAATTTTGCAAAAGGACCTACTTTGATACCAATTATTATAAGCACAACTAACTAAGAGGGGGGGTGAATAAGTCCTTATAAAAATTTCAATTTAAAATTCATATCTGAAACTCAAATTATCATATCAAAATAGCCACAATAACCACTTATACAACTTTTAATATGTGCATACCATAAATCATTAACAATGCATGAAACTATCAAAGCACAACAACACCATGAAAACAGAAGATATAAGTGGGAAAACCTAAAGGGGAAGAAAAAACCTGAAAAATAATCTTATATTGATATGTTTAATAATTAAGTGAGGCACCAAACCCACAAGGAGCACCAACCCCTAGTTTAGTAGAGAACCAACCCTACAAAGAGCACCAACTCCAAAAGGAGGCTACAACCCCCAAAGATGATCAACCACCCACTCAAAAACTTTATGATGTGTATATATCATATTTTTTTCTGCCACAACTGATGGAGATCAAATATTTAGCTTGATTTACTTCACTCAAACCCTAGGTGACAAATCTTCACAAAACAAGTTCTTCAATCACTCTAAAATTCATAGAACCCTGGCTCTCATGTTATTTTATTTTTCTCAACCTAAAACACAAATTAATCAGCCTAAATTCATGCTCTAATACCTGAAAAAAATCCACCTAGGTTGCACTACCTTGCACACACTTGATTAGTTCATAAAAGCACCCAAAACATGTTTTTATATGTTTTTCATCTTTCAAACATAGGCCAAAAAATTTCACTCCAATTGGTATGACCAATACATAAAGGAAACTTTGAAATATAAAAGCTACAAGTGACCCAATTAGGCCGGCCTAGCCAAAAACCTCATTACATGTGCCAAAAATGGCTCAAAAGCCCATGGGCACAATCTTAAAATTGCCCTAACATGAGTACCATAATTTTTCATGACTAGTGAACTCTTGTACATGATTAAAATATAAAAAACAAATTCATACATGATCTTAATTTATATCAGCCAATCCAATTATTTCATTTATTGGGCCCAATTCCCTTTACAATTCTCAAAAATAGTTGTTTCCTACACCTTTCAGCACTCTGGAAACTTCATCTGATCACCAAATCACATCTACTGAATGAAAACATATCATGTAATGACTATTTTTTTTTCAAGAGATTTAAAACACTTCTAATAAATTTATAATTCATGGAACATCTTTTAATTCAAACCATATCAAGGTTTTCCTTCACCAAATCAACCTTAAAAAAACTCTCTTTCCAATGGTTAGCTCATAAAATCAAATATACATGCATTCGAGACCCCAAAATGGATTAATTGGATTCTAAATTCATCCCTATTAAATATATAATTTATATTAATCATCATCCAATTCATTTCATTCTTAAACCAATATCAAACTTGCACAAAACCAGATCTTGTCCTGAACTACCTAAAACCTTATTGCTCAAAAAATGCCTTGGAAACCCTATCATATGACATCATCATGAGAAAATAAATATATCACTATAAATATATATGAGTCTAATTTCCAAAACAAGTTTAATCATCTCACGATTACACTTGCAGCTGAAGTTATGGCCACAACATTGGACCCTACTATTTGAGATCCCAAAACTGACATTTGACTAGTCAACTTGTTTGGACCTCAAAACCACATGAAAATGCAGGAACATGTTCTAAAACCTCAACGGAAATCAATAAAAAATATAATTCATCACAAAATTCCAAATTATCCGTTACCTTCTTTGGATAAATTTTCCTTAAACTGAAACTCTTCAAAAAAATGGAATTTTCAGGTGGGGCCCACATATGGTTAAAATATCAATCATACCTTTATAGAAATATGGAAGAGTCCTCTATAACATAAAATCATTAAATTTTCACTTACAATGAAAATTGGGTCAATATATTTCATCTTTTGCAAACTACTCCTACTTAGGGTTTAACTAGGATTTTTGACCTCTTTACCTTCTTAACATTTGTTCATAAAACTATAATGATAAACTGACCTCAATATATTTTTAAAACATTATATACTAACCTTATAATCTTCCCTGAAATCCACATGGTCCCATGTAAGGCAAACTATTCACAATGAGCATCAAAAGTTCAAATTCAAGCTTAATTTTCATTTATTCTCGACCCTATCTCACATAAATAGTCATAATTTGCAAACTTCACATCATGGGAACCTAATTTTAACTGATAGCATCATCACTCATCCATATAACATATAAAATCATCATAATTTCAATCCCGTGGCTCAATATTTATAGTATTTTTCATTTGAATAGCATTACCTTAGGGATTCTCATTGTAGCAACTAGGGACAACTGAAATAATACAATAAATCATCAAGTAACCTATGAAAATGAACCAAAAATACCTCATATACCATGATATACCTGTTTTCATGCTTCCATGATCTCATATATCTCCAAGTCACTCTGTCACACCTCCTAGCTAACGTACATGTTGTCAATGAGCACATGTAACATAGAGATATACCTATATTTGTACCATACCACTACTATGAGTAATAAATAACCCTCAAAACACACTATGCATTATGTTAACATGTTTCCCAAATATCCAAGAAGATGACTCTACCAAGAAACACCTTGTAGGCACATATATGGGCTTGCTAGAGCAAGCATGCATCACTAAGTCCTTATGTAATAGCTGATAAACATATGAACCATCAAGTTAGAATTTCAAAGATCATCATTTCATCATCCTACATCATTCCATTTCTCATTAATGTGGTTTTTCATCAATGAAAACACCTATTTGGTCTTCATGCCAACACTAAGGATAACCAAGTCATATAAAAACCACTCTGTACAGGGTTCGTAGACTGGTCTCAACCCACCCGTTGTATATAACCCAAAATGCCAAGGGTGGAAACTAAACTAAATTAAATTGGTGTAGAAGTGGTGTTTATTATGTAAACCTTAAATGACACCCTCTTCTTTCGGGGTCCATGTGACATCATTGATAGGATAATGAGGCCCCAAAAAGGACCAATCGCATCTATAATTGTTCACTGCAGGGGGGAGGGAATGCATTTAGTAGAAACCAAGGCATGCACAAACAATAGGCTAGCAAAAAAAAGTGTTATTATGAACAATAATGTAGTAGAATACAAGGTATAAGCTACACAAATAGTGTATAAGATACCAATAAATGTAGTAATGTAAACACGCATGAAGATAATGTAAGCCACACAAAGTGGTTTACAGACATGGAACATAACTCACAATGTTACAAGACACAAAATCCCATCATGGCTACATACAAAAAACAAGTGTGGACACAAAACATAGGGAAAATCCCATGTACAATAACAAATAATAGTAAACAAGTACAAAAAAAATAACCATGGAAGTAAGTAATCCTACAAACAAATGTTGCACATGAAGCACCTGCTAGCATGTTAGAAATATAAACAGTATGTCAAAAGCATGCATTACCTAGTAATGTAAATTGTTAAGTAAAAAATAAAACAATAGCACCCGTGAGAGATGAATGCGGATGCCCCTAGCGACCATTGTAGGATGGGTAGGAGGCAAACATTTGTGTTGCATGCAAAATCCCTATATCTGTTATCACAACTAGAAAAGGATTTGAATTCACATGTGTTTATGGTATAGATAAATGACATATAAGCGATTGAACAAGCATGTGTAATAAGCCACCATGTACCGGCAAAAGTCAACAAGAGTAAAATCAACAAAGATATATGCAATATATTATGGATGGATGGAATGGAGTGTAAGATAGAATGATTTAGTTGCATGACCCCTTAAATAAATGGATCTATGCATTGAGGATGATTTATTTTTCCCCCTCAGTAGTCAAGAATGAACTATAAACAAGAATACGTCATCGGGAAATGGTCATAGTGTGTGTTGTGTCGAGCACTTTGTGATGTGTATGTATGAGTAGTGGTGAAGATATTTGACATATAGAAGAGACGTGCGTGAACCTATATTTGAAGCATACATCACAACAAAATTATCGAAGGAGTGATGATATATCCTAAAGCATGTATCACTACAAGATGAATAATATGGAGTGGTGATGTATCCTAAAGCATATATCACTACAATATTATAAAGTAGGGGACCATTTAACGTATAGTGTATGTCACTAACCTAGAAATATCACATGATGAAAGGTAAAAGGATAAATGTGTGATGAAGATAAGTTCCATTTGATTTGTAAACCAATGACAATCGAATATTGATTGAGGAACTAAAGTGCGTCATAGGGTTGTGTTGACGTGTAATCACAACACCCCTGAATGTTTGCAACTCGACAGGTTGAAACTGTCAGTGTGATTGCATAACATGGAGGATTTTCCAAAGTGTCGGACTTTGCAATATGGAAATATCTTTGGATGAAGGTTGGTTCCTATTCCTGTGTTCTAATGCACATATCCAAATTATAGAGGGTCTACTCTAAAATCTACTCTAACTTGCCAAGGAGACAGGGATAAGAAGATTACAATAAATTAAACCTAAAATAAAAGAGGTGATGCACCAAAGGAATGTTGAATAACTTGCCTTTCATGGAAATGAATGTGAAACAATATTGAAGAGGATGAACATCAACAGATATCATTTTCTTATCAAAAATTCCATCACCATTAAACACAGACCATCAAATATGCAACACAATAACCATACACACATAAAAAATATTGTAATGAGATATCAGATGAAAGTAATGAACACAAGAAATGGTTAAAATTCATCCACAGACTTCTATTATTTCTCCACAGACTTGATATAGTGCATTACAATGGCCAAGAGGAAAGATTTCATTTATAGTTTGAATGAGAGGTTTGAACTCCGCAAATTCACTTACAGACAAGAGAAGAAGGGAGGGTGCAAAGTAAAATTATCCAACATTAGAATAGTGCCCCTCCTTACAATATATATGAAGAATGAGAGAAAGGGGGAGATAAGAATTCAAAATATTGCTTCAATCACCCTAAAATACATTGAATTCACCTGCAACAATGATGGGTGCCACTGCAAAACCCATACCTCCCTATACCTTGCCTTGTTGAGCAATAAAGGAATCCCATACCTTCATCATTTGGGTAGGTGAGAAATATAGAAATACCCCTAAAATGGCGGGCTTTATTTCTTCATTTTGAATAGCTTAGTCATAGTTGTCTAGAGGACGCTAAGAGCTTTCCAAAAATTCCTTTCTTGTACAAATTTTAGCTCCCAGTCAAACGTTATGGTCGTCTGAAGATTGGGGTGTCATACTACATTAATGGTGAGTGGTTGGCTCTGTTTCTTCGGACTCTGAATTTCCTTACAACCTCTAAAATCCAAAATTTTGGACTTTTGGACATCTTTACTTCAGACATTGATTTTACTATTCATCTGCTTGAGTGCACAAAATCCCTGAAACCCTGAAAGTCTGAAGTCTAAAATTTCAGACATTCAGAATTCAGAACTTCATACCTTTATTTGTGATTTTTTGTTTTGGGGCTCCAAACTTCTGAAACTCCAAAGTACCAACCTGCGAAACCCTGAAGTCTAAAATTCAGACTTTGGGTTTCGTACCTTTCTCTTGTTGGACCCATGACACTGTTCATCCTTCAAATCAGCTTGAGAGTTCTAAAACTCCGAAACACGAACCTCTGAAACCCCGAAATATGAAATTTGGACTTCAGGTTTTAGACTTTGTGCCTTTTAGACTTCTTTCTTCTTTAACCCTGAAACAAAACTCTGAAACTGAGACCTCTAAAATTCCAAAAATTCTTTTTACGTTGACCTCGAAACCAAGTTTGACCTCTAAAATTTGAACCCTTTCAGACTTTGAACTTTCAATATTTTTGGAATTTTGTTGATGTTTTCCATTTTACTCGATGGAGACTCTGAATCTATAAACCTCCGAAGTCTAAAATTTGAACTTTAGACTTCGAACTTTGAAATTTTTGATTGATGGCATCGTTGACCCCGAAAGGGGAGTTGATCCCAAAAACCCCCAAGATTTTCATACTTCGGGTTTTCGGGATTTTAGGCCTTTTCCTATTTTGACCTGCCTCTCCTACCTCCAAAAGGCCCCACCTCCGAAATCCAAAATTCTTACTTCGGAGCTTCTTCACTTCCTAAACTCCTCTATAATTTTCTCATCCTGCTTCAACATATTAGACCAAACCCTAAATGCAAGGTCCCATAGCTAAAACAACCCCATTTTCTCTTTGTGCAAGGTCATGTTTGCCAAATTTTTCCAGAGGCAAAATTGGATAACAGGTAGTGATTAGAGTGCATAGAAGAATATGTAGTATAGGTGATGATGATACAACCATGTGATGAGTATAATGTGTAAATACGTAATGTGTATAATGTAATGCAAGATGTGTAGCTAGCCTAAGAGTATGAAATGTGTGCCATATATTATTTAGAATGAGTACGGTGTGATGCAAGATTCGAAAACAATAGAACTTTGAGACGTGTATGATGAAATGTATAAATGTCAAAATTATGTACACTAAATGTAGAATATATGATGTATGATGTAAGAAATGGCTCATAATGTGTTGTAGAGATGCAATGATTTGTGTATTGTTTGGCGTTCATGTGTATTATTCCTTCAAAATTCAAGTGTAAACCAAAGAAAAAGAGTGTGTCATCGAGAGGGTAGGGTGACAAAATTCACCTGCTAAAGGCCAAGTTTGTGTGAAGTGGTGGAAGCATGGTGAGCAAGATTAACAGTAGGGCCATTCGGTGGTGGAATTTACAATGTGTCTTGACCAGTAGTAAAAGGGGTAGTTTCTTTGAAAATAATGATTGGTTGTTCAATTCGTGTAAGATGGGGAGGTATCTTGAATGGTGGTATCTTTCATGGTGTTGATGACACTGCCAAAGGCTTGATAGAAGGCTAATTTGCAATAATTTTTAAAGGAGGTTGCTTAGATTGATTTGTTATCACTATAGATGCCTTGAGAAGAGGTTGAGTAGATTGAATAGGCAGAGCTTGAATAACCAAATAAGGTAGCTTTGAAGTGATATTGTTATCCTCATTAGATGTAGAAGGAGTTTTAGGATCCCGTTGAGATATAACATTTGTAGATGGGCGTGCAATAGAATGTTTTGCAGTGAATGAAATAAATCTCGGATGCTCAAGATGTTTGATTCATCGTTGTAAAGCATGGTAGTCATTTTCATTATGTCGATTGATTTAATGATAATTGCAATATTGATGACCGAGATATTTTTCTAGCCAATAAGAAGGGTAACAATGAGTAGGAGTAAAGTAACCAAGTGACAAATAAGGATCTCACTAAGAAGGTTATGTTTATGAGCATTGAGATCGATGATGAGAGGCTTTGGTAATGGCATGGATTGAGGCTCTCTAATATGAGAACATGTAGCAGTCATAGATTGAGATGGACAAGGAGAACAAACATGAGCTTGAGAATCATCCTTAAGATGTTGAATTTTAGTTTTGAGAGATGTGATCTTGGATCCCATAGCTGTAAACTTGTCCTGAAACTTGTGTGGCAGCGTATTGTCATCAACATACAACATGGCTATGGAGTTTTTGAAAACATCTTGGCAATTGGGATATCTCTTAAGTAAATCATATAAAGAAACTTTAGGAACTTTAGGATCCATGATAGAGGAAGAATGAGGATCCTAAGCGTGAAATTGGTTTGGTTCACCAAAATGATTAACTAAAATATGAAATTATTAACTTAATCTAAACTAGGAATAGTTGTAAATAAGAGTAAATAAATATGGAAAGTGACCCAAGAAAATAAGGTAATGAAAATAGAAAACCTAAGGTGCAATAAGAGTAAGGAAACAACTTAGATGATTTATAGGATGATCTAGATTATGTCCTCAAATAAACTGAATATTTTGGAAGGAGGAACAAACATACAAAGATCTTAAAAAGGAGATATCTGAGATGTTTGGCTAGACCAGGGCACGTGAGAGAGGATAAAGGTACATGTCGAAACCCTAGTCTGAGTTTTAGGTGCCTTGGTCTATGGAGGAGGTCCAAGAACCAAAATTGGAGGGTCATATGATCATCAGAATCCTTTGTTATCTGTCACATGTAATTCACTGCTCTATGCTGAATGTCACCACTGATCAATGATGAAGTGTAGAGATGCAAAATCCCAAAACAAACGTGAAACTGTAAGAAAGTAGAATTAAAATGAAGGGGTCATACTTTCCTCATCGGCCACAATGGTGGACTTACTAACCGAGCATTGCACTACATTCTAGATCACTATGTAGTTCTGAGTGAGTTTGTGAATCATACCCTAGGTGCTCTTGTGCTAGTCACACTTTGTAAAGTGGCGAGCTAAAACTATGTGTAGAAAATTTAATAGATGGTGGATGGAAGATAATAAATTTCCCTCCTATGATGTGTGATGTAGATGAACTATCCTTGTCACTTTTGATGGAGCTAGATGGATGCGAATGATCTCTAGATGCCTTAAATGGATGCAAATCTAGGTGGATGATAGCAGTGACTAGTGTTTTGTCTCTCATTATTATATCATAGCCTTATATTTATATGGTTCTCTTGTTCTAGTTTTGTAATTAATCCCAAAATGGCTGACCACAAAAAAAAAAGGAAGCTTAAATAGTTATAAATTGTCCAACAAGTAGTGGGAAAGTGTAAAAAGGATCAGGCCACCCTAACTAGGACTAGGGTGCCCAAATAATAGCTTGGGTTTTGTGGTAAAGTGGAGGATAATGTGGGATGATAAAAACAACCTGGGAAAGTGTATGGTGAAGGTTAGTAACGATGATAGAAACTAAAAATGGCCAAGAGACGTGGGTTAATTAGTACTTTCTTCACTCCAAAACCATATGAATAGTAGTATGAGATTGAGATTAAATATTACCCAAAGTTTTTGATTTAGTGTCTACATTTGCCCATATTTTATGTTGGTGAGCGGAATGCTCGGTAACATAAAACAGATAGAGATGTGTAGCTAATGTCCATGTAGAATGATGTAGAAAGTGTGTCGAGGACTAGACAAAGTGTGGAGTGAAAAAAATATGATGGAGCGTGGAAGCTAAAGATGAAAAAGCACAAAAAAGTGATGAGAGTGAACCTAGGGTGGAAACATGTGTGTAGTTTCCGATGTGTGTAATGTACAGGTGCATGTTAGTATGGTGTGTGTTGCCAAAAAAATGTTGTTGTTTTTGTTGACTATTTAGTTCTCATATGGTCAGACCCACAAGGAGAAGATGATCACGTAGTCAAATACACATGTATATTTAAAAACACATGTAAAAGACAAATGTATATATATGTAAAAAGTATGAAAATGTAAAATATGCAAATGAAAAATGGAACATGTGCACCTAATCCATGAGGAGAGAGAGAGTGTAGAATGGTATCCTATACTACCGGGGTTTTCTTGGAGATTAAACGCCATAGGCCTAAGAATTATAGGGAAGAATTTTATTGTATCCTCCAACCTTTAACAGATTCCCTAAACATGTATAAAGAGATTATTGTACTGCCTAGTTTTTTGGGTGATCCGACACCAGATGGTAGAAGAATTTTTGGGAGGAATTTCATTGTATCCTCCAACTGTTAATTGCTACCCATAATGCTAAGGACAAAGAAGTCTTGTAAAAAAAAAAAATTATGAGATTCATAGATTGGTCTGAACCCACTCGTTGTATATAACCCGATAATGACAAGGGTAGAAACTAAAATGAATTCAACCGATGTAGAAGTGTTGTGGATTATGTAATATCCAAATGATTCCCCCCTCTTTAGGGTTCCATGCGATATCATTGATAGGATAATGTGGCCCCAAAAGAGGACCAACTGCATGAACTTTGTAACTCTTCCCTACAGTGGGAAGGGAATGTGTTTGGTAGAAACCAAGGTTTGCATAAGTAAGAGGCTAGCCAAAAAGATGTGTTAGTAAAAACGACCATGTATGTATAAGACAAGGTATAAGCTATGAAAACAATGTATAAGATACTAAGCAATGTAGTAATGTAAAAGTGCACGAAGACAAAGTAAACCACAAAAAGTAGGTTACAAACATCGATTATCACTCATGATGTTGCAAGACACATAAATCCATCATGTCTGCATACAACAAAACAAGTGTGCACACCAGACATAGGGCAAGGCATGCATACAATAGAAAATAATAGTAGACAAGTATAAACAAAAGATAATCATGGAAGAAATAATCCTGAAAAAAACATTTGCACATGAAGCACCCGTTAGCATGTTAGAAATATATCCAGTGTGTCAAAAGTGTGTATAACCTAGTAATGTAAAACAAATGTTGTACATGAAGCGCCCGTTAGCATGTTAGAAATATATACAATGTGTTAGAAGCGTGTATAACCTAGTAATGTAAATTGCTAAGTACAAAATAAAACAAAAACACCTGTGAGAGACAAATGTGGATGCCCCCAGCGACTAGTATATGATGGGTAGGAGCAAAGCTTCTATGTTCTGTGAAAAATACTTGTATGTGTGATCACAACTAGAAAATGATATGAATGTTCTTGTGTGTATGTTATAAATAAATGACATGTTACAAAATATCTAACTAGCATGTGTAATAAGTGACCATGAACCAACAAAAGTAAGAAAGAGTGAAAGTAACCAAGATATGCAATATGTTATGGATAGAGGGAATAGAATTTCAGATGGAATGATATGATCCATGTGCCCCCTGATTGAATGTAATGTATGTAATGAGGTTCATTTAGTTTTACCCATCAGTAATCAAGAATGAACCGTAAACGAGAGTGTGTCATCAGGAAATGGTTGTAGTGTGTGTTGTCTTGAGCACATTGTGATGAGTATGCATGCGTAGTGGTGAAGATATGTGACATATAGAAGAGACATGTGTGAACCTATAGTCAATGAGTATATCACAACAAAATGATTGTAGGAGGGATGATTTATCCTAAAGAATTCATTACTACAAGATTAATAATAGTGAGTGGTGATGCAGACCAAAGTGTATATCACTATAGGATGATAAAGTAGGTGGCCATTTAGCCTATAACATATATCACTAATGTAGAGAAGTCACATGATGAAAGGTCGAAGGAGAAATGTGTGATGAAGATAAGGTCCATTTTATTTGTAAACCCTCAATAGTCGAGTATGGACTGAGGAACTAAAGTGCGTTATAAGGTAGTGAGTGCAACATGTAGATGAATATGTAGTATAGGTGATGATGAGACAACCATGTGATGAGTAAAATGTGTAAATATGTGACATGTAAAATGTAATGCAATATGTGTATAGTATGTAGAATGAGTAAGATGTGATGTAAGACTCATAAACAATAAAAGTGTGAGACATCTATGATGAAATGCACAAATGTCAATATTTTCTAGACTCAATGTGGAATAAATGATGTTTGATGCAAGACATGACTCAATATGTGTTGTAGAGATGGAATGTGTAATACATATTATGTAATGTGTGGATCTCATGTGTAGTATGCCCTCGATAGTCAAGTGTAAACCGAAGCACAAGAGTGTGTCATCGAGAGGGTAGGGTTACAATCACCTACCAAAGACCAAGTTTGTGTGAAACGATGGAAGCATGGTGAGCAAGATTAACACTAGTACCATTTGGTGCTGGAATTTTCAATGTGCCTTGACCAACAATAAAAGGGGTAGTTTCTTTGAAAAAAATGACTGGCTATTGAATTGGTGTAGGATGGGGAGGTATCTTGAATGGTGGTTGGTTTAGTGGTGTTGATGACGCTGCCAAAGGCCTGATAGGAGGCCAAGTTGCACTGAGTTTTAAAGGAGGTTGTTTAGATTGACTTGTTAGAATTGTAGATTCATTGAGAAGAGGTTGAGTGTATTTAATATGCAGATCTTGACTGACCAAAGAAGGTACCTCAAAAGTGATAGTCTTATGCTCATTAGATGTAGAGGGAGGAATTTTAAGATCCCATTGAGATGTAACATTTGTAGATGGGTGTGTAACAGAATTTTTTGCAGTGTATGAAATAAATCCCTGATGCTCAAGATGTTTGATTTATTATTGTAAAGCATGGAATTCCTTTTTATTATGTCCATTGATTTGATGATAATTTTGATATGGAAGAACTTTATAGTTTTCTATCCAATAAGGAGGGTAATAATGAGTAAGAAGTAAAGTAATCAAGTGACAACTAAAGATTTCATTAAAAAGGTCATGTTTTTTAGAATTGTGATTGAGGATGAGAGGATCTAGTAATGGTATGACTTGAGTCTCGCTAATATGAGCAAATGTAGTAGTCATAGAAAAAGATGGAGAGGGAGAACAAACATGATCCTAAGAAACATCCTTAAGATATATAATTTCAATTTTGAGAGATGTGATCATGGATTCCATAGCTGTAAACTTGTCTTGTAATAAATAATGTAAAGATTGATTTGATTCCAAGAGGGTTTGATTAGATGAAGTATCACTAGTGTCGTAAAATAGATGAGCAAATATAGAACTTATTTTATGTGGCGGCGTATTGTCATTAAGATACAACATGCCTAGGTATTATTTCAAATCATCCTTGCACTTGGGATATCTATTAAGTATATTAGAAAATGAAACTTTAGGAACTTTAGGAGCCATGATATATGAAAAATGAGGATCCTAAGCATGAAAGAGGTCAGATTCACCAAAATTATTAACTTAAATTTTTAATTATTAAGTTAATCTAAACTAGGAATAGTAGTAAATAACTGTAAATAAATATGGAAAGTGACCCAAACAACTAAGATAATTAAAATAGAAACCCTAATGTGCAACAAGAGTAAGGAAATGACTTATCTTATTATGAGGCTGATCTAGACTATGTCGTAAAATAAACTGAATATTATGGAAACAGGAACGGAAATATAGAGGTCCCAAAAATCATAGATCTGTGCATTTTGGTTGGACTGGGGCACCTGGGAGAGGAACATGGCACTTGTGGGTGATCTATTATGAGTTCTTGGTGCCTTACTCTATGCAAGAGTTCTAGGAACCAAACTTGGAGGGTGAGATGATCATCAAAATCCTTTGCCTTATGTCGCATGTAATTCATTTCTCTATGTCGATTGTCGCCAGTGATCAATGATGAAGTATAGACCCAAACTTGGAGGGTGATATGATCATCTGAATCCTTTGCATTTTTTCGCATGTAATTAATTTCTCTATGTCGATTGTTGCTAGTGATCAATGATGAAGTATAGACCTGTAAAACCCCAGAACAAGCATCAAACCCTAAAAAATAAATATTCAAATGAAGGTGTCAAAATTTCCTCAGTGGCCACAATGGTACACTTACTAATTGAGCACCACACTACATTACATACCCAAATGTAGTTATGAGTGATTGTGTGTGAATCGTACCCTAGGTTCTCTTGTGCTAGTGACACTTTGTAAAGTTGTGAGCTATAACTATGTGTAGAAAATGTAATAGATGGCGGATGGAAGATAATAAATTTCCCTCCTATGATGTGTGATGCAGATGAATCAACCTTTTCCCTTGTGATGGAGCTATATGGATGCAAATGAGCTCTGTGTGCCTTAGATGGATGCAACTTTAGGTGGATGATAGTAGTGACTAGTGCTTAGTCCCTTATTATAGTCTCATAACCTTATATTTCTATGGCTCTCTTGTTCTAACTTCATAATCAACTGTGAAATGGATGACCAAAAAAAATATAGGAATCTCAAATGGCTATAAAGTTCCCAAAAAATGGTGGGAAAGTTTAAAAAGAATCAGGGAACCCATGGGCGCCCCAGTACTAGCAAAGGCCTCCTAGTAAAGTAGAGAATTATATGGGATGATAAAAATAGCTTGAGTAAGTGTGTGGTGAATGTAAGGAATGATGACAAAAAGAAAATAAAAATGGCAAAGAGACATGGGTTAATTAGTACTTTCTTCACTCAAAAACCATATGAATAGTAGTATGAGACCGAAACTAAATATTACCCAAAGTGCATGATTTATTGTCTACATCTGGTGTTATAGCGGAGCTCCATGTTTCCGTGGTTGTATTTTTGTTCTTTATTGTCATATCTTGGCTCTTAGACTTTTTTTCATAGGTAGGGTCCAAGTCAAAAAACCTTTATCCTTAATAAAAAAATATACACTTTTATAGCCAAATACATCCTTAAAATAAAACTTTCTTGTACCGCAAGTAAAAGCATAAAAATAAGATTAATTTAAATTAGTGATTGTATTTTCCTCAAGAATCTTAGTTAACCAAATATGAGTTCTATCTCCACCCTCCATATTAAAAATAAGTCAACTACAAGAAAATTATGAGACAAGTTCCAAAAATTATTCATTATATTATATTTATTAATAAGATTTTAGGATGCTTGTCCATTAAAAGTGGGTTACCTTACCTTATTATTATTAATGAATAAACATGAATAAAATTGTTAGGAGAACTTTTAAAGAGCGTAGAAAGGGGCCTAGGTGATTTGATATCCCACATAAAAAATGAAAGAATTCAAAACTCTCCACCTAGGTATAAGCATTAATTTAGTCTTGCTATATGTCATAAATAAATTTTTAAAGTCCTTTATGGGTAGGAATCATGGAAACTCAGGAGGTTCTCTTTATAGCAACAAGTTTTGGAATAATATAGGTTTCCACACCATCTTGATCACTTCGTCTACTATTCAAGTTGAATGCACCTTTGTATCTAAAATCCTTTAGTGGGATTATGATATAGTCAAGCCATACTTCCATTGACTCATAAAGAGGTTTAGTATCAGGCTCTCTTTCAATTTTCATAACATACAGTGGTATTCTATAATGACTGTAAACTACATTACCTTAGTGGGATAATATCGGTGTAAAATACTTGCATCTTTATAGGAAGGGAATATCTACCATTCAAATTCTTTTGCATTCAAGAGATTGGATTCCTTGGATATATCTCAAAGTCAATTTTAGACTAGTTAATTAAGACAATTCTTTTATTTTCAAATTTTAGGAGATGCTCTCTGATGTGATGTGTCATAAATTTGATCACCAACCACATGTTGGCTAGTGGCAAGATTGGAGATGGATCGTGGACACCTCCTTGAAGCATTATAGGTTGAGATTACTTTACCACCTTCTGATCTTTTTTTCCATTTAAAATATTAACTCTAGATGGAACCTCAATTTCTACCCCCAAAACATGGTTACTCCACCTCAATCTTGCATGTAATTCCCAATTTAAACCCAAATTTTCCCATTTTATTTAGTGCCTTGATTATCAAGGACTCTCATTAGGAGATAGGATTAAACACCTTGGTGTTGTCAGCCCCAAATGTCCTACTTGTGGTAACCTTGAATTCTTCATGCATATTTTCTAGCTTTTCCCCTATGCTCAAACTACCTAGACTTGGATACACGCATTCAAACCCTATCATCCTGAACCTATTAAATTTCTTTCTTATGGAAATTATTTAGAGATATCCTAATTTTTATTGAAACCTTCACAATCATATTAATGTAAAAGAGGTTACAATTAAAGGGGTGCGTGAAAAGAGTCATGAAAAAAAAATGCACCAAAAGGTGAAACAAATAGCAATCAAAACTTTTGATTGTAAGTATCCATGTATAGGATACCACAAAACTTAACATAGGAGTAAGATCATCATGAGGTAGGCATCCAATGCTAGATGTATCATACTCTAAAGAATCCTAAACAAACCATCCATCTGGAGGGTATTAGATAGAAAGAGGAACCATAAGTCCCCACGCAAGATGTAGGGAACTCACAGAAGGAGCATAAAAGAAGGAAAATGACATCATGTAGTAGTTGAGGGACCAACCATATATTTCCCCTATAGCCAATGGCTAAGTCCATCCCCATTTTAATTGAGGTGGTGGGGTGAAAATTCCACAACTAGAAATGGTAGATTTGAGAGAGGCTCCATGGACACTAAGAAGGACGTTATGGAGAACCCAACTAAGGGCTATCTAAAGGTACTTAACTCATTTTTCAATGGGAAATCCTCAAGTGTGCAAGTAGCTCCTAAAGGTATTAAAACTAGATATCCACCTCCCCAGCCTACGCTTGAATATGAAGTTAAACAACAACAATAAAAATAACTATATCCTTACATTCAAATGAGAATAAATAATATCATTATTAAGTATATATGCATTTTTATCTTTCCCTAATTGAAAAAATGATAGCTATATATAATTTCCATAGAAAATAAATGTAGGAAAATGATTGAGAAGAATATCCAAAATAATCCATCCTCCAATTGAGATGCTCAGGATTATATGGTATAAAAAATCAGTGTATTCACATCTAAACATCTTGAGCATGGGGAAAATGAAAAAATATTCTTGAAGTATTTAGGGTGACCATAGGTAGAATATTTAGGGTTCACAACACCAAGGTGTTTAAGCCTTTCTTTGAGTGGGAGGCCCTAATAAAAAAGAAAAATATAAAATGGGAAATTATGGGTTTAAGCTAGGAATTCCATGCTTAATTGAGGTAGAATAAACATGTTCGAGGGGGGATTTGAGATTCCATATAGTGTTAAGCTTGTAAATAGAAGGATAAAAATAATCTGGTAAATAAATACAAACGTATAATTCTTGAAGGATGTGTCCACATTCCATATCTAATCTCTCCATAAAGAAGCAAGCAATTACAAACCTAATTTGTGAAGAATAACATCATAGAGTACCACCCGCACTTTGAGAATAGAATTAAGATCTAAATTTATTGTCTAAAATTGAATTTAAGAGTTAGACAATGAATCCATTATATTGAATGCATAAGACTTTGAATGGTAGAGATTCCTTCCTATTAAGATGCAAGGATTTTACATCAGAATTTTTTGCAAAGGGAATGTAGTTATTTTTCATGATAGTATTCCACCAGATGTTATGATCATCACATGAGATATTATACTTGAACCCATCTATGACCCAATATAAGTATGGATTGGTAGCCTCATAAGCCATCCAAAGGATTTAATAACAAAGGTGCATTCAATTTGGATAGGTGTCGTAGTGATCAAGATGGTGTGGAGTATTAGTGTAGGATATTATTCATTATAATTATTTATTTATGTGGATTATTCCTACACTTTAGGAGTTATCTTTCTTTGATGTACTTAGTCATAGGATTAACACTCGGAGTTATCCACACAAGTTGCACTTGGCCATCATTATCAGCCAACTAAGATTTACTCTTTGTTTTTCTATGTGACACGTGGGAGTTAACATTCTATTTGGGGATATTTGTAAACTACTCATGAATGAATAAATCATTCACTATACTTTATGGACATTTTCATTTGTAAAATATTCAAGGTATTATATTAGATAAATCTTGTATTTATTGTATAGTGAGACATTTTTGCACATTCATTTTTTTATTAGTTCTTTCATTTATTTAACTACATATGCATTTGTTTTTCTACCAAAAATCCTTATGGATACTCTGATATGGTAACAAATAATGCTAGAGAAAACATGTGTCCATTTTTAGTATATTCGTAGGTTTGAGTTCTTCGTTTGGGTGAATAATAGATCTATGTGCAAAAACATTGACTCCAGTTTCATAGAATCTATTGTGCAAGTAATATTTTAACCAAGAATTTTTCATGAAAAATGGACTATTCAAATAGATTCATAATGTTAGGAATATCTATGTTGTAGTGTGAACATAGAATATTATGTGAGTGATTATATTATATAGGATAATATTATATGTGTTATAATAATTAATTACATTATTGTAAATGTAATTATGAGTGGGTGAGTAAATATTGTTATGAGTTGTTGAGTAAGCAACTCATTAACACTATTAGTTTTGTGAGAAAACAAAATCTCACGTAAAATAACATGGAGTTTTTTTAGGATTTGTTTGTGGAGATATTTATGGAGATTATCTCTCCTTAAATATAGGAACCACCTCTCCTATATATATGGGTGTAATACTTCCTTTGTAATAGGAAGAATGAACATTAAGATTTAAAATTTAATTCATGCAATTATGATATTATATTTTCACATAAGGTATAAAACCATAGGATTGACACTAAACTCATCCATAATTTGAGACAATGTTTTTGGTTAATACTTCTATTTTTTGCTCAAACTAGTCAAAATATACAAAGCCTATTTTTTTTTAAACCAAGATATATGTTTTTGGGGATTCTGTAAAAAATAGTGGATTTGTTTCAATTTTTATACAAGTAATTGATTTCATAGATTAAGGTTTGAGTGTTTCTTTTGTAGTGGTTGCAACTAAAACTCCATTAAAGGAATTTGTTTTGTGTTTTGGTGATTTCTAGGTCTTTACAACATTAATGAAAGGAAATTATTTTTGTTTCCTTAATATCTTTTTATCATTAACTCATAATTGAGTGTCGCCTTTTTAAATGTGGATGTTTTTTCATCCTCTTTCTGTTGGTCAATTTGTTTTGTAAAATGCACTAAAATAATGAAGTGCCAGATTTAGAGGTTTGGTTAAAGCATAGGTTTTACAAGAATTTTTAGTGAATTTTGTATTTACCTCACACTTTTGTATGTGAATTCTCTCCTCATTTCTCTCAGACACAATTTCACTTTTGCGCAACTTCTATTTTTTTCCAATTTTTTAGTTGGTGACTTGAGACCAAGGGGTTATCTATTTTTAGGAGGAATTCATACTCCTTGAAAATATTCTTGTGATATGGATTCATGGGAAATCGAATCAATTAACACCAAAAATACGTAAATGGAAGGATATGATGAATTTTCATCTGATGGAAAAAAATTTATGGAGAGTCACTACTGGTGCTATGGGTGCCCATATTTTCACTAAGGAGAAAGACATTACCTAGTTTGAGTAAAAACATGTTGGGGATATTTGTTGTATTCACCTCAACATCTCATACTACCTTTAATATCACAGTGCACATGTCACATTAGCAAAGGAATCTTGGGAAAAAAAATTCATATTTGTTTGGGGAAACTATTTTTGCTTCACCTACCACTATTCTTGCACTTCCCCTTCCTTCTCATTTCCTTACTTGTAATGATATTTTTTGGTTATTTGCACGAGTATTTGTTTGTATAGTATTCTCATACTTATTCTCCTGTTGCGTTTATTTATTCTCCTAAAGAGGACACGCTTGCAAGTGGATTGTTTGTGGCACCTTTTACTCATCATATAGTTTGTACTCATATTATTCATTTCATTGATTGAAAGCACATGATTCTACAAAATGTGGGAATATACTATGAAAGGTACAATATTTGGTAGAAATGTGTCCTAGTGATGTGAATCCCTAATATAAATATTCGATCCTACTGCAAAGGATCAAAGGAGGGTATTGAATGCATAGAAGGAGTAGGTGGAGGTGCCTCATCCATAATATCTCTAATTGATAGTAGAGGATTTGAAACCTCTACAATAAATTATAGAGATTATGGATGAGGCATCTCCACCTACTCCTTCTATGCATTCAATACCCTCCTTTGATCATTTGTAGTAGGATCAACTATTTAGATTAGGGATTCACATCACTGGGACAAATTTCTACCAAACATTGTACCTTTCATTGTAGATTCCCACATTTCAAATCTAAATGACACCCTTGACGACATTTTTCTTCTCTTTGACATCTCCTATGGATTTTTGTCTTCTTCTGCAGATGTAATGATGGTACGTATAAACCATTATTCTCTCCCTCCTTCATTTTATACTTCTATATTACCATCTTCTACATTTAGGCTTGGATTTATTAATATCTCTTTTGCACATTTGAGAATTTTCCAGACTTCTACATTTTTATTCCTATCTACATTCCACTTGAGTGGGAATTCAGAATTTTTTTTGTTATGGGGATATTTATTTCGAAAGAAAGAGATATTATTTGTTGTAGAGGGACCTATTACAAAATTTTCTATTCAACTTTATTTGTTTATCTTGTCTCTTATTTATGGAGGAACTCGTGGGCCTTATCTTATAGGATACATGGTGGCTATAAGAATCTTTATCATTTAGTGAGGCTTCTTAGACCTCAATTTTCTTCTTTATTTCTCTTTTAGGGGGAATTTTTTACCACTATATTTTCTCCTTTCACTCCTCTTTGTGAAATTTACATTATACGTAGGTACCTCAACAAGCCTTATTATTGGGACCCACTTTATTTTCATTCCACCTAAGGTACGCTTAAGAAGGTGTTAATTTAGGATATTATTTATTTAGTTTATTTATTTATGTGTATTATTCATAGACTAGAGGAGTTAGATTTCTTAGGTTTACTTATTCATATAAGTTACATTTGGAGTTAGTCATAAGAGTTAAACTTGGTCATCATTGTCAGCTGGGTGGGATTTTATTTTTCTTTTCCTATGCTAATTTTTTGAGTTACATTTCTATTTTGGGATCTTTATACACTTATCAGGGAGGAGTTACTCATTCACTCTCCTTTATGTAAATATTAACTCGCGAGATATTTAAAGTAGTATACAAGAGAAACCTTGTATTTGTTGCATAGTGAGTTACTTTTACATTTTCATGCTTTTGTTAATTTTTTCTGTAATTACATGTGTATTTTTGTATACCAAAGATCATTATGGATACTATGATATGGATACCTTTATTCTTCCAACAACTCTTACCATAAGGAACACCTACTAAGATAAAATTTCATAAAATATTTTTCCAAGATTTCTACCCTTTGACATATTTAACAGTTCATTTATCATGCATAACAATAATCTATCAAGAAAAATCAATAATACACATTCCTCCTTTTTCTTGAGGGACACAACACACTTTCTAGGTGTTAGGCTAAGAAAGTGACTAAGTACAAGCCATGCATAAATGTTAAAGACTATGTGCATAAGGGGACGTGTGAACCATAAATAAGTGCCAAAGAGCTACGAAGATACACGTGAGGGTAGGCATAAGGATAGTAAAAGATACAAATATAATCCAATGCATGAAATGGTGTACAGGAGATAGAAATACAACAAGGTGTGAAGGTTTGCACACAAATACATAGTAAAGGAGATATTCATAATTTAGAATTACCTAAAAATAGAGAAAAGAATAGTTGGTGTGGCCAGATAGGTAAGTCTAGAAATAGATTCAACAAGGATAAAACAATGCAAGAGGATGAAGCACATGCAGGTCGGAAAAAGATTGTGCATGAATAGATATAATTATAGGACGGAGGTGTGGATAAGAGTAGGTTATTTATAGTGTAAAGGTATTGAGGTGCCTAAGGATAACCTCGAGTTGAATATTAGAGAAAGAGTTAAGGAAAATGCAGGTTATTTTTAGGAGTGTCTATTATTATAATTAAGGCATGTAGTGGTGAAGGACAAGTTCCCAACCTATATGTATGTGTCACATTACTTTAAAAATTATTCACCATAGATGATAATGCATGAGTATAGAGCGAGATACTTTGCTATGAAATGTGCATATTTTATGATGTGTGCATTGATTGTAATCAACTTCAAAATATGTATTGTGTAAAGGATCTATAATAGAACACGTCATATACTTGTAATGGATGAGTTGTTACGGCTTACAAGAGTTAGTAGATATGGATATGGGATAATAACTACTCAAATTGTGTTGTTAAATTTTTATGTTAATGAATGATAATATTCCTTGTTGTGTTTTCTTTGCGATATTATAATGTTTGGACTATATATCCTCTACCATATAAATGGTTAAGTATATAACCCACATCTTAACAGGTCACACAAAGAGGGCAACTTGTATTTTGAGTGTGCTTTGTGTGAGTACTTGCACATTTGTCTAAGGGAAGTGTCTGTGTGCCTAACTAAGTAAGTGTTGGCTGCTAAAATCCAACATTTTAGTTATTTTATTAGTAACTTCTTTTGTTTTGACATTCAATACATGCGCACGTGGAATTTAAATTGTCTTTAGATAATATTGAGTGTTTAATGCATGAAAACTAGGACGAGTTCACACAGAAGTATAGCATCGGTAATAGCTTTGATCCATTGAAATGGGTAGATGAAAACTTGTATGATGCATCGTATGAGACACTCTTCAATTTATTCCCAATAGATTTATATGATTGGATAGCATCTTATGCACATAATTGAGGGATCTTTTTGGTAAGGGATAAATTTTGGATATAAAATAAGTATGAAGCACTTTATGATTTACATTAGTCATGGAATTGAATACTAGATCATTGGCGGGAAGGAGTATTGTGTAATTATACCTTGTAGTATGCCATTTCAACATATTGGTGCATATAAGAAGAAAAATTCTAGTTTTTGTGCTAACCAAGGGGATCATATCTATGCACGCTACCTTTATCCATGAAGATCTTGAGGATTGAGCTAGGACTAGAAATCTTACCCATGGCTAGCTAAATGCTTACCACATACATGGGTAACAAACAAGATTGGGAAGGATTTCACTGAGTAAGATGGAAGATAAATATAGAGAAGAGAGATTGAATAGATATAATGGTGTATGAGAGAAGGTAGTTGAAGAGGTACTGAGATAGAGGGGAATGGGGAGAAGTGGAGTTGATGAGAACCCTACAAGAGGCAAGGAACCATAGGAACATGTCCCTCTTATATAGGGAAAGTGCGGCTGAATGAACCCCTCGACATCAGATGACAGTAATTTTGAGGAAATATTAAGAATCGTTGGCACACATTTGACCCACCCCATAACCTTAGCCCTTGTATTTGGTAATTGGAATTTAAAATTTCACATAGAAGATCATAATAATGACAATATATGGATAAGTAATATAGGATCTCCATGGTGGGAAGAAGATACAGGTAGGCACATGTTAGTATCAACACAAGAATCATAAAAAATTAAGGCTACACAAATGGATGCACAAAAGGGTCCCATAATTGGGCCAAATTTATTTTTTATAAATATGGTAGCCACAATATCAGGACATAGCAGTGGCGTGATAGCCATTGGTAGTAATCCCATAGGTGGAATAACATGAAAAATGGTTGGGGTACAGTTTAACACTATTACAATGATGCAAAGTAGAGCTTGTACAAGTCCTCAAGTAGAATAAAGAGGCTCAAGAGCCTTTAGCCTTCCTTAAGCTGAGGAAATCCTAGTGAAGGTTCAAGATTTATATCTGAACCTAGAACAAGAAAAGGACCTATACCACAACAACCTTAATAGCAACGAATATACTATGAGATGTTTCTCCATATACCTAAGTATAAGTGAGCTTAATATGTCGTAAAGCACATGAATAAGTGAAAACTATTATTGAGAGACAATGACATCACACCCTCAGAGAGGAGGGAGAGTTAATTCACAACCATATTATACAAATTCGCACACATTTGGTACATAAAGTATGACCCACATCAGAAAGTAGTAGACTATGATGCATTACACTATTTCACACCCCCAAATTTAATTTACTTTTATCGTAATGTTTGATAGATGATGACTTAATTAATTATAAAAGATAATTTAACAATTATATGTATATAATTATATATACATATACGTATATAGATGTATATATAAGCATATGTATAAATAACTGTTACATTGGATGATTTGATTTGATGACCACCTTTTTAGTTCCATTATTGTGTGATTTTTATTTGGTTGCATTGATTAAGGAATTTTTGCATTTGTTAAGGTAAATTACAAAGTTTTCAGTTAAGAAATTGATTGAGAATGATTGGCATTTTTAATATGGAACTAGGTCTTAGACACTAGGTAATTAAATGTTTTAAGGTTTAAAATATATGAATTGGTCTTGGACCATATTGCGTTGTTTATTGACATGTGTTTTATCTATGAAGGTCAACCCTCATTAACATGGTTAACATTGGTCATAGACCATTGGCAAGATAATTGATTATTGTCTATTGATTATTGTTGATGGTTTAAGCTGTCATCGACCACAAAAAAAAAAAACAATAAGGAAAAAGGTTACAGATAAGTGCATAGAAATGGGAGACCAAAAGGGGGTCAAAATGGACATATTTTTCCTAAAATCAGAAAAATTTAAACGTCATCTAATAATTTGGAGTGCATATGCTCAAAATTTGATAAACTGATAAGAATAAGTAGCATAGAGCTTGGAATAAAGTTTTTGAACTACTATTTTTTTAAGATGGTTGAGATTAAGAGGGTAAAATGTGGTGCGCACACAAAATATGTTTATTTTTGTGTTAAAAAGATAAGAACCTATTGTGTGTGCACCCCCCCCCCCCACCATTTTTTTAGTTCTGTAAATTATTTTTCAAATCCCTCTAATAGAAATTTATTTAATACCACATATAAGGTCTAACTAATTTTTCATGAATTTTGGATGAATATATAATATTTCAAAGTAATAGTCAAAGTGCATACATCTTGAAAATAATATATTTGTGTGTACACCCCCAAAATTTTGAGAAAAAATTCATTTTTTTTTTTAATTTTTTTAAAGCGTGTAGAATGGAGCTTAGAAGAGAATTTTGTTTTTAAATTTGGATGAAAAAATCATAAATTATGTACCAAAATGTATGCATAGGTTTTGGGAAGAAAAGAAGACACTAGTAAAAGAAATTATGGATGAAAGCAATAAACTAATCAAATTTTAGAAATAAATACATCGTCACCAAGGTAAAACCAATCTTAACATCATAGTATAATTTTATTTTTTAATATTATGTTATAACGCATGATATGTCAGGGTGTACAAGTGATATTTTGATGGTTTTTGTAAAACACAGATTTATTCACAGATTACATAGTTAAAACCTTAGGTTTGGATATCCAAGGAAAATCAAAGCCTATGGATTGGGAATTTCAAACCCAAAAAAGATGAAACGCATTCGCGTTATAACGTGAGAGTGCTATAACGTGTATGCGCTCTTGTTTTTCATGTGGTGTATGTGCTTATGGGAGGAATACATTTACTAAAATGTATAATTTTTTCATTTATTAATATTTATATTTTATTATTTCTTATAATTTAAATTTACTTTAGTAAATATAAGAAATTAGGGTGACTTTGCACCTTATGGAACTAGTCTCACATCTCCATCAATCATTATTTAAAAGATATTTTTTCATATTGTAATCTGGTCAGTATATAGGTATTTTAAAGGATTTCGTCATTCAACCTAAATATTTTAGGGTTTAAATTATACAATCCATATTTGTTTTGTGAAATTATATAGTCGTTGCTTAGGTTTTTTGGCCTTTTGGATTGTTTAATGACATTTCTAGGAGTGTTAAATGTGTGAAAATTAAAATTTACAGACCTCACAACTCCCGAAGGTAGAAAAAATAGATCGAATATATAGAATCATCAATTTTTTGAAAATTATGGAGTTGGATCCCTTATTTTTTCATGGAATAGGGTAGGATCATAATATGGATGAGTAACTACTTTACCAGCTTAGAGAATGCATATTTAAGTTCCTATGCACTAGTGCATCCTTCCTCTGGCTAGCCTGCCTTAGTACCACTCTGAAATTAGATTAAAATAAATCATTAACAATTTTTTTACATTTCTTTCAATATGTAGGCATGATTAGATATGATGATTGTTGAGTTCAGTGTGACTTGATGGAAGATAACTTCCTTCTTAGGCCTAAAAAGGCCATTATGAGATAATCAAACACCATCTGGGAGAGTTCAAGAAATATATTAAGAATCTTGAGGTGATGTTAGTCAATATTATAAGTGGTTGAGTAAATTTAGGAATATTTAGGAAATGTTTTCTCGTTCAATGAAAATCTTCTAAATAATGGGTTTTGTAGGTGCAAGAAAAAAATATTGTAATGGTGAAATTTGAATGCTCTTGATGATTTTGGGAGCTACATAAGGACTTGGGAGGAAACAAAATAGGAAATGAAAAGATATATGAATCCTATATATGTTGGTAACATAATTTTTTGTCTAATAATTGAAGGTTTTATGAAGAATTTAAAAATAGTGTAGCTTCCCCTTTCGGTTCCAGAAAAAAATGGCTATAAATTTGCAAGCTCTAGAGAGATGATCACCACATGGTGATACTTATGAAATTAAATTTTCAAAAGTACCTATCGGAATGGGTATTTTCATAAATATACTATTATTTACCATGGGTAAGGATCTCATGAGGACAGGGTCAAAATTTTGTGAGTTGAAAACACCTTCCTAACACCCCAGGTTGTGTTTTTGAGTGACAAAACTTCTAACATGGAAAAGTGGTAAAATGAGTTAACATGATTTAAAACCATGTTTCTAAAACCTCAATTGATGACTTAAGTGTTTAGAAAATATGTCATGAGACCTACATTATTATGGGAATAAGATGCTCTCTTCTAGTTACAAGATAAGAGAAATGATCACTCTCTTACTTTTCAAGGACTCCACAATTAATCCTAGTGATCACAAATCAACTCAATGATGATCAATCCATTTTCTGATTATCTATATGTTACTGAAATAGGTATTCACCATGTAGATTGAAGGATTTCTCATTGAATGATATTCTTTTCATATGGCTACCTGTATGACTGAATTGAGTTTTTTGTAATGTCCTTCCTCATTTGAAGTGTGATCACACTAAAAAGTGAGTGACATAAAGTGAAACTCACATGATTTCTCATTCTTACATACATGGTGCTCTCTATGAATATCATCCTCTTACCCTCCTGGCTCTAAAATTCTTGTCAGATGGAATCAAATTCAGGATACTCATACACATATTTTCTCATATGCCTCTCATTGAAATAGATGATGCCTTGATCCTTCATAGATGATGGTCCTAAATGCCATTATACCTTGATTACCTCATCTTGGCTCATTCCTAGAAGAGGTTTTAACATGATGGCAGATTCAAGATAAGATGATCCTCAACTTACTCCATAAGCTTCCCATTTCAACATTGAACACGATGATACCCTTTTTAACTTCACAATTCACTTCCTTAACCAATATGTCAGGAGTGGAAACATGTTTATATTATTTGGACACATCTTCTCTCAATTTATCCTCATGTAAATAGGTTTCTTCCTCTATATGGAAGGATTGATCCTTGAATAAGAGTTGAAGGAATGTTTAAGGGTGAGCTCCATCTTCTTGAACTCCAATTACATTGAAGAACTATGAAATTTGTTCCCTGAATTGCAAAATTTGAGCACATTGCCAAGTATCAATTAAGTGTTCAGAAACAATCTAAAGATATATACACCACTTTTCATATCAACATGAATACCATCACCACTCATGGTGATCCTTTCTCATCATGCTCATGATGATCATTCCCTTGATGACTTGAATTATAATGAGTTTCTTAATGTTTCAGATCCTTCACATACCTCATGATTCTTATGATTACACCTGTTGTCCAAGTGACTATCAATTATGCATTTTGATGTATATTTTTACCCTCTAAATGCATTTTGGAACTCCCCAAATCTTCTATAGAAGTCAACATTTACTGTTGAAGCTCTCATTCCCTAAACCTTGAACACCTGATGTTGAATAGATGGATTCTAGCTGACATATTATTTCCTAAATTTTTTTAAATTACTTTAGACACCTTAATTTTTCTTGAAAATCACCCTCAGATGCTTTATAATTTCCATAAACATTCCCAAACTATGTTTACCAATTGCAAATTGCCCAAAAATGTCCTTTTTAGGCCTCTAGAGGAATTTATCTTTCACTGAATCTTAGTGATTTAATTTATCACCCTGGGTAATCATTCTTGTACACTAAACTAACTTTAAAACCTTGTTATTAGATTCCTCTAAGCTAGGTTGAAGGTTGAACTAAATAGAGGCTAGTCAAAGGAAGAATGAAAAGTGGCTGGAAGGATGTACATATTAATGTCTATCAAGAGAAAAGGGATTGAATATTATTATTCCCTTAGTCCTATAACTTATACTTGCATATTGTGATCATTTATCTACATTTTGGTGTTCTTGGTGTTTATTTCTTGTGATATTCAAATATATCAAATTAATTTCATTACAAATATACAATGTTAGTTCATGACATCTATCATTTACTTCCAACCTTGTCTTTTTTTATTAACTCTCACATTTTTTCTCACCTAAATATTAATTTTGGGACTATATCAAGCATCCAAATATTTGGGTTGTAAAATAAGAAACTTTAATCTAATCCTCCTAAAGCTTATTCAATGGGTAAATGAGTAAAGAAGGGTGTGTATCGTAAGAAATATGAATTCTCCCTGTCAGGTAATCTAAAACCCTATTTTGGGGTTTTAATATGAAAATATTTATATCTTAGGAAATAAGGAATCTTAGAAGTTACATCTACCTATAATTGGGTTATAAAACTTAGGAATCTTCTTCAATTACACCATTGTAGAGAAGACTCTAATACCATTTCAGAGAATACCCTTTTGATCAATTTTATCCACATGGAATAATAACCTGAAGATGAATCACATGTTCATGACCTCTACAATGTATTGAGATCATTACCAAGCACTAATTAAGTGTTTAGAAACACTTTTGGGAGGTATATATTGCTTAAGAGTATGATATGATTACTAACATCATCTTCTGTGGCCTTGGATCAAAATGTATGCTCCCACAATGTAAAGGATTATTCAAAATTTCTAATTCCTACTTATTTTCCTCCTAATTCCTTATGAATCTCCCAGATTCAACCAAAGAATTCAAGGTTCAAAATTTGACTACTCATTCCTTGCCCCTGAAAACCCATCGTTTAACAGACTATCCCTGAATGATCAAAACTTTTCTAAATCTTCCTAAATTACTTATAACACCTTAAATGATTTCAAATAACATATTTTAATACTTAATACCTTTTCATAACCCTCTTAGAGAATGCACAAAGGATCCAAAATTGCCAAAATTGTCCTTTTTAGAATTGATGGAGAATTAGTCTTTTACTGCACTTCAATGAATGGAATAATGGACCTTGTTAAAAAAATTGTAAACTTATAAATGTTCACCCAATTCATTAGGAATACCTTCAAGAACAAGGTGATTGTGACACAAGATGCAGGTTAGCCTAGAGAGGTATTCAAGAAGATTTGAGAGCAATATTTCACATTGTGGCTTGGTTTGCATTGTTTAAGTTTTACATTTTTGGGTTAGTCGATTCACATGACAACATATCCATATGAACATAATCGTCTTCCACTTCTAGGATTCAAAATCCTCCTTGAATGGAATCAGATTTAAGATTTTCATACACTTATTTCTCATATCGCTCTCATGATAAAATGTTACTTCTTGATCTTTCACACATGATGGTCATGGATGCCTCAATATCTTGAATAGCTCTTTTTTATTTATTTCACAAAGAGATATGGACACAATGGTAGATTCATGATATGATGATCATCAATTCACTCCTTGAGCATTAATGTTCACCTTTGAACATGATGATGCCTTATTAATCTCATGATTAACCTCCCTGCCCAAGATGTCACCTGAGTGGAAGCATGCTTATGATGTCTGAACACCCTCTTTATCAATTGATCCTCATGGAGATAGTTTTTCTCCTCATGATAGAAGGATTTAACCATGAATGAAACTTGGAGGAATTTATGAGAATGAATTCCATATTCTTGACCTCCAAATTGTACTAAAACACTAAAAATTCAACCTTCCTGACTTGCAAGATGTGATTTCATTACCAAACATTGATTAATTGTTTATAAACACTCTCATAAAATATACATTGTTTTTTATCCTGAGATGATTTATACCATCACCCATGACAATATTCTCTTATCATGCTCCTGATGACCATTCCCTTGATGATTTGAATCTCAATGAAGCTCTTGATGTTTCATATCTTTCATAAACCTCATGATTATCCTAATTGCACCTATTTTCCTCATGATGCAGGGGCATCAAAGAAAGAGGTTACAAGAATTTCCAAAAATTTTATCATCGTGTTTATAGAATCTAGACGTGATGAGAAGGGATATAAGATGCAAAACTAAGTGTTAGTTGGAGACAAAATGCTATTAATTTCAAATTAGATGTTTTTCCCTCTAAGTCAAAAATTGAAAATCTCTATGTATGTAAAAAGTGACAAATATGGTGTCTAAGGTGTTTTGAAGGATTTCTAAGGTATGTGACTATTTAGATAACAATTTATGTCTTAAAGTGGGTATGATAGAATAAAATGTTGTCAAATAATGTAAATTTTCTCATTATGGATGCATGGGCATCTTAAAGGTCCTAGTGATTCGTAGGAATAGCTAGGATTGATGAGAGGAGAGGGATATGAGGAGAAAGAATCATTCATTGGATTCATTCCTCAAGGAGGAGGAACTAAGGGGAGAGGAAAAGATAGAATTTTATATGTGAATCTATAGACTATTAAATAACCTATGTTCTACATTGTATAATGATCTCCTTCTTTTAAATTTTTGAGATTTCCCTTGATGTTGTGGTTGAGGCCTATGATTATATTGATGGAATATAGAATTATTTGTTTCTTCATAGACATTTTATGGAAGTTAAATAGTGGGCACTGTATTTCAAGATGCAAATTCCTAATTGGAAATTTTAAATGTGTTTTGTTGTATGTTTGGGGTATATTAGATCTCCTTCTTTTGTATGTATATCATTCATATCACACACACACACACACACACACACACACACACACACACACACACACACACACACACACACACACACATAATGAAGTCATCAATCGTATCACATACATAAAGGATGGAGAGATGGATGCCGCCCCCAAATAATATATAGGTAATAGTGCCCCAACCACCGAGCCATTGATTGAAGTTCATATACTATAGATGGATAGTTAGTCGAATCCATCCCCGAATGACCCTATCTAGATGTGGGTCGAACCCATAGCCATATATATAATATGAACAAGGAGGGGGGTGCATACTATAGCTTCTTTATCAATTCACACTTGATAATGGGGTTATTGACAGGGAGCTATATAAGTGGTCACATCCACGTACGGATCTGTGAGAAGGATGGCCTTGTTGTGTCCCACTCTCATCTCAGATGGGGTCTTCTCTCTCTCTTCTTGGGGAGTATGCCAATATGATCTCAATGAGGTGTGGAGTTTTTAATTTGACATTTATCCAGCTCCCCTTTATGGAAGCATCTAGACCCCATTTTCTCACTTCACTATAGTTCAAATCCCACCAATCTAAGCCTAAGCCTTACCATATATATTTCGTCTTCGGAGATATAATGGGGAATATGGCGCAATCAGTCAAGAGTTGGTTAGTTCATTTTCACTCACTCACTGGTAAAGTATTATCTTTGAAAAAACTACATGATGAGGGGTGCGGAACAGTGTTACTTGAGTTTTAAACTTAAACAAGTTATTATGTGTTACATGCATGAATATCTAAGAGACTATCAACTAATATAGTGATAAACATATTTAAGGAGTTACTTTACATATGTGTGGGAATCATTAGAATTGAATGAAGGGGTAAGAAGACTATTCTCAGTAGTATTTTCCTTTGATTAAAGAATAAAAGTATAGTTAAGCCATTATGTTGACTATGACTGTGTATTGGTGTACAAAATTGAGCATCTTGAGTAGAGGTAGGAAGAAGTGATGAATTTAGTAAGAAGAGTAGAGAAATAATGTTTTATAAGATTGATTTTGATGCTTTTAAGATCAAATAGTGGAGAGATTTTTTGTGTTATTAGCTATCCTGAATGTAACTAGAGGTTAAATAGACAAAGCATACTAAGACATTCTTGTAGCTACAAGTCAAGCGTGATATAGAAGATTAAATAGTGTAAAAACCTTCATTGCTAAGACAAAAACTAGGGAATACTTGGGACCATTACTGTGTCCGAAATTCCAGGTTTAAAATGATTACAACTCTTTTTACAAGCTTATTTTATTTCTCGGGTTAAACATGGGGTACAACTAGGGATTAGGTTTTGAATACCCAAATCAAGGAATTTAGACCCCAAATTTGTAAGAATAAATAAAGACAAGGTCCTTGAAAGGAATTTTAAGTTTTCTTTTGGTCCAAATTTGAGATATCATTAACAGGTAACATGCACAGTTACAGTCACATTTTGAAGACCTAAAGGAAGACCGAGACTAAGGATATTGAGGTATGTTTTGCAGAGAAGCACATATTAAAATATTTCATAGAGGAGAAGTCATAAATGGGTATCTAGGAAACCCATCAATATGGTTTGAAACCGCCTAGATTGAAAGGTACACTAGACAATTCACAAGACCGGGGCTAAAAGAGAGCTAATAGGCTAAATAGGATACAAGATGATAACAAGAGAAGTTTTAAGGGTTGAACTTTGGAATTTTTCATGCGTTACACTGAGACCCAAAGGGTATTTGAGGAAGTTTTTTTAGTTTTGGATATGACTAGATGTGTATAATCATGGATCTTGCATGGGAATGGCTCTTGAGAGCTAAAACAAGGAATGATTGATTAAACTTGAGAGTATTAATGATTTATTTGATTAATTATCATTTTTTTTAATGGCTTCATGTTATTCTAAGCAAGGTGACACATTACCAAGAGTTGGAAGGAAAAAATTGAAGCAAAAAAGTCCAAATTTG
The DNA here is from genome assembly GCA_019776745.2 of Taxus chinensis. Lineage (NCBI taxonomy): Eukaryota > Viridiplantae > Streptophyta > Pinopsida > Cupressales > Taxaceae > Taxus > Taxus chinensis. The sequence goes on along the minus strand of CM034155.1, from coordinate 465,861,047 downwards.
TGTTTGATTTGGAATTAGGACACTTAATGATAGTGAAAGGAATATAGTGGAAGTCTAAGCAAATGAGGTTTTACAAGAAAATGACTCATTTTAACAATTTATTGGGCTTGTGTACAAAATGTGAGAGTAGGATACGAGGGTTAGAAGGGTAATTGTTATGTTGATTTGCCATTTTTGCATGTTTGAGCCTATAGAGCTTATTGGAAAGACTTTTAGAATTAGGATATTACTGAGAATGATTGAAATTGATTTTTATGAGTTGAGGAATACATACAAATGTATTGGAGCTCTGCATCACCTCATAATGTTTCAGATACTTCACAGACCTCATGATAACCATTCCATTGATTATTTAAATTGATAAAAGATTACATATTTGTTTTGATTTATTATGTGTTATAAGGAATTGCATCAGCCCATATATTCGAGCAACTATTGTTAACTTTGGGAGTTGTGAGGTTTATAAAATATCATTTTGACACATCTAAAACTCCTACAAATGTCAATAACCAATCAAGAAGACACCAAACCTAAACAATGATTATATTCTTTCACAAAACATATATCAATTGTATAATTTAAACCCTAAAAGCTTTAGGATGAATGATGAAATCTTGAAAAATACTTTGTACTGACCAAGTTAGCTTATAAAAAACTATCTTCAAAACCATGACTAATGGAGCTGTTAGACTAGTTCCATAAGGTGCAGAATGACTCTAATTTCTTACATTTATTAAAATAAATTTAAATTATAAGAAATAATAAAGTATAAATATTAATAAAAGAAAAAATTATACTTAAAGCACTTATTTTAGTAACTATATCCGTCCCATAAGCACATATACCACAAGAAACATGAATGTGAGTGCATTATAACATGCTCATGATATAGTGTAAGCACTTTACAATGCACTCGTGTTTTAGGAATGGTAATTACCAATCCTAATACTTCATAACACGTTTCCACTTTCTCAAAATGTACTCGAGTTTCACTTCAAATCAAAAAAATTGGCCACCTTTTATCCCCCATCTCTGTGCACTTGCCCTTATTATTTAATGTTATTGTAGGAAATGGTCACATACCATGAGGCATACAAGGTATTGGATATTGTTTAATGTTTTAAAATGGTCATGGACCATATGGTAAAAGCTAAGCTAGGTAAATGCGAGTTGCATGAAAATTTAATAAGGAATATTTTGGGATTAAAAAGAAACTACATGGCACTGACAGTATTTATAGTGATTATTTTGCATAGTTCCTTGGGAACCAATAGATTGCATTGCAAGCCAAAACATGCAATCTTCCCTCCATTCACATTTATGGCACTCTTGTTTAGTTTGGTTTGTTGGGAAGTTTGCATGGAGGTGTTGAAGGAGATATTTTGGGAATTTTGTTTATGGTCCGTTTATTCAATAGTTAAACCTTTTTTAATGGAAAATTTGTATTTGATGTTTTTTTTTGTGGAGTATTATTGTCGAGCATTCAAAGTTTCAGATTTAAGGAAATTTGGAAAAGGAAAACATGAATCAGGTATGAGTTTTCTTACACTTTACTCATGTTGTTTTTAGAATGAAACACATGAATACATATGGGGTTTTAATCTATTTTTTAAATCTGGAAAATAATGAAAACATTAGATAAAATCTATTTTTCTACTTGTGTTTTAATAAAAAAATGGGTATGATATTTTAAAAGAGCGATATAGCTTGTAGAGTTTTCTATTATTCATTTTGACAATGAGATGAGTATTTGGTTATTTGTTATTTTAAAACATAAAATGCTCTTTGTTTTTATTATGAGAAAAGTGAACGAAAATAAGAGGATAAGCTGGAAATAAACTTGGTTTTGTTGTAGATGTAAGATTTTATTTTTTATTTGATTTGGTAATTTTCGGTTTGTATATTCTTCTTCAAATCTAGAAATGCTAAATGGTTGGTTTTGGGTTCTTATTTACTAAATATGCATGCGTGTTTGAATATGGGAATAAGTTGGATTATTTACAATGTTTTAAGAACTCATCAATACCTTCATTATTATATTCTCGATAGAAAAACCACTTCTCACAATTTTCTAAATTCCACTCCTAAACACTTTCTACGTCATTGGGTTTAAACACATATTACAACTCATTAATTTGGCGTTCTCTATTAAATATGTAATCTCTGCATAGGATATAATTGTTCTATTTCACCATTCAACAATGTGAGCTTTGTATGCACCATCTTATGGTTCTTAATGTGGATATAATTGAAATAAATTTCTAACCAAAGAAACCTATGAACCAACTCATTAAGCTATAAGCTAATAAAAAGGGCGAAAAAACATTTTTCCTTTTGAACTGTTCATATTATTTATTATGGAAACAATTTCCTTCCCTATTAACATGTTCTACATGATTGTAGGTGAGAAATACTTGATCATATATATTGAACCTTCTACAAGTGTTGAAATGTCACTAACAACCACGTCTAATATGATTTCAGCCTGGTCGGCTTCCTTTTTCCTTCTTCAATAATAAGGACTTTTCTTGTGGCAAGACATCCATTTAATGGAATTCCTTAGGCCCATGTAAACACCAATATATACACATTAATATGAAACTTATTAGTATATACACACTGAAACATGAACTACAAAATCATCCATGTATACACAATATTTAAAATGAGATCCTACACACATCACGTATTCCAATGTGCTATTGATTCTTTTCTTATTTTCAAGAATAGGTGATTGACTTTTTTTACAATGCGAAACACAAAATTTGATTGGGTACAAATTTCTATTTGATTATACTTTCATGAATTCCTCAACTCTATCAATTTCAATCCATGTAACCCACATATCATTTTTGTTGATGTCAGGAAATCTGTTTTAATATAAATTTATTCATATAAATCTTGAAATTTCTCGCACCTGTGCAAGAGGTCAACTTAAAAAATTATTTTTCAGATTGGATGGGGTTGGTTTAAGTGGTCTAAATAAAGCGAGAAGGGTTTGAATTGTTATTGTGTTTATTCTAGAATTTCAATCTTCCTCCTAAGATGTCTTTCCATTCATCATCTCCGTCACGATCGTGCATCAGCCCCTATGAAAGTGATGCTATACCCTGACATAGATGAGAAAGACATGTCAGGTTGAAGAGGGGTATCCCAAAGTGAATAAAGGGACGGTCCATTTCAAATAATTTAAGTGGGTTACTACTTTCACTCATATTGAGTTTCACATTTAATCAAGGTACTTTTGATTCATTAATTATGATTAAGTAAAAATTTCTTAGTTTGTTTAAGTTGCGAAGAATTCATTTAACATCATGTTAATGAAAAGAAATGCAAAATGAAGTATTTACAGCTCATTGCAATAAGTTATTTTCATTTTTCACAATTTAAAGGTACATTAGGCCCACACAAGCCTTGGGAAATAAATCTAAAATTTCATTACAAGAAAAGAAAGTGCATGTATATAAAATTATGAATGAAAGAGAAGAAAAAATCCATTATTTCCTATTTCAAATGGATTTTCCCCACAATCCATGACTTCCAGCTTTCTTTCCCATCCTTGGCAAGTACCTCAAAGAAGAATAATGAACTGTTAGAGCTCCGTATTTTATGTCCTCTTGTATTCACAGTTTCAGACAAAAAGACTTTCTTGAAAATCAAAAAGAAAAAAAGAAAAGAGCTCAAAAAACCCTCTAGTGGTCACCCCCCATTTTTTTAGCAAATCTCTGAAAGTTTTCAGGTGCAAAGGAATGAAAATATGTCAATATATTATGGTTGGAGCCCTAACATTTTCTTAATCATGGTGAAAAAAGAACTAACTCTGGTACGATCAGAAGCATTTATGAATTTTGGGAGTCTAGTAATGGGGTCAATACTTTTTCCTTATGTTTTGGGTATGCTTTGAATATTTGAAATTATTAAATTTTGCATGCGGGTGTACTTAGGTAAATTCAATTATTGAGCCCCTAGGTTAAACTAATCATGCCAAGTCCCCATGTGTTTTCTTCTAGAAAAGGATGTTGTGATTACTACCATGGATGTAAATCCAAAAATATACTTTTGATATAAGACAAAATTAGCTATTAAATATACCTTAGTTTTGAGATCCACCTTTTCTCATGATCAGAAGCCCTCTACATTCCAAAAGGATAATTTGGAAGTCAACGAAAATTTGACTATGAGTTGAGTTTGCATCAAGAGACTATTTTTGCCTTGTTGGAGTAGCATGTAGTATTTTTAGCTTCATAATTATTTTATTCATTATAATAATTTAAAATATTCATGCAAGTGAGTGAAATGTCATTGGTATCATGGGTGTTGAGCTTGTAGCTCCACCCATTTTCCTATATATTCATGTTTTGCAAAGCATTTTGGGGGGAATTCTTGATGTAATAGAGTGTTGGATATTTTTCCAGTTTTACCCTTTTATGAGAAAAAGTAGATTGGCCTTTCCAAAGTTTTGTAGTGGTGTGTATTAAGATAGATGTTTCTTGTGAACTTATTCCCTTAATTATTAAGTTTTTCTTAAGCTATCTACCTTTCTGCATATTGGGTGTTGTAATTCATTTTAGTGTGTAATATTTTCGTTTTGATATTGTGATAAATCCCTTAACATTACCAATATTTTCCTTGAAATTAATAGAAACCCCCTAGATCGTGTCCGTTTCATACTTTTATCATCAGACTGTGTATTTTATCTTGTTAGAAATCCCTCAAATCCCCTTGGTATATCACCTTCTTATAGTTTACAATTCACTTTCTCACTCTTAACCCCACATATCAAGTTTAGGGATACTCCAAAAATGGAACCAACCATTAGTAATATGGATATTCACTTCACATATATAATACCCACAACTTGTGAGGTGTCTCAATTGTATATCTGCAGAAGTGAGGGAAAATCAAAGAAACGAAAATTTGTTACCCCCTCAAAAAAGGTGCACTTATGCTAGATAACAATAAATAAACCCTTAGTTGGGTTGTCAATTGGGAGATGTATTATGGTATCCCACATTCCTACTCCTACCTACAAGAAAAATATGTTATTATATTAGTAAAAAATGTAAATGAATGTGGTGTAATAAAGCCAACCTCATTAATCAAAAACTCAATTTAGAGAAACAATAAATGGGCATCTATGAACAACAAAGATGCTCAAACTATTATGATAAGGATAAACATCAGTTACAGTCATTGTGGCAGTCTCCCTACACTTTTTTTTATTAAATTATTTTTTCCTTCACCCATTAATCATATTCATGTCAAACACACACACACACACACACACATATCCATTAACAATGTAATGCAATTAGAAATTTAATTTTGTTTAATGTTAATTGACAATCTATGACGGTATATTAAATCCTCTTACAAGCACAAATGTAAAAAAAAATATACCCTTTGAAATCATTATTTCTATTTGTATTGATTTTATCAACATCAGTAGTAGGTACAAGCCAAGATATATAGGAATGATAACCATGAATTAGTTGCTGTACTAATAACATTATAGAGATATTCACTTGTACAAAATATATCAATCAAAAGTGGGGAATACATTTTCAAATGCATTGTCTTCCACATGTACAAAACATATATGGAATCATGGTAGGCTACAAAGGCTGTTGTAGGAATCCCCACTATAGTCATGGTCACGCTCATTAGATTCGCGATGAGTTTCTTTTCACTCTTCATACCTCCGCTTTTCAAGTTCTTTTAGCTGGCAGTCAACATCATCCCACCATGTAAGAAAATTGTTAGAAAAACCATCCATCTTCCATCTGAAGGTCAATGTATGATGAAGATGAACTTGTGGTATATTATAAGATAGTCTCTCCATGGAATTACAGGGATATTTTCTTCGATCCATCTTCCTCTAACCATATATGTACATGTGAGATGTGAATCCATGATAAGAAGCACTATCATTACAGACGTAACAAACATGTCTGCATCTTCCATGTTTCTTTATGACCATTTGCCACTAAATTTTCACATTGAAAATTGTTTTTCTCTATTATGTAATGTATGCATTTTACAGTTAGTCGGCTTTCATGGTTGGGATGTAGTCTAATAGTGTCCAGATTTTTTGTTTCCAAGCATTTATCTACATAATATTAAAATAATATTTTAAAAAACATACTCATAATATATCTTTATGCAGAAGAAATTATTCTTCAATGAGAATAGGTGGAAATTTTAATAAACATGGATTTGAAGAAGTGGACATATATGAAAAACATAGATATAAAGTAAAAAAATTGTAAAAAAAAGTTTATACAGATTCCTGATATTGAATATATATTATTTAATTCTTAATAAAAATTACTGATAAAAATTCATAGATGTAAACATTGTAATGTAAAAAAAGGGGGTTTTGAAAACAAAGCTTACCCACAAATTAACTTTTCATTTTTGGTGAAGTGATTGTAGACACCAAAAGTTTGTATCCTACCGTTGTCACCTGAGTTCACTTCTTTCACCATGGTTTTATCTAGCCCCCCTTTATTTTAATTTATATCCATAGCTTTCTTATCTATTAGCTTATTAACTTTAAAATTGTAATTAATCTTCATTTAATGATTTTCTAACCCTCATCTCATTAGTTAATTATATTTAATTAACTTACATTTATCCTCCCTATGTTGTTTATTATCCCTAACTACCAGGTCCCACATCCTTATGTTTTTTCTAGCTTTTATTTAACCCATGTTTATCTCCCACCTACCCATATCACTTCCCTAAGAAACTGTAATCCGCCTAAATGCTTTAAAACACTCATCCATTTCCATAAAAGCCCCATATATTGAATAAATCACTAATCAACCACTTAAAGGGATGGTTCCCTACAGTTGGCGATGACCCACCTGGGTCGTTGTCGACCCTATAAAGCTAGGATTCACCCCTTAAAAATGAAGCATAACCAAAATCTCTCTTGCACTATTGGAACTTATCTTCGAGATTAACCACACTTGCAACTACTACAGTCTTCTTGGAGTCCATTTTTTCTTATCTTGCATCAATTATGGAGAATTTGGTAGGTTTACTTTCATTTTGGGTTGATTTATGCTATTACATGCCATTATTTTTATTATCTTGTAAGTACTAGCATTTTTCAGGTTCATCTACCATCATAGAATCATCACCAACTTCCTCTTTCAGTGATTATATCTAAATTTTGTCCATCCATCCTCACAGTTTTTTGATAGTACACAGGTCACCGTCATTTTACCCAAGTCGTTGTTGACCCAACTCTGTGTTTCATCCACTATGTTTTTATATCCTTGCTAGTGTACTTCTTTTATCTATTGTAGTTTCTAGTTCCTAGATCTATCACTCTACTTCTTTCTCAGTCCAAATTTTTTTGTATGTCTCTATATCTCCGATCGCTGCCAAATCATTCTAATCGTAGTTTACCTTATCCTTTTTTTAATTCCAATCCATATCAATCTATGTTTTGACATCCTTTCTATTTATGTGTTCCAAATATCCCTCTACATGTTTCTATTAGCTTCTACAGATCTCTGTCATTACCAGATCTACATTCAACATCATTCAGATCCATATTTCATTCCCTATCTAGATCCACCTTCTTAGGTCACAGTTGACCTACCCCTCTATATCCTGGGTCACCATCAACCCAGTCACATACAATTTATTTTATTTTTACATAGATAAGATTTACATTTTTTTCCATTTTTGTAATCTTAATTTTTTATGTGCCTCATATTCTGCATATTATTTTGTCCATTATCGTTACTTTTATTGTATCTTATCTATACGTGGGTTGGCATCTTCTAAGGAATTTAATTCTTCTTAGAACCGACTTCATCTAGAAACCTCCTCCTCTATCATCTAATCTATTTTCCTCTTAGTTACCTATGTTTTTACAGGTTCATCAGATTTACAATGAGGTCATCCAATTTGCGCCTATCCATTTGCATCCATTATACACCAAGGTACCTTAAACCCTTTCATTTTGGAGTTGTTAGAAGAACAAGGAACTGGGGGGTGAATCGGTCCTTTAATAAATTTCTTTTCTTTTACAAAAAACATAAATTCATCCATTAGATTATATATGCAACATCCATAATCATGTGTGTTTATTAACATACGTAAAATCAACCATAAGAGCAAGAAAGTAAAGTACTCAACAAAAGAATACCATATGTAAGTGGGAAACCCTCATGGGGAAGAAAACTGACCGAAACTCTACTTATATTACTTGAAGAATAGTATTTTAGTGTAGCACCAACTATAAAAGGAACACCAAACCCTGATTTAGTGAGGTACCAAGCCCACAAGGAGCACTAATTCTACAAGGAGCACCAACCCATAATTTATTGAAGAACCCACTCCATAAGGAGGCTACAACCCCCTAAGGATGAAAAAGAACCAAATCATCCACCTGAAGATGTTTGATCTCTAAAAACGTTTCTTCCACAACTGATGGAGATCACTAATTCAACTCACAAACCCTAGCTCATACCCTAGGGCATCAAACTTATTCTTTTACCTTCTTTATTTGCTCTATAATCTTGATCTCATGTAATTTTATACTCCTCAACCTTTCATTATATTTATAAGCCTTCGAAACATTTTCACATACCTGAAAAACATATCCCTCTAGACCACAATTCTTCCCTCCAAGAGCACTAGTTCAAAAATTAACCAAACATGCACTTCAATATGCTTTTCATCCTTATAAAACAAAGTAGTTCGGTTGTTCATGATAAATGTGACCAAAAAAATATATAAACTTCAAAAATTTGAATTACAATAGTTACATATGACCCATATAGGTCAGCCTAGCCAAAACCCTCATTACATGTGCCAAAAATGGCTCAAATCTGCATGGGCATAATCTTAAAATTTCCCTAACATGAGTACCATACATTTTAATGACCCATGAAACCTTATACATAGTTAAAATATCATTAAAAATTCATAAATTTTCTCAATTAATATCAACCAATCAGATTATTTCATTTACTAGGCCCAATTCTCTTTACAATTCTTAAAACAATTGTTTCCTGCACCCTTCAGCACCCTGGAAACTTCATCTGATTATAAAATAACTTATACTAAATAAAAACATTCCATGTAACTTCTTAAAATAAATTTCATAACCTTTATAAAACTTATAATAATTTTATAGGTCATAAAAAATCCTTCTCTTCAAACCACAACAAGATTTTCCTTCAAAAAATCAACCTACCAGAAACGTTGTTTCCAAAGGTTAGCTCATACAATCATTTATAAAAACATTCAAGATATACAAATGAATTCATTGGCTGCAAAATTAATCCCTCTTCACATTACAGTTGATATCAAGCATCACCCAATCCATCACATGCTCTGAATAATATCAAACTTTCACAACAACAAATCTTAGCCTGAACTGCCAAAAATCCTCTTTCTCAAAGAATGCCCTGGAAACCCTATCATATGACCTCATCATGAGGAAATAGAAATATAATTGAAAATATATCTTAATTCTATTTCCAATACAACTTTAATCATATTAGGAATGTACATGTAACTCAAGCTATAGCCATTTTACCATAAACTACTTTTTGAGATCCCAAAACTGCCCTTTGACCAGTAAATTTGTTTGAGCCTAAAAACCTTAAGAACCTGGATTAACATGTCCTGAAATATACAACATCAACAAAAAATTTCATAAATCATGCAACATCAATTTTTCATGCTAATCATTTGGACCATCTTGTCCTATAACCTTCTTCTCTAGAAACTGTTATTTTTAGGTGAAGCACACATATCACAATAACCTCAACCAAAAATTTCTTGAAATCCTGAGGAGTCCTATACAACATAAAATCATAACATTTTATGAACCAATAAAAATTAGTTTTGGTTCACATTACTTCAATTTCTATCAACTTCTCCTAGCTAGGGTTTAACTAGGGTTTTAAACCTCTTTACCTTCTTAACATTCATTCATAAAAAAGTGACAATGAACTGACCTGATTCGTGAATTAAACCAAAGTGATTTCTCTTATACCAAATTTAATGAACTATTACACCAAAACCTCTTGATGCATTAGTAAAATATACTTACCAATATCATAACATTATATTCATTTTCCCTTTCTCATCATAATTTGAGTATAAATTACTATTTTTTGTATAGTATTAAGATTTGAAATATGTAAAGTAGTTTGGAAAATTTATCCTCTTAGGTATAAATTAATTAGAGAATATGAGAAATAAAAATATAGTGAATAAATTATCATATTTTCACATGATATATCTTCTAGTTTATAACTTACCTTGTCAGGTCAAAGAAAAACTAGATTGGAAAAAAATTGAATACTTTTATAAGTATATATCATGGTAGACATATGTTGCACTACAACTTACAAGAATATCCTTACTACAAAGATGTTCACCTTAACCAATACAAACTTCATGAACTATAATATGAGTCTACATGTATATCTCCTCTAGTCTCCATCATATCACTTTTGAAATTTTTGTGTTAGAATTCAATAATTTAAACTTGGATGAAGAAACAAATACACCATTAAACCTACATGATCACAACCATCATGTATTTTGTAGTCTCTCTTTGGATTGCACACAGAGAAGTAGATAACGTTACAAGATATTTATAAACCACTTTAATGATAAAATCTCATTTCGAGGTAATAAGTGGGCCAAAAATTTGTTCTAACCACATCAAAAAATACCACACAAGAATTATTTTGTATGATATTTTCACCTCTATTTTCAAAAGAATTTTCTATTATCCAACAACCCTGATGTAAACACTAAATCATGCACTTTGACTAATTATCTAGTCCTAATTGTAGAATACTATTTCATATGATTCCTAAGTAAGAAAATTATTAATTAACCCATGTATTTGGCCATCTTTTCTTTCTTTCTACTACAAATTTTTGTCTTGAATACTTTGTTTCTTAGTTTGACCTATGACCCTTCGGTATCTATGAGTTTGGACACCAACGCCCAGCTAGGATGCTAGCTCCAAGCACCCCCATCCCCTCTAGACACTCCTGACCTCTTTGTACTTTACTCACCTCTTTTGGGTCATTTCTAACCATTTGATCACTTTATCATTTTTTCAGTCATCCTTTTCGGGGTTGATTACGAAATTGAAGCAAGAGAATCATATAAATATAAATTTATGTGATCATAATAAAGGACCAAGCACTAAGCATTAGCTATCACCACCTAAGGTTCCATCCAAAGGATATCAAAGAGCATCAAAGCACCAATTCTAGCATCCATCACAAAGGACAAGGGAGGGTTTTTTCATCACACTTCATAGGAGGGGAGTTAATTCTATTCCATACACACATTTACTAAATTTTCTTACATCTAGCTATTTTCTCGCTATCAAATGCGACACGCACAAAATCCACCTAGGGCACGATTTATACACATATACACCAAGAACTACATTGGGTCTAAAATGTAGTTTAGTTCTTAGTTGTAAGTTTACCATTTTGACAGCTAAGGAAAGCTTGACCCCTCATTCTGTATCTTTCTTTTCTTGGGATTTGATGTTTATTTAAGGGTTTTATAGGTTCACCTTTCATTACAAGTTTCTAGAGAGCTCAATGATCTTAGTATGAATTCATAACAACCAAAGGTGAGTAACAACAAACAAATTCCTACCATAAAAAGTTAGGATATCGATATTTTTCATAGACCGAGGCACCCATTTCTAGTCTATAGCACCCATGGATACCCTTTCCCCTTTATGGGTGTCCTTGTCTAGCCTGATCCTCCATTTCTACAATTTTTGGACCCCTGTGCAACATCCTACCTCTCTATTCATCTAGTGTACACTTCGATACACTCTAGAATTAATTGTGAATCAACTAGTTACCTTTTTCTCCTACTTTCAATTAGGGTTTCATTATTTCTTTCTTAGTTATTTTGCATGTTTATTTGTTATGTTTGTGGAGCCTATTTTCATGTTAGAGTGCGGTACACCTTCTATGTGTTACACTCGGGTATTTTTCGGCGGTCCCTCTTGCCGCTGAGTGGGTTAGGGGGGGTTTGGGGGGTGAAGCCCCTCTGATGGAAGGGGTTTTGGGGGTGAAGCCCCCGAATCAAATTTTCATGGGTGGTTTATTAACCCATGGGTAATGGGTAACCGTTATGGGCTGTTTTTTGGCCCATGGTTTTTTCGGTCTTTTGCCCATTGTTTTGATACCCACTGTTTTTTGCCCTTGGTTTTGATACCCACGGTTTTGTAAAACTGCTTAAGCATTTGTCTATTTATATGGTCTTATGCATATGATAGATGTACAAGCAAATATATGGCAGATGTGTTTTGAATTCGGCTGTGAATTCTGTAGAGTTTGTTGAGCATAGCTCCAAACGGATCTGGGTATTGTATTGAGAGAGCGGTGGCTTGTAATAAAATATGAGCAAGTGATTCTTGGTGGACGTAGCCCAAATTGGGTGAACCACGTTAAATACTGTCTCTTTGTGTTGTGTTATTTTATTCTGTAATTTTATTTGAGATCTGTAATAATTTATGCATATTAGTTTCTACTGTTGCGATTCTGTGAGGGATTATTCCACATATTTTATCCCTTATTTCCTAACATTATTGTTATAATTAATTATTATGCATTTACTGCTACAATAGAAATAGGATTAAACATTTATATAGGATGTTATCCACATTTATCTTAATCATTTTGGTGAACCCGACGTGATCTTCACACCACTGGAATCCTCATTCCTTTATTACTAATCATTCTAGGGTTTTGTCATCACGAGTATATGTATTAATGATTTCTTGCTCATCAATCTTGAATTAAGATAAAGAGTTAAAAATCTTTTTTCTACCACTCATATTCCCACTAATATCCATCCGAACACATTATATCAAAAATTTGTAGATATATTCTCTTAGCATATTGCTTTTCCATCCAATCCTAATGTACATGTTGTTATTTTCAACAATTACATAGCATTTCACATAAAGATTTGCGTCTATAACATGGGCGTAAAACACACTCTGATTTATAATGGATCTAAAATTAATCTTTTTCCTATTTCATTTCTTGAAAAGATCAGTCTTTCAGCTGCTAATGTTATTCTATCATTTATTTATCTTAGTGCGTATGATGGTTATGTTTTTCCATGCGTAGGTCACATTACTCTACCTATCACTGTTGGACCAAAAACTCTTAACATCATCTTTTTTGTCATCGAAAACCCTATTTCATATAACTATTTACTTGACAGGTCATGGATTCATTCCATGTAAGTGGTACCATCTATAGTACATCATTGTGTTAAGTTCATACATGAGGGTATATAGTATACGGTTCCTCGTGAACGCCACCCATAAAAATATTGCGACCATGATCCTCATACTACACTTCCTAATCAAAGAACTGATACCATTGATGAACCACAAACTACGGATATTACGCCTCATATGCCACAACTTGAAGGTTCTATTTGCATGATGGATACTATCTAATTTACACCATTGCCTCGACCTGCTATTACTACTATGACTCTTTATCAAGGGCCTATCCAGTCAATGAACACCAGTCCATCCCCTAAACCTTCAAATGACTGACCTTTAATAGCACAACTGCCATTTACATGCACACTTTTCATAAATGACTCTTATTGGGAGAAAAATCTATTCAATTCTACTTTTTCTAAATCAGTATGCACACATGATGGGTTAAATCATTTAGACTTCACAATTGACGACATTACACCTACATCTACCAATTCTCTTCTGTAATATAGATCTATTTACATTATCATTGCTTATGGTATTCGTGTTTTCTATATCCAAGTATTTCTTGTGCATATTCCTCGCGCTTCCCCACTTATACTCATTTAGTCTTGGCTTGATTACATTGGGGGTACGTTAGATCCCAATCATATGGATATATCATTTCCCATACCATTTGGTTGTGTTTTCATTTGTAATGACTCATTTCAATGGTATTCACAAAACCTCACTCGTTGGTATGCACATGGGTTTCCATTACCTCATTTTATGGAAAAAGTATATTATATCCAAGAATGTACATCTTACACTTTAATGGGGCCTTTCTTTACCAACCTAAAACTATTCCTTAGCATGTTTCATACCCTTCACCAGTTGGCTTTGATTATGAAAATGATGACCTTTTAATTGACATTACTTGATCATTCTCATTCTTCCCACACTTGCGGGGCATCACATTTCTTATCCCCCCACATCTTGCATTAGAACATGTCTTACACTTACATCCACTCACATCTAGTCTATTACATACACTACATCTACCTTGACACCTACTCGTATCGTCATTTCCCGATAATGCACTCTCATGATTTGGCTCACATATGACATTTGAGGGCATCCTATATACATGAACCTCACACACACTACATGTTACACTACACATCCTCTTATATATGACACAATAGATGCTTCTATGATATACTTCTTACATGCACTCATCATTTAACAATCAACATACTTGCGACTTATTCTTCTTATCACGTGTATTCAACAAATAGAAAAATCATACCTTCCTTCAATATTCAACATATAACACACTTAAAATATTCATGACATAACTCTTTCCAATCTTACAAAACATGTCTCTTCCGGTTAATCACCACAAGAATCTTATACAATATAAGCATTTCCCCCAAACACATTTTATATAATCCACACACCTACGAAACTTTTTCATAAACCTACATCATAAATGTAACACATCTACAATCACTCTCTTCCAAAACCAATCAAAAAGAAGTAATCGACATATATATCTAACGTAACCAACATGTTACTGTTATCCATATTTCGCCACCCGAGAAAAATATTGGATCAGCCACGACCCCGCATAGAAAAAACTTGAGAAAACTCATTCATATTTTGTAAATAGGTCATAGAGGGAATCAATGATGGAGTGGCGGGGACTGAGAAAGATTAAATGACCCTATGTAAAAAGAAACAACTCTGTCAAGTTGTTTCCATGTCTTAAATCCATATTTCAAGTTACAGGTAGACTCAATAATGGAATAACAAGGTCAGAAAAGAAGGGGCAGTGTCTCAGAAGAACTAGGAGCAAGAAGGAAAAAAAAATAATGAAGTTTTGAATTTTTTAGGCTCGAGGTTGTTCAGGAAAGAGTCCAAAATTGACTAAGTATGGAGGAGGCAGCGGAAAGAACCACGTGTCTAAGTGGCACTTCTCCAAAGTTAAATCCAGAAAAGGAATTCCAAAGGAGCACCAGGCTTCCACGCGTCTAGGGCCCCAAAAAGTTGCAGGACCATTGAAAAGTCTTCAACTAAGAAAGAATGCGCCATGTGTCGGCTCGGCACAAATCTGAAATGGGAGCCCATGGTAAAGACTCAAACTTGTGCAAGCCCTCCACGTGGAAAATGGTCAAACAAGGTCAAAATTTGAACAGGGCAGGCCTCAAAATTGGCTAAGTATAAAAGTGTAAGTGGAGAATGCCAAGTGTCAGTGTGGCACATCTCCAAGAGTTAGTCCAAAGGTGGAGACCCAAATGAGTGCGACCTCTCCATGTGGCCCAGAGTCCAAAAGTATAAAAGGGACCATAAAAAATTCCTCATACCTGTGGAGGCTGCCAAGTGTCAAATCAACGCTCCTTCAAAGGAAAATTTTTAATCAAGCTTTCAAGTGAGCGCGGAGCCTCCACGTGTCCAGTCTCAAAAAGGGGCAGAGTTGGTTGAATAGTCAATGCATGGGGCAGACCTGCGGAGGCTGCCAAGTGTCAAAATGGTGCTAATTCAAGAATTGAATAGAGAGAGGGTTTCCTAATGATCTCCAAACTAATGCATGTCCCAGGTCAAAGCGGGTCGTCCAGGGAAAAGTTGGTTTTTTCCCCTTGTTATTCCAAAGGTGTACAAGTTGTAAAATGTGCCACAACTCCACCTAAAGGAAAAAGTCAGCATTTGAGCCCAAGTCAAGGTCAAAGCGGAGAGACAAAGGAAAAGGTGAAGATTTTCCTTTTTTCAAAAAGGTACAGAGATAAAAATTGAAGCGCATCTTCCCAGCCAACCAAAGGGTGCCACGTGTCCAAGTGGAATGTTGGGGCCGCAAGAGTTTCCTAAGTTTTGCATTTTTTCAAAAAACGGGAAAAAGATAAATCACGGACCCGTAAACCCGATTTTTCCCTAATCTGGCTTCCACATGTCCTAAAGCAAAAAAGGAGACCCATTTTTCAAACTGTTTTCCCGTCCATTTGTACAGACCTGATACAAACTTTGAAGGGGCATATCTTTCGACTTAGGGCTTGAAATATTGCAAATCTTACATCATTGGAAGCCTCTCGATGTCCTCTATGCCATGAAAACATAAAAATAATTTTTTTAGGCCCTCGTAGGTGAAAAGTGGAGAAAAAATCTTCAAACCTTTAATGCAGGATCTTCTTGCCCAAACAACTAGATCAGATTCGATCTCTTCCATCATTTCCTCTTCCTTCAAGGTGCCAAACTAAAGATTGATATAATCAAGATGGATTTGGGGGCAGATTTGGTCAGAGGCATTAACAGTAGTGGTTGAGCTTCAACTTTATTTTTCCCACTTCTCTCTGTTTCTCCTCTCTAATCAAGTCTATATATACCGGGTTGGGACTCGTTGTAAAGGGCTGGAAATTCTTTTGTTTTGCAGGCTCCCCTTTCCTTCTAGGAAAGGAATTCGTGGAGTTCAAGCCTTCCATTAAAATTGTAGTATGTTTCTTACCTCCTGGCTATTTTGTAATGCATGGTATCAATCTGCCAAGTAATAAAACACGTTTATGATCGATTCTAGATCCTTTCTATCTCTTTTGCTTGCATCTAGTCTTTTATTATAAATTTGGTTAGTTGTGCTTGATTATTGTATGTATTTTGTTGGTTTGTGTCTATCAAAAAAACTAGTGTTAATAATTCCTTAGGTGCATCACCTTGTAGTTTAGTCATTTCTTATTTCTTATATCCCTTTTTATCCTTTTCTCCTTGGAAAATTTTAGATTAGGTATAGAGATAGATTCTCTGCAAGTTCTCACATATGCACCTAAACATAGGAATAGGAACCAACCTTTAATCTGGAGAGATTTTCCATTTTGTAAGGTTCCACACCTTGGGGAAAGTTCAATGTTATGCAGATCACACCAAATGACTCTATCTTAGAAAATCATATCTATAGAACTCATTTTGGGGTGATGTGATTTTTCACTAACAGTTTTGGCATGCCCAGTAGGATAGAGAAGTCTCCATCATATTACAGTAATATTGATGTGCACTTACTGTGATTCTAACTTTTAAGAAGTTTTAAAATTGAACATCTGGTGACTCCAAAAGAAACAAATCCACTGGTTTCAACAGTCCAAGAAAGTTCATCAGAAGAATATAAACAAGGTCAAGAACCAGAGAGGAGGGATTAGTTTTCTATCTAGACTTATCCCTAGATAGAGGGAGGGGAGGAAGAAGATCCCAGAAGTCTCTATCCCCACCAAACAGGGCCTTATAGACACCTCCTCCTAGCAAGCCCTTCCTTTAATCAAGAGGGGTGCTCAGGCCGATCAGGATAGCTCATCTGAATCCTTATGTCAATTTCACTGGTAGCAGCCCACTCGCTTTGAATGCAAAAAATACGGTCCCGATAGTATCATTAAATAGCATCCCATATTTCATTCAGGAAAACCAGACTTTTCCTGGTGATCATGTCTAAGATATTACAAATGTCTGTATAATCCACGAAATCCATGAGATGGACAATGCAGTCAAGTTTTTCACCTCTTCACTCAAAGGTAAAGCTTCATAATGGTTCAGGAGCCTTGAAGCAGGCTCTATCCAAATTGGAACCAGTTGTGCATAGATATTCACAACTAGTTTGGAGAGAAAGGTGATAACTTATCTTTGTTGGAGCAACTGACAACAATCAAGAGACCCCCGAATGAGCAGCTAACAAAATTCAACCTCAAATTTTAGTAGATCTAGGACAAGATTCCAACAGCAGTAAAGCCAACTAATGAAGGTTCCTTCCTATACTTTCTTAAGGCTTTAGATTCTGATATTTCTTTGATGATTCAGTCAATGGGGGGCATAACCTTACCTGTAGCATATAGCCTTTCCATAAAGGTTGAGAATCATTTGATTCAGGATGGAAAACTTGCTCCTATGCCATCCATACCTCTGTACCCTGAGATAGGAAACCCAAGTACCAACCAAATGCCCAAATTAGCCCCTGTACCTACTCCCAAGAGTCAAATCTCATCTGAAGCCTCCACCTCATCATCTAACACTTCAAAATAACTCCAGGAAGTCATGAAACAGCTTCAGAACCTAGGGAATGAGTTAGTAACCATCAAAAGGTAGTAAGCTTAGAGTTCTAGGCCTTATCAGCCTCAGGCTCAGTATCAGGCTAGACCCTAGTATCAGCAAAATAGACCACCATCTCAGACCTTAAATCAAAGCCAAAACCAAGGACAGCCTCAAGCTGCTATACCTTTCAGGTCATATGATCCAAACACAGCTTCAACATCAAGGGCATTGGTTCCAGCACTAAACAACATGGCACAAGAGTATGAATGGTATTTCCCATATAATCAGCCACATAACTAATCAATGTGCTTTAATGGTGCACTAAATCAGGCGTTGATGGTGCAGACCAGTATGGTTTCACAAGAATCTAGCCAAGAAGGAGATCAATAGCAAGGAGCTCAACAAAAGGGACCTCCAAGTGAGACTGTGCTTGTCAATTGGAAAACTGACGACTTTTGTGCGATGAATCAGTTCCCTTCTCAAAGTGTAGCTACCAATACATGGTCCAAAAAGATAAATATTGGAGAAGGCCAACCACTGAACTCAAGAAACCCTCAACCTTCCATCACTCCACAAGGTCTTGGTGCTCCAAATATAACTCCCAACATGTAGAACCAATCCAAGCCACTGTCCAAATTCACTCAAGCACCGGTTGTAACAACCCATGTGCAAGGAAAAAATGTTCTTGGGAAGGGGAAACAAAGGGATAGCTCATTCAATATCATTGAGAAAATGAAGAGGACAAGTTTGAACATTTCACTATGGGAGTCACTGGCCATTCCAAGGTAGAGGGATCTATTACAGACTGTTATACAAAATTGCTCAAGCTCAAATCACACCCCTAGCAAACAAGAGAAAGTGCTTACCAATGGAGTTCAACCTGGGAGGAACCACGGAGAACAAAAAGGTAAGAACCCAAGTCCTCCTCCATTCTATGTTTCATTCATTATTGGACACAAATTGGTGCACAAGTGTGTGATTGATTATAGGGCTAGTAGTTATGTAATGCCCAAGGAAATAGCTGATCAACTGGGTCTCCAATATGAATTCATCTCTGGAGGGGTAGTGCAATTAGATGGAAAAACAGTGACAAATGTTGGAATCATCAAGAATCTGAGCGTCACTCTGCATGCCTGCCCCAATGTGACTATTTTGCAGAATGTATCGATCATAGATTTACCACCACATTTTACTTTGTGTTTGTCTAGGGACTTCACTGCCAAAATTGGAGGCTATCTGTCTGCTGATTGGTCACATATGCTCTTTAGAACAAGGTATGGGGCAAAGGCCACAATCATATCTGAACCCATTTTTGATTATCATATTGAATCTTATGTGTCTAGCCCAATCAATGCCAACTACTCAGCTTTTGATAAAGAAGACCTCCTAAGCACTTGTGAAGCAAATACTAAGGTGGGATGTATCCTAGACTTGACTCTCGATGAGTGGGCTAATAAAATACATGCTTTGGACCCCTATAAGGAGATGGAAAAATCTAAGTTAGGTGTCTACTGTCTACCTGAAGAGAATCATCCTCTTTCTGACCTAATTAAGCCAGAACATAAAGATGACAATGAGCTAAGGAAATTGTTCTTTGATGGCTCAAGGAGTATACAAGGAGCTGGAGAAGGACCTATGATTGTGTCCCCCAAAGGTATGAAATATTATTCAGCCTTCATATTTCAGTTCGCGTGCTCAAATAACACTGATGAATATGAATCTTTGGTCCATGGTCTTCATTGGGCAAGGAAGCAAAGAATCAAAAACTTGCAAGTTTTTGGTGATAGTGAACTAGTTGCTAATCAAGTCAAAGGACTTAATGTTGTCAATAATGACCTACTCAAGAACTACAAGAGTAGGGTATGGGATCTCATGGAGGATTTCAAGGCCTTCAGCATTTTTTCCATACCCAGTAAGGAGGACGAAGCTGTTGATAGGATTGCAGCAATTGGGGAAACATTTGATGTGGTTGACAACATCAAAAGAGATAAAGAACATCCACATATCCATATATTTGTGAGGCTAGCAGTGCTAGATAACAACACATGTTGGAAGGTGTTCGAGAATGATCAGAAGATAATTAATTTTTACAAGAAGAAGTTTAATTCTCAACTAGAAATCAAAGCAGATTAGAGCAGCAATATGGGAATCAGATAGTACAACCGTATAAAACAAGCTTCCCAAAGGCTTGGTGACATTGAAGTCTATTTTCAATCCTAATATTTAGTTTAGAAAAGAGAAGGCTAACATACAGATCAAAGGAGAAGATTCAAAGTCAATCCCAGTTGGAGAAGACAAAACACTTCAAATTGGCAAAGTGGCCACTGAGCAAGAAAGGTATGAATTAATACAACTTTTCCAAGAATTTCTAGATGTTTTTACTTGGAGCTATGAAGAAATAAGAGGGTTCAATCCAAATCTAGAACAACACACAATCGAACTAGATCCAGTTGCTCAACCCATCAGGAAAAAGTAGAGACTAGTCAACCCACACATTAAGCCTCAGATGAAGAATGAGTTGAAAAATATGATAGAGGAAAGTATCATATTTCCAATCAAACACTCAAGCTGGGTTACAAACCTGGTCCCTGTCAGGAAGAAAAATGGAGATATTAGGTTGTGTGTAGATTTTTGAGACTTAAATAAAGCTTCCCTCAAAGACCACTACCCACTCCCTTCAATGGACCAGATCCTGTAAGTATTGTCTGGATTAGAGAGATTCTCCCTCCTAGATGGCTACTCAGGGTAGAACTAGATCATGGTGAAAGAAGATGATCAGCTCAAAATAGCTTTCACCACCAAATGGGGCACCTATGCCTACAGAAAAATTCCATTTGGATTGTCCAATGCAGGAGCCATTTTTCAAATGGAAATGGATATGGAATTTTCAAAGGGTTGATAAAAAAAATAGTACTGATCTATCTAGATGGCATTACGGTGTTTTCCAAAAATTCAGCAGACCACCTTTTCCACCTAAGATAGGTGTTTCGAAGATGTAGGAGTGTTGGGGTATCATTGAACCCTAAAAAATGCATATTCTTGGCCCATGAGGGTAGGCTTCTAGGTCATATTGTATCAAAGGAAGGATTGGTGATTTAACTAGAGAGAGTGGAAGAAATAAGAGCATTTCCATTGTCGAGCCACAAGAAAGATCTTCAAATATTCCTGGGAAAAATCAATTTTGTCTGCTAGTTTGTACCAAACTTTGTTTCCCTTGTTAAGCCAATAACGTTGATGTTGAAGAATATCTTAGCATTCAGGTGGACAGCTGAAGGAAAGGCAATATTTGAGGCCATCAAAGAAGCTATATCACAAGACCCAACTCTCATGAATCCATATTTCTCTAAAGACATCATATTGTATGCCTTTGGTGGTAGTGACACAATTTTTGCAATCTTAGTTCAATAAAACAAATAAGGTAAAAAACAGCCAAATGCTTTCTTTAGTCAAGGTATAGAAGACTATGAAGTGAGATACTCCTTTATTAAAAAGCATTTCCTAGAAGTAATCAGAGGATTAAAGAAGTTTAAGCATCTAGTTTCAAATAATAAAATTCAATTGTCGGTCTCCCATGCGGGAGTTACAGAATTCCTTCTCAGCAAGGATCTGAATGAAAAACATGTAGGATGGATCACTCGTGTCATAGAATATGACATTGAGATCAGGGTCACTAAGTTGGTCCATGGTAAGGGATTGTGTGAACAACTAGCCTCAGGTCAACAAGACGAATTAAACAATGAAAAGGAGGTTGTTTTTGTTCTACAAGATAATCAAGAGGAAGGAAATGATGATGTACCTACTCCTTGCTGAACTCAAGACATGGTGCACTTCCTTCAAACAGGCATGTCTCCTCATGGGACGAGTAAAGAAAACAGGATACATTTCAAACTACAGGCCATCCCATATGGTCTTATTGATGGTGTCTTGTTCAAAAAAGACATCAATGGCATTCTTCTGAGATGCATTGAGATAGATCAGGTTGAGAGAGTGTTATAATAATTCCATGTTGAAGTAGCTGGAGGCCATTTTTCTCCAAGGGTGACAACACTCAAGATCATGAAGGCAGGTTATTATTGGCCCAGATTGTATAGTGACTACTATGCATGGACCAAAAGGTGCAATAATTGTGCATTCTTTAAAGATAAAGAAAAGCTAGAAACACTTCCATTGCACCCAATTTCAGTCGACCAACATTTCATGCAATGGGGATTGGACTTCATTGGATTCATCAATCCAAATTCAATCTAAGGCCACAAATGGAATCTGACAGCAACATACTATTTCACCAAGTGGACCGAGGTAGTGGCACTAAAGGAAGTTAATGAGTCTAGTATACTATATTTCTATGAAGGGATAGTTACCAGATTTGGAGTGCCAGCCACCATTATATCAGACAATGCATTGGGATTCATAGGTTCCAAGATCACTTGATGGGTTGTTAAGAATGGGACTTAGTTGAGCACTTCATCAAACTATTACCCTCAAGGTAATGGCTAAGTTGAGTCCCTAAACAATAACCTACTAAAGATCATCAGAATAACTCTTGATGAAAATCAGAGAACCTGGCACACAAATCTCAAATTGGCCTTATGGGCTGATAGTATAACACCCAAGATATCTACATGAAGATATCCATTCAAACTTGTCTATGGGAAAGAGATAGTGTTTCCTATATCACTTGACTTGTCAGTCTTGGAGTACTTGAAGTAGCTAGTCATGTCTAAATTTGAACTGATGGAGGCCAGGTATGTAGAGCTGATAGAATTAGAAGAAAACATAGAGCATGCACTCCAAGTAATAGAGAAGGATCAAGCCTCAATCAAGAGATATTTTGACAAGAAGGAAAAAACAAGGACCTTCCAACAAGGAGACCTGGTTTTGAAATGGGATGTAGATTGGGAAAACTAGGAAGGCATTCCAAGTTTGATGCCATTTTGAGTAGCCCCTACATGGTCACAAGATGTAAAAGTAGCAATGATTTCCAATTGTCTACGTTGGATGATGAAGATTTCCAAATTCCAGTAAATGGAATCTATCTTAAACACTACTACTATAAGGAAGGTTATCACCTTGTACATATTAGTTTAATTCCTTTTCCTTTAAGTGCTTGTGTACATTGTCTTGTTGTAGTTAGGTTTCTTTTTTTTCTAAGCTTTTTGCAAGCTCTGCATGTTCTTTCTGGGGCATGTATGATTTCACCTCTTATATATATTTGTGGTGATGTTTTGTTTCTCTTATGCATTCCATTCAGAGAAATAGATGAATCCCCAGGTCAAAACAATTTTATACTCTCAAAAACCTTCATTTCAAGATTTCTTATGAAAATTGAGAATGCAAATAGCTAGGCTCGTGAATCAGAGGCAGAATCTGTATCAGATCATCATTCTCAACTCCATGCCCAACGGATATGACAAGGTAATTGGTCTTTTCATCTAGCAAGTAGATACCCCAGTGAGTCACCAAATTTTTATCCATATTTTAACCCCCGAGAAAAATATTGGATCAGCCACGACCCCACATAGAAAAAACCTGAGAAAAATCGTTCAGATCTTGTAAATAGATCATAGAGGGAATCAACGATGGAGTGGAGGGGACTGAGAAAGATTAAATGACCCTATGCAAAAAGAAATGACTCTGTCGAGTAGTTTCCATGTCTTAAATCCATTTTTCAAGTTACAAGTAGACTCAACAATGGAATAGCAAAGTCAGAAAAGAAGGGGTAGTGCCGCAGAGAAGCCAGGATTAAGAAGGATAAAAATGGTGAAGTTTCTAAGTTTATTGGGCTCGCGTCCATTCAGGAAAGAGTCGAAAATCGACTAAGTATGGAGTAGGCATCGGAAAGAACCACGTGTCTACGCGGCGCTTCTCCAAAGTTGAATCTAGAAAAGGAAGTCCAAATCAGCACCAGGCTTCCACGCGTCCAGGGCCCCAAACAGTTGTGGGGACGTTGAAAATTCTTCAACTAAGAAAGAAGGTGTCAGGTGTAGGCTCGATGCAAATCTCAAATAGAAGC
This sequence comes from Taxus chinensis, assembly GCA_019776745.2. Classification (NCBI taxonomy): domain Eukaryota; kingdom Viridiplantae; phylum Streptophyta; class Pinopsida; order Cupressales; family Taxaceae; genus Taxus; species Taxus chinensis. Next base: position 465,836,730 of record CM034155.1, on the reverse strand, counting down.
CCAAGGTGGAGACTCAAACTTGCGCCAGCCCTCCATGTGGCAAATGGTCAAACAGGGTCAAAAGGTGGATAGGGAAGGCTTCAAAATTGGCTAAGTATAAAAGTGTAAGTGGAGAATGCTAAGTTTCGGTGTGGCGCATCTCCAAGAGTTAGTCCAAAGGCAGAGACCCAAATGAGCACGAGATATTCACATGGCCCAGAGTCCAAAAGGATAAAAGGGACCGTTGAAAATTCCACAGACCTATGGAGGCTGCCAAGTGTCAACTCGATGCTCCTTCAAAGGAAAATTTTGAATTGGGCTTTCAAGCGAGCACGGTGCCTCCACGTGTCCAGTCTCAAAAAGGGGCAGAGTCGGTTGAATATTCAATGCATGGGGCAGACCTGCGGAGGCTGCCAAATGTTCAAAATGGTGCTAATTCAAGGATTGAATAGAGAGAGGGTTTCCAAATGAGCACCAGACTACCGCGTGTCCCAGGTCAAAGTCGTTCATTGGGGGAAAAGTTGGATTTTTGCCCCTTGTTATTCCAAAGGTGTAAAAGTTGCAAAATGGCCTGCAACTCCACCCAAAGGAAAAACTCAGTGTTTGAGCCCGAGTCAAGGTCAAAGCAGAGAGTTGGAGGAAAAGATGAATATTTTCCTTTTTTCAAAAAGGCACAGAGATAAAAATTGAAGTGCATCTTCCTAGCCAACCAAAGGGTGCCACGTGTCCAAGCGGAACGTCGGGGCCATGGGAGTTTTCTAAGTTTTGTGTTTTTGTGGAAAAGGGAAAAAAGTTAAATCATGGGCCCGCAAACCCAATTTTTCCCTAATTTGGCTACCACATGTCCTAAAGAAAAATAGGAGACCCTTTTTTTAAACTGTTTTCCCACCCATTGGTATGGACCCAATACAAACTTCTAAGGGGCATATCTTTCGACTCAGGACTCAAAATATTACAAATCTTACACTGTTGGAAGCGTCTCAATGTCCTCTACGCCATGAAAAGATAAAAATCATTTTTTTAGGAACTGGTAGGTAAAAATTGGAGAAAACATCTTTGGGCCTTTAATGTAGGATCTTCTTACCTCAATAACCAAATCAGATTCGATCTGTTCTACCATTTCCTATTCCTTCAAGGTTCCGAACTAAAGATTGATACAGTAAAGACGGATTTGAGGGAAGATTTTTTTAGAGGCATTAATAGTAATGGTTGATATTAAACCTAATTTTTCCCAGTTCTCTTTTTTTCTCCTCTCTGATTGAGTCTATAAATACAGGGTTAGGACTCGCTATAAAGGGTTGGACATTCTTTTGTTTTACAGGCTCCCCTTTCTTTCTAAACAAGGAATTCATGGAGTTTATGCCTTCCATTAAAATTGCAGTTGTTCGTTACCTCCTGGCTATTTTGTAATGCATGGTATCAATTTAAAGAGCAATAAAACATGTTTGTGATCAATTCTAGATCCTTTCTGTCTCTTTTGCTCGCATCTGGTCTTTCATTATAAATCTGGTTATCTGTGCTTGATTATTGTATGTATTTTGTTGGTTTGTGTCTATTAGCAAAACTAGTGTTCATCATTCCTTCGGTGCATCACCTTGTAGTTTATTCATTTCTTATTTCTTATATCCCTTTTTATCCATGTCTCCTTAGAAAATTTTAGATTAGGTATAGAGATAGATCTTATGTAATTTCTCACGTATGTACCTAAACAGAGGAATAGGAACCAACCTTTAATTTGGAGAGATTTTCCATTTTGTAAGGTCCCACACCTTGGGGAAAGTTCAATGTTATGTAGATCACACCAAATGACTCTACCTTAGAAAAGTAGATCTATGGAACTCATTTGGGGGTGATGTGATTTTGCACTAATAGTTACACCACCCTATGATGCACTCTAGTTCTGCGATCCATACTCGACTTTTGAGGGTATACATCTTAAATGGACCTCATCACACTAAAATTTTCAAATCAATCACTCACTTGTTTCTTCACTATGTTTTGCACTTTGATGATCACATTTTTCTTGTATACACATTTCAAACCATTTCCCAATGATGCACTCTCATTTAATATTCATTCTTGACTACTAAAGGGGCATAACCAAATGAACCTCATTGCATATAATTCCATTTTCACTCACTCAGGTGGCACACAGATCCTATCCTTCACATTGCATTCTATTCCATTTCATCCATCCACATCGTGTTGTATATCTTGGCCATGTTTAGTCTTTCATAAATTTTCATGTTACATGCACAATTTATTACACATGTTATGTCATTATCTTTCCATACAAACATGCACGTTTATTTTCCTTTATATTTGTGATCGTAGATTCTATAGATCCATTACACACAGCATGGATGCTTGATGTAGTACCTATTACTAGTCCTATAGCAGCTCCTGGGGCATCCAATTTCACTACAAGTGCATTTTTTTCATATTCATAACACACTACTTTATCAGATTATACATTTTTTACATACTTTATTATCTTTGTAAAATGCTAACAGGTGCTTCATGTGCAACATTTGTTTTGTAGGCCTATTTGCTATAATGGTTCTCTTTTGCATTGCTTGTTTTTGTTTACAAGCCTTGGCCTTTGTCTTATGTTCACACTTGTATGCTTTTTTCCTAGTTTTCCTTGATTGTCTTGTGATATCATGAGTGATGTCACATGTTTGCAACCTAATTTTCACAGTCTACTTGTGTGTTTACACTATATTTTTTCATCTTAGCTTACATTGTCTGCTTGTTTGGTAGCTTACATTTTACATGCATGTTTTTCTTTTCTTGTACTAACACTTGTCTCCTAGCCACTTATTTACATATTCCTTAGTTTCTACCAAGAACATTCCCTTTCCCATGCAGGGAAAAGTTTTAGCACAACTGTCGGTCCTCCTTTGGACAACATACTCCTTCAATGTCACATGCACCCCAAATGAGGGGAGGAATCATTTGGGTGAATCAGTCACCCCATACAATGGTTTACAATCACAGTTTAGCACAACACATTTATCAGTGGCAGGCAAGGCTCAAAATCAGACTTGGGTCATTTACACAACATAAACATTAGCTCTCAAACAAAACAATAGCACTAGGGTACCCCTAAACCTTTGTGGATGCCTTTGATTAGGGGAAGTTACATAGCATTTGGCAGTTCAACACACTTTTTGGTAGATTATATAGTGTATTTTACAGGGCACACAGTCCTTAACACTCGATATGCATGCACGACATTGTCTTTTTCTACTTTTGCATTGGATCATAATTGTTCGAAATGGCTAGGATTTTTACACACCATCTATAGTGGTTTTCTACATTTTTAGGGAGCAGTTGATGGTCGGAGGATGACATCATAGTATTCTCCCTACACTTCTTCCATTTCACAGGCATGAGATCTTCCGAAAAACTTGCGCATCGAAAACACTTATGGGATCCTTTTCTATTCTCTTTCCTCATCATGGATCAAGTTGACATGTTCCTTTTTCACATTTTTAGTGTTTTTTACATACTTCTTTACATGCTTTTTTATACATATACATGCATATTTAACTACTTTTTTGTCTTCTCTTTTGTAGGTCTGTCCGTACGGAAAACAGTAGTCATCATCATTCAAAAAAATCACACATATCAACATCGACATTAATATCAGGTACATCGCAAGCATCTATAATATGTGTTTCCACCCTAGGTGCATCATCTCATTACTTTTTACACTTTATCATCTTTAGTCTCCATGCTCCATCTTTGTATCACTCCAGGGTTTCTCTTGTATCTCATAAAAATTTTCGCCATCGATCTACATGGTTATCAGCTAGTACGCATCTCTATCTACTTTTTTTTATTGATATTTCTCTCAACAACATAAAGTGGGTGAAAATGTAGACACTAAATCAAGCACTTTGGATAATTATCTAATCCTAATTTCATACTAATATTTCATATGATTCCTAAGTAATAACATTAATAATCAACCCATGTCTTTGACCATATTTACTTTCTTTCTATTGCCACATTTTGTCTTCCATAATTTCTTGCTCAGTAAGACCTCTAACCCTTCAGTGTCTCTGAGTTTGGAAACCAGCTCCTAGCCAGGATGTTAGTACTAGGCACCCCCATACCCTCTGGGAACTCATGACCTCTTTTGGGTCATTTCTATCCATTTGAGCACTTCATATTTTTGGTAGTTGGCCTTTTTGGGGTTAATTACGAAATTCAAGACAGGGAATCATATAAATATAAAGTTATGCGATCAAAATAAAGGATCAAGTAGTAAGCATTAGCTATCAACACCTAGAGTTGCCTCCAAAGGTTGTCAAAGAGCATCAAAGCACCCGTTCTAGCATCCATCACAAGGGACAAGGGCTAGTTTTCTACATCACACTTCATAGGAGGGTACTTCATTCTATTCCATGCACACATTTACTACATTTTCTTACATTTAGATATTTTCTCGCTATCAAGTGCGATATGTACAAGAGCCACCTGGGGCATAATTTCGACAAAAATACATCGAGAACTACATTGGGTCTTAAATGTTGTGTAGCACTCAGTTGTAAGTTCACCATTGTGACAACTGAGGATAGCTTGACCCCTCATTCTACATCTTTCTTTTTTGGGGATTTGATGTCTATTTGATGGTTTTGTAGGTTCACATTTCATTGTAGGTTTCTAGTGCACTTGGCAATCTTAGTATTAATCCATGGTGACCAAAGGTGAGTAACAACGTACAACTTTTAACCCTAAAAATTTGGGATTCTGAGCATTTTTATAGACCCAAGTTCCCATTTCTAGTTTGTAGTACCCGTGGGCACCCCTTTCCAGCCTGATCCTCCAGTTTTGAAATTTTTAGGACCTCTATTTGATGCTCCTGCCTCTCTCTTCATCTGGTCTACACTTTGATACACTCTAGAATTAATTTCAAATTAGCTAAGTACCTTTTTTATCCAACTTGCAATTAGGGTCTCATTATTTATTGCTTAGTTGCTTAGGTGTTTATTGTCGTAAATAATTATTATTCATTTATTGCTAAAATGAAAATAAGATTAAGCATTGAATGAGATTTCATCCACATTTAGCATAATCACCTGAACTAGCAAATTTTAAAATTACTTCTTCTTTACTTTTTTTATGATATTGGTACAATAGGTTTGGAAACCATCCATGCTTATGATAATTCTTTCTAAACATTTTGATGTTCCATTAAATCCCAAAAAAAACATCTTCAGTATTTTAAAATAAAAATTTGAAGACAACTTATTAAAAAAATTAGTCTTAGAGGTGCACAATGTAGAGGAAATAATTCGCTTCTATTGTAATATTAAAGCTAAAAGGTCTTACGGGCCAAGGTAGAAATGAAAAAATAGATAATGATCACACTGAAATTAGAATGCCCAAAATTATTTTTTTTATTAAGTCCACGAGACACTAAGTGGCTAGGTTTACACAAAATTTAGTAGATGGAAACCTCCATCAATCTCATCCATGATAAATCGATGGATAAATCAATACCTAATTACGAATCCTCATAATGCACTTGCATGCAAGGATAAAAGATTGAAAATATTCCATAAAGAGATTACAGAAAAATATCTTCAAGGAAAATAATACTGGTATAGGAAATAGTACTTAAATTAATTTTCATACATATTAAAATGACAATAATTTTGAAAAATAAAATGAATCTTATATGAAACAAATTCGAATGAAAACACAGAGGATATCTCCATATTTATTGATTCTTATGGTCTCATAACACCACAAATGTAGACACATTAGATTGGAGAACCCACCTCAATTGAATAGAAATAAATCTTTTTAATCATTCTATAATTGTTTAGAATTTAAGAGGCACTACAAATATAAGATCACCACTCTATACATATGATCCCCATTCACTATCTCTAAATGAAATATTTATCTTTGATGTTCTTAAAAATTTGAATATCTTGTCGCACTAATGCACAGTGAGACAACATGTTTAAGTAGAAAGGGAACAATTTTACAATGAAAATATACAAAATCCCCATTTCCATATTACAAAACACATAAACCATGTTCAATAATGATTAAGGAAATCAAACATACATGTTATCCTATAATTATGCCATGGTGAACAATATCCACAACTCAAGCATTATTTTAATATGATGCATCAATGTATATACAAAAATCAGAAAACATCTACAAATAAACAATCCTTCCATGCATGGTGTATTGCGAGAGAACAAATAGAAATATAAGGAATTTATAAAATAGAGAGTGGTTATGGTCACATAGATGAAGAAGGTGAAATGAAAATGTAAATGTAAGAGTGGGAACTCTTGTCGTATGCAAATATAACTCTAAGGAATTTATAAAATAAAGAGTGGTGATGACTACATAGATGAAGAAGGTGAAATGGAAATGAAAATGCAAGAATGGGAATTCTTTTCCTATATGCACGCATCAAATAGGACAAATTTATTTGACAAGATGCTTGGAATCTATGATTTTAACTAAAAAAATCATTGGACTAACATGGTCTACCAATAAAATTTCACAATACAACTCAAAATTCAAAATTTATATAGTTGACTCATAATGACACCCATCTTCCAAAGTATGCATACTTCATCCAACCAACTTACCAATGGTTCTATTTGATAATTTACAATAAATTACCCACATAATTATTGTCAAATACCAAAAAAAGACACAACCCACCATTAAACATGATTGTTCGAGGTACAATAGGTACATGTAATTTTTACTTGATTGGTCACATCAAACAAGATCTACATGGACTCACATGTAAAAACAATTCTCCCCTCCTCCTCCCTCTAACACTTTAGACACATTCAACATCATGAATGTTTTTACTATACATTCAGTGTTTCAAATTAATATACTAGAAAGGAAGGAGGTTGAGGGAATAGAACAAGAAATATTGAACTAGATTAATTGATTCAAGTATTTTGATTCACCTAAAATATGTTTTTAGTATTAAGATGAGCTTTATAGTTCTAAAAATGGCAAGAAATATAAAAAACTGATTGTATAAGGCCTTCCATCGATGTAAGAACAAATATTTTAGATGTTTGTCTATAATGCTTGTAGATTACCTAGGGCAACTCCCGTTGGTTAAAGACATACTAATGTATGTGGAGAAGTCAATATTTAATCATGCACAATTGCATATTTTAGACATTGTTATAATATTGGACAAAATTTATAATTTGTTTAACCAATTCATAAATATGCATGCCCAAAAAAGTAGATTAAACTTTTCTAATGTCAATATTAGGTTCCTTAATATCTCTACAAGAACAACAAACTTATTAAATCTTAGAATGTCCCTTGGTAACTAAAAAATTAACAACACTGCATAATAATCAAATGCTAAAACACAAAAAACATATTCCGACTATAAAAAAAATGTAAAACAAAAAAAAACATGTATTGATCTTAGCATCTATAACAATGAGTAAGATACAATAATACTTTTGTTCAAATGACAACAAATTGTATTGACATTTAATTTACAGCGGGAAAGTGAGCTAATTAATGGTGCTAATTTCAAAAAATATATTCATATTATCTACAAGATCTATAATCAAAACCCCCTTGCTCATTTATATAATTATTGCCTCCTAAAAAAGCAATGAATTTGTTTTTGATTGATTAATAGTATACGTCATCATATTTTATTTCAGTCCGCATTTATTGTGCACTAGTTATATAATTTATGTCTTTACATAACAAATGACATTTTTGACTCATTTATAAATTTGATGCTCTAGAACTTATCTTGTAATCCATAACTACATCCACATAACAACATTTTTTTTACTCATTTACCAATTTTAATGCTCCATCTTTAAAACTATAACTTCATCTACATATCAACATTTTCTTAACTCATTTTTTAACCAACTTATCTTTCAAACCATAATTTCATCTACATAACTACATTTTCTATAACTCATTTAGTGACCTAATACTCTGGAACTTATCTTTCAAACCATACCTTCATCTACATGCACATACAAACAATCATTTAAAATATTGTGTTGGTGTTCTTACCCTTTGCATAAAGTTCATGAGAATCAATAAATATAATCAGTATCTATCCTAATGCCGGCCCACATTCACAAACAAACTCACCACATAATTTCAACCAAAATGACAAATGGCGACATAATAGCCGGCTCTACAGTACAAAAATAATCTGGACAATGGTGGACGTAGGCAAATTTATCTTTATATGTGTGATATTTTGGAGGCGTATTATTTTTTTAAGTTTGTTTGTGGTTTTTTCAAACATTGTTTTTGAGGTGATATTTTTGTACTATTATTTCATTATCTCATATTAACTGCCAGTCAATGCCAATTGATCGGTTGTTCAAGTTCTTGGCCAATTCGCCAGCTAAATCAAGGGAAGGGCGTTCATTTCAAAGACAGAGTAGCCAAGCCGGCCGTCCGCTTCATATAAAGAAAAAGGCTTCCAATTAATTCATCAGAAGAGATGCTGGAATTGTAAAGACGTGAAGAAAATATGGGGCATGATTGGGCACCTGAGATAATAGGAACTATTCTATTTGTATTGCTAACGCCTGGCCTGCTGTTTCAAATTCCTGCGAAGGACAAATTTATAGCGTTTTGCAACTTTCAGACCAGTGGCCTCTCTATACTGGTTCATACCATTATTTTTTTCGCACTCATGACTATATTCCTTATTGCAATTGGAATTTCCATAGTCATTGGCTGAACACAATGATTTTCACTTCTAAATAAGTTTTTGTACTTTAGGTTTCTTATTTGGTTGGGAATTTTTTGGGTCAAAATTTCATTCCAGAAGTCTTACAACCTATAATCTCTCTAGCTCCAACCTATTACTCCAACCTATTAGTCAAATTTTGATTGCCGTGTTTGTGCTTTATAGCTCCAACACGGCAATCACGTTACGACTGTATAATTGTGATTTATTTTGGGAAGTTATGAAAATTGTGTGATTCAAAGTTTCAAACAAACTTGGATACATGAAAATTCATTATAGCCATATGCTTGTATCTTATATTTATGTAAATATTGTTATTTGCTCAGGTAAATTATAACTATGAATCGTAAATTCAAAGCATATTAAATCCAAGGAAATTGCAATTGCATGGCTATATATTGTAAAGAATATCTAAATTGGAACATATTTAAATTTGAGAGATTCGGACATCAATTTTAATGTTTGTGTTAGATTTTTCTATATTATATTGATTTAATTTTAATATATTTATTTGAATATTTATTATTACAAATGATGCGAATTAAAGTGTATGATTTTGAGACTGAAAAATCTTTCAAGAAAAAAGAAAAAGAGTCCAACTAAACTTGAACAACTCATAGATATTAATTTCTTTGTAAAGCTCTAAATAAGGTAATTAATTTCTCAAAAAAAAAATTGTTATTATTAGGGGGTAATTATGTATAAACTTATTGGTTTGGTTTTGTACACTTATTTTTATAAAGAGAAATAGTCCAATAAATATTTGTTTCTAGTAAGTTGTATTTAGATATAATGTACTTTTAGGCACTAATTCTAATAAGAGCGAGAAAATATGTTGTGATGATTTTTGTTCTACAACTTAATTCAATGATATGATTCTTTTGACTATGATCTCTAGGTGTATGTATCAAAAAGAATAGATATCTAGCATCAATGTTTTATGTTGAAGAGAAACAACTCAAGCTTTATGATAAATGTGTTAACAATGCTTTACACTCAGATTTATGCAATTGTTTATCAATGTATTTTTTCTTGATTATAATACTCAATGGTAGTCTGTAAAGTAGGGACACGAAAAGGATCTCAATTAATACCCTATTTGGTATATGCAACTATATGATATTTTTATTAAACAAGAAAAATTATGAGAAATGTAGGACCGATTGCGAAGGACTAACAAGTATGGATAAACTTGTTGAAAGAAAAATCAATACCTAAACATGTATACAAAAGGTACCTAGTCATAGAATGTAAATAATAGAATTAGAATGTCAAATATTATTTTCTCCCATACATTTTATTTTGTATCCTATATACATTGTGATTCGTAAACCAATTTAAACCTGTCAAGTTACAATTCAATTTACAAATGGATACTTAAAAACTAATCATTTTCCTGAATTTAAGAATAGGAATTGTTTAAAATCTGATCCAAAAGTGATTAAATGTGATCAAAACTAAATCAAAATTGATTTTAAACTTAATCATTTCCAGTTGCATGTTCAGAAGGATCAAATACTCTTTTCCCAAATTTATTTTATAAGTTTTATAATTCTACCCAAATTAATTTAAATATTATTTAAATCAGCACAAAATCAAAATAAATCGATGCAAAACTAAACACAAATATCCAAATTGATAAAAGAGATCACCTGTTGATCGGCCTACGCCTCCAAGATAGCTTATAACTTCATTTGATCCATTAATAAATCAATTTACAGTTCTTGTACAGTGAATAAACTTACTAATAATAAAAAAAATCTAAACGTACAAAAAAGTGTTTAGCAGACCTTCGAAAAGACTCTGATCTCAATCAGAAATGTCCTCCACCTTCCTGTAGCGCTTGCATAATCCATTTCCCCATGTTCTACGTCAAAATCATCCACAAATACTTCATAACGATGTAAATAATACACCAATTAAGAAAATAAAAGGTTTGGGAATAGTGTCAAGAAATTATAATCAACTTTCTAGTTTTGTAGAAATCCTTAAAATGTCTCTAAATGGGCAAAAAATGTAAAAATACAAAAATGCCCTTTTAGGGACCATACAAAGTCATACGAAGAGTTTCCTTCAAATAAAACAAAGCACCTTTTATACTATCGGGAACATGTAGATGGGTTTTTTGGGGTGCCTATTTTTTTCTTCAGGCCAGGATTTCAAATCCCCTTTCTAGTGCCTCCACTATACAATGTGCATGGACTTCCCCATTTAGTCACACCTTGGGAGCATTTGGATGGGAATGGTTGTTTAAAAATAGGGAAATGGCATATGTTTATTGGATTGAAAGATGTTTTTGTTGGTTGTAAGTGTGTAGTGCATTAGGCATGTGTGGAGCGCATAAGGTTAAAATGTGTATACACATAGAGTTTAATGTGGAGTAATGTGGTTAAAATATGTTTGGTTGTGGCAATGTGGGAATGTATTTCCCAAATTGGAACGTGGAGAATGAGGTGGCAAGCCATGTAGTGGCATGAGGACCCACCACGTGAACCTCTCCAAAATCTCCAAATCGTTGAGCTCTATCTTGCTATGTTTCATGACAATAAGGCACAAAATAATATAGCATAAACTACATTGTAATTAGAAAAATTAAAATTGTACTAATATACCACGATGGTTGGGTCTCCTTCTGAAGCAAGAGTGGACCCCACTATTAAACCCCATTTTTTGCACACTTGTTAAAGACTGGTGAATAAAACCAAACACGTCCACAATCACTTTTTTCTCGATCAAATCTGAAACATGCAAATAAGCTTTGTGCACGAGCTAGGGTACTATAGACCTGCAGTTCTCTGTTGACCCAGTTTGAACATGAATTTTGACCAGTGGTATCAAGAGACTACAGTGTCCGATTCATGCATTCCAATAGGCTTTAGAAATTTATCGGAGTTCTCTTTTGTACTGTAATGTTTTAGGGATACTTAGAGAACTTTTTAACATCCATAATTGACCTTTGTATCACATTATATATGCATATATTATATTATATAAATACACACCGATACAAATTATAAAGGGGACAATTTTAAGTACACGCATGTTTGTATTATGTGTATGTGTATGTGTATGTGTATGTGTATGTGTATGTGTATGTGTATGTGTATGTGTATGTGTATGTGTATGTGTATGTGTATGTGTATGTGTATGTGTATGTGTATGTGTATGTGTATGTGGGCATGTCTATGTATAATTAAAATTGTATTTCATTTTTATTAGAATATTGTTTTAATCTAAATTTTAAAAAACTTGAATGTGAAATGAGATAATTTGAGGTGATAAATAATATAATAAAATTATTACGGAATATTATTAGATTCTACATACATGCATGTATACATGCAGGTGTATGCACATAAACACAACTACTTATGTATATGTTTATGTATGTAGGTATATACATACATGTGAACATATGTATATGTGTATGTGTATGTGTATACTTAAAATTGTCCTTCATTTTCTTCTTGGGAAATTATATTAATTTAAATTGTAAAAAACTTGAATGTGAAGTGACATAAAGTGAAATAAGTTGAAGTGATAAATAATATAAAGAATATTGCAAAATATTATTAGATTCTACATACATATTTCCATTACAAAAATTGTAAAAATAATTCATTCTCATATGTAAAGGTGGATTATATTTTTCGTTACACTCTTAAAATAGGTAGTATATTATTTTGGTTAATTATTGGCAAGTTTCATTACTTCATTAATTTAAAAAATTAATTAATTCTATAGAAATGGGAAAGATGTTATGCATGGTTGAAAATTGGAATTTTACATATGTAGGATACATAGTTTTGAAGCACAATTTAGATATTTAAGTCTCATTATATGATAAGTGTCATTGTTTATTGAGTTTTATATGTTGTGAAAGACTAAGTCTATGAACTAGTGTGGAGATACTTTTATAATAAATGATGTTTTTAAGGGACATAGAAGTAGTAGAAGTAGACCAAACCTACTAACTAATGTGGAGTTAATTGTTTGAAGATATGAAAAATTTGGAGTCTTAGAAACAATTCTAGAAAGTACTGAAAATTACAGCTCACTAAGGTTTTTATTAAAATTATGAATCTACAAAGAAAGAGAGTGGAAAGCCTACCAAGTAAACATACAAATCTTCCAATCAATAAATTATTAGGACTCTAGGAGGGAGAACTCCGTAATGCCATGACACTTGTTGGCATAAGATATATGATATATTGGGGTTTATGTGTTGTTGCAAATAACATTACCTACAAGAAATGAAGGATCTTGATGGTCATGTGCTAAATAGTTTCCAATAATAAATGAGGCTTGTAAAAGTTTCTTCGCAATGATATGAGGTTCATAGGCCTAAAAATGATAAGAAATATAAATAATCAATTGTGGGAGGCCTTCCCTCGCCATAATAACAAATATTTCAAGAGTTTCCCAATTATAACTATAGAATACCTGGGACAAATCCTCTTGCTTAAGGACATACCAATATACGTATAGAAACCATTTTATCAAACATTATTGTAAACATTTGATTTAGTTATAACGTTGGAAAACAATTTCAATTGGTAAGGGTGCAACACAAAACAATTATCGTTCAGAAATTTATTAACTAACAATATGAGAAATGTAGACCTAACAAAAGAGGATTTGAATCTTTTCATGTTAGGAACAAATTCCATCATGTCTACAAAAGAATATAAGTCTTTAAAAACGTAATTGGTCTGTATGCAAAACTAAGACTTTAATAATGTTGTAAAATAATCAAATACTAAGATTTTTACTAATTGTAACTGCATTTTAAAGGAAATTAGAATAGAGTAGGCAAGTGATCTTTTCTAGCTTCAATGACATTCAGTTGAAGAAAATAGTGTTTTTGTGTAAATGACAAAAATATATATTGGCGTCTAATTTATGGATGAAAATATGATTAGTTAATAATGTTCCATTCACATTGTCTATAATTCATAATCAAAAACTCCTCATATATTTAATTATATAATTATTATTTTTCAAAATAAAAATTACTCTAACTATTATAAAATATTATCAACCCAACTTATTTACTAATTCTACCATGATAATCCTGAACAAATGCCACTAAAACTAACATAAGAGCGAACAAAATTCAAAAACATATGACAGCAGCTACGGCATCAATACATAGCCGGCTCTACATTAGAGCCTGGAATCAAGAAACTCGTAAACAAGGAAAAAAAGCATCAACTGGACAATGGCGGACGTTACAAATTTGTCTTTCGTGTATGGCATTTTGGGGGAGTGTTTTTTCAGGAGGGGATCCCGTGATAAGTGCCAAATTAACAGCCAGTCAATGCCAATTCACCAGCTGTTATATATATATTAGCCGTTAGTTTAAGGAAAAAGACACGATTCAATCGAGGTAAGGGCGTTTATTTCAAAGATACAGTAGTCAAGCAGGCCGTCCGTTTCATATAAAGAAAAAACCTCCGAAGAGATGCTGAAATTGTAGAGACGTGAAGATAATATGGGGCGAGATTGGGCACCTGAGATAATAGGAACTATTCTATTTGTACTGCTAACGCCGGGGTTGCTGTTTCAAATTCCTGCAAAGGGCAAATTTATAGCGTTTTGCAACTTACAGACCAGTGGCCCCTCCATAGTGGTTCATACCATTATTTTTTTCGCACTCATGACTATATTCCTTATTGCAATTGGAATTTCAATAATCATCGGCTGAACCCTACGATTTTCAGTTCTAAATAAATTTTCAGTGTTCTTTTAGGTTTCTTATTGAGGTGGGATTTTTCAATGGAGGCAAAAATTCATTTCAAAAGTCTTACCACCTATAATCTCGGTGTTTTGTGTAGCCCAGGGCAATCACGTTATGATTGTATAATTGTGATATTTATTTGAAGTTATAAAAATTGGGTGATTCAAATTAGTTTCAAATAAAGTTGGATACTTGAAAATTTATTATAACTATATTTATGTAAATATTTTTATGTACTCTAAATTATAACTATATTGAAAACTAGCATAGATATCTTAAATACATCTATCTAAAAGACACAGAGAGGTGCCTATACTAGGATTCTCATGTAAGTTAAATAGACACTTGTATTTAAGATATCTATGCTAGTTAAAGTTTAATTATAATATAAAACATTTATCCATATGTTTTATTTATAAAACACATCTAAAAGTAAAAACCAAAATAAAATAAAACTAACCTTAAAGTAAAAATGTATCTAAAATTTAAAAAATAAAATAATAAAAACCATCCAAAAGTAAAAATACATTTAAAAGTAAAAACTAAAAATATATTTAAAAACTATAGATTCACACTTATTCACACCTATTATTTATTTGGCACTAAATATCTTAACACTTGTTATCTTTGAGGTCCTTCCTGTAATAACCCCACACAATTATTTACTCATTAACATTGTCAGCAAATAAATAAAAATCCAATCAATGCATGTAATTACACTCCTTCCCTGCCACTATAGGACACCTGTCGGAGTAAAAATTCAATGCATGTTTTGAAGGAAATTGCAATGGGCTAGTTAATCTAAAGAAGATTTATAATGAATTGAATGAAATTGCAATGGCATAGCTAATGTAAAGAAGATTTATTTTAAAAACTATAGAGAAATGCTAATTTTAATGATTTTTGTTTTGGTATTTTTATATATTATATCAATTAATAATTTCATTACATATTTTTGAATTCTTTGTTATTACAAATGGTATCAATTTATGCGTATCATTGTGTAAGACTATAAAAAATAGTAATCGGATATGTAATTTACAATGAAAATGTTGAAGGGGATCTATTGAGGAATTCTGTAATGTCCACTCCTCTTTGATATTTATCTTGTTACGCTATTATTATTGTGGACTAGAGACACGAACATTTTTTCTGTATTTGATTAGCATACATTGATAGATGGACATTATTAGTATGTTATGACATATAATATAGATGGTATGGACTACTAGCAGACATTCATAGATGATGATCTAGTATGGTTTCAATGTATACTGACGCTTTAGATTTTGGATGATGGTGATTATATTTAGATGTTGGACTAACCTTATGATCTTCTTGATGTTATGATTTATCAAAATTGATATGTTTAGTGATTTTAAATAATTGATAGAACTTCATAATTCTAACGATGATGATATAGCTTCGTTTATGACGTTTTTCGATGATATGTATGTGTATGTTTTATTTATTGATGTATTTGATGTGGCCTTGAGGCCGAAGGGGTATTGTTGGATTGGATGTAGGGAATCATATCACGACGACAAGAAGGGGGTTAGGAGACCAACAATGGAGGAATGTTGGGTATTTGCAACAGGGTCACCTTGGCAATTTCGTGTCCTGTGTATTGTTTTGTTCTTTGTAGTACTCACTTCCCTTTGACACTTATTATGTTTTGATTTCGACTACTGTTGAATATATACATGGATATTATTGTATCATTGTGACTTAGCATGATGTTAGACGATAGAGATACTTTGACTATTGATGGATTGTGATTCATAGTATGATTTGTGTGGATTCTTAGAGAGACATTTTATATTGATGATGATGCGTTGTTGACATATATGTGCTACTAACATTCGGCGTTCTCGTCATGTTGAGTAGGATTTAGCATTTGAACTAATGTTGTGATCTTATTAGTATAATGAAATATAGAATTGAGATGTTTTGGAATTTTAAAATAATAGCATTGTTAGTATAGATGATGATTTAATTTACATAGGGATGATTATTAAGTTGTATGCGTATATTTTATCTTGGATATTTTGATGCAGCCACGAGGCTGAAGGAGGTATTGTTTGATTTTGCAGATAATTAAATCACAACAATCAAAGGGGGATTGGAGACCAACCACAATGGAATACTGGATGGATATGTCGACAATGGTCACCATGGCAACTTGTGTAATGTTGTTGATTTTGGTATTTGTTTGTTAGGAGGTCCCCATGGGGGGTATGACCTCTAACTGTGACCAAGGGTTTGTGTGTTATTTTTTTCTTTTTTATATTTAAATTTGGAGTATGTGATTTAATTTGTGATGTAATTCTCTTTTATATTTTTTTATTAATGTTTTACAAGTTTTCTTGATAAAAATGGTAAACATGACAGTAATGAGAATATCAAGTATATTTTCTAAATTTTTTTAACTCCATTTTATTATTAATGTTTTAAGTTTTATTTATAAAAAAATAGTAAATATGATAATAATGAGGATATCAAGTATGATTTTCAAAAAGAGGTCCAATTGATGATCTATTTTTCAATTATTTGTTAATATTTTTTCATCTAACTTTTTAATTATTTAAGCTTCTAAAATAGTCACCACAACAATGATGAATACTAGCGATCACATATGAAGGGCAACATATTGCAAGGTACTCACAATTTTCATTTGCATAAAAAAAAAACAAAAAACCGAGTTAGGTGAAGAGACTTCAACTACAATAGTAAACAAGGGGGACACTAAATTAATTTTGGATCTTACTGCAAAGTTCATTGAAGTTTAATAGTTTCCTTAGTTGTTTACTAGAGGCCTCACATACACTAGTAAACAAAGGGGAGACGGAGTGTAATTTTATGTGTGAAAGGCCTCACATACACTATTAAACAAAGGGGATGGAGTGTAATTTTATGTGTGAAAGACATGGATATTGATGATTTATTTTTAATATTAGAAAAGTTTTGTTTGGTTAGATTTGAGTATTTTTTAATCGACCCAATATTTCTATTAGATTTTTTTTTAAATTTGAGGAGATACAAAAATTAATGATCCTTTTCTCAATGCTTAAATATTTGTTAAAGAAAAAATTATCAAAATTGATGTTTTTATTTTATGAAGAAATTTAATTAAACTTTATGAATTTCACCCCAAAAAAAATATAAGTGTAAGAAAATATCACATTTGAAAGGTTACTTATAAATTTAATATGAAATAATTAAGTGGAGAGACCAAGTGTAATATTTTTGGATGCCCGGGTGGATAAGTGTAATATTGAAATTGATTATTTAATTTTAATATCGGGAAAATAATTGATAATTCATTTTTCAAGTGATAATTCATTATCAATGCCTAAATATTTGTGAAGTCATATTTTGTTATAGAAAAAAAATATCAAAATTGATGTTCCATTTTTGATTGAAGATATATTTTTTAAACTTTATGGCTTTCACTATAAAAAAAAAAATTATGATACAAGAATCACATTTGAAAGGTTACTTATAATTTAATACAAAAAATTAACTCGAGTGAGTGTAATATTTTTTGGCTCGAGGCTTCACCTAGAACAAGGAGAAAAATGTAATTTTATTGGATGAGAGGAAAGTCTTATTCTTAGAAAATGCTAAATATGACGATAATGAGGACATCAGATATAATTTTCTAATATGGGTCTAGTTGATTATCTATTTTTCATTTTTTGTTATTTTTTTAGAAATTTAGCGATACCAATGTGTGTAGGTGTGTGTATTGTGTTTTATATTCCTCTTGGTCAAGTATTTGTGCCACAGATTGCCAGGTACACTCAATTTTCATTCTAGTTCAAAGAAATCTTTATTAAGTGGAGTGGCCTCACCAACACTAAATAAACAAGGGGATAGGAGGAGCCAATGTAATTTTTTTAGGAAAATATATCCAAATTGATGATTTATTTATTAATAGGAATGTTTTGTTAGGTTGTTTGTCATTTATTAATGACCTATTTCTTATTTTATTGAAAATGCTAACACAAGATATATTCTAGGATAGAGAGTATTATAGTCGGACAAAGCGAAAGTGTTATGTTAGAACCAAAATGTAAATCCCTCAAATTGGTGTTGTAAGGCATGAGGTAAGTAAGGTTTCCATTATCTAATTGGAAAAGTACCACGAGGAGGAATTATGCTAGGGGGGAAATGGTGTTGATACAATCAAATAAGAGTGGTAGTAGTGTTATGATTCTTAACATATTATAAGCTTTGAAATCATGCTTTGTGCATGCAAACAAAAATTATGTTGATATCACATGTGAAATATGTCCAATAGAATTAAAACAAAGAAATCACATTAAGTAATTGTTCGGAATATAATAATAGTACACACATGTAATAAGCGTGAGTTATTATGATTATGTGTGAGATTATATTTATATGGAAGAGAATAATGTTTTTTTATTATTAAGTTGTATACATGAGTAACTCGCTATAGATTAATTTAAAGGAATGACTAGGTGTAAATGTGGTAATGTTGAATCGTATGTGGTAATATTCAATATTGAGTAGTAAAACTGAATCAAATATACTATTTTAAAATTGTGTTAGTTCGGACCAAATTTAATATTTGATATCACATAATCAATTTTTGCGTGTTTGTAATGGAAAAATAGAACTGCAAGTGCGCTGCCATACCATCTAGAGTTTCCCCAAATTTGTGAGTTAAAAACCTTTGATAAGAAATTTATATCAAAATATTAGTTTTAGGTTGTCTTTGGTTTTTTAATCTTAACATATTTTTGAGCTTATTCATGTCTTAGTAGTGTTTATGAAAAAAATCATCTTCCACGTGAGAAGTTCAAATTCTTAATTAGAAGTGCACATGAAAATTACTATAATGTTGTCTCAAAATAAAAAACTCATTGGTATGAGGTAAATATTTTGTGTGTATCTACACACACACACACACACACACACACACACACACACACACACACACATAATTAAATTATAAAGTGAATTAAGTGTATTTTGTAATAATTATGTTAGCTTAGACCAAATTTAACATAATGTATTTTGGTAGACACTTGAGTATAAGTATATTTTAAACTATGGATATGGCCACCAAGTGATGCCCCTTATTAGATGTGTGATATGAATTATATGATTGACAATGTAGTGAATCGGGTGTTTTATTTTTATAGGCATTTTAATGTCATTGTAAAAAATTGTCAATGATCCATGAATGTTAAAGGATTCAATGATTATATCACATGATATAAATTCAAGTTCCCGGGAATGATGAGACTCAATCACTATGATGGGTTTGTTACAATAGTTGTGATAGAATATGAGATGCAAATATCTATCAAATGATCAAGATTTTTTTCAATGTATTGACTAGGAAATGTATGAGTCGTAGTAGCAATGCATTCATTTTATGTGGTAGGTAAGTCATATGTAGATGGTGCACAAGAAAGGTGGGATTCTAGTAGGTGAAACTCCATGTTTGTAGCATCGGATATGACAATAAAGATAAGAATATGAGAATTAGTAAGGTATTGGATATTTTTGTGTAACGTGTAACAAATGCTAGTATATTGTTCAAGACATTGGTGGTAGGTTCAAAATGCCTTGGGGTTGAGTTGTAGTACACACTTCCCTTCGACACTTTTTGTTATTGTTTATGACACTGTTGACTATATTTATGGAAATTATTGTAGCTTTTGAGTTGGTATGATGTTCGATGTTAGAGATCATGGATTGTTGTTGATTTTGATTCATATATGATGCATAAGGATAATTAGAGACATTTTAAACTGATGTTGTTATGATGTTGACATGTTTGTGTGTGTGTGTGTGTGTGTGTGTGTGTGTGTGTTGTTGGACATGTGTTATTTCTTCAGATTGAGTAGACCTAGAAAATTGAATTAATCTTGTGATCTTATGATTATGGATGAAATTGTAAATGATGTTGTTACTTGCTTGATGATGTTTTGATTTATATATAGATGAATTTGGAGTTATATTGTATATTTATTTTGGATTATTTGATGCAGCCACAAGGCCGAAGGAGGTATTTGTGTTTTGTAGGTAAACATGATTATATATCTTGGGAAAATTTCATTTACTAAATTATAATTGATTTTGAATCTTTGTTGTAACAACTCCTGCTTGAAGCCTGGTGGTGGTCACTTTTTTCAAAAAAATTATTCCATAATTTTTCTATCTAAACCTAGGTTTCTCTTGGGTCTCGAGTGGTTGTTTCTTTTAGCGAGCGTTACACTTGGTATCAGAGCTATGGGTTCAAAGCTTGGAACCTTGGGAACACTAGAAAAATTGAGACATGAACACTAAACCTAGTGCAATATTAAATCTAGCACACACTTTTAAATCTAGAAAACAACTGTGTTTGAAAATTGCATATTTTAGTAAACATGGAAAACTAAATAAAGCCTAGAATAATGACCTAACTCTCATCTTGGTCTTGCAGGAGGCGCAAACAAGATGAGGGGGTCCTTTCACATAGGACCTAGACTTGCCACCTTCCAGATCATACTGTAGCAGTCATCCTACCTTAGATTTTATAGACGCTTCAGGATGTTAATGTCGCTTTACGCAGAGGCTCCGTAGGAGGACGATCAGCCAGATATGATAGGGATCCATCCGTTGAGGCTCATGCACCACCTTGATATAGAGAGCAGCATAGAGGAGAGAACTCCCGTATGAATTCAGGTAGAGTAGAGTCACTACAGAAGGGACAGGGAGACTGGATTTCTGGACACAAGGATAGGTCTTGGAGCCCTAGGCTTAGAGATGAGCATGTAGAGAGGCCTAGGGGTCGCCAGACTATGGCTACAGACCGTATCATGGAAATCCTAAAGCTACGGCCATCTCATTATTCTGGTGACACAGGTGGATTTTAGGCAGAGGCCTGGTTGGTGATCTTGAGTGGGTGCTTCAAGCTCTTCCCTTGTTCTAGCAACATGAAAGATCATGTTGCGATCCATCTTTTGAGGGATGGAGCAAGTGTCTGGTGGAGGACCGAGGAGAAGAAGCTCCACATTGATTCAAAGATGGTTACCAGGGAGCTCTTTGAGGAGTGGTGCAGTAGCAATTACTTATCATGGAGGTTCATACAACAGAGGATAGATGAGTTTCACGACCTCTGATAGGCATCTTTAACAGTAGCTGAGTATGAGAGTCGATTTCTGGATCTACTCTAGTATGTTGACTACATGCAGGATGAGCAGGTATGGATCCACAGATTTATTCGGGGCCTAAATGTAGATTTGGGTGGTGCGGTGCATATCCATTGTCTACAGACATTAGTTAAGGCCGTTGAGAAGCCCTATATAGTAGAGGAGACTTGGGAGAAAACACAACAGGCCAAAGACAAGATATGGATCCGCATCCAATAGATGCAGGACAATAGGTTGAGGGTGTTAGCTCCTCCTCCTCATGGGAAATTTTTGCAAATAAATTCAACATGAAGGTATCTTTCGAGAAATAATAAAGAAAATAACATCATGCAACAGAGTTATCCACTATACAGTTACAAAAAAACAGATTTTACTATAACATAGTATGGGGCTAGAGTATGGGGCCTTGAATTATTGAGGTATGTCCCACTATGTGAAAGAGGAGTACAGCTAATACAACTCCATTTCAAGTTAAGAGCTTACATATGCAGAGACCTCATGCAGTGACATGAATGTTATCAATCCTATTACACTCATTACTACCATTGAATCTCCATATGTGGCAAAGGAAAATAAGAAGTCCTTGATAAAATACTGAAAAAAAATGCATAATAAAGTAGTTCAAATGAGTAAGTCTAGATTCAATTAGGGAGTAAAGAATACTTATTTCAAAAGAAGTAGAAATCACTTTGGAAATGGTTATGGTAAAACTTAGAATAACAACAAAAGGGGGAAATAAATATCAAGCCTCTATAAAAAAAATCTCCTTTTACACTCACTCTCACTCCAACTATGGGAATAACTCCACCCATTTCCTTTTGGAATTCACATCTAGATGGATTGCATAAAATTGCTAGTGATAAATGGGCTGAAATGACAATGGATGGAGAGAATGAAACCCTTATGGGGAAAAACAATGATGAATATATACATCAGGCCGTTACGTTAAGTTGATTCATGTTTTCCTTAGTTCATGGTTGTATGGAAAAGTGGAAAACAAACTACATCTCATGTCGTAAATTTCTTATTCACATTAGAGACACCACCTCAAATGAAAATACCGTATTGAAAAATTTTGAGGGATGATAATACTTAGAATTAACAATCACACGTTAGGTGTGCGATGATAACGCCGAAAGAGAAATAATGGTAAACAAAAAAGGAAATTGAAGAAAACTATGAAGCAGTGTTTATCAGATCAAAAATTTTGACAAAAAGTAAAGACAAAGAAGGTGGATAGAACAATTTTTCATAAAAAATTTTGATGATAGAGCTAGTAGCACCATTAATAAGACATGTTTCAAACCACAAATTTATACAAACTATGACTTTGCAGTTAACACTGAGAAAAAGTTTATTAGAAATCCATCTTCGACTTTCTTCAGGGTGAAGACATCCTAAGCACAAATGGGCTAGAGGGGAAGTGCTTCGTAAATATCATGAGCTTCATTCTGAATGCCCTCACTTTTAAAACTCACATCATACTCGCTCACTATCGTTACATTGATGACACACCACCTTTGCGGCTCGCTGATGCCTTTTGATCCGTCTCGCTACTCCACCTTGAACATATTCTTCTTCATTTCTCTTTCCACAATTACGTGTTCCTGGGTTTTAGGTGGATGTGGGATGTTTAGAAATAAGATGCTTGGAGATTCCCATTAAACATGCCTTAGATGCGACAATGCTCATGTAATTTTCTTTATTTCTCACTCTTGATTCTCTTTCCTAAATTAAAGTTTTTTTCTAGGTTTATCCCCCCTTTCCTTGTCTAGAAAATCATGAGATTTCTGTGCATGTGGTCAGATGTGAAGCTCGAGTTCATTCCGAAAACAACATGTTCAAATGAATACACCTGCTCAGAGGAATGTGTTTGTGGACTTATGCTGCCACAATAGTTATTGTCATCGTTGCCACATTTAGTATGGCATCAAAAGTATCGTATCTACTGTTCTTTTCTCCATGTATTTAACAAAAAAAAAAAGTTGAATGGGAAAAATAGAAAAATGTTAAAAAAACTAACCACCCCAGTTAGGCTATCTTCAAAACCAAAAGCAGAACATGGAGAGCAACGCATCCTAAGAAGAATTTTCAGACCTGTCATTTTCCTTGCATAATAATAGAGTCACTTCAATTGAAATCATCGAATCAGGCCACCACGTCATTCAAGGGTAGGGACAAGTCAGATGAGAAGGACCCTAAACCTGTACAATAGTTTTGGGCTCTCGCTCCTCTCACTGCTACTGACGTGGGAAATAAAAAGATTACTATTGTAAATTTTTATGCAGAAGTGTGTGTCACGTGTACGATGGATGAGTGTGTGTACTTCATTGACCAACTTCTCGTGATCATTGATGGTATGTCGTTTGTTAGAGGGATGGGTATTTCCCCCAATGAATACGCATTCCGGTGTAAGGAAAAACAACCGTGTATTGTAGTCCATGGTGGGGTCAGTCATTGTTCTTTTGATGGCTTGGCATATGCCCCATGTGATGTGATTGGACTTTCTCACAGCAGTCAGTGGCCCAAAAATAGTGAAACTTATTAGTAACACCCATTCCCATTTTATGGAGGTGAAAGTGAACAATAAACCAATAACGTGAAGCTGAAAATACCGTACTCCTTGTTCTCTCTACCCAAACACACTCTCTAACTCTGCAATCATGACACCAACACGCATGTGACTGAAAAATGACACGAAACATTTTCTGACACACTCAATTTTTCCCGATCTCCTACCCCCACCATCTCTTTCTTTTCCTTCTTGTCGACTAAGTACTTACAGTCAAATTCCTCCTAAATTATATATATTTCGAGTTCCATCTATTCCATACCCATGCATGCATTATGTAAGAGCATATTTGTGCATTGCATTTTCAGCATGAACATGGCCCTTAAGGTTGATTGGCGATGTTATAAGAAGACGCAACGTTGGCCAGCATGGCGCAAATATCAAGAGTAGACAAGGTGGTCCTACCACCATTTTGAGCCAAGATTCCACACAGTCCACAGTCTACATCCAATTATAGCCTCTGCAGGTTCTGTAAATGCAACAAATAAATTTGTATAGGGGAGAGGGGCCAATAGGTGAACAAGGTCCAATAGTTGATATGACTATTGATCACACAATACCCAATAGTTGTCATAGTCTTTGTAGTAGTAATTTATTTTTGACATAATAATTATGTAGAGTAGCCAATCACATCATGACATGTAAGACCTTTCACCCATGTACAAGTACAAAAAATTCAATGTTCAAGCAATTTCACCTATATTCAAGTATTGGTTTCCACCATGGTTGTAGCATTTTCACATATCTTATTTTAAAACAATTCAAAATATGGTTTTCCCTCCAATTGAACATTCCAAACAAAAAATATAAGTTAACACAAATCTAAACTACATATTAGTGAAAAAATCACAATCCCATATCATAAACAATTGATTTTGTGGACCCCTTAACTTAGGGTGTACCACTACTGGCCCCTCTCCCCTACCTATGTGCTTAACGATCCTAACCACACCATCACGCATTAATGAAATCTAGCAAGAAATTTTTCAAATCTTTTGACATAGTAAAGGGGGGAATTTGATATTATAGAATATCCTTGAGAAAATTAATATTTATTAATGAAGATTGGAAAGGAATAACATCAAATCAAAAGGAGATAGAGATCTACAGAAAATGGTCATTTCTACCAAACCCATAGTTGCATGAACTGAAAACAAACTTACAGGATTTGAAGAATGCTTGAGGAATTAAAAAATGCTTTGAGAAATTGAACATACTTGCAGGAATTGATACACACTTGCATGAATTGAAACACACTTGCAGGAATTACAACAAACTTACAGGAAATTAATTTGTATTTGCATCATGCAGGGGTTTCCATTTTGGTTGACCCTATCACGAAACTGTATTATGGTTAGGATCATCTGATTATTCATACACCCAAATTCATACACCCAAATTATATTTTTCATTCTTCAATTTATAAAAAATATTTTTTGGATGAAATAGTAGTTATATTACTTATATTAATAATATAGTTATACCAAGAAAAGATGTTATTAAATAAAGTCACGTAAACCATCACACTATGTGACATATATGGCCTAAGAACAAATTCTACAAAGAGACAAAACTAAATAAACAATTAAAGAATAAGATTATCAAGTAGCAACAACAACAAAGAGGCTCGTGGGGGAAGGGTGGTCCTTGTCATCAATCTTTCCCTATACATTGTTTAGAAGGACCTTCTCTTCATCAATAGGGTCATAACCAAAATTTGTTTCATTTTTAGTCCGGTTTGTAGATTTATTTGACCCTTGAACTTGATCTCACCTAGAAATATAGTAAATGCCAAACAAAGAAACTTGTTAGAAGAAGGCGGAGGTACACAACATCGCGGAAAGAAGCTAGAAATCCCCACCCCACATTGAAAAGGTGGGGGAGACTCGCAACGATACAAATAACGCCACTCAAATCGACTCCAAGAATAGTGACGAGATCGGTTGTTACTAAACTGAAAAAGTTTAAAATCCCAAGTGAAGTTAACAAATTATATACCTCTCAATTCTTGACATCAAACTCAAAATTTGGAAAAATAAATATCTCTCGGCCATTAACACTAAACCAAAACAGCTTAAAGTTAGAAAAAAATATTTGTTGATAGGTATTTTATAATGATCGCTGGGACTGGTAAAAATACGCTATTTTTTTTGTGAATTGTTAGCAATTAATTACGACTTCAAATTTGTCATTTGTTTCAGCATCTTCAAGAAGTTATTCCTTTCTTCTTGAACAAATAAATTCGAAGTTATTCCTTTCTTTTTGAACAAATTTTTCATTCGTTTGAGCGTCATAAAAAATTGATGACAGAGCTATTAGCACTATTAACAAGACATGTTTCAAACCACAAATTTACGCAAAGCATGACTTTGCAGTTAGCGCTGAGAAATTTTTTATTATAAATCCATCTTCGACTTTCTTCAAGGTGATGATATCCTAAGCACAAATGGGCTAGAGAGGAAGTGCTTCGTAAATATTGTGAGCTTCATTCTGCATGCCCTCACTTTTAAAACTCACATCATACTCGCTCACTACTGTTCCATTGACGACACACCACTTCTGCTACTCGTCGATGCCTTTCGATCCGTCTCATTTCTCCACCTCGAAGATCTTCTTCTTCATTTCTCATTGCACAATTACATGTGCCTGAGTTTTAAGTAGATGTGGGATGTTCAAAAATCAGATGCTTGGATATTTCCATTAAACATGCCTTAGATGTGACAGTGCTCAGGTAATTTTATTTGTTTCTCACTCTTGATTCTCTTTTGCCCTTTTCGTTGTCTAGAAAATCATGAGATTTCTGGGCATGGGGTCGGAGGGGAAGCTTGAGTTCATTCCCAAAACGAATTTTACAAATGAATACACCCACTCAGAGGAATGTGTTTGTGGAATTCATATCATCGCAACAATTACTTTCATCGTCGCCATATTGTAGTTAGTATGGCTTTAAAAGCATCGTATCTACTGTTCTTTTCTCCATGTATTTAATAGCAAAATATCATTTGAATGGGAAAAATAGACCCATGTCAAACAAACTAATCACCTTGGTTAGGTGCTCTTCAAAATCCAAAGAAAAATGTGGAGAGCAATGCATCCTAAGCAACCTTTTCAGACCTGTCATTTTCCTTACATAATAATAGAAGCACTTTATTTGAAATCATCGGATCAGGCCTCCACATCATCAAAGGTCAAGGACAAGTTGGATGAGAAGGACCTTGAACCTGCACAATAGTTTTGGGCTCCTACGCTTGTCACTGTTAAATCCTAGGATGATGTGGAAAATGAAAAAGATTACTATGGCATATTTTTATGTAAAAATGTGTGTCACGTGTAAGGTATACGAGTGTTCGTACTTCATCGACCAACTTCTTTTGATTGTCGATGGTTTGTCACTTGTTAGAGGGAGGGTGGCTTCCCCCTAGTGAATACGCTATCCAGCGTAACGAACCACAACCGTGTACGATAGTCCATGGTGGGGTCCACCATTGCTCTTCTAACGGCTTGGCCTATGCCCCATGTGATGTGAGTGGACTATCTCGCATAAGTCAGGGGCCCACTAACAGTGAAACTGAATAGTAACACCCATTCCCATTACCATTTTATGCAGGAAAAAGTGAACAATAAACTGACAACACGAAGTTGACAATAGCGTAAAACCATGTTCCCTCTCACCAGACACACTCTCTGAATCTGCAATCATGACATTGACACGCCTATGACTGAAAATGACACAGAACATTTTCTGACATGCTCGATTTCTCCCAATATCTTACCCCCACCACCTCTTTCTTTTCTTGCTTACCGACTAAGTATTTACAGTCAAATTCTTCTTGAATTATATATATTTCCAATTCCACCTATTTCATGCACGTGCATGCATTCTATAAGAGTGTATTTGTGCATTGCATTTGCAGCACAAGCATGGCCCCTAGGGTTAATTGGTGATGTTATGGGGAGGTGCAATGTTGGTCAGGATGGCACGAATATCAAGAGCAGACAAGGTGGTCCTACCACCATTTTGAGCCAAGAGTCCACACATTCCATAGTCTACATCCAGTTATAGCCTCTGCAAGTTTTGTTGATGCAACAAATAAATTTTTCTACCTATGTGCTTAACGATCCTAACCACACTATCACACATTTATCTTTTTATGAAATCTAGCATGAGATTTTTCAAATCTTTTGACATAGTAAAGGGGGGACTTTGATATTATAGAATATCCTTGAGAAAATTAATATTGATCAATGAAGATTGGAAAGGAATAACATCAAATCAAAAGGAGATAGAGATCTATAGAAAATGGTCATTTCTACCAAACCCATAGTTGCAGGAATTGAAAAACACACTTACATGATTTGAAGCATGCTTGAGGAATTAAAAATGCTTTGAGAAATTGAAACATACTTGCATGAATTGAAACACACTTGCAGGAATTAAAACAAACTTGCAAGAAATTAAATTGTATTTGCATCATACAGGTAATGGGTTCCATTGTGATTGACCCCATCACAAAACTGTGTGATGGTTAGGGTCGTCCGATTATTCATACACCCAAATTATATTGTTCATTCTTCAATTTTTTTATTTTTTTTTTAAATGTAAATTGTAGCTATATTACTTAAATCAATAAAATAGTTTAACTATTCACCAAGAAAATAGTATATTAAAGCAAGTCACGTAACCTGTCACACTAGGTAACATATATGGCCTAAGAACAAAGTCTACAAAGAGACAAAACTAAACAAACAATTACAGAACAAGAGTATCAAGTAGCAACAACAACAAAGAGGCTCATGGGGGGAGGGTGGTCCTTGTCATCAATCTTGCCCTATACATCATTTGAAGGTCCTTCTCCTCATCAATGGGGTCGTAACCAAAATTTGTTCCACTTTTAGTCACCTTTGTAGATTTATTTGACCCTTGAACTTGATCTCACCTAAAAAAATAGTAAACGCCAAGCAAAGAAACTTGTTAGAAGAAGGTGGAGGTACACAACATCGCGGCAAGAAGCTGGAAAGCCCCACCCCACATTGAAAATGTGAAAGAGAGTCACACCGACACAAAGAACGCCACTCAAATCGACTCCGAGAATGGCGACGAGATTGGTTTCGGCGACACCCCTACCTCACAAGGATGAGGGAATAGAAGGGACGGTGAAATAATTGACAAGATCGCCATGCAAAAATAAAGAAGTCGGGAAAAAAAACCAACACTTCGCAACAACACACATAGAAAGCTCCCGAATGGACGACGTTGTTCGCCCCTTCATGAATTTTAAAAAAACTTGCCAGATCGTTCTCAGAAATCACTATTTTTTGCAATAAATTTTAAATTTGACTTTGATTATTTCAAGTCGAGGATCGGAAAGAAAAAGGAAATGTTTCCCGCGCGAGCCGCTGTGGAAGGTACTTTTTCCCTGTATCTGTGCTTCCTCTCCAACTCGAGCCATATTTACTTTTCCGGTGTCTTACTCGGAGTGGATAACAAATTATCTTTAAATGCCTCTCAGACATGTCGGAGGCAAATATAAATACGGTTCGAACTTCGAAGATTGGGCACAATTTATCAACGTGGAACTACTATATTTATTAAATTAAAAATATTTGGAACTAATTGGAATATCATATACTTAATTAGGTATCTGATTTTCATGATATATCGATTTTTTTTTATCTTCCCATCCACACGGGTGAAATTGTACGGCCACCCAGGGGTTAAATATGACGGCCGTTTTGACCTTTTTTGTGATTTTAGCCGTAAATTACTTGCAAATATTTGTAATAACCGTCACATGTAACTTTCATATTTAAAATTTGACCGCCATATTTTATATACATTTATATGTAAATTATATATATATATATATATATATATATATATATATATATATATATAGAATAATTGGTATAAATAATATTGTTTTGTATTTTTTGAAGGGCAGTATTAAAAAAATTACCATCACCCAAAAAAAAGTGTGACAGGCATAGGTGACCGTCAAATTTAACCCCTACGGCCACCTATGTTGTCAAACAATTTTTTTGGTGGGCGTAATTTTTTAATAAATATTAATTAATTATTCATATAGTGTTATTCATACTAGCAATCGCATGTGTACAATGCAATGTGAACGTCGAACGGTATAAGTTATTTGTTTTAGAGGGATAGTTATTACTTTTTATAGTTGATGTTGATAAGGGATGTGATTGATTTTGGTTATGTATAAATATAGATGAAACACTTCATTTAAATAGCGCAAAAATGTGGTCTAACCTTTAAAACAATTCAATATGAAAAAGTGATATAATTTACAAAGCTTTGGATGGAAACAACTATACATTGCATGGTTCTTTCTCGGCATTTGAAAACTATAGGTATTTGTATGCAGATATAATGAAGAAGACATTAAAAATACGTTGTTTTTTTGTTACATAAAGAAGCGAGCAATAGTAAAAAGGAAAATTTGAACATGTATGTTGAAAAGTGTTATTTTGTAAGTGTAGAAATATAGATGAACCGCTTTTTTTAAAGGTATCATCTCTTCATTTCAAACTTGTTACAAATTCGTACATATACAATTTCAAATCTTATATCATGAGTGATAGCGTTTTGCGGACTATTTTATTTGAACTTAACATGAATACATGAAGGCTTCCGTACATGTGTAGATTTTATATCATGAGTGGTAGCCATTTGTGTCCATTCTTTTCGCTTATAGTTGACGTACTTTGTATTTATTTTGGGGTAATTATGTTAGTGTTGCATCAGGTGTTTGGTTGGTCTTTTGTTGAAAAACTTTTATTGTACACTCAATAAAGCGTGTGATTGATAGTGGGAGAGCACCGAGCTGTCGATGTGGTTGAATGACCACTAAGATTTTGACAGAAGGAACCGAGATGGATGTGTAGAGCACTGTGGTAGTGAGTCATGTGAGCTAAAAATAATAATAGATATAAGAGTTATCAGTCACACACCTTTTGGAAGACCAGGAGAACAAGAACAACATGCCTTTTCCTCTCATAATTTTCAAACGATTGATTACATTTGTCCACATAATAAAATAAACTGAATTATTATTCTCAAATATTTTAATGTTTTGAGCCCCACACTCCAAATAAAAGCAATTAAATATATAAATACCAGCGTTAATCTTAATAAGTGGACCCTCCTAAAACCTACAATAAAGTTGTATTTCACAAAGATATTATAAAATAACTAACCTTAAATTTACGGTTATACCTCTCTAGTATAGCTCTTGATTGCAAGGCAGAGAGATTTTCATGAAGTGCGGATGCTCAAGTTGACCGCCTCTGCT
Source organism: Taxus chinensis (assembly GCA_019776745.2). Classification (NCBI taxonomy): domain Eukaryota; kingdom Viridiplantae; phylum Streptophyta; class Pinopsida; order Cupressales; family Taxaceae; genus Taxus; species Taxus chinensis. The sequence goes on along the minus strand of CM034155.1, from coordinate 465,805,193 downwards.
CAGATAATACACCACCTGCACTTTCTTCATTCTCACATCCATCTCACAATACCATCAATCAAATGACACAACTATTGGAAAACCACTGCAAGTATCGATAATGGTTTTAGGTATCACAAAATTGTTACTTCCGTAAATTATACAAGAATTCCCGCAACCTGGCCTGGGGACAACTGGCAGCAAAACCTCCTAGTAATGGAAGAAACCAGGTAGGAAACCGTATGAAAATCTAGTGGTACAACATAACTTGAATGCTGAGAGAGACAGAACATACACCGTTTACCTCATGGAAGTACATTTTTTCCAAAACCGCTTGTAAGGTAACCTATACAATGCATGTGTTGATGTCAACAACAGGAATGGTACTACATAGGAAAAAAACACGAACCATCAACACCAAGTCCACACAAAGATAACAAACATAGGGTTCGAGCCAGAAAACCAAGCCAAATATACCACGAACAAAGCCGAGCAAGCAGGATCAAAAAACTGTTAAAAATAGTCGAAAAATGTGAAAACGTCCGGAAGGGCCTTCCCCATAGGGGCAACACCTTCGGCATAATTAATTATTTATATTTGTTTAATTATTTTTAATATATATTAATATAATTAATATATGAATTTACATAAAATATGATGATTATATTTTAAATATGCAAGTCAAATATGTCAGATATTTTAAATAATTATAAGTACATTACAATTAAAATCATAAATAAACATTTAAAATACCGTCAAATTTAACCCTTACCTCTATAAATTTATAGTTAAATTTAGTTTACACCTTTTCCATTGTTTATTAAAATTAATCTTAAACTTATTAAAAATATGCCTTATTTGTATTCTCTCAAGTATTTTTAATATATAAGTATATTCATTCTTTTTTAAAGAATTCGAAAATATGTTGGTCTCTCTCGTGCAAGTGGTTTAATGAATGTAACAAAAGTAAAATTTGTAATTGAATCGAAGGGCCCTTGGTCTATTGTTGATGTTGTTAGGCTTTCAATGAGCCCACGAGGGATCAAGTCTTGCTGAGTGCAAGGTCTAAAGCTACCCAACACAGAGATTCAAAATGGTTCAGGCTAGGATCATGCCCTGGGTAACTTTGACGGTGTGCATGCCCCTTACTCATAGTTGGTTATGTTGAAGGTGACCACTAATTTAGTTATATGCTTTGGTGTCACCCAGATTTCATCCTGAAATCTGCGACTACCCTATCCGAATTTTTTTTTGTACTTTTAAAATAATGGGTCGTTTTGTGTTTTTATTGCCTGAAAGTTCTTGTATTGCGTCAAGATATTCCCAAAGAGCCATATTAGCCTTTTTCGCCAAATACCCAGATGCCCAAAATTGTTATATTCTGTCGTTGGGATTTGTCTGCGGGAAATTTGTATTTAATTATTTTGAGCCCCGTATGAGGCTATTTGCGCTCCGTTTTAACTCTGTTATGATCGAACATGTCACTATTCCTATGTACCAGAAGGGTTTTAACTTGGAATAAGTTTTGGGCTTTATTTGTGACTTTTGGCAATTTTTCAGTGTTTTTGTGTTGTCCCGTTTCGTTTTCTGTGAAATTTCTCTAGAACAATTCCTTTGCCGGGTAAGCCCGATTTTTGGCCTGGAGCAGCTGGAGAACATATACGCACGTTATGCCCGGAGGAAGTCGCCATCGGAGGTCTGGATCACTGGGAAAAAGCGAAGTCGTGCACGGAAAAGCCCTTGCGGTGGTTGGGCGCATTTTTGGAAAACAAAGCATTTAAGAATTAAGCTGCAATGGGAAAAATAGAAGCAGCAGGCAAGGAAGAATTTTGTACCTGCCTAGCAAGGGTACTTTTTCCCGTGATATAAAATTCACTTAAGCTGCAGTGGGAAAGTTAGAGGCCGTAGGTAGGCAGGAATTTATTGCCTGCCTTGTAGGGTAAAAATTGCCATGGTGAAATAAAAGAAAAGTGACTTAAGTGAATCATGGGATTTTGTTGCCTGCCTTGTAGGGTAAATTATCCCATCATCAAAGTCAAATCACTTAAGTGCGTCATGGGATTTCTGGGGCTGCCACGCAGGGTATAAAATCCCATTAGTATTAAATTCTTAAAAATAGAATTATCCAAGTGTGAAAAGTGCAACCCACCAAGGAAGAAGAATTCAGCTTTTGGTGATTATCCTTAATTACATTTATTCTTCTAAAAAGTGTGCCCAAGCTTGGAAGAAGTCAACAAATTGCAAACAGATGAAAATAGATTGTTGAAATTAATTAAAATTTATTTATTTATAGGCTGCCCTCCTTTAGCTAAAAAGTGCGCCCCATTTGGAACATATTTAATGATTTTTAAAGCATTAAATCATTAAATTAAATTCTATTTTCAGTGGCTATGGTCAAGGCACACTTTGAAGCTTAAGTGAAGTGAAGTATGAAGGATTAAATTGGATTAATTTAATTTATTGGATGGTTATCCTTAAACATGCTATTTTTAAAGAGAAAAGAATGATTTTTAATTAATTAATTGCCAGGAATAGGAAGGGCAATTATTAATTATAGAATTGTGAGGGTTATATAAGCATGGGCTGCCATATGGGTGAATTATTTAATTCACAGGTAAAGAATTGCAGCCAAGAGGAAAAGTGCGCCCCATTTGAAGAAGGATTTTTCTCAGACAAGGTGGAAACAAGGCTAAAAGCTTCCAAATTTGGTGCATGCTTTGAAGGAGGTTGATCTTTGTCTGCATATAAATTGTTTGCATAGGTGTTACAGGTGCTTTACAAAAGAAAATGAGCTCTTATCAATGTCCAATACATTGCATAGATCCTCTGAATCTGAAGAATTGTCCAGATCTGCACCAGTTTTGAAGAAATCCGGCCAAGTAAGAAGAAAAAGAATTATTCAGAACAAAGATAGAAAAAGCCATGGCGAAGAGAGATGAAAAAGAAAGCACGATGGAGTCATGCATCGCTTCAAAACTTGCAGACATAGGAGACATAGATCTAGGCCCGGAACCTCTTTTCGAATTGATTGATAGATCCAGAGCGGGAAAGACTTCACTCATGTGTGCGGTTAAAAGCAGTGGAATTATCCGAGCTGCAGCCTTTCCATGCACAACCTAGTTGCCAGAGTTTGTTATGGAGTGCGCTAGATCTTACCATCCTTCATCCAGATCAATGCGTGATGCTACAGGAAAGACAATAATTCGTTTGGACGCAGAGTTCATCAATTATTGTTTGAAGATTCCAGTATAAAAGGTGGTGACTTCCATTAGTCATTCAGGATGTTCAGCAGCAGGTGGGAGAAGCATAGAGCTGATTGTGTGAGCATAATGAATAGCCGATACATGAAGAAGCCTAGATCTCCTTCAAAGTTCCCGAGAACTCTTCCGCGGTCCAATTTGGTGCAGGAGGTAGATGATGTTGTCAAATTGCTATGCAGGATGAATGGCGAGGCGAATGCTTACACTTTCCGTACATGGATGTATGCTTTCATCAGGACCATTGAAGTCAACAAGGTTGATTCCATAATCAATTGGTCGGAAATTATTAGCAACAACATTGGTGAGCAACTCCGGAACGTGAAGCGTACTTTCAGCTTCAAAATGACTTCCTACTTGGTGTATGCTGCAGCTTCACAAGGTGTCTTTTCCAAGCTGGATAGATGTGGTGTTCTTTCTAAGGACCCCATTTTCGAGTGCTACCCACAACTTACTGTACCTGCGTGCGAGAAAGATTTCAAAGTGGTCAATGATGAATTCTTCTACGATTTCATTTGCAGGCTAGAAAAAGATTTGAAGGCCAACAGGGTAAGCAAGGAAGTGTGGGAAGTTGTGTCCAAGATTGGTAGTCTATTCATACAGTTTGCAGATTTCACATACCTCAGGGTTACGGGATTTTCTAGAGAACCAATAAAGATTCCCAGATATCCGAATGATAGATTGATCACCATGGAGCTGAGCAGGCAACTTGTGGAGTTACACGACCTTTAGTCAAAGCGGCACAAGTCTACGGGCTTCTTCCCAATCACTGTGGGACATTACAGCTGCATTAACATTCATAGAGCTCGGGGGATGGAGATGCAGATGTTATCCGAGTATGAGCAAGAGTTCTTCCCTCCACGACTGAACTTTGATCCATTTGGAGTAGCCAGGAAGAGGTTCTCCCAGGAGTACGCACATGTGCCTTCATTAGAAGATTTCTGGATGAAGTGCAAAAGTGAGTACGAGGTTAGAAAGAGATATTTCAGCAGGCTATCAGCAAAGCAAGTGTTCGACTTTGGACTAGCACAGGATACCTGCGGATCTTAAAGATGATGGGAATGTGGTACTTGACACTTACCATCAAATGGGAGGAGATAAAGCCATACTTCAGGATAACATAGGAGGCTGCCATACAATTGAAGAAAGATCTGGAGCTGTTTTGGTGAATACTTCAAACTAGCTGCTGACGAAAGGATTATTGCCTTGATAAAGCATTGATGAATCAAGTCACGGGAAACTTCGGCGCAGGAGATTCCCTCAAGCGGAAGAACGAAGGAGAAAGCAGCAGAAGGTCCGAGAAGTTGAAAGTACACAGAAGATCTCAATCAAAGGAGAAGATCACTTCTACGACCATGGCTTTAGCTCCGGCTTCTCCAGCACCCAGTACTTCACCAACTATTGCACCACAGCAGCAAGATACTTCCATGCCTCCACTGAATCTGGCGACATTCATCTTCTCTCCTCAGCCACTCCGTTCTTCACCTATTCGAGAGGAGATGTTGAAGCTATAGATGGCAGAGTTCGAAAGAGCTTTGTCCTTGGATGATTCAGAGGATGGCAGCCATAACACTGTGGCACTTTCTGATGGAGAGGAGGCAGAGCGGGAGATGGTAGTGCACTCAGCGACTTCTCATTCTCCGAGAAGTAACTTCTCGGAATGGTTGGCTTTGCAGTTGGTTCCAGAAGCGAGAGTGGAGATGAACTTAGAGGAGCACGACTTGCAGCTACTCCAGAATCTGGGCGGAAGAGATAGAAAGCCTAAAGTTGCTAAAGCAACTTCTAGATTGATCATCGACGATTCAAGAGAGAAGTTTGCGGAGATATCAATTCCGGCAGAAGAAAAGAAGGAGGAGGAGCTCATGGCAAAAGATGTGACAGTAACCAGAGTACCCCTCGGTCAAGCCACCACATAAGGATTGAAGCAGGACACACAGACATTGATAGATGCTCTATTCCTTAGGCTTGACAGTGAAAAGGTAGAGAAAGAAGAACTGCAGAAGCAGGTATCTCAATTGTGTGAGATCACAGCCAAGGTTGCTAAGCATTCCATTCAGCCCATTTTAGAGCAGGTGAGTGATCATCTTATGCAGGAAATGGAGGATGCAAGCAATCAAGTAAAAGCTATTGATGAATGGAAGGATTTGATTATGCGTCAAGCTTCTGTACAACTTGGAGAAGTGCCAGCCCGCCTAAAGGTTATGAATGATGCGGCAAATCAGCTGCAGCAACTGGTGACAAGCATTGTAGACATGAACACAGTTGTTGAGAGTAACCTAAGTACTTTGGGTGAGATCAACAAGCTTCCGGGAGATGTATTGGTTACAGAAAAAATTGTACCAGATGGATCAGTTGAGAAGGGGAAGCAGGGAGAGTTTGTAGTATCTTTCCGTTTGGAGATCTGCAGAGTTTTGCTGAAGAAGATGCAGGCACTTGAGAGTAGGACATCATCCTTACCAGACAGTATCATTTCTTTCACTGAGGAGGACGTGGTTGGAGATGTTACTTGCATACATGCGGATCGTTCCTAGCAAGGTGCCTAATTCCCTGGAAGGGTCTCTTCTGATGGTACAAAAGAGAATTGATAAAGCTACTAAGCCTTTCACGATGAATTCTATTAGTAGACTGGTGGTGCTGCAGGCGGATATTGCAAGGTTTGGGCCGAGCTTGGAAGATGTGGAAGCATGCATCAAAGTGTTGAATGAAGGGTTGCTGCAGTTCAGGACAGAGAAGGAAGCAATGGCTAAAACAGATGGAAAGATGCTGAATTACATGTTCGACAAGTATATCCGATATAAGAACAAGAAGAAGACATAAATGTTACAGCTGGCATGACTTCTTCTATTCTTTCTTCTTCTATTTTCTATGTTCCCGGATGAAATTGTAAAACTTTAAGTTATTGGTTTTGCAACCATTACTTAAAGTCATGTGGAACCATTCTATTAGTTAAGTGATACATGTGTCACTTAAGGAGAAGTTAGTGGAGGATGATTGCCAAATGTCATCTTTACTTGTTGTTTATGTTTTAGTTCAGTTAGACTTCCCATTTGTACTTTCCCTCCTACATTCTATAAGTAGGAGAAGAACCTCCGAGTTAATGATCAGAATTTGTAAGCAGCAATCTTGTGTTCTAGACTTTGTGCTGAACCCCTGAGAGCCACTTAGAGCAAAGGAATACAAAGGAGCAGGTTTCCAGAGAACTTTGTGTCACGGTGTACTGTGTTTCTTGCTTTTAATCTTAGATCTCTTAATAAACTTTGTGTTATTTTAGATCTGGAATCTAGAGCTGCCTTTGTTTTAGAATTCTGTGTTTTTATCTATTGGATTCTTCTATGTGTATGCAATCAGCTCTGCCATCTACTGATTGGGATGCACATCTTCCCCATTTCTTCTATGTGTTTATGTAATTACCTTCTTCTATAACTTTTTCTTTCTTTAAACAGCTGCTTACTTGCTGCAGAATTGTTCAGTTATGGTTCATGAACTGAGTAGTTAAAGTAAAACCCCATTTAGATATTAGCATACTTAAATTGACAAATCTGACACGGGAGCCTCATCGGTTAAATGAGGGAGATTTATCTCATGACTGCCTAGGTTTTGTGCTATGCAAAAAATCTAGCCAACAGTTTTTGGCGACTCCGCTGGGGAACAACTATCTTTGCAGATCAAGGCTTATCTGTTGTAGATCTGAGATCTGAGTGTTTTCTCATTTGACTCTCAACCTGGCTGAACGTCTATTCACCAAATCTGTGAAGGCGCAAGGAAGGACTGATCATTTATACCGATTGCAAGAGCAATTCAATTTCAATCATCCTCCTCAAGTTAGAAGCAAGCAGATCTAATCTCTCACCAGAAAGGAGAGTGCACACCCATCCAGATCCGGATCGTCTTCAGCATAATCCGGCTGCTAGAATTATTTACCAAGTATACACAAGGAGAAGATGTGCTCAAGTCAACATGGCACACCAGATTGTACCTGTCCCATGGGGCGCAACTTTTGGGCCACTGAACTTGGCTCCACCTATGCACGAGTTGCCAAAGGGATCCAGAAAGAATTTTCCAAAATTCTTTGGAGATGGAAAGCAAAACCTGGATAATCATTTGGCAGCCTTTTTCATATCTTGTGGTGTGCTTGCAGTAGAGCATGAAGATGTTTCAGTCAGACTCTTCATTGAAACTCTACATGACATGGCTGGAGAATGGTTCTATCGATTAGCTCCTAGCACCATAACCAACTGGGTGACTATGCGTGAGCAATTTTTAAAAAGATTCAAGCCCGCAGAGGATGCTAGCACGTTGATCAACAAACTGACGTCAGTTGAAGAAAGAGCCAAGAAGAACATGTAGGACTTTATTGCAAAGTTCCAAAGGATTTTATATAAAATCCCCACTTCTTGCATTGTCGCGACGAAAAATCAAAAGACATTTTTTATAAATGCTCTATTGCCCGAAGTTGGATATCAGCTGAGAAGGGCAAGACCTGTAAATCTACTTGAAGCACAAAATGCTTCCGTGGAAGTTGAGGACGACTTGATTTTATGGCTAGGAAACTCAAACAACCATCTCACAAAGGTGATGACGCTTCTTCTAGTACTTCAGATCTTTTGTTGCTAGAGATTGGCTAATGACATGTTGTAGATCAAGAAGCAGATCTCTTGGCCTGGAGCAGGGAATGCAACATATGCACCCTCAAGATTAGTCCTACACAGACCTTCAATGGTCAAAATCAGAATCAAAACTAAAATAGACTTGTTGCTGCACCTCAGTGGTTGGTAATAACAAGCTGCTCCAAGGAATAACTTGGAAACTAATGAAGAAGATCTCAGGCATTGATGAATCATTCGATGATGAAGACTTTATTGATCCACTCTGGCGACTCCAAAATTGGTTACATGGAGGCGGGAATCTGATGATGGCTATTATGAATCTTTTGAAGATTCTAATGGTCACACTTTTAAGGTGTTTAAAATCAAGGGATCTTATTGCCAAAATGCCGAAGCATCCACAAGCGACTGAAGAGAAAGAGAAGATCCTGGCCTGGATGTTACTATCTTGAAAAGAGGTAGCACTCTTCCTTCTTCATTAGCGCCTAAGGATAAATATTCAAACCTCTAACAATTCGACAGCAAAGAGCCAATGCGCATCCTGGTGAAGCAAGTCATTATTTCTTCGACATAATTGATCAAATCAAGAAGAACAAGGTCCAAATGTCAGAAGCTGAGTATTTGAGATGAATTTCCTGATCAGATGAACAGATTGGTCAAATATGTGCAAAGTAATGGGCCCAGCCCAACAAATAATACTTCACCCCATCTTTCGGATCCCAAAGAATACTCCTCCTTGAAATAATGCGGCTGTAATTTTTTTCCTTCTACCTCTTCTCCTGCTACATCAGAAAGGATCGAAGCCATTCTATGTGTCTTTTCTCATCAATGGACATAATCTAAGCAATTGCATCTTGGACTCTAGAGCTTCTGACAACGTCATGCCTGTAAAAGTTGTTGATGCCTTTAGTCTCACATTGACAAAAACCATCGGAAGATGCTTATTCCATGGAAAGAGGGTTATTGTTGGAAAATAAAGATGTGCAGGCATATCTCGAATATGGATGAATTAATTAATTCAAGATTTTAAATGAAGCAGCCTAAGGGAAAGTGCGAATCTTATTGAAGAGGATTAAAGAGGGCCCTTTCGAAATCTCCATTCTTGGTTATAAGCTTCCAACTTCAGTGGCGAAATTTTTCTTTAAGGAGGTTATTCCTGTTTGCATACATCATGTTTGCATAAGTAATACTGCTGCAGAAAAGTTCAAAAGAAGCTTCCTATTCACTTTCAGGAAAATCAAACATCAATTTCCGGGGCAGCAGAGTTGAAATAGTACAGACCATTAAAAGAAAACATACTGTTCATGTGGTTGCCAGGGCTTTGTCAAGGATTTGCAGGTATTCATATTGCTTTCCTCACAAGAAAATGTGTTTAATTGTCTAGATACATTGCATATAAAATCTGATCCTTAATTATCAAGATTACCATTGTTGAGAGGAACATCCGGTGACAAAAAGTTCAAAGAATTATGACAAAGATAGACAAACCATGGCAAAGCTTTTTCGAGGAAAGCACAACGGAGTCATGCATCACTTTAAATTTGAGACATGAAAAGATCTAGGCTGGAACCTCTTTCAATTGATCAAGATCCAGAATAGATGAAGATTTTACGGCAGTACATTTTATAGATCTGGTAGAGGAGTGGTACAATAAAATTACTTACTTTCTGACGTATGGAGAATGCCCAGATCAACTTTCCAGAAAAGAGAAATGAACCATCAAACTGAAATCCAAATATTTTGTTCTTTGGGATAATGTTTTGTACAAGAGGGGAATCGATGGTTAATTTCTCAGATGCGTGGGTAAAGCTCAACAGGATCAGCTACTACAACAGTTTCATGACATGGCTTGCAGTGGTCATTTCGCAGCCCGAGTCATAGCACACAAGATCCTCAGAGCAAGGTATTAATGGCCCACCCTTTTTCAAGACACTGCAGATTGGGTCTAGTTCTAAGTGCCAAGCATGCCAACATTTTGTTGGGCGTGTGAAATTGCAAGCATTACCTCTAAAACCCATTGTGATTGAAGAACCTTTCCGACAGTGGGGAATGGATTTTATTGGTATGCTTAATCAGGCTTCCAGTTCTGGTCACCATTACATTCTAACAGCTACTGATTATTTTAGTAAGTGGGTAGAAGCTATTCCTGTGAAGAATGCCACTTCCGCCGAGATGTGCAGTTTTATAAAAGAAAATATTATTGTCAGGTTCAACGTGCCCAACAAAATTGTAGTAGAAAACGCCCAGATATCCGAATGATTTCTTCTAAGGAGCTGGTGGAAACTTGCTGCACTTATGGGATCCAGCTGAAACGTCACATTCCTACAAACTACTATCCATAATGGAATGGCAAAACTGAGATTTAGTTCATAAAAACTTGGTATATCGTGCGCAATGCTGGTAATGAGAAAAGTCAAAGGACTTCATAAAAAATTGTTTGATGCTTTATGGAGCCGATAGATGATCACACCAAAGAGGGTGATAGGCACATGTCCCCATTTCAGCTATTATATGGTAAGAACGGAGCTGCCTCTTACCTTGTAACTCCCTGCCCTCACAAAGCTTTCTAAGGCCCTGGAGGATTCCACATTCATGGATGCTATTGATAAAATAATTATGTACCTGACTGAACTGAGAGAAGTACAAACTCAAGTTGCAGATAGGTTGACAGAGCATCAAAGGAAGGTGAAAATCATCTTCGAAAAAAAAGCTAGGGAAAGAACGTTTGAAGTCAATGACTGGGTCCTTTTATTCCCTCACAAAAGAAGAGAATCAAAAGGCATGCATGGAAAGTTTGATTCACTATGGAAAGGGCCTTTTGTGATTAAGAGGACCACCGAAGCAGATAGCTTCATTCTTGCTCATCATGATGGAGTTGAATTGCCGTTGTCTTTCAATGGGAAACACTTGAAGCTATTCCGGACATGAGAAGCAGGGTAAAGCCTGTATGTACATAAATAAAACTTTGTTTGTTTTTCCTTGTTTTGTTTTTGTTTTTGTGTTGTGTTGTGTTTGTTTGCCTGACCCCATGCCTAGTAAATAAGGACAAGATACAAAACCATAGATGCTGGGATCTCATCTTTTCCCTTTGTCATTCTTACAGAGAAAAAGATGTCCACAGATGGTAGCCACTCACTGGTGTCACCCAGATTTCATCTTGAAATCTGTGACTACCCTATCCGAAAAAAATTCGTACTTTTAAAATAATGGGTCGTTTTGTGTTTTTATTGCTTGAAAGTTCTTGTATTGTGTCAAGATATTCCCAAAGAGCCATATTAGCCTTTTTCGCCAAATACCCAGATGCCCAAAATTGTTATATTCTGTCGTCGGGATTTGTCTGCGGGAAATTTGTATTTAATTATTTTGAGCCCCGTATGAGGCTATTTGTGCTCCGTTTTAACTCTGTTATGATCGAACATGTCATTATTCCTATGTACCAGAAGGGTTTTAACTTGGAATAAGTTTTGGGCTTTATTTGTGACTTTTGGCAATTTTTCGGGTTTTTTGTGTTGTCCCGTTTCGTTTTCTGTGAAATTTCTCTAGAACAATTCCTTTGCCGGGTAAGCCCGATTTTTGGCCTGGAGCAGCTGGAGAACATATACACACATTATGCCCGGAGGAAGTCACCATCGGAGGTCTGGATCACTGGGAAAAAGCGAAGTCGTGCACAGAAAAGCCCCTGCAGGGTTGGGCGCATTTTTGGAAAACAAAGGATTTAAGCTGCAATGGGAAAAATAGAAGCAGCAGGCAAGGTGGGAATTTTGTACCTGCCTAGCAGGGTACTTTTTCCCGTGATATAAAATTCACTTAAGCTGCAGTGGGAAAGTTAGAGGCCGCAGGCAGGCGGGAATTTATTGCCTGCCTTGCAGGGTAAAAATTCCCATGATGAAATAAAAGAAAAGTGACTTAAGTGAAATCATGGGATTTTATTGCCTGCCTTGCAGGGTAAATAATCCCATTGTCAAAGTCAAATCACTTAAGTGGATCATGGGATTTCCGGGGCTGCCACGCAGGGTAAAAATCCCATTAGTATTAAATTCTTAAAAATAGAATTATCCATTAAGCCCAAAAAAGTGCGACCCACCTTTGGAAGAAGAATGGCAAGCTTTATGGTGATTATAATTTAATTAATTTCTTCTTCTAAAAAGTGCGCCCAAGCTTGGAAGAAAGTCAACAAAAGCAAAGGGGAATGAAAGAAGATTGAATTGAAATGGAATTAAAATTAATTTATTTAAAGGCTGCCCTCCTTCATGCTAAAAAGTGCGCCCCATTTAGGATATATTTAATGATTTTTGAAGCATTAAATCATTAAATTAAATTCTATTTTCAGTGGCTATGGTCAAGGCACACTGTGAAGCTTAAGTGAAGTGAAGTGTGAATGATTAAATTGGATTAATTTAATTTATTGGATGGCTGTCCTTAAACATGCTATTTTTAAAGAGAAAAGCATGATTTTTAATTAATTAATTGCCAGGAATAAGAAGGGCAATTATTAATTATAGAATTGTGAGGGTTATATAAGCATGGGCTGCCATAAGGGTGAATTATTTAATTCACAGGTAAAGAATTGCAGCCAAGAGGAAAAGTGCGCCCCATTTGAAGAAGGATTTTGCTCAGACAAGGTGAAAACAAGGCTAAAGCTTCCAAATTTGGCGCATGCTTTGAAGGAGGTGATCTTTGTCTGCATAATTGTTTGCATAGGTGTTACAGGTGCTCAGGTGTTGTTGAAAGGATTCATTCTCTTTTTATGTGCAAATTAAACATCAATTTTTTGGGGCAGCAGGCTTGAAAAGTGCAAATTTTTACAATTAAAATTCACTATTCATGCTCCGGTGGCCATTTTTGTTTGAATTAATTGCAGGAATTCATTACAGGTGCTTTACAAAAGAAAATGAGCTTTTATCAATGTCCAATACATTGCATATATCCTCTGAATCTGAAGAATTGTCCAGATCTGCACCAGTTTTGAAGAAATCCGGCCAAGTAAGAAGAAAAAGAATTATTCAGACAAAGATAGACAAAGCCATGGCGAAGAGAGATGAAAAAGAAAGCACGATGGAGTCATGCATCGCTTCCAAACTTGCAGACATAGGAGACACAGATCTAGGCCCGGAACCTCTTTTCGAATTGATTGATAGATCCAGAGCGGGAAAGACTTCACTCATGCGTGTGGTTAAAAGCAGTGGAATTATCCGAGCTGCAGCCTTTCCATGCACAACCCAGTTGCCAGAGTTTATTATGGAGTGCGCTAGATCTTACCATCCTTCATCCAGATCAGTGCGAGATGCTACGGGAAAGACAATAATTCGTTTGGACGCAGAGTTCATCAATTATTGTTTGAAGATTCCGATGCGAAAGGTGGTGACTTCCATTAGTCTTCAGGATGTCGACAACAGGTGGGAGAAGCATAGAGCTGATTGTGTGAGCATAATGAATAGCCGATACATGAAGAAGCCTAGATCTCCTTCAAAGTTCCTGAGAACTCTTCCGCGGTCCAATTTGGTGCAGGAGGTAGATGATGTTGTCAAATTGCTATGCAGGATTAATGGCGAGGCGAATGCTTACACTTTCCGAACATGGATGTATGCTTTCATCAGGACCATTGAAGTCAACAAGGTTGATTCCATAATCAATTGGTCGGAAATTATTAGCAACAACATTGGTGAGCAACTCCGGAACGTGAAGCGTACTTTCAGCTTCAAAATGACTTCCTACTTGGTGTATGCTGCAGCTTCACAAGGTGTCTTTTCCAAGCTGGATAGATGTGGTGTTCTTTCTAAGGACCCCCATTTTCGAGTGCTACCCACAGCTTATTGTACCTACGTGCGAGAAAGATTTCAAAGTGGTCAATGATGAATTCTTCTACGATTTCATTTGCAGGCTAGACAAAGACTTGAAGGCCAACAGGGTAAGCAAGGAAGCATGGGAAGTTGTGTCCAAGATTGGCAGTCTATTCATTCAGTTTGCAGATTTCACATACCTCAGGGTTACGGGCTTTTCTGGAGAACCAATAAAGATGCCCAGGTATCCGAATGATAGATTGATCGCCATGGAGCTGAGCAGGCAACTTGTGGAGTTACATGATCTTCAGTCGAAAGTGGCACAAGTCTACGGGCTTCTTCCCAATCACTGTGGGACATTACAACTGCATTAGCATTCATAGAGCTCGAGGGATGGAGACACAGATGTTATCCGAGTATGAGCAAGAGTTCTTCCCTGCACGGCTGAACTTCGATCCATTTGGAGTAGCCAGGAAGATGATCTCCCAGGAGTACGCACATGTGCCTTCATTAGAATATTTTTGGATGAAGTGCAAAAGTAAGTACGAGGTTAGAAAGAGAGATTTCAACAGGTATCAGCAAAACAAGTGTTCGACTTTGGACTAGCGCGGATACCTGTGGATCTTAAAGATGATGGGAATGTGGTACTTGACACTTACCATCAAATGGGAGGAGATAAAGCCATACTGTAGGATAACGTAGGAGGCTGCCATACAATTGAAGAAAGATCTGGAGCTGTTTTGGTGAATACTTCAAACTGGCTGCTGACGAAGGGATATTGCCTTGATGAAGCATTGATGAATCAAGTCACGGGAAACTTTGGCGTAGGAGATTCCCTCAATCAGAAGCACGAAGGAGAAAGCAGCAGAAGGTCTGAGAAGTTGAAAGTACACAGAAGATCTCAATCAAAGGAGAAGATCACTTCTACGACCATGGCTTTAGCTCTGGCTTCTCCAGCACCCAGTACTTCACCAACTATTGCACCGCAGCAGCAAGATACTTCCATGCCTCTACTGAATCCGGCGACATTCATCTTCTCTCCTCAGCCACTCCGTTCATCACCTGTTCTAGAGGAGATGTTAAAGCTACAGATGGCGGAGTTCGAAAGGGCTTTGTCCTTGGATGATTCAGAGGATGGCAGCCATAACACCGTGGCACTTTCTAATGGAGAGGAGGCAGAGCGGGAGATGGTAGTGCACTCAGCGACTTCTCATTCTCTGAGAAGTAACTTCTCGGAATGGTTGGCTTCGCAGTTGGTTCTAGAAGCGAGAGTGGAGATGAACTTAGAGGAGCATGACTTGCATCTACTCCAGAATCTGGGTGGAAGAGATAGAAGGCCTAAACAACTTCTAAGTTGATCATCAAGGATTTGGGAGAGAAGTTTTCTGCGATATCAATTCTGGCAGAAGGAAAGAAGGAGGAGGAGCTCACGACAGAAGATGTGACAGTAACCAGAGTACTCCTCGGTCAAGCCACCACAGAAGGATTGAAGCAAGACATGCAGACATTGATAGATGCTCTATTCCTTAGGCTTGATAGTGAAAAGGTGGGAAAAGAAGAGCTGAAGAAGCAAGTATCTCAATTGTGCGAGATCATAGCCAAGGTTGCTCAGCCTTCCATTTAGCCCATTTGAGAACATGTGAGTGATCATCTTATGCAGTAAATGGAGGATGCAAGCAATCAAGTAAAATTTATTGATAAGTGGAAGGATTTGATTATGCGTCAAGCTTATGTACAACTTAGAGAAATGCCAGCCCACCTAAAGGTTATGAATGATGCGGTAAATCAGCTGCAGCAACTGGTGACAAGCATTGTAGATATGAACACAGTTGTTGAGAGTAACCTGAGTATTTTGGCCGAGATCAACAAGCTGCTGGGAGATGTATTGGTTGGAGAACAAATTATACCGGATGGATCACTTGAGAAGGGGAAGCAGTTAGAGTTTGCATTATCTTTCCATTTGGAGATTTGTAGAGTTTTGGTGAAGAGGATGCAGACACTTGAGAGTAGGACATCATCCTTACCGGAGACGGTATCATTTCTTTCACTGAGGAGGAGGTGGTCGGAGATGTTATTACATACGTGCGGATCATTCCTAGCAAGGTGCCTAATTCCCTGGAAGGGTCTCTTCTGATGGTACAAAAGAGAATTGATAAAGCTACTAAGCCTTTCACGATGAATTCTATTAGCAGGATGGTGGCGCTGCAGGCGGATATTGCAAGGTTTGGGCCAAGCTTGGAAGATGCGGAAGCATGCATCAAAGTTTTGAATGAAGGGTTGTTGCAGTTCAAGACAGAGAAGGAAGCAGTGGCTAAAACAAATGGAAAGATGTTGAATTACATGTTCGACAAGTATACTTGATATCAAAGGAATACAAAGGAGAAGGTTTCTGGAGAAATTTGTGTCACGGTGTACTGTGTTTCTTTCTTTTAATCTTAGATCTCTTAATAAAATTTGTGTTATTTTAGATCTAGAATCTAGAGTTGCCTTTGTTTTAGAATTATATGTTTTTATCTATTAGATTCTTCTATGTGTATACAATCATCTCTGCCATCTACTGATTGGGATGCACATCTTCCCCATTTCTTCTATGTGTTTATGTAATTACCTTCTTCTATAACTTTTCCCTTCTTTAAACAGCTACTTACTTGCTGCAAAACTATTTAGTTATGGTTCATGAACTGAGTAGTTAAAGTAAAACCCCATTTAGATATTAGCATACTTTAATTGACAGATCTGACATGGGAGCCTCACCGGTTAAATGAGCGAGATTTATCTCATGACTAACTAGGTTTTGTGCTATGCAGAAAATCTAGCCAACAGTTTTTGGCGACTCCGCTGGGGAACAACTATTTTTGCAGATCAAGGCTTATTTGTTGCAGATCTGAGTGTTTTGCACATCTAAGTGTTTTCTCATTTGACTCTCAACCTTGTTGAACTTCCATTCACCTAATCTGTGAAGGCGTAAGGAAGGACTGATAATTTCTACCGATTGCAGGAGCAATTCAATTTCAATCATCCTCCTCAAGTTAGAATCCACAGATCCAGTCTTTCACACAGAAGGAGAGTGCACACCCATCCAGATCCGGATTGTCTTCAGCATAATCTGGTTGTTGTAATTATTCACCAAGTCTACACAAGGAGAAGACGTGCTCAAGTCAACATGGCGCACCAGATTGTACCTGTCCCATGGGGTGCAACTTTTGGGCCACTGAACTTGGCTCCACCTATGCACGAGTTGCCAAAGGGATCCAGAAAGAATTTTCTAAAATTCTTTGGAGATGGAAAGAAAAACCCGGATGATCATTTGGCGGCCTTTTTCATATCTTGTGGTGTGCTTGCAGTAGAGCATGAAGATGTCTTAGTCAGACTCTTCATTGAAACTCTACATGACATGGCTAGAGAATGGTTCTATCGATTAGCTCCCGGCACCATAACCAACTAGGCGACTATGCATGAGAAATTTTTGAAAAGATTCAAGCCCGCATAGGATGCTAGCACGTTGATCACCCAATTGACGCAGTTGAAGAAAGAGCCAAGCGAGAACATGCAGGACTTTATTGCAAGGTTCCAAAGGATTTTATATAAAATCCCCACTTCTGCCGCATTGAGCGACGAAAATCAAAAGACGTTTTTTATAAACGCTCTATTGCCTGAAGTTGGATATCAGTTGAGAAGGGCAAGACCTGTAAATCCACTTGAAGCACAAAATGTTGCCGTGGAAGTTGAGGATGACTTGATCAAGGCTGGGAAACTCAAACAACCATCTCACAAAGGTGATGACGCTTCTTCTAGTACTTCATATCGTTTTTTGTAGAGATTGGCTAATGACATGCTGCAGATCAAGAAGTAGATCTCTCACGCAGGGAATGCAACCCCCTCAAGATTAGCTCCTACCCAGACATTCAATGGTCAAAATCAAAATCAAAACCGAAATAGACTTGCTGCTACACCTCGGCAGTTGGCAATAGAAGCTGCTCCAAGGAATAACTTGGAAACTAATGAAGAATATCTCGACATTGATGAATCATTCGATGATGAAGACTTTATAGATCCCGCTGGTGACTCCAATATTGGTTACATGGAATACGAATCTGACGATGGCTATTATGAATCTTTTGAAGATTCTGATGGTCAGAATTTTGTAGTGTTTACAAGGTCTCAGACGTGCCACAATGCCGAAGCATCCACAAGCATCCGAAAAGAAAGAGAAGATCCTGGCCCGGATGTTACTATCTTGAAAAGAGGTAGCACTCTTCCTTCTTCATTAGCGCCTAAGGATAAATATTCAAATTCTTTCAATTCGCAACAAAGAGCCAATGCGCATCTTGCTGAAGCAAGTCAAGATTTCAACATAATTGATCACATCAAGAAGAACAAGGTCCAAATGTTAGAAGCTGAGTATTTGAGAGCATTTCCTGATCAACTGAATAGATTGGTCAAATATGTGCAAAGTAACGGGCCCAGCCCAAAAAATAATACTTCACGGGGTATCTATTCAAATCGAAAGAATACTCCTTCAAATAATGTGGCTGCAAGTTTTTCTCCTTCTACCTCTTCTCCTGCTACATTAGAAAGGATCGAGCCATTCTATGTTTCTTTGCTCATCAACGGACATAAAATAAGGAATTACATCTTGGACTCTGGAGCTTCTGACAACGTCATACCTGCAAAAGTTGCTAATGCCTTGCGTCTCACATTGAAAAAACCCATCGGAAGATGCTATTCCATGGAAAGGCAAGTTCCTCGTGTGGGGCAAATCAAATATGCGCAGGAAGTGCTTGCATCTTTTCCAGACAAAAGACTGAAAATGACTATCCTTGTAGCAGACATTCTAGTCTCTTATGGCATGCTTTTGAGTAGAAATTTCTACAAAGAGCTGGGTGGAGAAGTCAAGATGGATTGGTCTTGTGCGCACATACCAATCAAAGGAGTAAATCAGAAGCTAGAACCTGAGAAGAAATCCAAGTACACAGTATCAAATTCTGAGGATCCTAGATCTCAGACCTTGTTTCAGGAATCAGATCACGGAGTCTATTATCTAGAAATGGATAAAGAAGAAATTCAACCTATGATTCAAAAATTACATCAAATTGACAACAAGATTTGGACTCTGGAATTTGATGGCAGCTATTGTTCATTTGGATCAGGCGCAGGTGTTGTTCTTATCTCTCCTGAAGGGAAGGTGCATGCACACTCCTTCAAATTGATGTTCGAAAATACTAATAACACAACTGAGTATGAAGCGTTGTTGTTAGGCATGGAGCAGGCAAGAACAATGGGAATCAAATTATTACATGCAAAGAGAGATGCTAAGCTGATCGTTAAGTAGATAAGAGGTCTCTCCCAAGTCAAAAAAGAAAAAATGTGGCACTATAGAGATCGGGTCTACTATGCCATTCTGGATTTTTTAGCTTTCTCGGTATCTTATATTCCGAGAGAACAAAATGCAAGAGCTGATTTGCTTGCAATGACTGCAGCCTTGCTGAATCCATATCAGCCTCCCGCATTCTTCGGACAGGGAGACTACAAGGTGGAGATGGTCTTTCATCCAAAGGTTCCTGACAACATCCAACAATGGCAGGTTTTCAACGATGACACGCAGATTGTTGTGTTTCTCCAACAGAAGGACAATTTTTAAGAGATCTACTATGAGGGAAGAAATTCACCTCCTAGGCAGACTGCTGTCAGAGAAATGGATGCGGACGTCTCAGGAAGTCAGGAGATTATCCAGCTAAATGGAAATAAAATTCCCAAAGGCTTGGTATCTCTTGAGGAAATGTTTGATAAGCATGATCAGATGCTTAAGAAAAATGAAGAAAGTAGGGAAGGCTCTTCCTCCGACACACAATTACTAAATTTGGGAGCCGACAATGATCCCAAATTAGTAAATCTGGTTAAGTGTTGTTCAAAAGCCGAAAGAGAATCTTTCAATGAGCTTCTTAAGAAATACATGGATTTTTTTGCTTGGTCTTACCAGAATCTAAAAACATATCAGCCTGCGGAAGTTCAACACTACATCCCACTTAAACTAGAACAAAAGCCTTTCAAGCAGAAGTTGCAGCGGCACAACCCTACCATTTCCGGAACCATCTTTTTAGAAATCCAGAAGTTGTTAGATGCAAAGATTTTCTATCCCATACATCATTCCGAATGATTGGCCAACATAGTCCCTGTAAGAAAGAAGAGCGGCGAGATTACGCTGTGTGTGGATTTCCGCAACCTTAATCAAGCTTCACTGAAAGACAACTACCTCTTCCCTATCATGGATCACACTCTGCAGGTGGTCACTGGATCTGAGATGCTTTTCATGCTTGACGGCTTCTCAGGCTACAATCAAGTCAAGGTGGCCGAGGAAGATCAATACAAAACATCGTTCATCACACCTTGGGGAACCTTCGCTTACCAGAAAATGCAGTTTGGTTTGATTAATGTTGGAGCTACATTTCAAAGAGCTATGGATCTATCTTTAACTCATCTCAAGGATATAAGCATAATGGTGTACCTTGATGATCTGACAGTATTTTCCAAAGATAGAAGCGCACACATTTCAAACTTGGAAGAGGTTTTCATACAATGCCGCAAGCATGGTATTTCTTTGAATCCTAAGAAATCCATCTTTGCTGTAACAAAAGGGAAACTACTAGGTCACATTGTTTCAAAGGAAGGAACAAAGATAGATCCAGAATGCGTCAAATCCATTAAGACATTACCATTTCCCACATCCAAAAAAGGAGTTCACTCTTTCTTTTGAAAAGTTAATTTTCTCAGGAGATTCATTCCTGACTTTGCTGAGCTAACCCGTCATATCTCAAATATGATGAAGAAGACACAAGATTTTAAATGGAACAGCAAAGGGAAGGAAGCTTTAGAGAAAATTAAAGAGGCCCTTTCGAAAGCTCCAGTCTTGGTTTCACCTGACTTCAGTAAAGAATTTGTTCTTTACTGTTATTCCTCTGAACACACCATGTCAGCAATACTGATGCAGAAAAATCAAGAGGACGCAAAAGCTCCTATTGCTTTCATGAGCACTCCCCTTAAAGCCTATGAGTTAAAATATACTCCCATGGAAAAGCACACATATGCAGTGGTAAAGGCGTGCAAGGATTTCAAGTATTATATTCTTTCCTCACACACTGTGGTTTTTATTCTAGATACTGCATTAAAATATATCCTTACTCAGCAAGAGTTAGGATTGTTGAGACGAACATGAGTGAAAAAGTTCAAAAATATGACCTAGATATTAAACCTACAAAGCTTGTTAGAGGAAGAGGTCTGTGTGAATTAATGACTGAGATGAAAACATCAGTGCAAGAAGCAGATCAAGATGGAATAGATGAAAATTTTCCGGCAGTACTTTTTATAGATCTGGTATAGGAGTGGTACAGTAACATTGCTTACTTTCTGACGTATGGAGAATGCCCAGATCAACTTTCTAGAAAAGAGAAATGAACCATCAAACTGAAATCCAAAGATTTTGTTCTTTGGGATAATGGTTTGTACAAGAGGGGAATCAATGGTTTATTTCTCATATGCATGGATAAAGCTCAATAGGATCAGCTACTACAACAGTTTCATGACATGGCTTGCGGGGGTCATTTCTCAGCCCGAGTCACAACACACAAGATCCTCAGAGCAAGGTATTACTGGCCCACCCTTTTTCAAGACACTGCAAATTGGGTGGATAAGTGCCAAGCATGCCAACATTTTGTTGGGCGTGTGAAATTGATAGCATTACCTCTAAAACCCATTGTGATTAAAGAACCTTTCCAACAGTGGGGAATGGATTTATTGGTATGCTTAATCCGGCTTCTAGTGTCGGTCACCATTACATTCTAACAGCTACTGATTATTTTAGTAAGTGGGTAGAAGCTATTCCTGTGAAGAATGCCACTTCCACCGAGGTGTGCAGTTTTATAAAAGAAAATATTATTGTCATGTTCGGTGTGCCCAACAAAAATTTAGCGGACAACACTCTGAATCTTTCTTCTGAGGAGCTGGTGGAATTCTGCTACACTTATGGGATCTAGCTGGTCCATTCCTCAAAATACTATCCACAAGGGAATGGCTAAGCTAAATCTAGTAATAAAAACTTGGTAACTATCTTGCGCAAGATGGTAACGGAAAATCAAAGGACTTGGCATAAAAAGTTGTTTGATGCATTATGGGCCGATAGAATCACACCAAAGAGGGCGATAGGCATGTCCCCATTTCAGCTATTATATGGTAGAGACACGGAGCTGCCTCTTACCTTGGAACTGCCTGCCCTACAACTTTCTAAGGCCCTAGAGGATTCCACATTCACAGATGCTATTGATAAAATAATTATGTACCTGACTGAACTGGGAGAAGTACAAACTCAAGTTGCAGATAGGTTGACATAGCATCAAAACAAGGTGAAAGTCATCTTCGAAAAAAAAGCCAGGGAAAGAAAGTATTAAGTCAATGACTGGGTCCTTTTATGGGACAAAAGAAGAGAAGCAAAAGGCATGCATGGAAAGTTCGATTCACTAAGGAAAGGGCCTTTTGTGATTAAGAGGACTGTCGGAGCAGATAGCTTCATTCTTTCTCATCAGGATGGATTTGAATTGCCATTGCCTTTCAATGGGCAACACTTGACGCTGTTCCAGACATGAGAAGCAGGGTAAAACCTGTATGTACATAAATAAAACTTTCTTTGTTTTTCCTTGTTTTGTTTTTGTTTTTGTGTTGTGTTGTGTTTGTTTGCCTGACCCTGTGCCCAGTAGATAAGGACAAGATACAAAACCAGAGATGTTGGGATCTCATCTTTTCCCTTTTTCATTCTTACAGAGAAAAAGATGTCCACAGACGGAGCCAACTAGTGTCACCCAGAGTTCATCCTGAAATCTGTGACTACCCTATCCGAAAAATTTTCATACTTTTAAAATAATGGGTCGTTTTGTGTTTTTATTGCCTGAAAGTTCTTGTATTGCATCAAGATATTCCCAAAGAGCCATATTAGCCTTTTTCGCCAAATACCCAGATGCCCAAAATTGTTATATCCTCTCGTCAAGATTTGTCTGCGAGAAATTTGTATTTAATTATTTTGAGCCCCGTATGAGGCTATTTGCACTCCATTTTAACTCTATTATGATCGAACATGTCATTATTTCTATGTACCAGAAGGGTTTTAACATGGAATAAGTTTTGGTCTTTATTTGTGACTTTTGGCAATTTTTTCGTGTTTTTGTGTTGTCCCGTTTCGTTTTCTGTGAAATTTCTCTAGAACAATTCATTTTTCGGGTAAGCCTAATTTTTGGCCTGGAGCAGCTGGAGAACATATACACACATTATGCCTGGAGGAAGTTTCCATCAGAGATCTGGATCACTGGGAAAAAGCAAAGTCATGCACAGAAAAGCCCCTGCGGGGTTGGGCGCATTTTTGAAAAACAAAGGAATTAAGCTGCAATGGGAAAAATAGAAGCAACATGCAAGGTGGGAATTTTGTACCTGCCTAGCAGGGTAATTTTTTACGTAATATAAAATTCACTTAAGCTCCAGTGGGAAAGTTAGAGGCCGCAAGCAGGCGGGAATTTATTGCCTGCCTTACAGGGTAAAATTCCCATGGTGAATTTAAAGAAAAGTGACTTAAGTGAATCATGGGATTTTGTTACCTACCTTGCAGGGTAAATTATCCCATCATGAAAGTCAAATCACTTAAGTGCATCATGGGATTTCGGGGGCTGCCACGCAGGGTCAAAAATCCCATTAGTATTAAATTCTTAAAAATAGAATTATCCAAGCCCAAAAAGTGTGACCCACCAAGGAAGAAGAATTCAGCTTTATGGTGATTATTTTAATTAATTTATTCTTCTAAAAAGTGTGCCCAAGCTTGGAAGAAGTCAACAAAAGCAAACAGATGAAAATAGATTGTTGCAATTAATTAAAATTAATTTATTTATAGGCTGCCCTCCTTTAGCTAAAAAGTGCACCCCATTTGGGACATATTTAATGATTTTTAAAGCATTAAATCATTAAATTAAATTCTATTTTCAGTTGCTATGGACAAGGCACACTATGAAGCTTAAGTGAAGTGAAGTATGAAGGATTAAATTGGATTAATTTAATTTATTGGATGGCTATCCTTAAACATGCTATTTTAAAATAGAAAAGCATGATTTTTAAGTAATTAATTGCCAGGAATAGGAAGGGAAATTATTAATTATAGAATTGTGAGGGTTATATAAGCATGGGCTGGCATATGGGTGAATTATTTAATTCATAGGTAAAGAATTGCAACCAAGAGGAAAAGTGCACCCCCATTTGAAGAAGGATTTTTCTTAGGCAAGGTGGAAACAAGGATTTCCAGATTTGGTGCATGCTTTGAAGGAGGCTAATCTTTGTCTGCATAATTGTTTGCATAGGTGTTACAAGTGCTTTACAAAAGAAAATGTGCTCTTATTAATGTCCAATACATTGCATATATCCTCCGAATCTGAAGAATTGTCCAGATCTGCACTAGTTTTGAAGAAATCTGGCCAAGTAAGAAGAAAAGGAATTAGTCAGACAAAGATAGACAAAGCCATGGCAAAGAGAGATGAAAAAGAAAGCACAATGGATTCATGCATCACTTCTAAACTTGCAGACATAGGAGACACAAATCTAGGCCCAGAACCTCTTTTCGAATTGATTGATAGATCTAGAGGGGGAAAGACTTCACTCATGCATGCGGTTAAAATCTGTGGAATTATCCGAGCTATAACCTTTCAATGTACAACCCAGTTGCAAAAGTTTGTTATGGAGTGCGCTAGATCTTACCATCCTTCATCTAGGTCAGTGCGTGATGCTACGAGAAAGACAATAATTCGTTTGGATGTAGAGTTCATCAATTATTGTTTGAAGATTCCAGTACGAAAGGTGGTGACTTCCATTAGCATTCAGGATGCCAGTAGTAGATGGGAGAAGCATAGAGCTGATTGCGTGAGCATAATGAATAGTCGATACATAAGGAAGCCTAGATCTCCTTCAAAGTTCCCAAGAACTCTTTCGCGGTCCAATTTGGTGCAGGCGGTAGATGATGTTGTCAAATTGCTATGCAGGATGAATGGCAAGGTGAATGTTTACACTTTCTGTACATGGATGTATGCTTTCATCAGGACCATTGAAGTCAACAAGATTGATTCCATAATCAATTGGTCAGAATTTATTAGCAACAACATTGGTGAGCAACTCTAGAACGTGAAGCGTACTTTCAGCTTCAAAATGAATTCCTACTTGGTGTATGCTGCAGCTTCACAAGGTGTCTTTTCCAAGCTGGATAGATGTGGTGTTCTTTCGAAGGACCCCATTTTCAAGTGCTACCCACAACTTACTGTGCCTGTGTGCGAGAAATATGTCAAAGTTGTCAATGATGAATTATTCTACGATTTCATTTGCAGGCTAGACAAAGAATTGAAGGCGAATAGGGTAAGCAAGGAAGCATGGGAAGCTGTGTCCAAAATTTGCAGTCTATTCATTCAGTTTATAGATTTCACATACCTCAGGGTTACTAGATTTTCTGGAGAACCAATAAAGATGCCAAGGTATCCGAATGATATATTGACCACCATGGAGCTGAGCAAGTAACTTGTGGAGTTACACGACCTTCAGTCAAAGTGGCACAAGTCTACAAGATTCTTCCCAATCACCGTGGGACATTACAGCTACATTAGCATTCATAGAGCTTGGGGGATGGAGACGTAAATGTTATCCGAGTATGAGCAAGAGTTATTCCCTGCGCAGCTGAACTTTCATCCATTTGGAATAGCCAGGAAGATGATCTCCCAAGAGTACACACATGTTCCTTCATTAGAAGATTTCTAGATGAAATGCAAAAGTGAGTACGAGGTTAGAAAGAGATATTTCAGCAGGCTATCAGCAAAGCAAGTGTTCGACTTTTGACTAGCACGGATACTTGTAGATCTTAAAGATGATGGGAATGTGGTACTTGACACTTACCATCAAATGGGAGGAGATAAAACCATACTTCAGGATAACATAGGAGGCTGCCATACAATTGAAGAAAGATCTGGAGCTGTTTTGGTGAATACTTCAAACTGGCTACTTACAATGGGTTATTGCCTTGATGAAGCATTGATGAATCAAGTCACATGTAACTTCGCCGAAGGAGATTCCCTCAAGCGGAAGCACGAAGGAGAAAGTAGAAGAAGGTCTGAGAAGTTGAAAGTACACATAAGATCTCAATCAAAGGAGAAGATCACTTCTACGACCATGGCTTTAGCTCCGGCTTCTCCAGCACCCAGTACTTCACCAACTATTGCACCATAGTAGTAGGATACTTCCATGCCTCCACTGAATCCAGCGATATTCATCTTCTCTCCTCAACCACTCCATTCATCACCCGTTCCAGAGGAGATGTTGAAGCTACAGATGGCGGAGTTCGAAAGAGATTTGTCCTTGGATGATTCAGAGGATGGCAGCCATAACACCGTGGCACTTTCTAATGGAGAGGAGGCAGAGCGGGAGATGGTAGTGCAGTCAGTGACTTCTCATTCTCTGAGAAGTAACTTCTCAAAATGGTTGGCTTCGCAGTTGGTTCCAGAAGTGAGAGTGGAGAGGAACTTAGAGGAGCACTAATTACAGCTACTCCAGAATTTGGGTGGAAGAGATAGAAGGCCTAAAGTTGCTAAAGCAACTTCTTGGTTGATCATCGAGGATTCACGAGAGAAGTTTTCCGAGATATCAATTCTGGCAGAAGGGAAGAAGGAGGAGGAGCTCACGTTAGAAGATGTGACAGTAACCAGAGTACCCCTCGGTCAAGTCACCGCAAAAGGATTGAAGCAAGACACGCAGACATTGATAGATGCTCTATTCCTTAGGCTTGACAGTGAAAAGGTAGAAAAATAAGAGTTACAGAAGCAAGTATCTCAATTGTGTGAGATCATAGCCAAGGTTGTTAAGACTTCCATTCATCCCATTTCAAAACAGGTGAGTGATCATCTTATACAGGAAATGGAGGATGCAAGCAATTAAGTAAAAGATATTGACGAATGGAAGGATTTGATTATGCATCAAACTTCTATGCAAATTGGAAATGTGCCAGCCCACCTAAAGGTTATGAATGATGTGGCAAATCAGTTGCAGCAACTGGTGACAAGCATTGTAGATATGAACACAGTTGCTGAGAGTAACCTGATTATTTTGGCCAAGATCAACAATCTACCAGGAGATGTATTGGTTGTAGAAAAAATTGTACCGGATGGATCATTTGAGAAGGGGAAGAAGTAAGAGTATGCAATATCTTTCTGTTTGGATATCTACAGAGTTTTACTGAAGAGGATGTAGGCACTTGAGAGTAGGACATCATCCTTACTAGACAGTATCATTTCTTTCACTGAGGAGGACGTGGTCGGAGATGTTATTGCATACGTGTAGATTTTTCCTAGAAAGGTGCCTAATTCCCTGGAAGGGTCTCTTCTGATGGTACAAAAGAAAATTGATAAGGCTACTAAGCCTTTCACGATAAATTCTATTAGCAGGCTGGTGGCATTGCAGGCAGATATTGCAAGGTTTGGGCCAAGCTTGGAAGATGTGGAAGCATGCATCAAAGTGTTGAATGAAGGGTTGATGCAGTTCAAGACAGAGAAGGAAGCAGTGGCTAAAATATATGGAAAGATGTTGAATTACATGTTCAACAAGTATACCCGATATCAGAACAAGAAGAAGACATAAATGTTACAGCTGCCATGTCTTCTTCTATTCTTTCTTCTTCTTTTTCCTATG
Organism: Taxus chinensis; assembly: GCA_019776745.2. NCBI lineage: Eukaryota > Viridiplantae > Streptophyta > Pinopsida > Cupressales > Taxaceae > Taxus > Taxus chinensis. Next base: position 465,777,830 of record CM034155.1, on the reverse strand, counting down.
TTCCCAGATGAAATTGTAAAACTATAAGTTATTGGTTTTACAACCATTACTTAAAGTCATGTGGAACCATTATATTAGTTAAGTGATACATGTATCACTTAAGGAGAAGTTAGTGGAGGATGATTACCAAATGTCATCTTTACTTGTTGTTTATGTTTTAGTTCAGTTAGACTTCCCATTTGTACTTTCCCTCCTACATTCTATAAGTAGGAGAAGAACCTCCAAGTTAAAGATTAGAATTTGTAAGAAACAATCTTGTGTTCTAGACTTTGTGCTAAACCCCTGAGAGCCACTTGAAGCAAAGGAATACAAAGGATAAGGTTTCCAGAGAACTTTATGTCACGGTGTACTGTGTTTCTTGCTTTTAATCTTGGATCTCTTAATAAACTTTGTGTTATTTTAGATCTGGAATCTAGAGTTTCCTTTGTTTTAGAATTCTATGTTTTTATCTATTGGATTCTCCTATGTTTATGCAATCAGATTTGCCATCTACTGATTGGGATGCACATCTTCCCCATTTCTTCTATGTGTTTATGTAATTACCTTCTTCTATAACTTTTCCCTTCTTTAAACAGTTGCTTACTTGTTGCAAAACTATTGAGTTATGGTTCATGAACTGAGTAGTTAAAGTAAAACCCCATTTAGATATTAGCATACTTTAATTGACAAATCTGACATGGGAGCCTCACCGGTTAAATGAGGGAGATTTATCTCATGACTGCCGAGGTTTTGTGCTATACAGAAAATCTATCCAACACGCTTACTCATAAATGTAAATCCGTTATATACTTCCTCCGAAATATGAGGAAAGATGTCGATAATCTATGTAATCTAGTGGGCACTACTCATCCAAAAAAAATGTAATTGAAAAATACATTTTAATTGGAATGAATGACTTTTAAATTGAACATTATGTATTCATTCAACCCATATAATTAAAATTTGTAGATTAAAAAGTTTCTAGTTGTAGCTTATTTGATAAAATCATATTTACACAATTCATTGTGAGATAATATGGATCATATATGTTAATGAAATATATGGGTTGTCATCATGTCTTTGTTTCTTTTGCTTCCCCTTTTCTCTTTTCCATGTTTCTAATTGTTTAGACTTGTCTTGTTTACAACAATCAAATGGTCTTAGTATTTTTATAGATTATTCCCACATTCTTAGTGATGTAACTAGTTTCTTTATGTTCGTTTTCCTTTAAGTGGTGCATTTTTGTCAAGGTGCATGTTAGTGCAGAATCACAGCACCCCCAAATTGACATCTCAGATCTATAGTTTAGAAATGGGTCCTTTGGTGTGATTACACAACATGGAGTCTCCCCAAAGTGTGGGACTTTGCAAATGGAAAGACTCTCCAGATTAAGGCCGGTTCCTACTCCTCTGTTTAGGTTTATGCATGAAATTGCAGAGGATCTATCCTAAATCCTACTCTAATTTTCCAAGGATACGGAGTTAAAGGATACAAAAAAGAAACAAAACTAGCTAACAAGGTGATACACCAAAGGAGTGATGGACAATTGCTTTGTTGATAGACACAAAATAGAAGAATGCAACACAGTAACATGCACAAATAACCAAAGCTGTAATGAAGGATCAGAAGATAACAAATAACATAGAAAGGGATTAAGATCATCCACAGAACATGTGGCATTGCTCTCACGGCTTGATACGATGCATTACAATGGTAACAAGGAAAATTTACATTTACACTCTATCTGGGAGGTCTTAATCTCCATGAATTCACCTACCAAGGGGAAGAGGGGAGCCTACAAAACCAAAAATTATCCAACCCTTTACAATGAGCCAAAAATTGGCATATATCGGTGAAGCAAAGAACGGAGGAGAGAGAAATGTGGGAAATTTGATTTGAAGGATCAACCACCCGACAAGATCCATTAAAATGTCAAGGGCACCCTAACAAATCTATTTTCCAATGTTTTTAACCATGCTGGAAAAGAATGGGTGCCATACCGCATTAAAATTTGGTGGTTGGATGTTGGTTATGTATTTTTTCCCATGAAAGGGACGTTTATTCATTTTTCTCCCACCATACCCCACCAAAATTCAAAATTGAAGCTTCCATGGTGTAGATGGTGTTAACAGCTTTCCAACGGTGCCAAGTTTGATAAATTTTTCCTGCTGAATCAAAAGATATGGCCATTTGGAGCTCTGCAACACAATTAGGGAAAAAAATGGCAAAAATTGGGTTTGCGGGCCCAAAATTTTCCTTTTTCCCTTTTTCCATAAATTTACAAAAAACCCACAAACCTCTGTGAGCCCATAGCTCTGTTATGACATGTGGCGCCTTCTAATTGGCAGGGGCCAAGAAATAGTATTTCACCTTTTCGGAACCAAAGTGCAAAGTTTCCCAAAGTCTCCCGACGGCCTGCCCTTGCACTGATGACGTGTCTCAAAAATGACACATGGCTTCTTCTGATTGGCGAAGGAGATGCAGTTCAAATTTTAATTTAGCGCCCCTTCACAAATTTGGAAAAAATCAAAAGTCTTCTGATGACCTGCCCTTGCACCAATGGCCATGTGTCATCTTCTTATTGGTTGCAGAAGTGTGGCTCAATTCATCCCCTTAAACCTTTTGGACAAAAAGGGCACAATTTCTTAAGTTCCTCTGCATCCTCGCCTTCACGTTGATGACATGTCCCTTTCTGATTGGCTACGTGGCCTTAAGCATTTTTCTTTCATCCTCCTTCGCAGACCCGTGGGTTAAAAACTCACTTTAAGTTTTTGGCCCAAAAAAGGCTAAGTGCCAAAATTTTCCCCTTGGCCATGCAAGTCTGTTTCTTCCCCTTTTCCGGGCCCTTAGGTTGGCATTTGAATTTGCACCTTCTAGCCAAAAGGGTTAAGTGATAATTTTTTTCTTCACGGGTCCACCGATGCATTTTAGAACCTTGCTGGGCCTGCGGGTCTTGAATTTGATTTTCACACATTTTAACAAAATGCCTAAGTGTATAAAAGTCTTCACTCTGCAATTTCCTCCATGTCCACGTGTTACCTTCAGATTGGCTGGGTCCAAGAAATCCTTCCTCCGCGGGCTCGCGGGCTGGCAATTGACCTTAAATTTTTATCCAAAAGAGGCTAAGTGCCAAAGTTCTCTCCGCATCCCTGCCAATCCGCCAATTCTCTTGGCAAAATTTCTCTCTGAGCTCGCCAACCCGCCTTGGGAAAAAAATCTTCCAAAGGCCCGTCGGCCCATAACTTGAAAAATACAAGGAGTTAGGAGGACTTCTTTACCTTTCTAGAAAGGGGAAGAAATTTCCCATCTGATGAAGCTACTTTTTGAGTGCCTAAAATGTGTGAAATTTGAGATTGAAGCACAAGGAAAGAAAAAATGGAGGTAAGTTAACCAACATAAGCATGGGCTTATTTTGGATAACAATTTTGGCGACTCAGAGGGGTCATCTACCTTCTAGATGAAGTGATCAGCTTCCTTGAAACATCCATTGGGCATGGAGTCATGAGTGATAGCTGGATACTGATTTGAACTTTGAAAACTAACTCCTGGGCCACTTGGAAACACATTAGAATTGAAACCGATGCTTTCCAAATGCCAAGTCCAAATGCACTGCATAAAAGCAACAAAAATTCATAACAACACTATGCACAAAAATGGAAATCATACATGCTCCAAGTAGAACATGCAGATTGTGTAAAGCACTTAGAAAAAAAGCAAACTAGACTACAACAAGACAATGTGCACAAACACTTGGAGGAATTGAAAATCTAAACTAATATGTACAAGGGTGAGACTCTTTCCTTTTAGTAGCAATGTTTGAGGTAGATCCCATTCACTGGAATTTGAAGTTCTTCACCATCCAATGTAGACAATTGGAAGGCATTTCTACTTTTACAACCTATGACCATGTAGGGGCCACTCCAAATGGCATCAAACTTGGAATGCCTTCCTAGTTTTTCCCAGTCTACATCCCATTTTAACACTATATCTCCTTCTTAAAAGGTCCTTGCTCTTGTTTTCTTGTCAAAGCACCTTTTGACTAAGGCCTGGTCCTTTTCTATTGCTTGGACCAAATTTGCCCACTCTTTTTCCTGACTGGGACCAAATTTTCCCACTCTTTTTCCTGATTGGGACCAAATTTGCAACCCAGCTTGAATGTTTGATTGGGAAAATAATACTTTCCTTTATCATCTTGTTCAACTCCTTCCTCATAAGAGGTTCAATGTGTGGATTGACTGGTCTCTGGTTTTTCCTGATGGGCTTAGTATTTGGATCCAGCTCAATTGTGTGTTGTGCTATCTTTGGATTGAAACCTATTAGGTCTTCATAGCTCCAAGAAAATACATCTAGGAACTCTTGGCAAAGTTGTATGAACTCAAACCTTTCTTGCTCAGTGGCCACTTTGCCAATTTGAAGTGTTTTGCCTTCTCCCACGAAGATGGGTTTTCAATCTTCTCTTTTGACCTGTATGTTAGCTTTTTCTCTTCGAAATTGGTCATTAGGATTGAATATTGACTCTAGTGTCACTAGACCCTTTGGGATCTTGTTTATTTGCAGCTGCACTACTTGATCCCCATACTGCTGCTCTAAATTTTCCTGATTTTTGGTAGAGAACTCAGCTTCCTCTTGCATGAAATTAACAATTTGTTGGTCATTTTCAAACACTTTCCAACTTGTGTTATTTTCTGGGACAACTGACCTCACAATCACATGGATGTATGGTTGCATTTTGTCTCTTTTGATACTCTCCACAACATCAAAATTTTCTCCAACTACTGCAAGTCTATCAACAGCTTCATTCTTCTTCCTTGGGATAGAATTGATGCTAAAAGATCTAAAATCCTCAATGAGATCCCATACCCTATTTTTGTAGCTCTTGAGCAGGTCATTCTTTGTAGTATGATGTCCTCTTACTTGATTAACAATTAGACTAAATATCACAAAAGACTTGAAAGTTTTCTAATGCTTCTCTTCCTTTCCCAATGAAGTCCATCGATCAAGGCTTCATATTCAGTAGTGTTATTTGAGCATGAAAACTGAAATCTAAAAGATGAATACTATTTAATGCCTTGAGGTGAAACAATCATAGCCCCTCCACCTGCACCTTCCCTACTTCTTGAGCCATCAAAGAACAACTGTCATACCTCATTATCCTCTTTGTGGTCCATGGCTTGGTGATGCTATGGAGAGGATGATTTTCTTCATGCAAGAAATAGACTCCTAGCTCATATTCTTCTATTTCCTTGTAGGGGTCAAAAGCATGTACCTTTCTTTCTCATTCATCAAGATTCAAGTCTGCAATGCATCCAACCTTATTATCAGCTTCATGGGTGTTTGGATAATCCTCTTGATCAAAAGTATAAACAATTTGTATTGATTGGACTTGGTGTGTGATGCTGAATATGAAATTTTGTAATTGGCTTGGATCTTATTATAGCCTTAGCTCCATACATTTTTCTAAATAGCATGTATGACAAATCAACAGACAAATAGCCACCAATTTTAGTAGTGAAGTCTCTTCAAAAACACAAGGTAAAGAGTGGTGGAAAATCTATTATTGACACATCTTGCAAGACGGTGACATTGGGGAATGCATGTAAGGTAAGGCTCAGATATTTGATTACCCCAACTATTGTTACTACGTGTCCCTTCTAGTTGTAATACACCTTTGGAGATGACTTCATACTAAAGGCCCAACTGATCAGACTATTTGCTTTGGCATTACAGAGAACTACTTGCCCTGGAATCAATCATACAACTATGTATCAATTTATCCCCAATGATCAATGAGACATAGAATGGAGGGGGATTCAAATTTTTACCTTGTTTTACTCATGATTACTTTGGATGGTTGTTTTGGTGCTAACCAATTTGCCATGGTAGCTTGCAATAGATCCCTTTGTCCTGGGATAGCCAATGATTCCCACATTGATGATGTTCACATTTGTCTTCTTTATATGCTCAATGATGTAGAAAGGGAATGAGTTTTCTCTTTGATTCCCTTTACTCTACACATTATTTTCTTGCACATGGGCTATTACAGCTTTCATTTGAGCTAGTCTAGAAGGTAGCTTGGGCTGACCTTGTACATTGGGGGTTGCACCTTGCTTGTTATCACCTTGTGGAGTGATGGAGGGTTGTGAATCACTTGAATTGGATGAATATCGTTCTCCAATATTCCTCTTCTTCAAACCTGTATTGGATGCTACACCCTGAGAAGGTGTTTAGTTCATCCCACAAAAGTCTTCAGCCTGCCAATTCACAAGTGTGGTCTTATTTAGAGTTTCCTCCTATTGATATTTTCCTTCTTGTTGTTTTTCTTCTGACCTTGTTTCTTGCTCTACTCCAGTTGTCAGTCTCCATTAAAGCTTGATTTAGAGAACCATTGAAGCACATTAATTGGTTGTGAGGTTGATTGCATGAGAAACACCAATCATATTCTTGAGCCATGTTATTTTTCTATAGCACCAAGGCTCTAGATGTAGATGCAGCATTAGGATTGTATGGCTGGAATGGTATATTAGCAGGAGGCCTGACTTGATTTTGATTTGCAGTTGGGTTGGGTGGCCTATTGGGCTGATATGGTCGTCTGTTGGGTTGAGTTTGAGGCTGATAATAAGGTCTAAAACTCTAATCTTTCTGCCTCTTAAGTGTTACCAAATCATTACCCAAATTTTACAATTGTTTCATAACCTCTTAGAGTTCATTTGAGGCACTAGAAGATGAACTAGAAGCTTTAGCTGAACTTCTGATTTCTTGGAGTGGGAATGGGAGTTAAAGTAGGTGCTTGGTTAGTGCTTGGATTTCCTAATTCTTGATATAGATGCACGGGTAGTCTAGGTGTAAGTTTACTAACCTGGATTAAACAATTCTCAGATCTAATAGAAACATTATAGGTTGCAGGTAAGGTTACATCTCTCATGGATTGAATCAACATTGCAATATAAGAATTTAAAGCTTTGAGAAAGTATAGAAAGAAACCTTCAGTTGTTGGTCTCACGGCTAATGGAATTCTATCCCATGTTCTTTAAAATCTAAAGTTAAAGTCAATTAGTTGTTCATTTGGATCCCTCTTGATGGTTGTCAGTTATTCCAATAGAGACAAGTTATCCCCTTTGTCTTCAAATTGGTTATGGAGAGTTGTGCATAGATTGTCCCAACTTGTCATAGATCCTGCTGTTAGGACTTGTGAACCATTATAAGGCTTTGTCTTTTGAAGGATGATGCCAACAACTTGACAGCAATATCCATTTCCACAATCTCATGGATTACAAAAACATTTGCAATGTCTTGGACATGGTCATCAAGAGTGGTTTGGTTTTCTCTAGTGAAAAATGGGATGATCTTCATTGCTATAACTAGAACTGGATTTTTTGCATTGATGGTAAGTGGGCTGCTACTAGTGAAGTTGACATAAGGATTTGGTTATGCCATCCTAATTGGCCTAAGAACCCTTTTTGATTGGATGAAAGGCCTTCTAGGTGGAGGTGTTGAAAGAGTTATATTTGGTGGAGATGGAGATCTTTGAAATCTTCTTCCTCTCCTTGTTATTTCTGGGGATAAATTTATATAGAAAGACTATCCCTCTTCTTTAGTTCTTGATCTTTTCTAAATTCTTCTCATGAATCTGCCAAACTCATATTGATGTAACCAGTGGATTCTACCCCTTTTAGAGTCACCAGATGTGTAATTTAAAGATTCATGCAATCTGGAAATTACTCACAACAAGTGCACACTAATGTTGTTGCAATGAAAGTGAGGACCTCTTGGTCCCACTGGGCATGCCAAAAACTTTTAGTGCAGAAATCACATCACCCCCAAATTGACCTCTCAGATCTACACTTTAGAAATGGGTCATTTAGTGTGATTACACAACATGGAGTCTTCCCCAAAGTGTGGTGGGACTATGCAATTAGAAAGACTCTCCAAATTCAGGTTGGCTCCTATTCCTCTATTTAGGTGTATGCATGAAATTGTAGAGGATCTAGCCTAAATCCTACTCTAATTTTCCAAGGAGACAGAGTTAAAGAATGTAAGGAAGAAACAAACCTAAAGTTAATAAGGTGATACACTAAAGGAATGATGGGAAAATAGCTTTATTGAATAGACACAAACGATATAAGAATGCAACACAATAACATGCACAAATAACTAGAGCTGTAATGAAGGATCAATAAGATAACAATTAACATACAAAGGGATGAAGATCATCCACATAACATGTATTTTTTCTCTCACGGCTTGATACGATGCATTACAATGGTGACAAGGAAAATTTTGATTCACAAGTCCATATGGGAGGTTTGAGAAATTCACGAATTCACTTGCCAAGGGGAAGAGGGGAGCCTGGAAAACCAAAAATTATCCAACCCTTTACAATGAGCCAAAAATTGGGATATATCAATGAAGCAAAGAACGAAGGAGAGAAAAATGCGGGAAATTCAATTTGAAGGTTCAACCTCCTGACAGGATCCATTAAAATGACAAGGGTACCCTCACAAATCCATTTTCCAATGTTTACGACCATGCTAGAGAATAATGGGTCCCATACTGCATTAAAATTTCGGTGGTTGGATTTTTGTTATACATGTTTTTCCCGTACTCAAGGAATGTTTCTTCATTTTTCTCCCCAACATTCCTCACTAAAATTCAAAATTTAATCTTTCATGGTGTACAAGGGTGTTAACAGATGTCCAATGGTACCAAAATTTGTTGAATTTTTTCCCGCTGAGATCGAGATATATGCCCAATTGAAGTTCTGCAATCAAATTAGGGCAAAAAATGGTGAAAATCGAGTTCACGGGCCTAAATTTTCCTTTTTTTCCCTTTTTCCATAAAAAATTACAAAAAAACCCATAAACCTCCAAGGGCTCATATCTCTATTGTGACATGTGGCACCTTCTTATTTGTGGGGGCCAAGAACTAGCATTTCACCTTTTCCGAACAAAAATATAAAATTTTCCAAAGTCTTCTGACGGCCCACATTTCGCTTCTGACGTGTATGGACAACACTTGGCCACGTGTCGTATTCTGATTGGCCATGGGGTCAAAGTTGGTTTTGTTTTTTTACAAAATATCTAAAAAACTTGATGTTTTTCATATGCTCGCTTCTCCGCAATTCACTTTAACCCTAGCGAAATCCTGACACGTGGCGCATTCGGATTGGTTGTGGAGGCGCGGTTCAAATTTGTGCCCCTTCGCAGATTTGGCAAAAATCAAAAGTCTTCTGATGACCCGCCCTTGCGTCAATGGCCACATGTCATCTTCTTATTGGCGGCGGAAGTGTGGCTCATTTCATCCCCTTAAACCTTTTGGACAAAAAGGGCTCAATTTCTTAAGTTCCTTCGCATCCTCACCTTCCCATTGATGATGTGTCCCTTTCTGATTGGTTGCAGGGCCTTAAGCATTTTTCTTTCATCCTCCTTCGCGGACCCATGGGTTAAAAACTCACTTTAAGTTTTTTTCCCGAAAAAGGCTAAGTGCCAAAATTTTCCCCTTGGCCCCGCAAGTTTGTTTCTTCCCCTTTGTCGAGCCCGTGGGTTGGCATTTGAATTTGCACCTTCTAGACAAAAGGGCTAAGTGATAATTTTTTCTTTGCGCGCCTGCCAATGCATTTTAGAACCTTTTCGGGCCTACGGGTCTTGAAGTTTATTTTCACGCATTTTAACAAAATTCCTAAGTGTTCAAAAGTCTTCCGATGCTCCACAATTTCCTCCTTTTCCACATGTCACCTTCAGATTGGCTGGGTCCAAGAAATCCTTCCTCTGCGGGCTCGCAGGTTGGCAATTGACCTTAAATTTTTATCCAAAAGAGGCTAAGTGCCAAAGTTCTCTCTGCATCCCCACCAATCCACCAATTCTCTTGGCAAAATTTCTCCCTGAGCCTGCCAACCCGCCTTGGGCAAAAAATCTTCCTAAGGCCCACCGACCCATAACTTAAAAAATACAAGGAGTTAGGATGACTTCTATACCTTTATGGAAAGGGGAACAAATTTCCCATATGATGAAGCTACTTCCAGAAAACTTTCAGTGCCTAAAATGTGTGAAATTTGAGATTGAATCACAAGGAAATAAAAAATGGAGGTAAGTTAACCAAAAAAAGCATGGGCTTATTTTGGATAACAGTGTATACATCTTTCAGGATCATCCTTTTCACTGTTTAGTTTTTACTTTTCATTTTGTGTGTTATTAATGGGGCCTAATTGAATTTCAATTCTCCATAAATACACAAGCATTGTATTTCATTTATAAGAAGAAATCTGTAATATTCTTTATTAGCATGTGTCTATTTAGAAACTATAAAAACTTCATAGAATCTCAAAAATTCATTTATGTCATACAACTCGTTAAAAAGGGAATGTTTATACACTACATATCAATGATTTTCCTAGCTAAAGAATCACTACTATTATTAGTTTTCTTTACGATATTATACATTAACACTCAAATTTGAAGATCAACTAACACTGAGTTGTCCCAAATTCGCCTCATACTTGTTCCTCCCAAATTTCTTGAAGTGATGCCAACTTTGACTACCATAAGTTCATTTATGTAAAATGATGAGTGATACAATCATATACATCTACTAAAATTTTAAATGAAAAAATCTTTTATGTCAAAGGCATCCCCATGCCAAAAAATATTTCAATCATTTAGAGGTTGATAAAATTTACTTGTTGCATTCATTGAAAGTGATAATGCTTGGGACACTTGTATCACAAAGGATATATTACCCATCATAGAGGATAAATTATCTAACATATAAGTTATTGTGACAAAATGTGTAACACTTTAAAACTCTATTTCCTTGAAACATTTCAATTATTTATATTTCTTACGATCCTATCATATTACTACTAAAGTATGATTTATGCAGTTCTATACAATTTACTGAATTATATTGTTTTCAGCCTAATTGCAATGTGTTCTCATTGTATTGTAATGTTAATTTCAAACCACTTTTTGCATAAATTTTCTTGAACTCAACATTAATTAAACATGAAACCTTATGAAATTTCTTGCAAAGATGTTCCTTATCTTGTTTATATTATTTCTTTTATGCATTTATCATGTTATCGTATGTTTAAAATTCTTATATTTCATGTCTTTGTTCTCATATTGTGATTATTTACAAATTTTCAAATGGTACATGTATATCTTATCATGTTTTATCTACCAAAAATATTACCAAATACATCTAGAAAAACCATCCAAAGTTTCTCTAGTTCCATCTAATATTATATATTCTAGATATTCCCTTATTTGCACAATTAGGAATATATATATATATATATATATATATAATGTATGTATGTATGTTGCAATCACAAAGTAATCATTGTTTTGAATAATTTTAATTTATTTGTTGAAGCTATTCAAGATAGGGATTGATCTATGAAAAATATGGTGATAGAGCTTCACACTATCATTTGACTTCACCAAGGGATTCAACATTATACTACACACACATGTGGATATCATGAGATATGTGTAACTCTTTCTTCGTAGTGCCACACATCCCCAATAGTATTTGTAATAAACCAAACATATGGGTAAATGTTGTTGGCATTTGTTTCCAGTGCTCCCCGTGAGTTTCGTGACATGGACTAACTATCTCTCATAGATCCTAACTCTGGTGATTGTAGCGGAGACTAACACCTATGGGTTTTGGTCTAACGACAATTGTGATCCAAAAAATGGTATCAGAGAGACAAGTTTCGAGTTCGAAACTCACTTGGGTAATGATTATGTGGATATTGTTGGCATGTGTGTCCAACGCTCCCCGTGAGTTTCATGACATGGACTAACCACCTCTCGTAGATCCTAACTCCAACGATTGTAGCGGAGACTAACACCTATGGGTTTTGGTCTAACGGCAATCGTTTTCCAACAAATGTAAATTAAAGATGATGGAATAATTTTTATTTCAATTTTATATACATACACAAGTATTGTATTGCATTTGTAGGAGGAAATATAGAGAATTCATTATTCGCGTGAATCTATTGAGAAATTATAAGAATTTAAGAGAATATCAAGCATTCATTCATGTTTGAGGAGTCATTGAAAATGGAAATGTTATAACTACATATCACTTGTTTGTTTAGCTAATAAATTAATGTAATTACTCATTTTCTTGGCTAGCGAAGCAAACACCATCACAACAATAACGGAAGAGGAGAAGAGAAAATTGAAAGTGGAAGGAGAATAAAATCCAAGATGCAATGAAGAGGCATGTTGAAATTGGCTTCTAAGGAATTTATTTAGATGCATATTAGAATTGTGTGTATTGAAAATATTTAGAGACAATTTGACAATACTTTTGGGGTTTTTGAAGCTACAAAAGAGGACAAGTGAAGGCTAAGAAAGAAGACATTCTCATCCTGTAATAAGTCAACCATTATGTTAATAAGAGGACCACTTCCATTGTGACATTAAGAAAAGGAAATGCTATTGGGAAACCCAATGAATTTGCACTAACATTTTTTTTCAATGGTATAGGTCGTACACAATTCAATTCAATTTTGCCTTTTAAAATTGGTGATAATTCCTTCCCCATGACTTCCATTCAATTTTTGATGTACAAATCAACCAACCTTTCAACATCATTCCCATTTATATAATCATGGTTTCTTAAAATATATTATTCTTTTTTTGAAAAAAAATCTTCCAAAACACGAATAAACATATTAACCTTAAAATACACAATAAAAATATTTATATACATGTTTAAAACAAGGGGACCATATTGATTTGTACTGACTCTCAATTTTACTGCAAGACACAAATTTACATGAAGTAGATTTTATATATTATTGCTATGTTTAATTCTCTTTTTTCTTGCTCACTTTTTGTATTCGTATATATTTAATCACAATTTTTAATTCTAAACTAATATGTGTAACTCTCTTTTTATTTCTTATTTTGTAGATGATTTCAAAGTGGAAGCCTATATTATCTATTTGGGTGCATAATCATCCACTTGGAGAGTTTTTTTTCCAAGGAATTGGATTGGACAAAAGTGGAGTGGAACTTGTGTAGTGAGAATGATATTGTTGCATGGATATAAAGAGATCACATAGATGATTTCCTATGGGGTGAATGTAAGAGACCGAGGTATCCCACCATATTTTACATCTAGGATAATATATACAATCAATTCTTTATAAACATAGAATTATTACATTTTTGTAGCCACGAAGGAGGAGAGGGGAACCTCACACATGAAAACATACTCATCCTACAACTAATCAACCATTATGCTAGTAATACAGCCACTTCTATTGTGGTGTCACCTCTATTGGTATAAGAGCAATGATAGATTAGAGTTTATATGTTACCATGAACCAAGACAACCAACCATGGTGGGATTAATCTTTATGGAGTGTTTTTAGACCCATAGAAGTATTTCCAATAATCACTAATGAGGCATATCCGACTTCGGTAGAAAGGAATGTATTTAGAGATAATATTACAATATTTTTTTAGACTTTTGAAACCATAGAGGAGAGGGGAGTGTCAATTAAGAAAACATGTACTCGTTTTGAAACCAATCAATGATTGTGTTAGTAAGAGGGCCACTTCCATTGTGGCATCACCTCTATTAGCATAATGAGAATGTTATTGTAGACACCTGAATGTAGCAACTTATAAATTGGTAATGAAAATTTGGTTTTGTTCATATACTATGACCTACATTCGCATTCTAAGCCCAATTGACACATCCTTATCTCTCATGCATGACTTACAAGTCTCTGCACACCACGTTGGTTGAAATTATCTAAATTTGTACTTCACTCCTAGGCATATTTCTTGGAATATTGCTAATTCATCATTATCTTCCTACAAGGAACCGTACATTGTGGGACCAAGTCATACTATGGTCTATAATGACTTGTACAGTCCCATTTCTTACTCTTTATCTTCTCTTTTCTCAGTTTAAATATATTTAATGGGTGTTTCATATCTATTAGGTCAACCTAAATATGATACCTAAACTACAAAATCATAAATAATCAATTCTAATTCACCATTTGAACTTAGCTGATATTGTCGAGATCATACATTGCAAATTACAATCCAAATGCATTCAAGGCTCTCTTAAATATTGTTAAAGCATCTGCACATCTTATATAGAATCCACTACACATTTTTTAAGCACTCAAACCATGTTTAAGAGTCTAACTTCCTCAATTACAAATCCTCCAAAGTTCGTAAAGTTATGTCATAGCAAGAGGAAGTCATAAAAATCATTTCCAAAGGTCTTAAGGTAACCAATTTAGCATCTGAATTAAATTACATTATATTGATACTATATAGGGTACATCTTTATTTTTTCTATAGTTATGGTTAGTACTCATTGTATCAAGAGACACAAAGGAACGATAGGGGAATGAATTAGATTTTCATACATAATTGCACATACACTAGGAGAGTTATATGGTGTTTTCTCTCACTGGCAAGGGGATCTAGTGGAGTGTCTGGATTTTTTTGAGCACCAATATGTATAATGATTCTCTACGCATCTAGATTACTTTTATACCTCCTTGATAAGCCAATTACCCATACTCTTCTCATGTATTACACAATTGTTCACATCGATTCTATTAGTCGTTTACGATATTAATAGATATATTTCTGAGTTGTATGGCTAATGTGGATTAACTAATTAAGAATATTTTACCTGTATCATTCTTGCACCTATTAACAAGTAAAAGGAACTCTTATTGAACCCTCACTTAATTTATTTAGGGCGTAAATAGATATGATGTGGTATATATGTTACCATGGATTAAGCAAGCCAATCAATGTGGGATTCATTTTTATTGAGTGAGGATTTTTAAAGTTGTAGAAGTAATTCTATGATGCATTGAAGAGGTATATCTGACATTGATAGCAAGGCATCTATTTAGAGGTAATTTTACAAGATTTCCTTAGGGATATTTTGAAGCCATGGAGGACAAGATGGGAAGGCATACTCATCCCACGGAAAATCAACCATTATGCTAGTAAGAGGGCCTCTTCCATTATGGTGTCACCTCTATTAGCATAATGATCATGATATATTGGGTTGTATATGTTACTGCAAGCCAAACCAACCAATCAATGTGGGATTCATTTTTATTGAGAGAGGATTTAAAGAGTCATAGAAGCAATTACAAGATGCACTGAAGAGGCATATTTGACTTGGGTAGTAAGGCATGTATTTACAGGCAAGTTGACATGATTTTTTTGGGATTTTTGAAGCTGCGTAAGTGGAGAAGGGAATTTTGAGAAAGAAAACATTCTCATACTGCAACCAGTCAACCATTATGTTGGTAAGATGCCCAAATCCATTGTGGTGTCACCAATATTGACATATGGATCATGATGTATTGGGGTTTATATGTTACCATGAACCATGCCAACCAACCAACTTGAGATTAATTTTAATTGATCAAGGGACTTTAGATTGTTAGTAAAGCATGCATTTAGAGACAATTTCACATAGTTTATTTTTAGGATTTTTAATGCCATAGAGGAGGAGAGGTCAAGGAAGAGAAAGCAAACATACTCACCCTCCAACCAATAAACCATTATGTTAGTTAGAGGGCCACTTCCATTGTTGTGTTACTTTTACTAGTATAAAGATCATGATATATTGTGGTTTATATGTTATCTAGAGTAAGCCAACCATTTAATGTAGGATTATTTTTTATTGAGTGAAAAAATTTAGAGTCATAGAAGCAATTTCAAAATGTACTAAATAGACATGTCTGACTTGGGTACTAAGACATGTATTTAAATTCAATTTTATAGGATTTATTTTTGAGATTTTTTAATCCACCTAGGAGTCAAGGGGAATGTTGAGAAAGAAAAATTCTCATCCCATTAGCAATCAACCATTATGTTAGTAAGAGGACCATTTCCGTTGTGGTGACACCTTTAATGGCATATGATTACATTATATATTGGGTTTTATATGTTACTATGCACCAATTCAACCAACCATTGTGGGATTAATTATTATTGAGTGAGGATTGTCATAATCAAAGAAGCAATTGCAACATGCACTAAAGAGCCATGTTCAACTTGGGTAGTAAGGCATGTATTTAGAGACAATTTTCTATAATCTTTTTGGGGGATTTTTGAAACCACGTAGAAGGAGAGGGGAAGGCCGAGGAAGAAAAAATATTCATCGCTAAGCAATTCACCATATGTTAGTAAGAGGGCCACTTCCATTGTGGCATCACCTCTATTTGCGTTATGATCATGATATATTGTCGTTTATATATTACCGCACACTAGGCCAACCAACCAATGTGAGATTAATTTTTAATGAGGATTTTTAGAGTCACATCTAAGATATTTGAAGATGCACTGAAGAGGCATATCTAACTTGGGTATAATGCATATCTTTAGAGGTATATTTACAAGTTTTTAAAGGGTTTTTGAATCCACGAAGATCCTTATCCGCAATCAATCAACCATTATGTCAATAAGAGGGTCATTTCCATTGTAACATTAGAAAGAGAAAGACGATACTTTTAAAACAACCCAACAATTTTACACTAATCTTTTTTCAAAGATATATATTGTAGGCAAGTCAGCTTAAGTTGGCCCTTTAAAATTGGTTTTAAAACCTTACCATGACTTCCACTTACTTTTTGATGCCTTAGACTACCAAAGATAATTCCCACTTGTATAGTCATGGTTTCTTAAACTATATTTCACTTTTTTATGAATACGCCAACAGACATAAATACTTCATTTTATATTTGATGCCAAAAGTAAACTGAAAAGAGTTTTCAATATTGTAGAGATAGCTGAAATAGTAAATCAAATTTGGGGCTATGATCCCCACAAGAGAAAATATGGCGGAAGAGAGAACACTAGCGTTAACATGTTGAAGATAGAAATACATTATTTTGTAAGCTGACTACCATCTCACGTAGCCACTTATTTCTTAGAAGAGATCTCTAAGCTTAACAGAGATTTTATATAGTACTTTGTTCAGATTTTTCTCTTCGGAACACCTGCAAGAATAAATATTAGAAATAATATTAAAATAAATAAAAACTTTAGGGGCAGAAACATTAATATATAGCAGAACTTTAAAAACATGGCTTGTGAAAATATGCATAAGGCTGACCACCATTTTACCCATCAAGAATATTATCATATGAGCGGTGCTGACGTTGCTGGTGGACTGCAATAAATGATTCACCATAACCATATTCAAATTCCTCTCCTTCAGTACTCACTTCCGCGAGGCTCTCTCTGCGAAAAATTTGGCATGGCAAATATCAGTTCTGCGCCATCAATAGAACATATTCCCTTATGATACAGTAGTAACTAGAGTATTTAGAAATAATACTATTAGAAGGGCATAAGTAATACTTTTATTTGAATGCAATAATCCAACTCACTCCAGTAGTCTTCATCGATGACAAGGGCGGAATCTTAATATGGGTCCACGTAAACTCCACTAATCCAAATATATCTTCATGTAAATTTGGACTGCGTTGTTTTTTTCCTGATTTGCAGTGCTTCCCTTACTCAAAATATGATCCTGTTCCTGATGCATATCTGTTGATCTAGCCATTGGAGCCTTGTGGACCTTGTAGCAGGTAAATCACTTTTTCATGTATATTGTATGCTTACTAGTTTTTTATTTTTTATATTAAAAAAATCTTCATTCACTTCACACAAATGATGGACAAAATCACTAGGGAAAAGGATAAATATCTATAAAATAAGTAATTATCTTACTCTTTCTATTTTCAAAGTAACTATAATTTCTTATAAATTTTGCTGGCTTGTAAATCATGTTTGCAATTTGGTGATATATTCTCAATGCCCTTTTTTATTTTATAAATTGGTCATATAAATATTACCAAATGCACAACCTTATGAGTGGAAATGTATACAAATAACAAGTGAATTCAAGTCCTAGTGAGTTTTGTTGCTCAAAATATTATCAATGTGAATATGTTGGCAAAGACATTGTTTGATAAAAATATGAATGTATTTTTGAATTTTTGAACAATTTGCTACGTAATGTATGATTTGTTTAAATACATGTCTATTTTACACATTAGGACCACAATTATGCCATTTTTTATTTCTCAATATTTTTTCAATAGTAAATTTTTATTGATTCTGGTCTCTATAATATTTTAGGTGTGATGATATATTACCCTGATGATATATTACCCGAAATGTTTATTAAGAAGGTGTTACCGATTCAATGTATAGCATTCCATTATATTTATTAAAAAAAATTAATAACATTCTACTTCTTGAATTATAAGTTGCAACAAATATATGAGAGACATGCCCTGAATTCTACACAAATGTTCTATTTGTTGCCTTAGGAAGGTACAATCTAGTTTGAGAACAATATTCTTTAAATTTGAGATTTTCTGTGTCTCCTCCATACTCGTGTTTTCTATCGGTTAAGACAACTTTACTAGGAATGAAATGATTTGAAAGATGTGACACTATGATTACATAAGTTGGTGAGCCTAATATTCATTTCTTATGCTTAAATTTTAGTTTTTTCTACGGCCAACCTATAAATTTGTAACAAGGATTTTTCAAACTTATTTAACTTGTATAATTTATTTTTTTTAATCTTGACTATTTAATTTAAATAAATTTCATAATTATTATGAAATGTTATATATTTAATATTTTTTATTTTTCCCATATTTTTTTAGTTAAACTAATCAAACATATATTGACAAGAAATTAACATTTTCATTTTTTCTATTAAAGGATAATGTGTTGTTTAATATGTCATTTATGAAGGGTAAAACTTAACCTAACCCGTTAAATTAAAATAAGGAGAGCCATTCAAATTTGATCACCGGTCGTAGAGGCAACTTTAGTCATTTGACGGCATCTCCATCGCCCTACCAGTGCCACTGACAATGTAATTACTCGGGAAATATGCCAAAAATGAATCAACTACGGTGGATGCATCAGAGATAAAATTATTTTCCACCGTTATATGGTTGACGATGCAGTGATTCTCCGTCGTTAGATTTTGTCAGAGAGGGGTGGGCTTCCCCACATTGTATACGCCTTTCAGCGTAAATATTGATTGTTGGGATCGACACGTTTTACCACTTAACACGCCATGTTAATATTTTCGTAGAAGAATACAAACCATAACATAAGATAGGATTAGACAGTTCACCTTGTGACATAAACAACCAAATTTGCTCTGTGTATTAACCGATAGACCACCCATTTGTTTTTTACTGCTCATCTTTTGACTACTAGCAATTTCAGGTCTGGAAATTGACAAGTTGAGGACCATCTTTTGTGATTTTAACCATAAAATACTGGTAAAAAGTTAGGTTGTTGTAGATAATGACAAAATGAAAATTTATTAAATCATATTATTTTTGAAAGATTTGTGTGTGTGCACACGCGCGTGTGTGTGTGAGAAAATATACAACTTATTTGTAAATATATGAAGAAACCATAAAAATAAATATATTAAAAAATGAAATCTATAGCCATCTAAAAGAACTAGGTCGTCAACAAATTTTGATTTGACAAGCACAAATAATTTGAAATTCCATCCTTGGCCAAGCACCCTTCATCTAGCAGAAGGGAACTCCTTTGGCATGATTATAATTTTAAGATACATTTTACTTCTCTCAATCCATCATAAGTTATATTAATAAGTGGCTTCAAGTCTTTTATAAAATAATGGTTTCCTAATTTATTTGTAGCAAATAAATTTTGAGGTTTAAATGTGAAATTTGTTGATGTCAATTTTGATTTATTTGGTTATTAATAAGAATATGTTGGTATAAATTTGTCTAGCACTAGCAATCGCATGTGAAATGTATGATGGAAACGTTGAAGGGGGTGCATTGAAGAAGTTAAATTAGATGGAGGGAAATAGTGGGAAAGGAAGAGGGATGATGAAGAAGGGTGTTGAGGGAAGAGAAGTCCAAGGGTGGGGAAAGTGCTAAGGGAATGCAATATGAAATTCTTTTTTCTTAATGTGAGTGAGATTGAGAAGATAAAAAAGAAGAGTGGAGTTGAAGAAATAGTTTGAAGGAGCAGTCTAAGGGAGAGGAAACCACTATGGGAAACCAATGTGAAACTATTATTTCTTGCGACGACTTGCCTTTTTGTCAATCATTTGAAGGAGAAAGGAATTTCAGTTTGCGAGTCATTGAGGTAACATATTTTGGAGTTATCTCAAAATAGAAGAAGTGTTTAATCAGTACTGCCTATGTCAATATATTTTGTGTGCAATATGAGACCTTGCATTTTTTGGGTATTATAACACATGTAAATGTAAGGGGAATTGACTTACGCACCTCTTGGGACAATTTCGAGCCGATTCGGCCGGTATCAAAGTGGTATTTAACATGGCCCAAGCTGTCCATTTCATACACTTTTTTCGGACTGACTTGACTCCTTTCGGCCGGTATCGGACATTTCAGCGCATTTTTGCCTCCCGCATCAATAATCCCGAAGGTGATCCTCTTCAGCAGTTAGCCAATTTTTCTCCTCGGCTGGATCGGCTTTTTCGTTTTTTATCGCGTACTTCTGTCCCAGCTTGTCAAGATTTTCTTTTGGACTGCTTGTGCTCATTTCGTTGCCGATACCGGCCGGACATCGAATGGCATTTTTTTAGCTTGGTCCCGAATCAACACTTAGGACTAGGACTTAGCCGATTCTATCGCATAGATTTTTTTCTGGAAAATGACCTATTTGCCTTAATCTGCAACCAGTTTGATGCATGTTATCGAAATTTTACCCTGGGGGGTGAAATTATTGACAACAGTACTGTAAATAGAACTCCATAAAGGTTCCAAGATGAAAAATGGTGTCAAAAATGGAATAGGTTGAACCCATAATTGTGTTGGAAACTCATAAGTTGCACTTGCTGAAATAGAGAAATAAGTCAGTTTAAGGTCCAGTGGGACCAATTTTCGTTGCAAGCTAAGTACTAACTTGGAAGAATCTAAGCGATGAAATAAAAATCATCGATAATTGCGCACCTGTTTTAGTGATTGAACATAATGATTCGATGACTGTTATGATAATTTTGTTAATTATAATTATTGAATGCACTTGAAATATTCATAAACATTTTATTTTTTATGGAATGAAGTTTTTCGATTGTGACGTTTAGGTTATTACAGTAGGTAAATTACTATGAATAAATAGTTCTAAATAATGAAGGTGGGAATTAAAGTACGTATATGTATCCCATGAGTTGTGATTAGATTGTTCATAAGAAATAATATGTGGATTTGAAATGGCTTAAATTTTGATAATCGTCTTGATAACTTATCATTAGGGGATGATGATACTTAAAGGGGGATTTATGTAATACCCTGGGGAAAATACAATCACTTCTAGATTCCGAAAGCTCAACCACAATATTTGTTTCTTGTTAATTATAGTCCCCCTTTGGTTATATTACAATTTCTATAATTTTAGTTAAACATGTAACATGGAATGGTCAACAATCATGATAATAGCCAATGAATGGTCAACAAGAAACAATGATACTTGTATTATCTGAATAAATGTTTCTCGTGTTTGTATTTTATTGTTCTGTTGTACCTTCCCCCTCATGATAAGGTAATGATGGTTCTTCATTTTATGATTCACCTCATTAGAAGGTGATTTAAGTCATTGGTGCAACATCAAACATGAATCGAACCATTCATCATGCACTTATTCAGGTTAGATTACACAAGGTTGGGGATAAGGTTGTAGTTGATCGATTACCTTCTAACTTTATGAAAACTTAGGGAGATGATGGTAGTGTATAGTTTAGTTTTGTCTAATTTGATGATTAAGTGGTTTGTAAATGACATATCCTAAGAGCATTATGTATATAGTAATAGTGTCATCGACCATGACAGAAAATTAATATAATTACCCTTAATAGAATTGTGTTGGATGGAGGGTGGCATGTGGTAGGTGGGTTGGTGGATTTATTGATTAGGTGGTTGTAGGAGTGGAAGGGATCCTGTAATGAGGCATTGGCAAACCATTAAGGGCCTGGGCATCCTGACAATTTTATTGAGTTCAAGAGTCATTCTTTTATGGTGATAATAAATATCTTGCACTATATATACATAGATCACACAGGACACACACACACATGGACACCACACACTTATTTATTGTATAATGCCATCCACCATTGGATAGTTGTAGTGAAGAGGGAAATTTGATAATTTTTTAACATGAGAGCAAGGTGGGATCACAACCGAGCTATTTTTTAGATCTAAAATCAATCTGATTAAGAATTAGTGGCACTACCTACCTTTTCATATCAAGTCTAAATTCCTAAAAGAATAAAAGGGCCAAATCTTTACTTGGTAAACTGGGGTTTGAATATTTCAAATGGATCTATATTTGATTATTCTGAAGCGGGTTCCTCCTAGATATCTAATGAGGAGGATACTGCTAAACTATAGACGGAAAAGATGAAAGTGGAACAAATGGAGGAAGAAAGGAAAATAGCTAGTTGATTTGTTCCAACTTGTTGAACGCAATCAATGGTAGCAGCTACAATGACATGAATCATTTTAATGCAATTTTCTCATACAAAGATCCAGTCTCACAGAAAATAATTCAAACCACAGTAAATGAACTTTCTATTGAGCAACTAGAATAAATCAATGTGGAGCAGCGGTCTGTCTGCCTTGAAGTTGATAGGAAAAAAAATTGATTAAGTCCTACGAATCCCACTTTTGATGCCAGAGTATGTGCAGATAGGGGTGATTTATCAAGCACCAGTTGAGTTAATCCTAGATCACTGTAAGGAGGTTCTGTTGTGTGAAGAATCTGGAGTGCTTTGGGCAAAAGACCAACTTTGTAAGAGCATATCATATAAGATGAAAATGAGATTTGAGATTAGGATTAAGGTCACTGTTGGAGTCCTTATAACTTAATTAAACATTTTCATGTGTTACAAAGAATATGAATTGCCTTGGTGTGATCAAACTTCAAGAAAACAAAAGATTTGTATGCAGGATATATATATGGGAGTATATATACTCAGGGATATACCATATATTATCATTTGTTTTCTTAAGTTTAGATGTATAGGCAATTCATATACCTGTGTGACACATGAAAAAGTGGTATTCTAGTTATAAGGAACCACCTAGTGACCTTCAAGTCCTAAAGATTTATATAAGTTTTATATATAAATTCATTTGTTGAACTATAATAACTGAGCAGGAAAATAACTATGAATGATCATGAATGTTTTTGGGAAAAATGTTTGAAATAAAATCAATAAATGGGATAAAAACTACATATTTTCTATCTAAATCTCCCTTAATCCTTGCCATATTTGTTCTTAGACCTAGGAATTTTGTTTAGGTTTTAAATTTTGAATATGCTGTGATGAAGTCATTACTTAAATACGAATATTAATTAAGTATTCTTTTGATACAATGAAATGACCCATCTATGTAATAATTATGTATTTTTATGGAATATTTATGGTAAAGGGGTACCCAGCCTTCTACCACTAAAATGGTTGAACTTTAAATTAAACTGTGGAATGAAGCTTAAGAATCTGATGGTAATACCCCTTTAGGTAGGTAGTCTATATCCTACACAATGTGTTCTTGGAATGTTAATCTGTAGCTACTATGTAATTATAGAAACGATGTGTTGTGGGTTTGCCAACATTTTGTATTTTCTTGTGGAGCAGTGGGTTTAATATGAATCTATTGGGGAAAGTGTGATTAGACTTTTATAGATATAGTTATCATGTGTCTGACATGAGTTTATGAAATATGTATTCATATGGGTTGTTAATTTGATTCCTTACTTAAGGAGCCCTTCGTGGAGTGGTGTAGGTAATATGTAAATAAAATAAGGTATCCTTCATATTTCATATTGACTTTATTTTTTCCAAAATTTTGACTATAATAACTAAAGAATTAAATTATTATATATAGGAAGGAAATAAAATGTAAATGATTCTAGGACTGGTTGCAGGTGACTGTGAGACTGTGTCCCAGATCTGATCAGAAAATTCTTGAGTCTGACTGTGCTTGGGTTTTGTATTTATGACAGATCTAGACTCTATGAAATTAGACTAGTAATATTTATCATTTACTGGGGCACTATACGTACCCAAAATTGTAAGGTACTGTACTACCAAAATAACGTAACAGGTGCCCCAATGATGTTACAGGTCTCCTCGCAAGGTGTTCGGGATCCAAAAAAGATCTCCAAGTGTGCATTAACATCCCGCATGCCCCGTTTAGCCCCCGCGTGCTTTGTTTTTCCCTTTTCCCCTCTTTTCTTGGCCTTTTTCCCTTCAGTGACGAAACCGCCACCCTACTCAGGGCGGCGGTCCTTTACGTGTTTTATAGAAAGCTCTTTTAACATGACTCATGTAATTTCAACGTTTTACCAACTTTCTTTCTTTGCCATAAGCTTGCATTTATGATTCTGGTTCCCTGGAATAATGTTTTGCCATTGTTTATAGTTTAAGAGTTCTATTTGGTTTTTACCTTGGGTAAATGCAAATGCTATAAATAGTTGGCTTGTGCTCAAGCAAATGGCCCCTCAAGTTTGCCTCTGAATTTATCTTTGCAATAGATTTAGTTTTCATTTTTCTTAGAGTTCTTAGTTTCTTTCATTGCATTCCTAGTTAGTGTTATTTTGCTGTTAAGAAGCCACATATCCATCTTGTGCAAGTGCTGTTGACATTTTATCCAATCTATTGGAGTAGAATAATTTGTTTTCAATAGGAAGCCATTAAAGTTGTAGGTTTTGTTCTTCAAACAGGATAGTTTTAGGTTCTGGACGTTTCATGTTGCATGACTCGCAATAAATCCCGCTAGGAATTGCATAAGCCAAGCTTTGTACTCTTGCGCTATCTCTCTCCTACTCGCATTGTATTCGGTCTGTATCTTGAGCTGCCTTTGTCCTAATATCTACTTCTGTTGATGCTAGCATTACACACTTTTCTAGATCCACGTGAACACGAAGGAACAAGGAGATCACACTGAGGGGACAAGATCCACACACCATCGGAGTTTGCCACTGTTCTACAGAATCCAGGTTCTAGCTTTCAAAGTTCTAGTTAGAAACATATCAAATAAAGTAGCCAATCACTTTATTTCAGTCAATTCTACTCTCGATATTATCAGGGAAGCTGTGGGGATTGATAGTTTCTGAGAAACTATGATTCACTCCTCACTTCTGAGGTAGGATCGAGAGCCTTGCAAATAGATTAAATCAATTATTTCATTGTTTAGAATAGACTCACAATTACACAGACAAATAGCTACTCTCGGTTATCTTGTTTGTTTTAATTTCATCATTGAATTAAATGTCAAATTCTAGATATGTTAACAGTTACTCTTTTAGATTCATTCGAATAGTTCGTCAGAAAATACAAAAATAGAGAAATCAAATATGCTATAGATATATTCAAAGTAGTTAAATTTCACTTTGCTGTAGTTAATTTACATTATTACTTTTGTATGACAATCACGGGACCTAGGGAGCCCAGAGAATACATATTCGAGCCAATCGTGCCCCAGCCCA
The DNA here is from genome assembly GCA_019776745.2 of Taxus chinensis. NCBI lineage: Eukaryota > Viridiplantae > Streptophyta > Pinopsida > Cupressales > Taxaceae > Taxus > Taxus chinensis. Next base: position 465,752,298 of record CM034155.1, on the reverse strand, counting down.
ATCTCATCACAGCAATAACTGATATAGATCAAAATCTTAGGATCCAAGTCTTTCGAACAACGGTAAGCTTGCAACAAATCAATTCCCAGTTGAGTGGATTAAACATAGAAGACGACCAAGCACACACGTTTTGGTCTAATCAACCAAACTACAAATTACCCTAGGTAACATCCATATGACTGTAGAAGGGGTTGAAATAGAACAAACCTTTGGTTGCGATCCTTTGGTCCCACAGCCAGACACAGGAGACACTCTTACAGATATAGATACCAGCCTAAGAATTCAGGTTGCAAGAACGCCTGTGAGGCACTCTGAGAAGATCACACAGCTATTAGTTTTGAATATAGAGGCTGAGAAAGAATATGATTACTGGGTGTTAGGGATTAGGAACTAATTCTACGCATGACCATAGCAGGACCGCAACAACCAAGAGTCTACGGTTACGATCCACAAATCCCGCAACCCAACGAATCCGTAAGTCAATCAGACATAGACACTGGCCTACACACACTAGTATTCAGATCCAATCCACTTCCACCTATCATCATCGAACATTTATCCTTACTAGATACAACAGCTAACAAAGCTAGAGAATTCTGGACTAGGCCAAAGAATCATCCATAGAGTCAACTATATTTACCATCCACCATATGACCTTATCTGGAGACATACACGAAACTATCCCAGGTCATTTTCCACATATTCCATAACCCATAGATCGAATCACGCCAGAGCTCAATATTGATTGGAGCCTTCAAGTAGTCATCCTTGCTGATCAATCTATCACACCAGTTCAGGTTAGAAGGGCCTTCTTTGCCTTAGATTCACAAATTCCACTAGTGCGTATTGAAGACATTAGATTGCCTAACTAGTTTTTCTGCATCCCATACATATTCCATCCCCACCGGCTATCTCGGGACGACCTCAGGAGGTCGGGTGCGAGGAAGATTTTCTTGTAGATTCCCATGCTTGCTTGTCACTTTTCCATCATACAGGCACCCACAGGAACTCTGGTCTACTATCTAAGTGCCCTGGTTTCTGTAAATTCTATGCAACCGAGTTTCACAGGGTTAGAAGTTGATTTTGAACCCTCACTTTCTGTAGCACTGGGTTTCTTGAACTACTTTGTATTCCATGAATATGGAAGAGAGATATGAAGACCTTCAAGAGAGGAAGAAGTATCGAAAACCCTAAAAATAAAGATGCATAATGAATGGGTCGAAATGAACTTAGCTGCCACTATAGTGGTCTTACTACTTTGAGCGTTGCACTACATTTCAGACCCAAATGTAGTTTTAATGTGTGTGCATAAAGTGCCCTAGGTGCTCTTTTACAATTTCACTTAGTGAAGTAACAAGAAATAACTAAATGTAAAAAAGTAGTAGCATGTGTGTATGGAATAAAATAGAATAGAATCCCTCTCCCCCTATGTAGTGTGTGTGATTCAGATTCCCTAGCTTGTGACTTGATGATGGAGCTATATAGATGCAAGATGTAATGGATAGATGCACTCCTGGGTGGCATGATAGTAGTAGATGTTGTTAGGTCCCTCATTTTGGTCTCATTACTTTATATTTATATGTTTCTCTTGCTCCAATATTGTAATTAACCTCGAAATGGCCAACTATGAAAAAAGATAAGTACAAAAAACAATGAGAAGAAGCCCGAGAAGGATCAGGTTTCCCCAGGTGGGTCCAGGGTGCCCCGATACCAGCCTGGGCGTCCCAGTCAAGGATAAAATCACAAGAAGGTTCCAGAATGATTGGGCACGTGGATGGAAAATGGCAGGAATAGTGAAGTAAAATAAAATAAAATGGCCATGGGACATAGGTTAATTAGTACTTTCTTCACTTGAGAACCTTCTAAATAGTAGTATGTGATCGAGATTAATATTTATCTAAAGTACTTAATTTTGTGACTACATTTTACCCCCACTTTATGTTGGTGAGCTGAAAGCTCAATTTCATAAAGTAGATAGAAGTGCATACCTGATGTCCATGAAGATTGTAGAAGAAACGCGCCGAAGGACTAAACAAAATCCCAGAGTGACTAAAAAGAAGATGGAGGAGCATGGAGTCTAAACATGAAAAATATAAAAAAAGTGATGAGAGTGGACCCATGGTGGAACACTTGTGTATGTCATTGATGTGTGTGTACTTGCATGGTTAATATGTAAGGTATATCACTGCGAAGTGTTTTTTTATGTGTTGTTGTTGTTGTTGTCTCCCACCACACGACTGCTTGTTTCTCATACGGCTGGACCTGCAAGGATAAAACGTGCAAGTAGTCAAATATATGTGTGTGAAAAGTGTAAAAACGCTATGTAAAGTATGCATACATGTGTAAATGTAAAGTACGTAAAATGTAAAAAAGTAAATGGAACATGTGCACCTGATCCATGTCAAGAGAAAGAATGAAGAAGAATATCTTGTACTGTGATTTTTTTGGGCGATCTCACGCCACCCTCGCTAAGGAAGTGTAGGGAGGAAATTCTCTATGTCCTCCAATCTCTAACTACTTCCACTGAAATGTGTGTTTGTCAAGATAAATTTGTACTATCTTGGGTTTTTTTGGTGATCTGACACTAGCAGTAGAAGAAGTATAGGGAGGAAATTCTTTGTGTCCTCCCACCATTAAATGTTCCTCTGAATTCTAAGGACTCCATGTTCTAAAAAAGATAATGTGTATGGGGATCATAGAATGGTCTGAACCCACTCATTGTATGTATACCCACAATGTAAAGGGCGGAACGTGCATTGTATTGAACCTGTGTAACTGCATTTTTATAATATGTAGAACACCCAAATTATGCCCCCATATTTGGGGCTGCATGTGATTTCACTAATAGGAGAATGTGTTCCTTAAAAAAGGGCCAACTGCACTAATAGGAGAATGATTTAGATTGCAAGACTAAAATACATTCCACTGTGCCAATATTCTTGTCAACAAATGAATAGAAATTAAAATCCCAAGTCTGATTACAAAATGCTTCTACAACAGCATGCTAAGAATCAACTATGATGATGTAATGATAATAATAAAGAACCTGATATTTTCACTGGCTTTCTGGGAAGATTAAATTTTTACTCCTTAAATAGCATAAAATACCATCTAAACCCTTCCTTGTGTGAAGCGCTGCAAGCACCAATAGAAATCGATGCCAAAGGAAGAAGTAATATGTAGAGTCGTGGCACTAGCTTGCTATCATGAGTGACTGAAAATATCTCTAAAATAATGCCAAATAGTCCCAATACAAGTTGATTTTCTAGAATAAATATTGCTATAATTTTTATTCACCAAAAGCCTTCAAAACACTACTGGAAATTGTTGTTGGAAATGCTCAAAAAATTGATTACAACTAATGAAATTTTCTAAGTTAAAATCCCTCTCAACTCTTGGGGTTTTCTTCCACAAGAGATTAAATTCCTAAGGGTTTTTTTCATCCTTGGAATTTATTTTCATAAGCTCAGAGCTCAAATGCTAGAGAAAACATCATATTAAAAATCTGGAATCCTCTACATAGGTCGACCTTTTTTTATATAGGAAAAGGGACCCAAAGTGACCTTTGGACTTCCAAATCACATTTTCCCTTAGGAAGTACAATTTAATTAAGTGATTTTATTTTATTGCACTTTCTTAAGTTCTAATTAAAGTTAAGTTTATTAATTTATTATATGTGCTCTTTATAATGGTATACTTTAATTTTAGCACAATATAATAAAATTAATAAACTTAATTCACCCTTGAGCTCACCCTTTAGTCATCAAGTAGAAAAAATAGGCCAAAGCTCTTAAATAAAAGTTACTCAGAAAAGAGGGACATTACAGTCCTCCCTTCCTGGAGTTTCTTACCCCAAAGCAACTATAAAGTTGGATGCTGAAGTATAGACTCACCTTCCCATGTGGCATCCTCTAATGGAAAATCTCTCCAACGAACTGGGTACTCTTGAATCACCCTACTCCACAGCCTCCTCTCTCTCCTATCTAAGATATCCTCATGAACTAGATCTAATCTCCCCTCATCATCCAATGGTGGAAAATCTGCAGAAGAAACCACGTTTTGCCCCAACACTTTCTTCAAGCAATATGCATAAAAAAACATTGTGTATCTTATTTTCAGAAGGTAACTCCATCTCAAAAGCTACCTCTCCAACTATCCTCACCACCATGTATGGACCATAAAATCGAGGCTTAATCTTTTCTACTCCACTCTTCTTAAGAGTATTATGTCTATATGGCTAAAGTCACAAAAATACCATGTCTCCTACCTCAAATGATCTCAATCCTATGTTGGTTTGCATACATAGTCTACTAATTCTGGGCATGCTATATATTATCCTTAAGTGCCCTAAGGATATCCTAGTTGTCCTGTAAACACTCCCAAGATTTATGGTCTCTACTATCTCCAAAATACAAATCCACAAAAGATGTTGCATCATATCCATATAAATATTGGAAGGGGGTCTTATTAATGGACATGTGGTACGTAGTATTATAGTACTACTCACACAAATATAGCCGTATCACACATGATTTTTTCTACCTTGAAACGTAGTTGCGAAGGTACCCCTCTATCCACTTATTCACAATATTTATTTGTCCATTTGTCTGAGGGTGATAACTCGTGCTCAGAGTCAACTCTATATCTACCAATCTAAAAATATCCTGCCAAAATGTGCTCAAAAATATGGTATCCCGACCACTGACAATGTTCTTCAGAAGCCCATGCAATCTAAATATCTCAAGAAATAAAAAATTAGATACATGTGGTGCCTTAAAGTTTGTGGGAATAGAAAATAAGTGCCCATACATGGTCAACCTATCAACCACCCCATAAATTTGATTGTTACCTTGTAAAAAAGGAAGACCTGTAATGAAATCCATCGAAATGCTCTCCCACTTCTACTCTCGAATGGGAAAAGGCTGCAATAAACCTATAGGGAAAGTATGCTCGGACTTGTTCTGCTAACAAGTCACACACTCATGAAAATGGCATAGAACATCCTCCTAGAGACCCTTCTAAGAGAATATCTCTCTGAATTTCCTGTATGTCTTAAAATATCCTAGATGTCCTGTAAGTGGTGCATCATGAAGGGTATGTAGAATCTTTCCCTTGAGCTTAGATTTAGGAAATAGATAAATTATACCCTTATAATAAATCAAATCAAATATTACCTTGTAGCACTCATCCCAAATCTTGCCATCCATAATCTTGCATGCCAATGAATTTTTGGAATACTCAACCAATAGTTGAGATTTCAAATTCGCAGAAATCTCACTAAAGGAACATAGGACAACAAGATGTGGCTTCATCGAAATTACATCAGCCACTATATTCTTCTTCCCATTAACATACTCAATTTCAAAATCATATTCCTAGATCCTACTAACCCACTTTTGTTGCCTCTCGTTGATTTCCTTCTACTCAAAAAAGTACCTCAAACTATTGTGGTTGGTCCTCACCACAAACTTCCCACCTACCAAATATTATCTGAACTTCTCCAAGGCATGCATGAAGGTGCACATATCCTTATCGTAGGTGGAATATAATCTCTCATTCTCCCTTAACTTACTACTCTCGTAGTCAATAGGGTGACGATCATGCATTAAAACTACACCAATACCTGAAACCGAAGCATCGCACTCCAAAATGAAGGGTCGAGAGAAATCTAGAAGATCCAAAACTGGACAAGTGCTCATCACCACATTGAGCCTCTCAAATATCACATGTTCCTAATCTATCTATATGAATTCTCCCTTCCATGTGAGATCTGTCAATGATGCTGCAATATCAAAATATTCTTTAACAAACATCCTATAATAACCACACGATCCTAGGAATCCCCACAACTATGAAATGTTCCTAGGTGGAGGCCAATCCTGCATAGTCTGTATCTTCTCCTAATGAACCTTGAACTCATTTTCCCCAATGACATGTCCAAGATACATAATCTTTGTAAGTCTAAACTCACATTTGGACATATTAGGAAATAGAGACTGGGTCTCCATGATGCTAAGTACCTCATCAAGATGCCTCAAATGATCCTCTCATATCCTATTGTAAATCAATATATCATCAAAGAATACAAGAATGAACTTCCTCAAATGCTTGTTGAAGATATGGTTCATGCATGACTAAAATGTGGTAGGTGCATTAGTGAGACCGAATGGAATCACAAAAAAACTCATAGTGCCCGTGGTGACACCTAAATGTTGTCTTATGAATGTCCTCCTCATGAACCCAAATATGATGGTATCCTGATCGAAGATCAATCTTTGAAAAATAGATGGCTCCATGAAACTCATCTAATATCTCATCTATGCGAGGAATGGGATACTTGTTCTTAATAGTCTTCTTTTTGAGAGCACGGTAGTCAATGCACATCCTCATAGTCTCATCCTTCTTCTTCACCAACACCACTGAAGAAGCAAAGGGGATATAACTAGGACAGATACATTCCATATCTAGAAGTTCTCTGATGTTCCTCTATATCTCATTCTTAAATTTCTTAGGATGACGATAAGGTGTAGTGGTCACTGGCTTGACACCCTCCTCCAACTCTATGACATGCTCGAATCCTCTGTCTGATGGTCTTCATGAAGGAATCACTGAAGATTGTGTCATTCTTATCCAGTACTACCTAGATATCTACATGAAATGGATATGCACTATCTGAAGAATATTTGGATAAAATGTAGCAATGGGATGCCCATGAAACCTCTCCATGCCTGATAATGGACTCCATTCTATGTGCTAAAACAACTCTAGGTCCAAAATCCAAAATATCCCTAAGTACAATCTTCTTCCCATCTGTCATAAACTCTAACTCCATCTGTCTGAAGTTTTGCACATACCTACCAAGGGACTATAGCCAATTAATACCCAAAACTACAAAAAAAGTATTCGTCAATGTATAGTCCCCTAACTGGATGCTAATTTGTGTAATCCTCTGAGTGCAACTAATAGAAAAACCATCTACAACCCATACACTAAACCCCCTAAAATCCCCTACCTATAATCCATGCTTCATCACAAATCCCTCATCAAGGAAGTAGTGTGTAGCACCACTATCAATCAAGTAGAGAACACGTTGAACCTTAACTACTTCTTTCAGTCGAAAGGGATGGTGCCTAGGGACTCTAGAAAGGGTGGAAATAGTACATGAACCTGGTACCTCACTCTCCCCAAGCTATATCTGGGGCTTCTCCTTATGTGCACCATGATCACCATCACTATCCTCTGCATCTGTATCTAGTGATGTCTCCTCCTCCACATCTGACATTACCTTAACGAGGTGTACCTTGCCTTTAATAAGGCAATTATGTCCAAGCTCTTAATGGTCCTTACAATGAAAATAGAGCTTCATCCTCCTCAAATAATTACTAGTCTCCTGGTCCATCTTTAGAGGGGTAACACTCTTCCATTTATTGATAGAGCTTGTAGAAGGCTTCTTACTAGACTGGGAAGAAATGGGGGATGTCTCCAAATCTAATTCCATCTTAATGGCATCGTGTAATGTCCTAGGCCTAAAATCCTTGACTGATCCCCACAATCAATCATAAAGTCCCTCAATGAACAACATTACCACACATATCTTAGGAATATCTGGCACCATCACTGCTAGACACTAAAATTTGTTGATGTATGCATCAATGTACCCACTCTGTTGAATATTTGTCAATTTCTTGTAGTAAAGATGCACATCCTTGCTATAAGAAAGATTGCCACAATTTTTATTCACCAAAATCCTTCAAAACACTACTGGAAATCACTGTTGGAAATGCTCAAAAAATTGATTACAACCAATGGAATTTTTTGAGTGAAATTCCCTCTCAAATCTTGGGATTTTTGTCCATAAGAGATTAAATTCCTAAGGGTTTTCATCCTTGTAATTTATTTGCACAAGCTTACAGCTCAAATGCAAGAGAAAATATCATATCAAAAAGTTGGAATCCTCTACATAGGTTGACCTCTTTTTTATATAGGAAAAGGGACCCAAAGTGACCTTTGGACTTCCAAATCACATTTTCCCTTAGGAAGTACAATTTAATTAAGTGATTTTATTTTATTACACTTTCCTAAGTTCTAATTTAAAGTTAAGTCTATTAATTTATTATATGTGCTCTTTCTAATGTTATACTTTAATTTTAGCACAATATAATAAATTTAATATAATTAAGTCACCCTTGAGCTCACCCTTTGGCCATCAGGTAGAAAAAATAGGCCAAAGGTCTTGAATAAAAATTACTTGGAAAGGAGGTAAATTACATAATTTACGTAAACAATGTATGAAATATAAATACACAAGGAAATAAGTAAGTAATCTACACAAAGTGGGCTATAAACATGGGACATCACTCATGATGTCACAAAACATACAAAGCCATCATGACCACAAAAAACAATAAATGTGTGAACACTTAGCATAAGGAAAATCCCATAGATACGAAACAAGTAGTGGTAGACAAGTATAGACAAGAAAATAAAGAGTCATGGAAACATATAATCCTGTAAAACAAGTATTACACATGTGAAACACCCATTAGCATGTTAGATTAATAACCAATATATAAAAACATGTAAGACCAAGTAATGGAATGTTCTAAGTACAAAATGAAACAATAAAACCTGAAAGAGATGAATATATATGCCCCCAGTGACCGATATAGGAAGGTAGAAGGTGAGCATCTATACCACATGTAAGAGTCTTGTATATATGATCACACTAAAAAAATGTGTGAACGTGCATGTGTGGATGATATAGATAATGACATATAATAAATTAATCTAACATGGGTAATAAAGTGATTATGGAAAGCACTAGTAAATAAGAGTAAATGCTCCAAGTGCAGTGTGATATGGATGGGTGAAATGAAATGAAAAATGGGATGATAGGAATCACTTTCCCCCCGAGTGGATGGAAGTGTATGTAATGACATTAATTTTTTCCCCCTCAGTAGTCAAGAATGAACCATAAATGAGAGTGTGTCATCGAGAAATGGTCGAGTAGTCTTTGTTGTATCTAGCACATTATGATGAATGTGTATGTAATGGTGTTAAGATGTGACGAATGTAAAATATGTATGTTAAACCTATAGCCGAAGCGTATATCATGAATTTGATGATCATAGGAGTGATGATTTATTCCTAAGCATATATCGCTAGATGGTGAATGGTAAAGGAAGTGGTGATTTAACCTACGATGTATACCACTATAAGATGAATAAGTAAGTGATGATTTGGCCGTAGGCATATATCATTATATGATGAAAAAGGATGAGGGATTATTTAACACTAAGTGTATATCACTACACAATGAATAACATGGAGTGGTGAATTAACCTAACATGTATACCACTATAAGATGGCATAAGGAAGGTAGTGATCTAGCCAAAAGCGTATAACACTATTAGATTTAAAAAGGGGATGCGTGACGATTGAGCCTAAAGTGTATGTCACAAACCTAGAAATGGGGTGAGATGAAATGTCTCATGGTAAATTTAAGTTCCATTTGATTATTAAACCCTCGACAATCGAGTATGGACCGGGGAAATAAATTCCATCATAGGGTGGTAGGTGCAGTGCATAGAAAACAATGTAGTATGTAGGATGAAAGTAGATGACCATGTGAGGGGTAGTATGTGGGATATGTAATGTAGTATGTAATGAATGTAGTGTATGTAGGTATACTATTAATGTAGTATGTAAACATGCAAATTTAATGCCCACTCCTCTTCGACACTTGTTATGATATGATCGTTATTATTTACTTCTTAGTGACATGGATATTGTTTTGAGATTTTGGATAGCATGTTGTTAGACTGCATGGACATTTTGAATATTATTGTGTTTTGGGATCATATTATGGATTGTATAGATTCCTAGTGGACTTTGATAGATATTGATATATATGATGATGATTAGTGATATTTTATTATATGTTAGTATCTTTGACTCTTGACAGTGGCGATTGTGTTAGATGTTTAAGACTAACCTTGTGTGTGTACGTTAATGTTATGGTGTATTAATCATGTGATGATATTAGTTGTCAGTAGTGTGTTGTCGAATGCATCTAAGTAGATAAAAATTGCAATAAGTATGTGAATTGCATGGTTGTCATAAAATTATAAATATTTGGTTAGAGTATAATTGCTTAACCATGATAGGGATGTGACTAATGTTGTATGAGATGTTAATTGATAAATGTTATGTGTGTGTTTTGATTCTTTGAAGTATTGTTATTTCCTTGAGGCCGAAGGTGGTATTGTCTTGTTTTCTTGTAGGAAATGAAATCACAATAAACAAGAAGGGACTAGGAAACTAACTATGGAAGAATATTGGATGTTACAACATGGTCACCTTGGAAGATGTGTTTATATTGGTGTGTGTGGTTTTTTCTCTTGTCATGCTAGTTAGGAGGTCTCCATGGGGGAGTACCTCATATGTGACCATGGGTTGAATGTTATTTATTTCTCTTTTAAATTTATTTTCTTTAGTTGTGCATGTGATTTTATTTAATTGTAATGTTTCCTCATTTTATTGTGTTTCTTAGTATAACCCTTGTTTAGGCTAATTAAGCATGTGAGTAATGCTAATTAGGAGATGTGACAAAAGGGTCATTTAATATGGAAAATATTCCTTAGTTCTTCATGATTTTGGAAATATTTTAATTGATTTTGAATTGTGTACTCAACCCCCATCTTTAAAATCTCGGATTTGGGCATTGAGCCCACTTTTAGAATCTTTTGGGACAAGTTATACTTGTCTCATGCCTCTTAAACTCACCCACCAACCTTACCTATGATGTGAGGGGCCAAAATTAGCTCTCATTATGTGTTTTTGAAGGGAAAAGAGGTAATTATTGCACTTTCGTACAAACTTTCTTAATTGCGTCCTTGAAAGTATAGAGTGGAGTTTTGTGTACAAGAATACATTTGTCATATCCTCACCTTACCCATTGATGGAACTTTGGAGTATGTGTTTGACTTGTGAGGTGGATTGGAGGGAGATGATGTGGAATTCTACATGGAGCCACCTCACCACCCTCCCCACCATCTTCTATTTATTTGGGATTTTTGGTTGTTTTGGGGATTCCTCACTTGGAACTTTGGGAGCTTACTTTTGGGATTGGCTTGGATATAGAAGAAGGTTGGATTGTTCCTTGAATATTTCAAGGTGCTTGCAATGGCAAGGTAGGGTCTTATACCTTGCATTTTATTTTACTTTTTTGTGTGTTGTGTAGTAATGTGAATGCATGTATGTGGTTTTATATGGGATTGGGTAGGTTTTGACCTTAAGGAAGGTGTTTGGAGAAGGAAAGTGGGGTCATTGTGGAGGTAAAAGGGAGAATTTGAGGTATTGTGGAGGGAGTGTGGGTAGGGTGCTCCACCTATGGAGAGGTAAAAGGAAAATATTACTACATTTTCTATATTTTGAAATGTGGAGAGATAAGATATTTTAAGTGTGTGTAATCTACACTTGGAGGTTTTGGTGGACCCCTATACCACTTGGGAGGTATAAGGAGGTGGTCACCATTGTTTCCTTATCCTTTGTCTCTAGATTTGAGCCTATGTGTTTCTTAATCGTTGTATATTTTATCTTGTTTGTCTATATGTTTCCAGCATTATATGTGTATTTTTTATGTTGAAGCCATTATTGGAACATTGTCATGGTTGTAAAATTATTTATTGTTTCATAGTTGGGGCTTGGGGGCCAATGAGAAGGTTTGCTTCACCTTCTCATTGGATTAAGGTTGGGAGGTGAGTTTTGCCTATGATATTTTCCTTGTCATTGTGTGAAGATGGAGAAGAGCTAATGGAGTTGCAAGTTACTTAGTTGTGATGAAGATACATGTGTATTTGAGACACAAGAAAGAGATATTATTTGTAAAATGTAGCATGTCGTCTCCACCTTTGAGTGGAGGGATTTTGACTCTTGTGTTTCAAGTTTAAGCTCTTGTAAAGTCATTATTTAAATTTATTATGGATTATTCAAGTATGAAGTGTATATGTTCGAAATGAGACATGGAAGGTTGCATCTTATTTATTGTTATATCTCTTTTAAATTTGTAATTCATTCAGAAAGTTTGTATTTAAACGTAGCTTGGGATGGAAATGTTCTTGTTGTTCTTCATATTTTTAGAAAAAAAAAAAATACATTTAGTTGTTGTTTACACTTGTTTTCCTCCTGAAATTGGTATATAAGTGGAGAAATTTATTTTGTTGTCATACCTTAATCAATATACAAAAGATGTATACAAATAGTCCTTTTTAGAACAAGGAAAGAAATTTGTTTATTCACATTTGTGCATTTCTTGTTATATGAATCAGACCAACTTTGTGTGTGTGTGTATGTGTGTGTGTGTGTGTGTGTGTGTGTGTACATGCTTACCTACAAAATCATATTTGACTAGATATATATATAGATATTGGGGTTTCGTCCCCCTTACGGTCTTAGTGCAGCTTTGTATGTGGCATGGGAGCCGACCCCCCCTTCCACTTTATATTTTATTAAGATTACGTTACATATTAAACTTAAACCAGTCTATTTATATGTTGTGAATTATTTTATTAATACAATAAAATTATATATTTATAATTTTATTGTATTAATAAAATAACTCACAACATATAAATAGACTGGTTTAAGTTTAATATGTAACGTAATCTTAATAAAATATAAAGTGGAAGGGGGGGTCGGCTCCCATGCCACATACAAAGCTGCACTAAGACCGTAAGGGGGACGAAACCCCAATTTTTAACCGGCGCACAATTTTATATATATACATATATACATATATATATATACATATATACATATATATATATATATATACATATATACATATATATATATATACATATACATATATATACATATACATATATATACATATAGATATATATACATATATATATACATATACATATATATACATATATATATACATATATATATATATATATATATATTGTGTGTGTGTGTGTTTTTTTTTTGTATATATTCTCATATCAAATGGATCTTTCAAAATAAAAATGAGGGTAAAATACCCATAACTAGTAAATCTGGTAGAAATGCTTGTAAAAAAAAGAGAGAAATACATGTATATTTAGATATACAATGTATATACTTCCATATAGGAAACCCTTTGTTTTTTATAGGAGAAAATTAATAATAACAATATTACAATGAATTTGTTGGTATCAACACTAAGATCTAACCTTGCACAAAAAAAGAAGAGGATATCTTCATAGCTCTCCATATGCCTTCATAGCCTCCATCCTCCTCCTTCAACTTGCAAAACCAAAAATGTGCAAATGAAAATAAATTAGGGCAACAAAAGAATAAAAGACAACCATAAGAATTTTTAGAGCTTTTTAGTCAAACCTAAAATCTAAGGGCTCTGGTTGATCTAATCCAAGGTTAGAGATTAGATCCTACCCCTTTTAAGTTGTGGGTATTTTTATGGGAATGGTATTTTTAAAAAATGATTGGACTTTTAATTAATGGGGTCACCTAGGGCATTCCAAATAGTTGGTTAAGTTGTTTGTGACTTTACCTTTTGGACCAATAAATAATGAAATGGTAATTTGATCATGGGTTGCTTAAATAAGTATTGTGCACGTGTTTCTAAATAAAATAATTAAAGGTGGATGTGTGGTTTAATTAAGTTATAATGTAGTATGGGAATTATTTATCTTGGAGATATAAATAAATTTAACTTAGGAAATGTTTTATAAATTCTAATAGGGACTTGAGTGAATGAAAATGATTAGTAGTAAATCGGGAATTAATCAAATAAACTTTATATGGATATAAGAAGGGTTTTTAAACCCGCGATAAATTTTGGAAAATAAATCTATGTTAAATGGAGGAGTAATGTATTTGATGGCTAAGCAATATTTTTTGAATGCAATAAATGTATTGAAAAAAAAGTAGCCGAAATTTTCTAGTTGTGTGGCAAAGTTTAGTTGGTTTAATGCGTCGAATTTTGGGCATTACACTTTGGTATCAGAGCGAAGGTTAAAACACTTAAACCTCTGGGATTAAAATAATAATAATGGTAATAAAAATTTTTTAGATTTTCGTACTCGCCTATGTGGGTGTCACGTCGATCTTAGTTATCTGAAATTCTAATTCAATTTGATATTCCTATAAACTCCCTGAGTGTTAGGAATTGGGTTCCTTGTGAAGGATGTTGGTTAATGGGTTCCTAACTCAAGGTTTTGGTTGTGTGATGGTGTTGACCCCGTAGAGATCCTCCCCTATCTGGTTTACTAATTGTTTTGGTGTAACTCTTGGGAACTAGTGCCAGAGGTAACGTTTAGGGGCCATTATGGAGTAAATCCAGAGATTGATTAGTTGTTAAGAACCCCCCCTTTTTTTTAATTTGTTAGGAAATTTGGGAGTGGTTTTCACTTTTGGAATTAATCCCTATTTGGGAGGGTAGATACCATGACATGATGTCATATTAAATCAAGTTTTCCATGTATATTCTTAAATGTGAGCTCGATGTAGAGTAGCCCTACCGGAGGCCCACAAAGGGCTCCGAAGTGATTGTGATGTGTATCTTTAATGTGTTTTATACTTTGTAAACTTAATTTATTTTATCAAGGACCAGCATTTTGTTTTAATTGTTTTTTGAGAAGCTCTGAGGCTCTTCTTATTATTTTTGTATTATTGGGAGATTTTTCGAGGATTGAATTGCGATTACTTAGCCATTTATTTTAATTACCGAGATTATTGTATTTTATCTCTGTTTGGTGAATTGAAGCTTATTAGCCTTAAAGGCCACTTGGCTAAATGTTTTCAAGGGTGTTACATGGTTTTCTTCTTGTCTATTGATGAATTGGTTCTATATTGTTGTATTATATTCTCTGGTCGTATGGGGGTACACCCTAGGTGTCTTGATTGTTATCCCAGATGCTTCAAGTCATGCCTTTGGGTTTTGGAGTGATAGGACTTTGTGTTTCTAGGACCTTGGGGTGATCCCTTTCGATACTCATATTTTCCTAAGAAGGGGTCTCTCTTTGTCGCATAATATTTTTTGGTAATTTAATGATGATTGTGTCTTTCCTTGCACCCTGGTATGAGTTTTGTTCATCATCGGATAGAGGTGATATTCAGTACGAGCTTATGGATTATTCCATGAGTGGATTAACCCTTTGATAACTATGGGTTCTAGTGGATAGTGTACTATTGGGATATGATGGACCACCGATGGGCATACAGGAATTCTTACTTGGTTCCTTTAGTGTATTTTGAAAAGATCAATGTTTTAAACTGTAAATACCTTGGGTAAATTTGAAAACACTTAATTTCCTGCAACATGGTGCTTTTTTAGTCTTGGTGATCCAGACAAATCGCATGCTACAAGGCATTTTAAATGCTAACTGTCTGGTATAGTTTAGTCATTTTGGACACTGTAAAATGTATAGTTGTGATTTTGAAAATAAATTGTTTTGGATATTTGAGTGTAGAGAAATATGTTTAAGAAGTTTGGCTAGTTAGTTCCCTTTTTAGTGATTTGTTGCTTCATGGGAAACTTACTCGCAATGTCAAGGACACCATATTTATACCTAACAAAATCCCTTTGGTGTGGGTGTAAAATAAATAATTTTACCTTGTATAGGACCCCTTAACAAGATAAAATGGTCTTTCGCATCTTGAAATATTATTAATAGGATTTATTTATACCCTTCATGTTAGTGTTACTATTCTCAAGTTTTATAACGATTACAATGAAATCTACCAACCAACATTATAAACTTGCCTTCTTTCAAGACATAATTCTAAATTTACCATACTTGGATGAAAATTTTTATTAATATGAGCTCCTCTAACTTGTCTCTAAGAAATATATAGTAAGAGGAAAGGATTCCTAGTGTCTCTTTTCATTCGATGATCTTATACAAAGTGATTTTCCATAATTATTATATCTTATTCTAAGTAAACTAAGTAGCCTTGAATTATTGGAAACTAACTCTGGTTACACAACTTAAAATTCTTAGCAAATCCCTCAATATAACTTTTGGATTAACTTCAAATTCGGTCAAATTATTATAACCCTCCTTGAGCTCGATAATCCTATTTTCATACATTAACCACTTACTAAGTGTTGTTACAAAGTAACTTGGTTCAAATATTTTTCCTTAGTAAGTGCACTTGTGATTATAAATTTCCCCAAGTGATTAAAAGACTCCTAAATAATCATGTTTATAATGATAATACTTATTTCTAGAAAACATGGAATCACCCTCTCTTTCTAACCTTATGTCATGAATCCAGAAGAACAATGATTATGAAATTAAATACATATATAGATATAATAACAACAATCTCTCATTATCTTTCTACAACAATAAAATGGAATAAATTAGTGTCGATTACTCTTGTGGTTGGATAATATGGTGTACCAACAATAGTGTTGACTGTAAAACTATAAATAACATGGTGTGATGATGGTGAATGTAATGTTTTGTAGCCCACAAGATATATATTTATATAAATCTACAAGTATAATTATGTACTTATACCTTTTAAAAAAATTAAAATCATAAAATTAATTTAAAATGGGGAAAATCATCGAATATGTAATTGAAAATAACGTTGGTCAACCAAAAGTACTATCATTTTCGACCCCTTAAAATATAAAATTGAGGTGATCATAAACTATTGTTTCAAATGGAATAAGTAATGTTTATTAACCTTAGTTATGTCATATTCACCCTAAATAGTTGTTCTTATGTAAGTAACTTAGGCATTGTGTAATCATCCATAAATTCTAGATGAGGTAGTAATGTGAATGATAGAGGGTTGGAATAGCCTCACAAATTAGATATGTCTTGGTCTATTCGACTCTTAGGAAACTCTTGCGTAAAATTTCTTCCATACAAAAAATTCTTGGTAACTATTATAAGATAAATGGTGTGACCCCTTTCTGAAAGGACTAATAATAATGATTATCTCATCATCCCACCTGATTTTGGTTATGACATTCCTTGAGATCATTATAAACAGTAATTAAACAATGTAAATTAGATTTGTTTCAATTCTTAGTATTAAATAGACTTCACACTCTAGGTAATGAGTGTATTTATATACTTCCCTTACAACCTAATGGAACAATTGAAACCAAAATAACTGTTGACTAAAATATAACACAAGTTCCATATTTTGAGAAGTGTTAGGGTATACCTTTCCTTAAAAGGAAAATGTGTATTGATCTCTTAAACTCTTGACTAAGGTACGAACGGAAAAGTTTTGGTAACCTTCCCACGTTCTAATTGGTAGGTGGAATATGTGTGCAAGAATTAGTTAGATATAAAAGTAAAATCAAGACTAACACCTAATAGCCTCAATACAATGCTCAACTAAAATCTAAGCACCATCATGCTAAGAGATAAACAAGTAATAAACATCAACACTATGCATTAGAACCTTGAAAATAAACCTCAAGCTAACATGCTATCATTTATTACTCTACTCTTTAGAAATCTAAGTCAATGAAATGGACCTAGGTAGATCCTTTAGCTATAAAAGGGTTGATAGTTGTTGCTTGATACAAGAGGATTGAGGATGGAGGTTCATCAAGTCATGGCAACATGGCTTTTCTTTATTAACTCCATTGATCTTCACAAAATAGCTTGGATGATTAAATGCAAATGGATGATGCTTAGCTCCACTCTAATGGAGAATTCCCTAAGATGGTGAAATGACTATAGTATAGGCTCTATCCTCATTTAGGTGTAGTAGAAAGGTAGTCGGAGGGATCCTTATATATTCTAGTGGATAAAAGAATCTCTACATCCCTTTACATGTGGGATAATAGAGGGGTTGAGCTAATTGAGGATAAGGAAGGTTTATGGAGGGTTGAGTCAACCTTAGGAGAGTTTAATTTTTCCTTTAGTGACCCATGGGAATTAGGGGTGCACATAATTAATTAATGGCGATTAATTAAAAAGGAGATGGGCCTATTAGGTCAGTTTAGAATAGAATTAGCATGATTTAGGGGATATGAAGGATTAAATTAGATAATGATGGTTTATTTATCTAATAAAGGAGGCAACTTAATTAATTAGAATTAATTAATTAATATAGATAGAATGGGATTTAATTAACGAAATTTCATTAATTTTCATCTTTACTGGATAGAGGAGTCAGTTAACTAGCGTAATATAGCTAATTGATGACGATAGAAGAAAGAATGAATTTCATTTGATGATTTTTCATCAAATTGTGTGGAAGAGTATAATTAGTGCAATTTAAGCATTTAAATTGCTTGAGCCAAATTATAGATGTCTACATTTTCCCATCTTTGGGGTGGCATAAGTGATGTCACTTCAAAGATATTAGACAGGAAATTTTTTTGAAGGGGTAGAAGAAAAATTAGTAGAAGTGAGGGATGCCCCCTCGAGTTTCAATGGGGTGATGAAAGAAGGCAATTGATGGTCGAAAAAGATGATATAAATGGAAATAAATTGAGGTACATGATGCCCCAAGTGGAGGATAAGGATGAGTAGGGGAAGGATGCCCCAAACGAAGTGGAAGAATGGTGTCAATAGGAGAACTATATAGAAGAAATATGAAGAAGGAGAGAAGAACAATCCTTCACCCATTGCATTTAAACAACCATATTGTCACATATAGAAAAATATATATGTCATCGGTCCTTACTAAAGATATAAGCATACGAAAAAGCATAAAATGACATGAAGATCCATAATACAAGGCAATTTTCCATTACTAAAAACCAAATCAGTGCAACTCACAAAATGCAATGAAGTAAAAGAAGTAAACAATCTCATTGAACAGGGAAACAAGTACAAACACACATTCTCAAACCAACAATGGTCAAGACTATTACAAAAATGTTTTTGTTATCAAGCTGAAGATGCCAAATGTTTTTTATTGATGAATAGGGTTTAAAATGATGCCCCAAGCAAGAATATATGTGAGGGAAAGTAATGGAGGATGCAATAGTCCAATGATAAAGTGTTGCACACAACAAAATTGTTAGAGTAGGTATTTACCTTAGCTCATGTTCACCTAGGTTATTTATTTACCTTTATTATATTTATCCTCACCCACTTATGTGTGTGAATATTTATTTTTATTTATTTAGATATTAGGGGGTTATTATCTAGTTGTTAGGTATAGTTCTTTCCTTGATCTATGGTATTGACTAGTTCTTTGATTGATCTATGGTATTGACTAGATCCTTTATGTCTAGTTCTTTCCTAAATCTATGGTCTTGACTAGTTCTTTAATGACTATTTATTCCCATGATTTATGGCTTGATCTACAACCTTGACTGGTTCTTAGATTTTTATTCCTTGCCTATATAAGAAAGGTCAATTCTCATTGTATTTCATTGAGTTCCATTATAATATATGATATTGATGCTCATTTGTTTGCAAAGGTTTTATGTAAAGTTATTCTTGTGAATTGCTTTCATCTTATTGATCATGGTTTTTGATTAGCATCTTTGTTCTTGGCTTGGTAGAATTTGGTTATTGTTCCTTTTTATGGTATCAAAGTAGGAGATTTTTGTTGACATCCGTCTATAATTTTCTCTTTGTAAAAATTATATATATATATATATATATATATATATATATATATATATATATATATATATATATATATATATTCATATATTCAGGATTTGTCCGTATTTTTTACTGCATAAATTTTTATGGAAAACAGAGACTACCATTGGATTCGGAAGGTGGGAAAACCCTAATATCAACTATAAACTTGGCCATTTCTAGAGGCAGTCAGTTTTTTGGTTTTTTTTGTGGTTGCAATGAAATGCACTAAGTTGCCTCAGGGTTCGAGCCAGACAGTAAAGAAACTAAGGAAATATATTTCTGGGTTTTTTGGATTTCGGGAGATCTATACTGGGTTTTTTGGTGCAGTGGATCTTTTTCAGATTGCGTGCAGAAGGATTTCGGTTCTTTCCTTTTTTAGCAGGGTACGAGGACGGTCGTGCATAGATTCTGCCATTTAAATTCTTAGCCCCTGGTCATATGGTATGGTCATATAAGGTCTTAAAGCTTTTGATTCCTATAAATAGGTGCTTAACTCTAGCCCCCTTTCATTTTATTTATGTGGTGAAGGAAAAAGCATTTTATTTTGTTTTAGTGGCAGCTAAAATAAATAGTAGAGCATAATATTGAAAAGTTTGTAACTTTTGATCGGTAACTCAGTTTTAAGTTCCGGTTTTTGCAAAAGTGCTTATATTTTCGTGTTATTTCCATCGTAAATATTTATTTTGAGAATCAAACTATAATTATAAAGTGCCAAAATCTGGGGGGCTCTTGTTGCATTGCTTGGTTCTTGCATTTATTTTGGTGATTTTTTTAGGATGGCATCTACTTCTACATTAGATCATGTTGAGCCATTAACAACACATAATTACCACACATGGAAACCAAGAATGGAAACAATAATCAAGTGGAAAGGATTATGGGCTTTAACTTCTTCAGAATAACCAATGTTCACTAGATAATATGAGAAATTTCAGTACCAGTGCAAATTTGATGAGTGTATGGGTTTGATAGGAACTTATGTAAGTGATAGTATTTTGTTTAATTTGGAAAAATGTAACTCTCCTTTCAAAATATGGGATAAATTGGAGGATTTATTTAGTAAGGTGGATCATATGAGAGCCATACAACTTTTACATTGAGATCAGATCTCTTAATCCTGAAGATTTTCCAACAATTATAGACTATCTTACCAAGTTCAAGCATTTGTTGACATAGTTGAAGGGGAGTGGAAGAGATAAGAAAGATGAAGAGTGTGTTTACTTGATTCTATCTAAGTTGAGAGGACCATTCCAAAAAATTTCTTATACTTTTTTCTCTAGCATGGATTCCTTAGGTGACACATTCAAAATGCCTAACTTAGGAACATTTTGTGAAATAATTACTAGGGAAGAATCCAAATTTTCTCACCTTAAGTCTTCCACCTCTCAAAAGGCATAGCAAAACCAAATCCACCTCTTCTCCATCTCAAAATGCTCCTAAACCAAAGGAAAACAACTCTAAACCCAAGGAGTCTTCTAAATCCAAGAATAAGTCTAGTCTTTCATGCTTTTTTGGGGGGGGGTAGTAATCATAAAGAACATAGGTGTTATAAGCAAATGCAAGCCTTAGAGGATGCAATCAAGAAACCTAAAATTTATATCTCCACTCCGCCTCCTTCTAATCAGCATGGAAAAATAATTACTATTGTTGGGAGATCTCAGTCACCACTTGTAGACAATTGGGTTATAGATTCTGGTGCTTCTCATCACACAACTTCTTCCAAGGAGTCTTTAGTTTTTCTAGGTTAGAGATTCTTCATTTCTTTCTATTAAAGGAAAAGGTGATATACAACTTGATGGTGGTAGTATCCAAGATGAACTATATGTCCCTAACATCACTACAAATTTTCTTTCTGTACATATCAAATTTTTCATTCTAGTCAAGGGAAAACAGTGACTTTTACACCACATGGGGTAGAAGTATGAAATTTGTTGGGGCCTAATTTACTTATTTCTCAGGGTATTGTTGATCATATTTATATACTCTATCGCTTTGAGGGTTTTGATGACACTTCTTCTATAGGGACATGATTGGTTTCTCATGCAGATTCAGAGAGTAAGCTTTGGCATGAAATATTTGGACATCTTAATTAAATATATTTGAAGGACTTGAGCAATCATGGTATAGTAGATGGTCTTCCTAGAGTTTCTTGTCTTGAGGGAGTTTTCTCTAGTTGTGCATTAGGGAAACAAAACCAAGATCAATTTCCTAATAATTTGTCCAAGAGTGTTTCTTCACCATTGACTTGTGCATAGTGACTTGATGGTTTTTCCTACCCCCTCTTTCAATGGAGCTAAGTATACACTTACATTCATTGATAATTTCTTGAGGCATATTTGGGTTTATTTTCTCAAGTAAAAAAGTGATGTTTTTTCACACTTCAAATTATTCAAGGATTTGGTCGAGAAAAATTCTTCTAGTTGCATAAAGAACCTTCGTACTGATAATGGGAGGAGTAATTCAGTAATGAGTTTTTTGACTTCTTAAAAACTCAAGTCATTATTCACCAGCATTATGTTCCTCATACTCCACAACAGAATGGCTTAGCCGAAAGGAAGAATAGAAAGTTTGAAGGAAATGGATAAATGTATGATGCATTATAGAGATTTACCTCCTATCTACTAGGAAGAAGCAGTTAATTGTGCTAACTGCATTCAAAATCGTACACCACATAAACCACATGAGCATTTGACTCCAGAAGAAGCTTGGTCCAACACTAAGCCAGATGTCTCATTTTTTCGAGTCTTTGGGAGCCATGTTTGGGCCTTTGTACCAAAGAAGAAAAGGAAATCTTTGGATAAGAAGAGAAAACCCTTTATCTTTGTAGGGTATTATAAGGACATGAGAGCTTATCGAATTCTAGATCCTGATACTCATGACATTATTTTTCGAACACATGTTCAGTTTGAGGAGTGCTTCACTCATCATGTTTCTTCATCTTCTTCCATGCCTTCTTCTTCTTCTTCATATCATCTTGAGGATATTTTCTTTGAGGAGGTTGATGAGGAGGTTATAGATGTCATTTAAAATCTTATTCCCACTAATGTTGTCACTATACCTAAGTGGGATCGTACTATAGTTTCTGAGGCAGTACCTGTTCATAGAGGATCTTCCACCCACTAGGCATCACCACGCACATTCTACAGTTCTGGAATTTTGTGTCAAGACGTTTTTGAGGATCCAAAACATTTTTCAAAGGCTCATGGGATATAGGAGTGGGATGATGCGATGACAACTGAGTATTCTTATTTAATGAAGAATCATACTTTGGATTTGGTATCTCTTCCTAAAGGAAGAAATATGGTTAGGTGTAAGTGGGTATACCAAACCAAATATGTAGCTGATGGGTCCATTGACAATTATAAGGCTTGTCTTGTTGTAAAGGGTTTTTCACAAGTTGAAGGTATTGATTACTCTAATACTTTTGCACCTATTGCCAAGATATATTTTGTACACCTTGTAATTTCTATTGTTGCATCATAGGGGTGGCTAATATACCACATGGACGTGAAGAGTGCCTTCTTACATGGAGATCTACAAAAGGAAATATACATGGAGCAACAAGCTGGATTTGTTCAGGATTATTCTCTTGTTTATAGGCTCGGAAGCTCTCTCTATGGTCTTAAACAAGCCCCTCAGGCTTGGTATGAGAAGATGGATTATTTTCTTCTATCTACTAATTTTGTTCGTTGTCACTTTGATCATATAGTGTATTTCCAACATGTTGGTGAGGATATTGTGATACTTGTCTTGTATGTTGATGATTTTTTACTTCCTGGTAGCTCTTCTTCCCACATTCAGAGTATTCATAGGGCTCTTTCTACACAGTTTGACATGACAGATCTTGAGTTATTGCATTATTTCCTTGGTTTACAAAATTTCTCACATAGATTCAGGGATTCGATTTTGAGTCAATAATTGTACACCCATTATCTTCTTCGGTACTTTGATATGGCTGATTGAAAGCCAAGTCCATCTCCTTTTCAGTCTAGGGTTATTCTTACTTCCACATTACCACACCACTTTGTGATCCTACATTGTATAGGCAGTTGGTTGGGAGTCTCATGTACTTAACACATACTCACCCTGATATTTCATTTACAGATAGGGACTTGTATCTCAGTTTGCACATTCTCCTCATAGTAGTCACTGGCAGGTTGCTAAAAGGATTTTGGACTATTTTGCAGGGTTCACTTCCCACTTTGGCCTACACTACACTAAGGGTTATACTCAGTTGGTTGGGTATACAGATTCAGATTGGGTAGGTTTTATTGATGATATGGCGTTCCTCTTCTGGCTATCTTTTTTGTCTTGGTTCTTCTCTAGTTCCTTGGGTGTGCAAAAAACAATAGGCTATTGCACTTTCATCTTCAGAGGTCAGAGTATAGGGGCAACAGTTACAACGAGTCGGAAAATTCTTTAGCTTCGACAGTTATTGACAAAGTTTAGATTCCCATTGTGTTTTTATCAACTTGTACTTTGGTATTTGACAAACAAAGGACAATTCACAGGTTGTTGGTTATCTATTTGTTCTTCACCGGACCAAGCATATTGAGATACTACAGTCCACGTTGCATTCGTTATCACATTAAGGATGGAGTTATTTTCTTGGAGTACATTTTGACTCAGCAACATGTTGTAGACATCTTTATGAATCCTTTTACATCACCTCGCTGTATTGAATTTTGTGGAATGCTTGGGGTTTCGGAAGTTGTTCTTGGGGGGTGTTCGTGAGAACATATTCCTTCTTCTTCTTCTTTATCTTTCCTTCTATCCGGATTCTTTCCTTATTTTGGTTCGAGATTTCTTCATGGATAGATTGTATATGAGTACCTCATCAAACCTATTTGTCAGGACTCATACTATGGACATCCCACTTCTATTTTGGCCCTTAGCTTCACTTGAGGGGGAGTGTTAGAGTAGGTATTTACCTTAGCTCATGTTCACCTAGGTTATTTATTTACCTTTATTGTATTTATCCTCACCCACTTATGTGTGTGGATATTTCTTTTTATTTATGTAGATATTAGGGGGATATTATCACGTTTTTAGGTATAGTTATTTCCTTGATCTATGGTCTTGACTAGTTCTTTCCTTGATCTATGGTATTCACTAGATCCTTGATGTCTAGTTCTTTCTTAAATCTATGGTCTTGACTAGTTCTTTGATGACTAGTTCTTCCCATGATTTATGGGCTTGATCTATGACCTTGACTGGTTCTTATATTGCTATTCCTTGCCTATATAAGCAAGGCCCATTCTCATTGTATTTCATTGAGCTCCATAATAATATATGATATTAGTGCTCATTTGTTTGCAAAGGTTTAATGTAAAGTTATTCTGGTGAATTTATTTCATCTTATTGATCGTGGTGTTGATTAGTATTTTTTTTCTTGGCTTCGTATGATCTGGTTATCGTTCCTTTTAGTATCAAGTAACTTACTATACCCCAGAATATTGACGAAGTAAGCAAGCTAGATTTATAGATGGTTGTAAATCCGATGATCTACGATTCATTTGGTTTATGAACACATGAAGATGTAAAAAAGATATGGGAGAAGTATCATGCACAAGACACATGTTTCAACCGTTTGTGAGTTTACCTATTTTTGTAAATTTTTGAATTTTTTACAATTTTTAGGATTTTTAACTGAATTTTTAATTTTTAGATTTTTGACTGAGTTTTTAATTTTAAAATTTTTGACTAAGTTTTTAATTTTTAGATTTTTTATTGTTTGGATTATAAGATTGTGATATAGAAGAATTCATAAGAATCAAAGAGTCTCTTAGGAGTGAAATAAATGTCCCATGGAGAAGAAAGAAGCGCTAGGTGGAAAATATTGCCCCAGTGTAGCAAAAAATTAATAAAATAATTATTTAATAAAAATAATTATTCGTTGGAGTGTGTAGAAGAAGTAATATCGCCCAGAAGAAATAAAATTTTCCTAGTGAGAAGAAGCGAGTTCTAGGTGGAAAATAATGCCCCATCATGTCGAAAAATTGAACAAAATAATTATTTAATAAAAATAACTATTCACGACAAGTAGAAGAGGGGTTAGAATGAGAATAGTGGTCAAAACATGCACTCAGGGAATCACGATGGGTGAAAATGGATAGATATACCCGACACGAGAGGTGATAAATCATTACGATCATTCTATTTGTTACGAGCCCCTGCCAAAAGTTACCGTGAGAGCCCTGAGAGTGATGAAGATGATGGTGAGATCATGATCCCATAGGAGATGTGTTGATCGAGTCCAAGATTATGCCCGACATGTAGACGATGGATCCTTCATGAGTAGCTTAACCCTGATTTTGTAATTTTATGCATTTATTACTTTATTTAATGTTTTAGACCTAGGAAAGGTGCACACACGTACTCTTGGGGCACATGCATCCTCAGGGGCACACATGCATCATAAAAAAGTGTGCGCACACTTTCATACATAATATGTTGCTAGAGCATACATGCAGGCACCAAAACATGCGTGCAAATGGCTAGAGGGGGGAAAACACGTGTGCCTACGTGCATGTGCCAAAATGGCCACGCAGCCACCCTGAGGTATGCGTACACATGCACATGTTGAGTTAGCTAGGAAGGGGAACATATATGAAAAGATGTCCATACAGGCATCAAATAAGGTGCACACACGTACCATGCACGCACGTACCAAACGGGGCACGACCATGCCCAAATGGGTGCACTGGCACAAAAAAGGGAAGAATTTCCCAACGAAAAAGAAAAAGACTGGAAGAAGTAGAATTTTTTTAGAGAAGCGATTTATAAAAGAAAGAGAAAATTAGCATATGGTAAAAAATAGGATAAAATAGAAGAAATTTTAGTGCCTAACACATGTTGTGTTTTACAGATATAATTTTTGTCACTGCAGACTAGAGAGCGTCATAGCTGTATTGCGGAAATAGAGGTGAGCTTGGCTCCCTGAGATTGTCATGAGATGGATGTACTGTTAGAGGTTGTGGGATTAGGACACGTGGCCTTGATGCCATCTATCACATTGGATTATGGATTTTTGAGAACATTGATAGAGTGATGAGATAGTGAGACATTTCTTCTGAATGCCTATAGTTGAGATGATTGTTACTCTTGAAGACATATGGCACATTCTGCGCAACCTCATTATTGCTTCCCTGATTGAGTATACCAAGGCCTTAGGACAAATCATAGTGGCTATTAGTGATGTATTCTGCATGGATGATATACCACACCAGGGTATGACGGTTTACCTACATCGTTGCATTTCAGATCCTACCATTCGTCGGGGACCTTTTTATCTGATGGCTCTTATCAATGGGTATTTACTCACTGATAAGACATGGACTTCATTTGCACTGGGCTTGATTACCATTATTCACGGTCTATACAATGGCAAGAGATACTGTTGGGGTCAGTGTATACTGGTACATCTATACTGAGACCTTCATTTGATCACATACCATCGTCAGAATACGGTGGGACCTGCTTCACTATTACAGATTTGTTCGTGGGACCACATAGCCATTGATCATCATGTTGGCATACTACGAGTGCGAGCTCCAAAGGAGCCCATAGTCATGGGTTAGATTCTTGATAGGGACGATATCCAAGGGCACTTAGGTGATATATATTATTATCACTAAGAGTTTGATGAGCTACATTAGAGAGACATTGTCTGGAGGCCCTATAGGCATATAAAGTGGCCAAAGGATGGGGTAGAGCTCAATATTTTCATGTTGGAGAAATTTCTTATAGGAATTCACAGATATATTATAGAGTTTTATAGGGTTGACCAATTCCAGCGGCAGTTTGGTGTCATTCAAGGTGATTCCCATCCTGATATGTGGTACGCCCATCATGATGCAGAGAGATGAAACATGGGCCCCCACATTCAGATAGATAGAGAGAGGACTAACTTTGAGAATATGGTACCATAGGTTTGGGCCCCATTACGATAGATCAGGGACCCTAGGACCCCACAGGATTATTTTCCATTGTATGCCACTAGTTTTCCCTGTCAACTGACCATACTAGATGGTGTATGAGTTGTAGGTGTGATGCCACCACCATAGATTCCCTATGATAATGATGAGGGTGATGATGTAGATGGTGGTGACGGGGGAGGTGGTGATGAGGATCCATTTGATGGATAGAGGCATGATGGTGGAGATGGAAAACAGGGTCTAGTACAGGGTCCTAGACCTAGGATGCAGAGACAGAGGCAAGTCTCAATGATACAATAGGTATTACCCAAACCATAGGGTACGAGACATAGCCCTCCTCATAGTATAATGAGAGGAGGAGATGGTAGAGGTTACATGGGATAGTTATCTATATCTTGCAGCAGTAGCTTCAGCTGGTCATAGCGGTCCAGCTTCAGGTAGTAGTAGAGAGGGACCAAGCCTGGGCCCAGATACAAGTTCTGATAGCTAAGCGAGACCAAGTCAGAGATTAGGCTGTTCCAAAAGAAGACAATGCTATTATGTTTTAGTAGATAGAACAGATCTAGACTCACAGATGACTCAGATTATGGGTCTATTACAGTAGTCCTAGGTATAGGTGCAGTTGTTGACTGCAGAGAGGGACTAGATTTGAGATGAGCGAGTAGTGGGTCAGGATGATGTTTCTAGATTATCCACGAAGGTAGCATCCTTCCAACACACAGATGGTGTTATGGTGACACAAGCACATGGATTTAGTGACAGTTGAGGGCGGAGCCTCTTATTCTTTGTATTATGAGGTCGTTTTAGAGGTCCAGCGGGCACCGAGCTATAGCCAGCAGTCGAGTGTATCGGTGAGGTCACAGTGGCCTACAGCATCAGGAAGATCAGTTGAACAACCACGAGGATAGATGATATATCATCATAGCACATAGTCTATGGGTCCTCCCTCATCTCGCAGGCCACATAGTACCCATGAGGGTTCAAGTCAGACGTGACTCCCATATTTGTAGATTTTTATGTACCTTTTGATACATGCCTCTTATGAAGGCTTTATTATTTTTTTGACCGATGTATGTGATGTATCATTTTGATGTATGCATCTGATGAAGGATTTATTATGACATTTTCCCTTAATGGCCCCTTTTGTACCGATGATGTATATCATTTTGAGATAGACATTTTACATATGTACATATGGACATTTGATGTTATATACTGCCATGTTGTGATGTATCTTATGATGATGTTTATTTATTATGGATGTTTATGTTGTATGATTTTATTTCACATGTATGTATCATGATTTACATTGATGATTGATGATGTATCCCATGTGTTAGATTTATGATATATCTTTAGATGATATCATATGTTGTGGTCATGAGATACTTTGTTTTGCTTTGTTAGGTATGGGATGATATGATGATATTGGTGTGGAGGGGTAGATTTTTTATATTTTTGATCCCTCTTGCCCTCATTTTATGATACGATATGTGATGATTAGCTTAGCATACATGTATTATGTACACTCAGCTTTTTATTTATAGATGATGTTAGATGTGATGGAGATATGATGATATGATTAAAAAAATTGTGTACATGCAACAAGAAAACACAAGCAAGAGTTAACAAATATACCAAAAAAACATGCCAAACAACATGAAGCAACACAATTATTTACAAGCATGCAAAAGCATACTTCATATGTACAAATAAAAATGAATCTAATCTACGCAACAAAAGTTTGATCTTAGAAAGTATGTTAAAGCAAAAAACTAATAAATGTACAAACAAGTAAAAACTATACTAGCAACAATGTACACAAACAAACAAAAATAATAAGAAACAAGGCCAAAGCACAAACACAAACAAATTGTAATTATGTTTTTGTGTCACTTGTTTTTCCAAACATTTTTGCATTATTTTTGGGAGTTTTGTGAAACAATTTTCTATTGTTTTTGTATTTTTTTTCCTATTTTTTGGTATTTTTAGGTTTTTTATGCAAATGTTTTAGGATTTTCAGCATATTTTAATGTTTTTGTGATTTTCAAAATTTGGAATGTTTCTGTGATTTTCTAGGGTTTTTCGAAGATATGTACAGGAAACTGAGAAACATGGATGCCCCCCAGTGTTAGATGGGAATATACAAGGGCATGTGCCATGCATTATAAATAGGAAGGTGAAATTGTGAAATTCTCCCCAACATCAGTTGGGGAATATAAAAAGGCAATCCCTTCACTGATTTATAAGAGGAGAAACAAGCAGATCAATTCTTGATAGGATAGGATCACAAGTAATCTCGGATGTAGGTGTGGAACTAGCCCTAGAGCCAAGTAAATGTACCCCCTAGATGTAAGATGCTTGTGAACAATGAACCCTCCCAAAGCACTAGAAGCTGGTTTTCACCAAGAGACCTATCCAAAGCACCACAATTACATGGTTTTCACATATGGATGACCTATTTTCTCTCTTTTTTTCACTTTTTTGATTTGTTTGTATTGTGATCCTTTTTTACTTTTTTGGTTGTTTTCTGATTTTAAGAGCCATGTTCAACCATAAAACCACTTGAGATACATGGAATTCATAGGTTCCTGGGGCTCATCTCCATTAGGATGAGCAAGCTTGTATGCTCCCAACCCATATTTGGCCACAATGGCATAAGGTCCTAACCAATAAGGTTCAAACTTTCCTTTCTTCTCTCTTTCCTCCCTTGTGTCGAACTGATTCTCTTTCATGAACAAGTCTCCAACCTTAAACTGATGAGGTATGATCCATTTTTTGTAGTTCTGTGAGACTTTATTTTTATAAACCTTGAGATGGTTAAGGGTGTGGATGCACTTTTCAACTAGGAGTTCTAATTCTGCCAACCTAGCCACTATATAATCCTCATCTTTTTCCAAATAATCCCTAAGAGATATCCTTAGGGAAGGAATCTCTATTTCTAATGGGATGATAGATTTTTTTCCAAACACTAGGGAGTAGGGTGTCACACTAGTAGGAGTGTGAATGGAGGTCCTATAATCCTAGAGGGCTGGGTGAATTTGCAAATGTCAGTTACGACCTGTCTTACTCACCATATTTTCCATGATCTGAACCAGTGTTTTGTTAGTGGCTTCAGCTTGCCCATTACCTTGATGGTAATATGGTGTGGACCTCTTTAATCTTATTTTTAAAATCAATGATAAAGATCTTTCACTGTCTTGTTCTTGAATGATTTATCATTGTCAATAACAATGGCCGAAGGAATGCCATATAGAAAAATAAGGTGATTCATGATGAACTTTGATATCTGAGCACCCGTAACATATGTCAATAGAATGACCTCCACCCACTTAATGAAATATTATTTAGACATGATGATGTGGGTATGACCTTCAGATTAGGTAGGGGTGAGCTTCCCTATTGAGTCTATTTCCCATTTAGAGAATGGTCATGGTGTTGTTATTAGCTGTAAAGGTTGTGAAGGTGCATGGATGAAATTTCAATAATTTTTACATATAACACATTTCCTTACATGGTTATAGTAGTTTGTCTCCATAGTAGGCTAGTAGTACCCTACCCTTAACAATTTCTTCGCTAGGACTAGTCCATTCGTATGGGTGCCACACACCCCTTTAGTACCTACTTGATCGCTTGGACTGACTCTACTACATATAGACAATCCAATAGATTCCCATCATAGCCACGACGATAGAGCATACCTCTTAGGAGGGTGTAATGGGATATTTGGTAGATAAGGCTTTGTTATTTGGATTAGGAGCTATCAGGAGGAAATGTACCACTTTGGAGGTAGTTAAAAATAGGGTCATACCATAGAGATTAGTGACCAACAACTTCACATGACAGGAACAATTATAGCATGTCGTATGCAGGTTGACATAGATTTTCAACAAAAAATGGCATATCATTATTTTCTGGTGGAATCCGCAACATAGAACCCACTATTGCCATTGCATCTGTAGATTGGTTTTGTGCCCTTGGAATTTTCTCAAAGTTGATGTGCACAAAGTATTCTTTCTGATTTTCCACCAACTTTTTATATGGGATGATTTTATCATCCTTGAACTTGTACTAATCGTTGACTTGTTTGATGATCTATTATGAGACGCCAATGACCTTAAGGTGGCGAATATTCCATTTTATAGGTAACTTCATCCCAGTGATGAGCACCTCATATTCTATAATTTTATTTGTGAAAGGAAAGACAGGATAGAAAGCTTGTGGTATGGGGTCTACTAAAGGAGTGATTAGCACTACACCTACCCCCAAACCATGGAAAGTGAATGATCCATCAAAGTGTACTTACCACATGTCAAATTCCTTAATATACATCAGTGACACGTCTCGCAAATCCTAACTTCTAGGCCCTATTCTAGGTAAAGGTGCTTTTGCTAATTGGTTGGCAAGAACTTGTCCTTTAACTGACTTCTGGTGTACATAATCAATGTCAAATTCATTCTACCTATAAGGGTGGGTTTTGACAAGGTCAACTTTGGATATAAGCCTGGTTTTATTATTCAATAGGTAATGACGAAGTTTTTGGAAGGTAAAAATGAAAACCAGACAATCTTTTTCAATTTGAGGATAGTTGAGCTAATAGAAAATTAGGGTACGGCTAAGATAGTACACAAATTTCTCTTTTTGGCTTAGGTCATATTGTGCGAGCAAAGAACCAATAGTAAATTGGGTAGCATAAATGTATATCAAAAGTGGCTAACCTGGAGTTGGAAGCATGAGGACATGTGGGTTGGCTAAGTATATTTTAAGCAAGGGAAAGGTTTGTTGTTGTTCTAGTCCCCAAATAAAGTCAACATATTTCTTAATCAGATGGGTGAATGAATGGAACTTGTCAGCAAGCTACAAAATGAAGTGGTGGATGGTTTGCATCTTTCCTTGCAAGCTGCATAGCTATTTGATATTATTGGGAGGAGGAATTTTAGTAATGGTGGTGACTTTTTTCAGGTATACCTCAATCCCTCTCCTTGATAAAATGAATCCTATCAACTTCCTTGATAATACTCCAAACACACATTTCTTTTAATTCAATCTAACCTTATATTCTTGGAGAAGTTAAAATATACACCTCAATACTTTTGGGTGGTATTCTCTTGTCTTGTATTTTCCTAGGATATCATCTACATAGTCCTCCATGATGTCATGTAGCATATCATGGAATATCACTATCGTTGCTTTTTAATAAGTTACACCAGAATTTTGAGGCCGAAGGGAATTACCTGATAACAGAGTGTTCCCCAAGGGGTTTTGAAGGTTTTATTATGTTGATGTTCTTCTACTATCTTGATTTGATTATATCCAGAAAATCCATCCATAAGAGATAACATTTCATATCCCTCAGTTGAATCGACAATCGTGTCAATATTTGGCAACGGGAAATCATCTTTTGGACATGCCTTGTTGATGTCTCTAAAATATGTGCAAATTATGATTCCAACGGGTTTCTTTTTTACTAGTACTACATTCGATATCCATTCTGAGTAGTCAATAGGTTTAATGAACCTTGCTACTAGCAATCTTTCTAATTCTTCTTTAACCAAAAGAGCCACGCGTGGGTGCATTTTACTTAGTTTCTGTTTGATGGGATTTGCGTCTGCATGCACAACTAAGTTGTGCACTACCAAAGTGGGATCCAAGCCTAGCATATCCTTATAAGACCATGTAAATATATCCACGAATTCTCTGAGAAGAAAGGTGAATGTCTTTTACTCTTGTGTTGAGAGCGAAGCTCCCAACTTGGATATCTTTGGGTCTTCTTTTGTTCCAATATTCACATCAATGGTTTCTTTAACCAACATTTTTGACATATCCTCCATACACGTAAGATTGGGAGGAAGGTTAAGATACATTTCCAAGGGCATCTCTACGAGATTTTCACCCTTATTGTGGTCACTTTTCTTGTCTGTTTATTTTTTTACTTGTTTGTTAGCTAGCGACTCAAAGATGTTTTCACTATGTGACTTGTACTTTTGCTTTTTCCAAGGCTTTTCTTTGGAACTTTTTCCCTCACTTTTTATCAAGTGTTGTTGACCATGAATCTCACCTTCCTCTCCAAAATATGTGTAGTTATATAATTCAATGTAAAAACCTTTCTTATGATCTCCAATTGGAATTGTGTCTCTAAGGCCCATGAATTTTGTGATAGCCTCATCATTCTCAAATATTTCCAATGGCACATGACGTTGTTGGTCCCAATCGACAAGGGAAGGGTAGAAAAGGTAAATTTTAGGTTTAGTGGGGGTTAGGGTAAGGACAGCGGTATCCATGAAATTCGTGGATGTAAGATCCTCATATTGGCTACAGTGGGAATTTGTGTCATTGTCTAAATAATCAGAGCTATCCTCATGCTTAGAATAGGTAGCGTCTTGATCATTAGGGTGGGCCCTCTATGGCTAAATGCCAGTACCATAGCACTCTGATTTTAAATGTGGAAGTGGGACTGGTGATGAGGTTCGTCAATCCTCTTCATTAATAATGTCAATCAAGGTTAGTGTCCGAAGGTTGTATGCATTAAGAGAAGAATATCTTGGAAATCATCTCCTTTAAACACAATCCAAACTTGCATAAAATAAATCACACATGCATAAATTTAAAGGCACACTTGCAGAAATGTAAACACACTTGCATAAAGGAGATCACACTTGCAAGAATATAAAGGTACACTTGCATAAAGGAAATCACACTTGCAAAAAATGTAAACACACTTGCATACAGGAAATTGCTGATTTGAAAATAAAGGAAGGAGGAAAATACACCTGCAGGTTCACAAAAGAAATTACATAACATAAAAAATAGAAATTTACAACAGAAGGAAAAACTACATAAATAAAGAAATAAACATTAACACATTGATCCATCTTCCTTGGAATGAGTGGCTAGCTCATTCCTTGGAAGAGGACTTAATTCATACTTTTAATCTAGAATTTACAAAATAACTTACTTCAAAAGATTGGAAAGAAAGAACAATTTTTTTTTTCTTGGGAGAAAAGAATTACAAATCTCAGTGTGGAAGGTTGCATTTATAATTCATGCATCCAACCAACTCCTTATTTTAGGAAATACAATCTGATCTTATATTTATTCTAATCCTAACAACTAAGATCTCCATCTCCACAAAATATGGAGAGAGATATATTATTGGAGTCAAATCTTATCTTGCTTAATTTACTCCGAAATCTTCTCCTTGCTTTTTGGTAACAATAATCATAATGATTTTATTCTCCTACATTATTGAAATTATTTTTTTCCTCAAAATATTATTTTTTCCAAATACCTTTCCTGGATTTTCCATTTGACTTTGTTGTTTTTGATTGTGGAAATTTTGACACTTGTCTGATACGCATTTTCCTCGGACTAAAGTTCGCTAAATTTTAGATTTCTCTTCATTGGTAAAATTTGTAGCAAATCTAAATTATTTTTTTGTTAAAAAATTTTCTACGAACAAAAACCTTTCTCATATTTTCCATTTGAATTTTTCTATTTTTGTTTATGAAACGTTTAGTGCTCGTCCGATACACTTTTCCTCGGAATGCAACTCACTAAAAGTTATATTTATCTTCATTGGTAAAACCTGTAGTAAATATGACTGAGGTTTTTGTTAAAAATATTTCTATGAACAAAAACCTCTCTCATATTTTCCATTTGACTTTTGTGTTTACTTTTATGGAACTTTTAATGCTCGTCTAATACACTTTTCCTCGGACTATAGCTCACTGAAAGTTAGATTTCTCTTCATTGGAAAAACCTATGAAAATATAAATGAGGTTTTTGTTAAACACATTTCTATGAACAAAAACCTCTCTCATATTTCCCATTGGATTCTCTGATTTTTCACAATTCCCATTTTATGCAAGTTTCAAAACTAAAACTGTCATTCCTTTGATGCAAGTTCTGGAACTAAAGTTGTCATTCCTTTTATGCAAGTTCCGAAACTAAATCTATAAGTTCTATAAATAAATCTTCTTTTTCCATGAATTTCAAGTTCCAGAACTAACTTTCATTCTATACCTTGCAGTTTTGTCCACTGTTTTAATTGCTTGAAAATATAAATATACGAATTACAAGTTCCGGAACTAAATGTTATTCGATTGATGAAAGTTCCAGAACTAAATCTGGAAGTTCTAGAACTAAATCTGCAAGTTCTGGAACTAAATATATGAGTTTCAGAACTAAATCTATGAGTTCTGGAACTAAACCTATGAGTTTTGGAACTAAACCTACGAGTTCTAGAATTAAACCTGTGAGTTATGGAACTAAATCTGCGAGTTCCGGAGCTAACTTAAAACAAATATAACTTTTGCATGCGATCTCAGATTGAGATGATTCTTTTTTTGAACTTGCATAATTTTTTGAGAGAAATATGAATATGAAATCATATTTGAGTTTAAATGTATTATTCATGATCAATTCCACTTTTCCCAAAACTAGCATTACCTTTCCTTTATGGCCTGAATACACAAGACTTTGCATATTTTCCCAAATAATCAATAGGATTAATCAAGAAAATAGATAAAAAAATATTTCTAAAGAATAATCAAGATATATATCCTATATTCTATCTTAAGAAAACTATAAGTTCCAAGATTATATTTAAATCCACTTTCAAAGGTAACTTGGAAGGACAAAATAATGGTAATTTATGGCCAATTTATGGCCTCATCAACTAGCTTCCTTGGTCCTTGCTTGTATTTTCCACATCCTAGGCCTTTTAATCCCATATATTACATCATCCTACTAGACTTCTCATATCCATAGATTTTATAGCAGGTAGGCTGAGTGTCCTTTGGGACCCAATTTGTAGGTGGGTCCAACAATTTCTCCTCTGCACGTAATCCCCCAGGTAAGAATTCTCTGATAGTTCATTAATTTCTAGGTCACTTGAAGTGATAGTTGGGCCTTCCTCTTGTTTTTGGTGATGAAGATAAGTCTAAAAATAGGAGAGCTTATTTCACATTGTATTCTCCATAACCATATTCCATAATTTTCATCTCCCATGAATCGAAGGTAAAAATAGATGTAGAAGCCTCTCGAGCACAAATGTTGAGGGATTTTGAATCAACTGGTGATTCAATAGATTCTGATTAAATGGGGAAAAATATATCAGCGGAAGGACATGCATATGTACCCTTATGCACAAAGTTGTTAAGATCTCTGCAGTGAGCGAAGTGTTCTAGATCTCCTTGTATTGTAATAGTGTATCCCTTATGTTTTAACTTGATGAACTGATGGAATGTTAACAGTATGGCCTACATGGCATGAATCCATGGGTGGCCAAGAAACATATTATATGGAAGTTCTAAGTTTAAGATGTAAAACTTTGTATGGTGACAAGTTGGTCCTAAGTCCATCGACAATGTGATTGTTCCAGTTGACTCCCGCTCTAACTTGTCATAAGTGGTTATGGTAATGATATGGGACTCTAGATCTTCTTATGTATGTCCATGTTGTTTGATTAATTGTAATTTCCATATATTCAATCCCTACCCATTGTCCATAAACACCTATTTTATCTTTTGGCGGGTAGTAAATACCTCTATATACAAGAGAATATTTTGTGTGTGATCTTCGTTGGTGATTTCCTTATGGTTAAATGAGATGTGCTTAGTCGGTGCAATGATTACCACCACAGCTTGTAAATGTGAAGGGTATACTTCTATTGGCACTCCTAACCCATGGAGAGTTTTGTATAGGATGTCATTAAGTACATTTGATATTTTAAGAAGATCCAAGATCTAAATCTTGGCAGATGTCTTCTCAAGTTGTTCTAAGATGTTGTACTAACCATCCTGAGGGGTAGACAGATATGGTTATGGGATCATGAGACCAAGCATGTCTTGTTACTGCAGCGTAATATTTTCCCTTGATCCTAATGGTGTTCATATGTTCATTAGAAGAGTGGACATATCCAAGGAGTCATTCATAATGATTATTGTCACTTTTGGTGTGTAGATAGTTTGCAACTTTTTAGCTTTGGGATGAATCTCCTTGATCTAGATTTTTCTCATTTGATTTACCATGCTTAGGGAATTGTTCTTTAAATATCCCCATATTTTCATTTGGCATTTTATTTTTCTCTGGTGTGTCAACTTCTATCTCTCCGTTGTTTATGAGATCTTAGATGTAGTGGTGAAGTTTTAGGCACTTTTCTGTCTTGTGTCCCTTTACACGATGAAAATTTTAATATTCATGCTCTTTATACTATGATGATTTAGGAGCATTGTTATCAAAGGGTTACGTTGTAGGATAAGTCACCAAGTAGACTGCATCCGATTTTTTCAATATCACAGACAAAGACTCATTAAGAGGAGTGAACGTTCTATGATTTTTTGGTGGTTGAATTGGTCCTTTGGTTAGTTTAAAAGTTTGACCAACTTGAACTATTTGTACTTGTTTGGAATCTTTGATTCCATCTCCCACCACTTTCTTGATTTTGTTAAAAACCTTTGGCTTTTCTATTGGTTTGGCCGTTTGATTATCTTTTGATGATGATTTGATTGTTCCTTTTACAATGAGGGAATTTTCTATCTGTATGCCCTTTTTGATAACCTCTTTAAAGGTATGGACACAATACATTTTTAAATGAAAAGAAATGTACGGATTTATATTGGGTACAAAGATGCTCACAAGCTGTCTTTTGGGAAATGCGCAATGGAAGCGGCTAGATACCCCCCGCCATCTTTGTAAGAAGCCCGTGAATGTTTCATTAGGATGTTGTTTAGTACTACACAAGTCTGCCATAGTTATGTCACTTTCTATGTTGTATGAGAAATTTCAGATAAACCTCTCTGCTAGTTCAGGCCATGTGAAGATAGACCCACGAGGTAAGCGAGTGAACCATTTTAAGGCTTGTCCCCTAGACTCTTTTTGAAAGAGTTGAATGAAATTTTTGCTATATGCCACTTCTTGGCGAGCCATGTAAAAATCTTTCACATGATCTCACAGGTCACCTTTCCCTCTATACTTGTCAAATTTTGGCATGTCAAACTTCTTAGGAAAGGGTTGAAGTGTAATAGATTTATTGAATGGATGGGGGCATAAATATTCGTATTGGTAATTTTTTCTATACCTAACATTATTGTCTTGAAGGATTGTAATCGTTTCCTTCATGGATTGTTTTTTCTTATGTAAGTAATTTCTCCTTAGTAGGAGAAGCAGGAAGATATACGTGATAGTATTTAATATTTTCTTCTTCTTGGTTTTCTATGGGAATTTCACTAGTTTTGACCGTAGGCTTCTTCTTATGCACATTTTTTTTTGTTTCCTTATGTACAAGATATGTTAGTAAAGCTAATTGTCGACTGAGGTTTTGGATTTTTTGTTGAATAGTGACTTCTTCCTCAGGATTTTCTTCTTCTTCTTCGTTGTGTGGAGGTTATTCCATATTTTCATGTTCTAGTCTAATTCTGCGTGGCATCTTGATGAAGGACATTTTTTAACCCACCATATTATGATTTCCTACGTTGAACATGGAAGCGTACTTATGTATTAGGATGTCTTCCATATTAGTGAGAGGTTTTTCTTCCTCATTAACTTAATTTTTGGGTGGGATTGTCTCATGTTTTGTAGGCATTCTAGCTCCTAATTCCACCACTCTTGTTAACACCCAATATTTGTTTCTAAAAAGGAATTCATCTAATAAGGTGGGGTAAAAATCAAACTCCGTGCATGGTGACCCTAACTCATCACCACTATGATCTACCATCTCCTCCACTTATTTCTCAATGGAGAATAGAGGCCCAAGATCATGACCAATAAACGGATTTGACCCTTGGTTGTTTGAGGTTTCCCAAGTTTTTTCTTGTTTCATTTCTGTAGACACCTAAAATATGCTTACACTTAGAATTTCCTCCAATTCAACTAATTGACGAAACTTTGTCAATTAGTTACTCTTCGCTCCATTCTCGGATGCCCATTCACGACACTCATTCGGATGTATTCCTCCTATAATCAACTAATTGGGCTAATATCCCTCTTATTAGCTAAACATTCCTCCTTTCGACCATTCAAAACCTCCTTAGTTCTCTCTGAACCACTTCTGCAAGCTTTGTAGGATATCTATTAGTCAAAAATGATTAACTAGACCCCTCCCAACTCTCAATGAGTCTCTAATCACTTGCTAATCAAGTTTAACTAGCCTCAACCTAGTTTATCTAGCCTAAAGCATGTTTATCAACTCCTAATCATAAATTGCTTTTTGACTTGCCTTTAGTCACACATCCACCCAAATTTCAAACACTTCCAAACCAAAAACTATAAATACAAGCCTAAGTTTTTCCTTTCAAATGGTTCTTCTCTCTCACATTTGGAGATCTTGGCATTAGACATCATTTGCATTAGCCAAGCTAATAAGACATTTTATCTTGGCTATCCTCCATTGTTCAAGCTCCTCCATCTTCCATCCATAATTTCATGCTAGGTTAGTATGAGGGTATCTAAAATTGGACTTGTATCCATTTTAGAGAGACCTCTTCACCCCCATTGAAGAAAACAACAAATCTAATTTGATTTCTCATAGGTTTAACTAGGTTCAATTTATGTTTTAAGTAATCATAGAGTAGCTAGAGATAAAATGATACTTTTTAAGTTTAATTCATTATTGTAGAAGTTATCTTGTTTAGCACTCATTTTTATGTTTATGATAGGTTTAGTTAGATCATGGAATTACATAGTTTTTTATTTATTAACATAGCTAATCTTCTCATGTATACATTTGGCACGCCCAGTGGGACCCTTAGTCCATCCTCCATTAATGAAGTCATTTTGAAGCTTTTATTTCAATTTCTAACCTTTTACATGTTTTTTGTAGAGTTAAATGTTTTACCTTAGGATTTTAAGCTAGGTTTTATGCAGTTAACCTTCATTTTCATGCCAATTTGTTGGGTTTATGTTAGAAATTGCATTTAATGGATAATTTCTAACCTGTTGACATTTTTAGAGTTTCATTTTCCGTGTTGTTTAGTGGTTTTTTTGGCATGCGTGTAGGTACCCAAATCAGAGCCCATGCATATGATAGAAAGTGCACATGCCTAGACTAGTAGGCACACATGTCTAAATCAACACATATACAGCTTTCTGGACATGCAGGAACCTCTGGAATTTTAACCCTCTGTCAAAAATTTTACCAGGTGCGCACACACCCTGATCAGAGTGTGTACATATCTCTACCCACACAGGCACCTGACTGACTAACATTTTTATCATATGCACGCATACACCATTACCCATGCACATACACCCTAAAAGGTGCGTATGCATCTCTGTTTGATCCATAATTTTTCTTGGTTTTCTAACTTTTTCACAGGGTTCTAACAATGGTTTACAGGTTTCTTTTCATGTTTTTCATACTATCTTAGTTAAAGTGCTTGCATTCTTGTGTATGAACGTTTGAAACATGTATCCTCTTCCCTCACACATTTCTAGGTGATCTTGGGAATCAAAAACGTTTCACTACCTTCTTCATACTTGCAAAAACGATTCAATGAGATTTCAAAGTTGGTTAAAAGAAACTTCCTTTTCACAATTTACTTAAGTATTTTCCATTTCTTACAAAATTTGAGTGAGATACCTTTTTTGTATGCTCTTTCCTTTCATCTTAGGATGATCTAGTAAATCAAAAACAACATCTTGTCTTCTTTATATAACGTATTGGAAAATTACTAATCTTGGTGTATAGGACCAAAATCATGTATCAAAGAATCAAAATGAAAACCACGCTAACGTGATTGATGTAGGTTGAAAAAGGTGTGCAAAACTTCATTAAATCTAAAAAATAAAAAACACACCACATTCATCAAACTATATATGCAGGTTCGGAAAAGGGTACATCCCTATCTGCTTAACTAGAATGTAATCCCTTTCACATAACACCTTAAGCTATAACAATGGGGGTCGTTCTAGGAACCTGAAAGCAGTCCACCACTGAGTAACCCCGTGGACGAAAAAGGAAGTGCTCCAACTTACCCACTTGACTAGTTTTTACATTGCCAGTTAGAGTCAAAGTTTTTTGTATCGCGACCCCAGTGACAGTACAACTGAATGCACTAGTTTCTCATTGTATCAAAAGGGGGTAAAGTAAAGTCGAGATACTCTGAAACTAGTCAGTGTGACTTTTTGGGTAAATCAAGCTCACATTTAGACAACTTGTGACACCTATTTGAGTGACCTTTTTTAGGAAAGCCATATCTTCTTGGAGCCCAGTGTTTCTAGTCCATTGTCATGTCTTGTCTAGCCTTCACGAAGTGGCGACTTACTTGGACTCTAAACCTTGTTTTTAGAATAAGGAAAAGAATCTATCTAAGTTTGATCTAAGTTTCATTCATCACAAAATTTACAATGTATCACTTAAATTAGTTTCTTTCTCACCTTAGGACGAGGTGAAACTCTACCCAAGTGAGGCTTATTTTATCTCCACCTCATTTGGTCTATACCCTTGTGTTCTTGTTGCCCATTTGGGAAAAAAAGGAGGAATATTTTTTTATTTTTATCATAAACAATGTTCTCCACTTTTTTTATCCATGTACGCCCATCCATGTTTCCATATGGGTTGTTAAATGTCTAAAGTGTGTGAGTACCTTTTCACGTATTTGATAGTCCTTTGATCTTGATTTCAATATATTCTTCATAGTTAGGATTGGTTCATCATTTGATCCCCTTTGACGTGTTACCTTGACGGTATTATCTCGACACAATTAAGAAACTTATGTCATGTTTCTCGTAAACATGAACTAAGTGTCCACATTGTGGCGTTACATTACGCACATTTTAGCACATCCTTAGTATACTTTGACTTGGTTTAATTTTGAACATTGTTCCAAATCTTGACGGGTTTCGCTTACTTTATTTTGCATGGTTTTAATACCACTTTGAAATTAATATCTCGCTTCTCCGCGACATTTGATAGACATGTAAAATTGGTGTGGTTGCGTGGCTTATATTTGTAATCCTTGCCCTTTGACGTTTAGGCCTTGCTTGACTCTAAAATAGTCATACTATCCTTTGAGTGAGACTCGCATTTACCCTTTGTTAATATTTACGCCTTGTTCATTTAGAGATTGATGTAAGTATTGACATTGTTTTGGTCATCTTTGCATCAAACTATCATTTTGCACACACTTTATACATACGGAGTATTTCCTTATTGTTTGGTTTTGTGTTTCACGCTTGCATGATTGTTCCTTGTGATCATTCATCTAGAAAAAAAAAATTCTAGGACAATCCTTTTTTATCTCATCAAGATTACATCATCACAATGTCTATTTTCCTTATACCTTCTTTGGAAAATCATGCACACATCTCTGTACTAACGAAATGTTTAGTTGGTTACCATTATGCTACCCGAATCAACACAGAGCCTTCTTCACTTTGAAGAAGTTTTATCACACTATCTAGGTATAGGCATTTCTACCTTAATGACGCCAACAATGACTAACTATCTCG
This sequence comes from Taxus chinensis, assembly GCA_019776745.2. Taxonomy (NCBI): domain Eukaryota; kingdom Viridiplantae; phylum Streptophyta; class Pinopsida; order Cupressales; family Taxaceae; genus Taxus; species Taxus chinensis. The sequence goes on along the minus strand of CM034155.1, from coordinate 465,709,319 downwards.
TGGTTCCTCAGGTCTACAATAATAGGGAACCTAGGTTTAGGTATTCACATCAAAATATACCCATCATGACTAAACCTAATTTGGTTCTTTGCACTAGAGGACTCGATTGGCCACCCTGTTCCTCACCATCCTATCATCATTGATGGTATGGTTTGGATGCTTCTGATCCAAATTATTATTTAGGTTCCCCCCACTCTTCTTATGATTCATATCCAAACTACCATTTGGATTCACACTCTTCTTCTGAAGATTCAAATCCCAACTGTAATTCAGATACCCATAGATCAAATCTTGAATCATGCTCCTTCCTTCCTTCATAGGAAATTTATTCCAAATCACCTTAGTGATGTCTTCCTCTTTTAAATACTTGTGTGACTCCAAGTTCCTTCGATCGAAGATCTGATTCGGTTCTTAAGTCGTGGTCCTCCCTTCCTTCGCAGGACCACCTTTTTCAGTTGCCTCAAAAACCTCTTCCTACGTTGAAGAGTTCCATGACTCCAATTCCCTTTAGTCAATCATCCAATTTGACTCCTGCATTGCAACTTAATAGATGGCTATAGGATTCTACTTTTCGACCTACATTACATCGTCTTCTATAAAAATGACCTAGGTCTCAATCCAAATCATCTGTTCATGAGACGCCTAATTCCAAATCTACATTATCTCTTGATTCATATTCTACTATCAAACCAAATCCAATCCCCCTTCAGCCCTTGAGCCCTATCAACCATATCGTACCATTTCCTCATCCATCTTCTAAAGATCAATGTCTGCAACCATATCGAACCATTAGAAAGAAACAATGTGCTAAGATATATCTTTAAAGCACTATCAAACTTATTTGTAGGATAAATAAGGTCAATACTTCCCCTTGTTTGCTTCATCAAACACCTTGTCAGACCCTTTTCTTCTAGTCAACCTCCTATGGTCGAAAAACAAAAACCTCTACTGATTGATTTCTCTCAGAATTAAGGAACAATCAGACTACCCGAATATATTCCTCTAGAGGATTGCAAACAAGGATTATTTCTGGAACTCTATACACTCATGTATTAGGGAGAATAATTTGATTCCTTTTTTCAAAACATAAAGGAGGTTCTTAAGGTCATGGAACTTGATTCTTCTTCTAGCATTCCATCTTCACCTTCTTATAAACATAATGATATTTCGGGGTGTAGCATTGATCTGTGGCCTATATTCTCATTAGAAAATCATTCCTTATATATCATCATTCCTCAAAAAAAATATTTCCTTGGGTCACCATTGAATAGCCCATCGTCCCCTTCTATCCTGGAGCCACCCCCGAGTAGCCCTCAATTTTCTACTTGTGGGTCACTGTATGTACCCAAAATTGTAAGGTACTGTACTGCCAGAAAAATGTGACACGTACGCCAATGATGATACAGGTCTCCTCACAAGGTGTTCGGGTTCCAGAAAATCTCTCCGAGTGTGCATTAACATCCCGCATGCCCCACTTAGCCCCCACGTGCTTTATTTTTCCCTTTTCCCCTCTTTTCTTGGCCTTTTTCTCTTTAGTGATGAAACCGCCGCCCTGCCTGGGGTGGCGGTCCTCGTGACCGCCACCTTGCTCAGGGCGGCAGTACTTTACACATTTTCTAGAAATCTCTTTTAAAATTACTCACGTAAATTCAATGTTTTACCATCTTTCTTTCACCGCCATAAGCTTGCATTTATGATTCTAGTTCCCTGGAATAGTGTTTTTGCCATTGTTTATAGTTTAAGAGTTCTATTTGGCTTTTACCTTGGGTAAATGAAAATGCTATAAATAGTTGGCTTGTGCTCAAGAAAATAGCCCCTCAAAATTTACCTCTTATTTCTCTTTGCAATAGATTTAGTTTTCATTTTGCTTAGAGTTCTTAGTTTCTTTCATTGCATGTTTAGTTAGCATTGTTTTAATGTTAGTAAGCCACATATCATCTTGTGTAAGCACTGCTATTATTTCATCCAATCCATTGGAGTAGAATAGCTTAGGAAGCCATTAAAGCTGCAAGTTTTGTTCTCAAACATGATAGTTTCAGGTTCTGGATGCTTTATGTTGCATGACTCGTAATAGATCCCGCTAGGAATTACATAAGCCAAGCTCTGTACTCTTGCGCTATCCCTCTCCTACTCGCATTGTATTCAGTCTTTGTCTTGAGCTACCTTTGTCCCAATATCTACTTCTGTTGATGCTAGCATTACACGCTTTTCTGGATCCATGTGAACACGAAGGAATAAGGGAGATCAAACTGAGGGGACAAGATCACACACACCATTGGATTCGCCACTGTTCTGTAGAATCCAGGTTCTAGATTTCAAAGTTCTAGTTAGAATCATATCAAATAGAGTAGTTAATTGTTTTATTTCAGTTAATTCTACTCTTGATATTTCTAGGGAAGCTGTGGGGATTGATAGCTTCTGAGAAACTATGATTCATTCCTCACTTCTGAGTTAGGATCGAGAGTCTTGCAAGTAGAGTAGATAAGCTATTTTATTGTTTAGAATAGATCTACAAATTACATAGACAGATAGCTACACTTGGTTATTTTGTTTATTTTAAATTATTGTTTTAGCTATCAATTCTAGATATTTTTAAATAGCTACTTTCTTAAATTTGTAAATTTCATCAAAAAAACACAAAAAAATAGGGGAATTCATATATGCTATAGATATAATTCACATAGTTAAATTTCATTTTATTGTAGTTCGTTTTGCATTATTTCTTTTTTGCATGATAATTACGGGACCTAGAGAGCCCAGGAAATAAGTATTCGAGCCAATCGTGCCTCATCCCCAATCTCATCATAGTGATAACTGATATAGATCAAAATATTAGGATCGAAGTCTTCTGAACAAAGGTAAGCTTGCAAACAAATCAATTCCCAGTTGAGAAAATTAACCATATAAGATGACTAAGCGCACACGTTTTTAGTCGAATCAACTGAACTACATATTACCCTAGGTAACATCCATATGATTGTAGAAGGGTTTGAAAGAGAACAAACCTTTGGTTCTGATCCTTTGGTCCCACAACCAGATGTAGAAGATACTTTTCTAGATATAGATACTAGCCTAAGAATCTAGGTTCCGTGAACACCTATAAGATATTCTGAGAAAATCACATAATTATTGATCCTAAATATAGAAGCTGAGAAAGCATACGATTACTGGATACTAAGGATTAGGACTTGATTTAATGCATAACCGTAACAGGTCCACAACAACTAAGGATCTACGGTTCTAACCCACAAATCCCGCAACCCAACAAACCCATAGAAGAATTAGACATAGACACTAGCCTACACACACTAGTATTCTAGTTTACCTCATTTCCACCCATCATCATCGAACAATTATCCTTACTAGACACAACAGACTAACAAAGCTAGAGAGTTTTGGACTAAGCCAAAGAATTACCCATAGAGTCGATTATATTTACCATCCATTCATTTCATGACCCTGTCCAGAGACGTACACGAAAGCTATCCCGGGAACATTTTCCATGCATTCCACAACCCATAGATTGAATCACGCCAGAGCTCGATATTGATTAGAGCCTTCGAGCAGTCATCCTTGCCGATCGATCTATCACACCAGTTCAGGTTAGGAGCACCTTCTTTTCCTTAGATTTGCAAATTCCAGTACTTACGTATTGAAGACATTAGATTTCCTAACTAGTTTATCTACATCCCATATATATTCCATCCCCACATGGCTATCTCGGCATGACCTCGGGAGGTCAGGTGCGATGAAGAGTTACTTGTAGATTCCCACGCTTGCATGTCCCTTTTCCATCATACAAAATTTGGTGAACCTGACGTGAAACAAACAACTGTTTCATCTTCTGTACCTCATTAGCCTTCACATCAGCTTCACTAAAAAATTTGGTGAACTTGACATGAAACTTACAATTGTTTCACCTTCTATACCTCATTAGCCTTCACATCAGCTTCACCTACAAAAATTGGTGAACCTGACGTAAACTTTCTTACTTTCTAGTTTGGAGTCATATTGTTACATGTCCTTCCAAGTTAGTATACTTTTCATCTTTTCTACCTCATTATCTTTCACCATCACCTTCACTCCCTCCCATTATTATACGGGTATTCATATACCCCCCGAAAATGTTGAGATTCAATGCATATGGCAGACCCCTCTTGGGTCTTGAGGCATACTACGCCCAACAAAATAGGAAATCATCACCCTCACTCTCAGTATGGGGTGAAAACTACTCAACTAACCAGTTGTCAACACAAACTCTGAGAATCAGATATAACTCATCATTTCAAACTGAGGAGTTACATCAGCTCGCTCAAAACGCAACAAACAGAGCCTTCAGGCTCGAACCAATATGACGTTTCACCAGAGAATCTGGTTCATCTCCTCAGATGCTACTTAGACCACAAATTAGTAGGACAATCAGACTCATACCGAGGTTTAGACGATGAATATTCGGTACGTTATGCCAGGAACGACCAACGTTCTCGAAGTATGTATCCACCTATAGGAGGTTTACAAACACAACCCGAGGTCTCTTTTCAAGAAAATACCTCTATGCCACTGCATATAGGAAATACCCTCGAAGAAACTTGGCAAGATAGTGATCAGTTCATAGTGGGGTATCATGTGCCTATACAAAACCATGGTATACAAGAAACGCCACTACGGAAAAACACCGTGACTTCACCAAATGAAGTCATTTCAACTCTAGTAGAAAAGGTTAGAGGATTAGAACTTGCCTAAGCAAGTCAAAATTCACAATTCATGCAACTAGGAAGTTCCAATCCTCCACACCATCCTAGCCAAGTAGATCTCCTCACAAGAGTAGGCACGTTAGGCATGACTCCTCAGTATTCACAATAAACGCTAACTAGACCCACCATCTCTAACACTGTTCCTCCCGGTCTAGTACAGAACAATCCATTCCTGGACAGTACCCCGTCATACTTAAACATGTACTCCAAATCACCACAAGGGGATATGTTCTCCTCTCTTGGCATGTTTTCTCAAACACAGGGGCTTCCTTATGCCCTTGCCAATGCATACACTATGCCATATCAACAACCCATTCCACCGCCGTTCCCTCAACAGGCACCATCAATGGTCGAAACATATGCGATAGGGACTTACTCAGAATATTTGAAAGAGCCCTTGGATTTCACCATACTAAGCATCATGCTTCCAAGACCTCTCCCCCGATTTGCCCAAATACAAAGGTGAGGGAGATCCAAATGCACATATCAAAGCTTACGCTACGGCCATTCGAGAACTACTCCCATGGGATGGGGTTGTTGCTAAAATATTCCCAAAAACCTTGGAAGGCATCGCTCTCGATTGGTATTATAGAATACCTGAGGCTTCCATACATTCATTCAAATAACTCGTGTCAGAGTTCATCAAGGCCTTCGACATGAACAAATTATTAAGAACAGGAATCAGGGAGTTCTTACACATCAAACAAGAACACAACGAATCTTTCGCCCATTTCATCCAAAGGTGGCGTACAGTTCTTTATTCTTCGGAAAGTGCTCCAAACATGGATCAAATGGAACTATGTGATTTATTCCTTCATTCTCTTAGCAGAGAAGTGAAGGAAGAAGTCCAGAAGTTCCCATTAAGAACTTATGATGAAGTACTTGAGAGCGCTCTTCGAATAGATCAAGCGGCAATTGATAATGGTTGCAAAACATATGGATCAAATGGGAGGTTAATCGCCCCCAACCAAAACACCACAACTTATCCTACTACCATGAGCGTCAATCAAGGACCTAAAATCCTTAACAAAAATTGGGGTGTAACAACAAATGGAGTAACCAACCAGCCTAAAAAGGTAAATGTTGTCAATACTCCATCACAAATAAACAACCAACGAAATAACAACTTTACCCCAACAATCAAATGCAGTGGATTTTAATCATCCACAACAACAACAACAACAACAACAATGAAAACAACAACAACAGTCCCATACAAGGTCCAAGCCAAAATTCAACTAGGTACCAAAACCAAGAATTCAAACCAAAGACAACAAACACAAAATTTTAATAGACAACGGTTTGATCAAAATTTTGGGCCACAATACACATCAAACCAACAAACTAGGAATTACAATCCTAATTCGTATTGTGGTTTCCACAAAATTCAGGGCCATGACACTAGAACGTGCCGTGACTACAATAAATTCATACAACGCTTGCCAGATGAACAAAGACAACTTTTCATGGATATGTTCTTGGCAGATCCTACGTCACCAACATCAAATACTTTTTCAGGGGCAGTTTCTCCTCAAAAACGCACCCCTGAAGATATTTAATGATCCACTCCCCAAATCACGATAACAACAGGCTAATATCTAACTAGGATGAACAAGGGTGTAATGACAGGAAACAATGATCATGAAGCCTCGACCTCGCTAAATCCATTAGTTGCGCCACAACTAGGAAGTCAACCACGACCTAAGGTAGTCAGTTTAGTGGAGTTAGACGCTGAACTACCCATCAAAGCTATAACAAGGATGCGAGAGTATTTCTCTCAGCCAAGTCCAAGCCACCTGCCAGAGGCAGATGACATCCAACAAGTCGTAGTAAAACCTGTGGGTGCCTATGATTTGATTAACGACCTAACAAAAACCTTCTCACACATTTCATTCTTAGACTTACTAAAGAACTCTCCTGCTCACAGGGCTGCTCTTTTAGAAGCATTAGGTTTAGGTCATTTAATTAACATCACTCCACCTCCTGAAACATAGGTAAATCATGTGGACTTTGATGTTCATCCTCCAGGGCAGGCAGATAGGGATGTCGAATTCATATTCGAGATAAACAAAATGCCGACAGATGTTGAGATCACACGTCGAGGTGATCTAGCCTTACATTTGCAAGTATGGGTTTATAACAACTATGTAAAGCATGTAATGATAGACAATGGGGAAGAGGTTAACATAGTCCCCTTCTCTTTCCTTCAAAAGTTAGGGTATGGAGAAACCAATTGTTCCACAACTCGAAATACACTAAGGGGCTATGATAGCCTTAAAGCCACCTCGGTTGGAACTATAATATTACCAGGTCACCTTAGGACCCAAAACCATCTTGACTGAGTTTTATATTATAGATCAGGAAACTAACTATAATATGATCCTCGGCCGACCATGGATACACCGCATGAAGGCAATCCCTTCTACACTATTTCAAGAAGTAAGGTTTTTACATTTAGGAAAGATATTCATGGCCAAAGGTGATCCAAAACCATTTGATGTACACCTAGCTGACTTAAAGAAAATACCAGGCGTGCACTCGGAGTTTGAACTCCCAAAAAACCAACTTAATAAACCTACTGATGCAAAACCAAAAGAAAAGTTGGTACCTACGACAGATCTTAAAACTATGAGCCTAGCCAAAGCAACCCCAACCCCCAAAGATGAGGCTAACACTATAGAAATAGTATCATTAGGAACTACTGCAAAAATCATTGAATTGCTAGAAAATGATCTACCAATATTCTTACCATTCGATTCAGTAGGCATAGGGTATTCCCTAGGCATTGGCTCTCTTCCAGCAGAGGATCTCTATGCATGGTGGAAGTAGAATATGCAAACACAACAGATATCCCAACATCTATATTCCTAGTCAAATATTGGACACTCCATTTTGATGGAGCTAGATGCCATTACGGAGTGAGGGCAGGTGTAATCTTTACTTCCCCTGAAGGAAAAGTCTTACCTTTTGCCTTTAAACTAAATTTTGAGTGCACAAACAATGGCACTGAGTACGAAGCCCTCCTCCTTGGCCTCATCTTAGCTAAGAGAATTGGTGTTGATAACATCAGAGTCTTAGGAGACTCACAATTAGTAGCAAACCAAGTCTCTGAGATATATGAAACCAAAGCCGAGCACTTACAACTTTACAAAAAAGCTGTATTAGATTTAAGCAAGGAGTTTGACTTCATATCAATTGAAGCAATCCCGCGAGAGAAAAATCTTCTCGCCAATTCAATAGCAACTTCAGCATCACGTTTTACTCCAAGCAATGAGTTAGAGGATACCCATTTCATGGTATCCCTTCGTGATGAACCATTGATAAAAACAATGACGAATTCTCTTTTAAAACGGAAATGAATCTACTATCCTAGACCATGTTGATAGTGATATGGCCACTCTGAATTACTTAAACACCTATGCGGCACTACATCTCTCCTATCATATGATAGATTTGTCCTTAATCCCACATTCGTCTTCCTACTTCAGAAATCCCATGATGGATCTTCCCTCACAAATGGAACCTAGCATATGCACAGTAGAAAATGGGGATGATTTGGATTTACCTCCAGCGCCACCTGAGTTTGAAGAGGGTAACGCCTCTTTGATCGAAGAAACAATTGATATTAACATCGGAACAGAAGATGAACCAAGGATATTGAAACTAGGATCCTCGTTAACCCCAGAGGAAGTAGAAATACACACTCGGATCCTCAAAGAACATTAGAAGGCATTTGCATTTAATTATAAGGAAATGACAGGAGTTGCACCCCACATTGTGGTGCACAACCTTGTCACTAAATCTGATGCAAAGCCAGTTAAACAAAAATCGAGACCCATGAAACCCAAGGTAGCTCTCATGGTAAAAGAGGAGGTAATAAAACTCCTCCAAGTAGGATTCATCAAGCCAGTCGATTACTCCCAATGGGTATCTAATATCGTTCCCGTTCTCAAGAAGAATGGGAAGATACGCATCTGCATAGATTTCCGAGACATCAACAAAGCGTGTCCTAAAGATGACTTCCCGTTGCCATCCATTGATGTCATTGTTGATGCAACAGCTGGGTTTGAACTTTTGTCTCTCATGGATGGATTCTTGGGATACAATCAAATCAAAATATCTGAACAAGATCAAGCTAAAACCACATTTATAACTCCTTGGGGAACCTATTGCTACGCTGTTATGCCATTCGGTCTCAAGAATGCTGGTGCTACATATCAGCGAGCTATGACATATATATTCCACGATCTAATTCATAAAATCATGGAATCCTACGTAGATGACTTGTTGGCTAAGGCCAAGAAGCGTTGTGACCATCCGGAAGTACTCCGTGTCATCCTCTCACGTCTGATAGAATACGGAGTCACGCTAAATCTAGAAAAATGCGTCTTTGGTGTAACAGGAGGGAAGCTCCTAGGTTACATCATATCGTCACGAGGGATAGATGTTGACCCAACCAAAATTCGGGCTGTCCTCGAAATGGTTCCACCTTCGGATGAATCTGGAATCAGGTCATTTCTCAGAAAGCTGGGTGCAATCCGAAGATTCATCCCGGACTTAAGTTTCGCCATTCATCCAATCAACAATTTACTCAAGAAAGACTATAGCATTGATTGGACTGAAGATTGCAATGAAGCTTTCAATGCAGTTAAGCGCTTCTTGTTGTCACCACCTACGCTAATGCCACCTAAACTAGATCCGCCCGTTAATTTTATACTCACGAGCTACCAATGTCTCGCTAGCCTACATGCTGGCTCAAGAAGACGATGACAAGAGAGAACGCGTGATTTATTTCATTAGCCAAACGTTGCTCGACTATGAAACATGTTATACACAAGCAGAACAAGAATGCCTCGCCATAGTCTTTGCAACCAAATGCTTAAGACACTATATGCTGAATCAAGAAACAAGGGTCATGGTAAAAACGGACCATTTACAAACTTTTCTCACACAAGGGTCCTTATCTAAGAAAGCTGGACGTTTTATAACCCTAATGGGAGAATTCAAATTAACATTTGTAAACCAGAAATCAGTTAAGGGACAAATCATCGTAGATTGGTTAGCTGATAACCCATTAGATGGAGGCAATCTAGTAGATCTAGATTTTCCAGATGAGTGCGTATACTACATCGAAACCCGACCTTCTATCTCTGAGTGTCCCTGGTACACTGATATCATTAATTATATCATGGACCATACGTATCCAGAAGGGGCCACACCGCAACACAGAAGGTGGCTACGCATTATCATAGCAAAATACATCATTATAGAGCAAGTGCTCTATCGGAAAGTGTTCGATGGAATGCTTCTAAGATGTGTCGACACAGAAGAATCCAAGAAGATTCTCCATGAATCTCACAGCGGAATGTGTGGAGGCCACTTCGGTGGCCATGCCACCACTCATAAAATACATCGAATGGGCTATTTCTGGCCTACTCTAGAACACGACGCAGTAGAGTTCATACGCAGGTGTCATAAGTGCCAAGAATTCTCCCATGAGATCCACATGCCGGCACAAGCTCTGCAACCAATCGCTACTCCATGGCCCTTTTCTACATGGGGCCTAGATCTAATAGGGAAATTCTCTCCCTCATCCATAGATGGCCATAATTTTATAATCACGGCCACCGAATATTTTACCAAATGGGTAGAGGCTATGCCTCTTACTACTGTACCTGGTTCTGTAATCGCCAAGTTCATTTTGAACCAAATCATTTGCAGGTATGGTATCCTGCAAATCATTATCTCTGATAATGGAACTTCTTTTAAGAATGAAGAGGTTCGCGAACTATGTAATAAATTTAAGATAAGCCATCATACGGCTTCCTTGTATTACCCTCAAGCCAACGGACAGGCTGAAGCGACGAATAAAACACTAAAAGCCATTCTCCTTAAAACGGTGAAAGAAAACAAATGAGATTGGCACTTGAAGTTATATCCGGCCTTATGGGCCCACCGAACCTCAATAAGAACACCAATGGGAGCAACTCCTTTCTCACTAGTATTCGGGGCAGAGGTAGTTCTCCCACTTGAGGTTGAAATACCCAGTCTCTGCATTTCATTACAAGGGATTCTGGATGAAGACGCTTACAGAGAAGCACGTCTTTCCCAACTAGAAAGCCTAGATGAAGCTAGGTTAGATGCTGAGCAATGACATAGAGTCTATGCTGACCGGATGTGCCGGTAATATAACAAGAAATTCCATGAACGTGACATATATGAAGGTGATCTAGTTCTAAGGCTAGACAACCGGATCGACAAGAAGACCGGCGAAGGAAGGAAATTCCGGCCTAAATGGTTGGGCCCATACCGAGTCATGAAGGACTATGGAAATGGTGCATACCTCTTATGTACGCTAGAAGGTGAGGAATTTGGTGAAACGGTCAATTCCCTACACCTCAAGCGGTTCTACGCGTAAGCAGCTAGCACTACTTATATATATATATCTACATTACATCTTCATATAGATTAGGATCATATTGTCCGCTTGTTTCATACACAAATTGTGATCAAGGAATCTATTCTCAAAGCAATTCATTACAAACTCATGATGTTGTTGGCATAAACACTTTAATCATACTTCTCCATTTTCATGATATCATCAAATTATCTCGGAATCATTTTATCAAATAAAGCTAGACATGACAAAGTCTTAACGGTAACCATACCAAGATCTGCAAGTTTATTCTCACTTTTGGTTTCTTCTTAGGGTAGGTGTCTTGCCTATGGTCTGTTCTAGAAGCTTCATGGTGTCACATCTATCCCATATGTATATCTCTTTGGAAATAAACACATACTGACATTTTACTCAAATAAACAAGTCAAACATTGATCAAACAGAAAATTTTAATTTTACACATTTCCTTGCCCCACCAACCTTTGGTGATGAGCTTGCATCTCTTACTAGTGACGTAGGGTTGGGAAAGGATGGAAATGCCCTTACTCACCTATGCTTTGCCCATGGTGATAAACCCACGCTTCTTACTAGTAGCATGGGGCAAAGTGTAGGGGGTCCTCTTGACAAATAAATGCAAAAGGTCATACACAAACAATTCAAACTTTGAAACTTTGAGTCAAAAACAAATGAATCAGATGTTCAAAATCCCAAGAGAGTTAAAATCCTAAAAACCCAGATTTTGTCTACTATGTGGCCATCTACGGGTCTAAGTCTGGATAAACCGCAAAGCAAGTTGCATCCAAAACTATGAAGTCACTCAAGTGGAGTGGACTTGTGGTGTCCTAATTTGGTTCCACCAAAGCTTTGTCTATCTTCCATCACTATCATTTCACTACACCTCATAACTTGCACCCTTCCCAACTCTTGGTGATAAGCCCTCGCATCTTACTAGTTGCGTGGAGTTGGGGGTAGGGGCAGGTTTATCTGTTCATCGTACCGGTTTATTTTCATCACTTTGCCAAAACAAATATGAAGTATCCAAATTGCTTACAGAAACTAAGATTCAAAATCACATTATATCTACATCATCATATATCAGCATCATGAAATACAAAAAAGGAAAGTAAAACACTTGCATCATTTGTTCACCATTGCATATATTCTAAAAACATATAAACATACATCATAGTATACATAAGGAAACTGGAAATAGAAAGTGAGCCATGAATGCCAAGAGTTTGATCCAGAATAAATATACATATATATAAATTATCAACGTTTATGTACAATGCCATCATGCACTAAGCATGGTCAAAACGCTCAAAGAGCCCAGGATATACAAAAGAATGTATCATACAAAAAAATTACGAGAGCCAAGTGGCTTCTCAATCCCTACGAGACCCCTCTGAAGGCGCACGCCCATGCCTAGGACTCCAGCTATGCCGGCGCTCTGAGTGCACAGAGGGCTCTGGATCCCGAGGGGCAGCCGCAGTCTCACCACGAGAATGGCTCCTCATCAGGCGCTCGGCCGTCCTATACCCCGCTAACTCTATGTGGAGAGTCGATACCATCCTGGCCACATGCCAGACTGGGGCGAAGACATCAGTATGTCTACCGGCTGCTGAAGGCTCCCCAGCGTCCACGGACAGCTCTGCACGGGTCCTCTCCATGGGGATCATCAGGGTATCAGTGCATACCCTGTGAATCAAATCTCACCACTCATCGGCGGTCTCTGCAAACAAAGGAGAAAACAAATTAGAAACCAAACAAGAAATTAAAAGATACAAGATAGCAACTAAGGAGATCCTAACAAAGAAACGAACATTAAAAGGGAGAGAGGGTAACTTACTCGGATCACCAGGCCTCCAGGATGGATCTATAGGATCAGCACCTGCCACGGATGCCGCTGCCGACTGAGGGGCTGCTCCTGTGGCTGGAGCAACGTAACACCCCGCAACAGACTCATCCTCCCCATGGCCCTGGGAGAGTGGCTCCTCTGAAACCAGAGTCACCCTCTCTGCACTCTGCTCGGCCCTCTCCACCTGCATGATATCCTGGGTGTCGTGCCACTCAGGATCACTGTCCTCGGTCTCCTCCTCTATCTCTCCCCCTGTAAACTCCTCAGACTCAGAGTCTACCTCAATGGGGTCATCGCTGCTATGGGCAGGACCCACAGCAATCTAAAGCAAAGGTGCCTGAGGCGCACCGGCTCTCCCTCTGGCACGTACTATCCTCCTGGCTGCAATAGGAATGCCAGGAGTAACCACTGTCCAACCCCGGCCTCTAGGCCCCCCTCTGGCCTCTCAGACTGATCTGTATACTGGCACCACTGGGGGAAGCATACCCATGTATGGTAAGCCAAACTGCTGAGGAACTCGGCCAAAGGGGTGCATCTCCACTCGCCCCACCCTATCAATAAGCTGCCCTGTGGTGGAGCAGGAGATCAAGGTAAGAGCCTCCTCACCCCATATACCTGCCATAGTCTGGTATGGTGTGGCCTCCATGTCGGCAGTAGTCAGGGAAGAAACTGGCTGATGAGGTGCTCTAAGCACCGACATGTCTGTCCATCTGGCTGCCCTCACAGCTCCGGGGTCTGTCACCTCTACACCTCTACCGTAGGGGATGAAGTGCTCATAGACCCAACTCATGACTAGGGTCGGGTGGCTCAAGGACTGCCCCTGTAAATGGACCACCCTGTATAAGTCATGGTAAGTGGTCCCAAGAATGTCTGCTCCCCAGGCATATATCCGACCATGCCCCTCTATCTGTGCAATAATAGGGGACCAGCAGTATAATAATGTATCTCCTCCCTTGTCCCCGATCAGTCTCAAGGCAAGGATCCCCATGATGGCCTGGCGAAGTAAGGGGATGGGGAAAGAAGGAATGGATCAAACTCTAACCCCCTTCTTCGACCCCATGGAGATGACTGCATCTCCCATATATGTAGCCCACTGTGCAATCTGTGCCCGTGAACCTGTTGTCTCTAGGGTGAGTCATCTCCCGATGATCGGGACCCCCAGAATGCGATAGACATCCTCCAATGTAATAGTCCACTCACCGTGGACCCCTGGCAATCGGAAGGTGTTCCGATCTGCATCCCAGTATGAGAACAAGTCACAAAGGATGTGACTAGATGGTGTAACATGGGGCACGCGTGAAATGTGTAGTATCCCAGCCCACTGAAGAGTGTCCTCCTCATCCTGTGAGAGGGCATCTAGTACCCCTAGGAGCCAATCACACTCCCTCTCTCTACTCCACCGGATATACTCCTCTCTCGCCTGCATACACCCAAAAACACACAAAACAGAGCAAGTTAGCATCCGAGTAATATTGGAAAAATCATGAAAACACGTAGAAATGCTAGAAAAGCAAAAATAATTTCAGAAAGATGATCCTTTTACATTCTGTGCAAAACCGCCACCCTGAGCAGAGAGGCGGTTTTGTAACCACCGCCTTAAGGGCGGCAGTCATGTAACCGCCACCCTGAATAGGCGGTCAGTGTAACCGCCGCCCTGGGCAGGGCGGCGGTCGTGGTCCGAAAACCCACGGGGGTTTTTAAATTTAAAAAAGCCTAAAAAGTGCAAAAAATGACCATTTTACCTAAAAACAAAGCCTACCCAGTAGGCGCCCCCCCTAGGTGGACCTTTTAACACTAACATTTTCAAAAATTACCCCCCCATGACAAAGTATTTAGCATTTCAAATTTAAGGGGGTAAAAAGGATAAACTGAAGAAAACTAACCTGTGATCTCACAGGTCGATGTTCCGCACGTGGAGGCATGATCGCTATCTTGTCATGGACGTTTTGACTCTACTCGCGCAAGAAACCGTCACCGTGGGTCCCAGAGCTCAAAATCAATCAAATCGACTCGTACAAATGAATAGGAAAATGGGCCCACTTTCATATATATAGCGTCCGGATTCATTTTAAATGACTTTTTCACAGGTTTGGAGCGCCGACGGAGGTAAGTTCCTATCCCCGCACAAATGGTACGTTCTCATTCCCTATTATTTTAGCGTTTATTTTTCAAACTATTGTGTCTATCTGCACTTGAGTTCTCTTTTCATTTTGCAGGTAGCGGGAATCTTGGACGGCGTCATTTCAACACACAGATGTATCAGGTATAGCTTCTAACTTCCCATTTCGGGACCGCCATACTCGGACCCACCATTTTACGCCTCTTCATGGCTAAAATGCTTCTCCGAGGGGGCAATATGTACGTACCCAAAATTGTAAGGTACTGTACTTCCAGAACAACGTGACACGTGCCCCAATGATGATACAGGTCTCCTCGCAAGGTGTTCAGGATCCGGAAAAGCTCTCCAAGTGTGCGTTAACATCCCGCATGCCCCGCTTAGCCCCCGCGTGCTTTATTTTTCCCTTTTCCCCTCTTTTCTTGGCCTTTTTCTCTTCAGTGACGAAACCGCCGCCCTGACTGGGCGGCGGTCTCGTGACCGCCGCCCTGAACAGGGCGGCGGTCCTGTAACCCTGCCCTGCTCAGGGCGGCGGTCCTTTACACATTTTCCAGAAAGCTCTTTTAACACGACTCACATAAATTCAACATTTTACCAGCTTTCTTTCACCGCCATAAGCTTGCATTTATGATTCTAGTTCCCTGGAATAGTGTTTTGCCATTGTTTATAGTTTAAGAGTTCTATTTGGCTTTTACCTTGGGTAAATGCAAATGCTATAAATAGTTGGCTTGTGCTCAAGCAAATGGCCCCTCAAAATTTGCCTCTGATTTCTCTTTGCAATAGATTTAGTTTTCCTTTTTCTTAGAATGCTTAGTTTCTTTCATTGCATGCTTAGTTAGCATTGTTTTACTGTTAGTAAGCCACATATCCATCTTGTGCAAGCACTGTTGTTATTTCATCCAATCCATTGGAGTAGAATAGTCTTAGGAAGCCATTAAAGTTGCAGGTTTTGTTCTTCAAACAGGATAGTTTCAGGTTCTGGACGCTTTATGTTGCATGACTCGCAATAGATCCCGCTAGGAATTGCATAAGCCAAGCTCTGTACTCTTGCGCTATCCCTCTCCTACTCGCATTGTATTCAGTCAGTGTCTTGAGCTACCTTTATCCCAATATCTACTTCTATTGATGCTAGCATTACACGCTTTTCTAGATCCACGTGAACACGAAGGAACGAGGAGATCACACTGAGGGGACAAGATCACACACACCATCAAATTCGCCACTATTCTGCAGAATCCAGGTTCTAGCTTTCAAAGTTCTAGTTAGAATCATATCAAATAGAGTAGTTAATTACTTTATTTCAGTTAATTCTACTCTCGATATTACCGGGGAAGTTATGGGGATTGATAGTTTCTGAGAAACTATGATTCACTCCTCACTTCTGAGGTAGGATCGAGAGTCTTGCAAATAGATTAGATAAGCTATTTTATTGTTTAGAATAGATCTACAAATTACACAGACAGATAGCTACACTCGGTTATTTTGTTTGTTTTAAATTATTATTTTAGCTGTCAATTCTAGATATTTTAAATAGCTGCTTTCTTAAATTCGTAAAGCTCGTCAGAAAACACAAAAAAATAGAGAATTCATATATACTATAGATATACTTCACATAGTTAAATTTCATTTTATTGTAGTTTATTTTACATTGTTGCTTTTTGTATGACAATCATGGGACCTAGAGAGCCCAGGGAATACATATTCGAGCCAATCGTGCCTCAGCCCAATCTCATCACAGCGATAACTGATATAGATCAAAATCTTAGGATCCAAGTCTTCCGAACAATGGTAAGCTTGCAACAAATCAATTCCCAGTTGAGCGGACTAAACATAGAAGACGACCAAGCACACACGTTTTGGTCGAATCAACCGAACTACAGATTACCCTAGGCAACATTCATATGACTGTAGAAGGGTTTGAAAGAGAACAAACCTTTGGTTGTGATCCTTTGGTCCCACAGCCAGATGTAGGAGACACTCTTCTAGATATAGATACCAGCCTAAGAATCCAGGTTGCACGAACGCCTGTAAGATATTCTGAGAAAATCACACAGTTATTGATCCTAAATATAGAAGCTGAGAAAGCATACGATTACTGGATATTAGGGATTAGGACTTGATTTCACGCATGACCATAACAAGTCCACAACAATTAATAATCTACGGTTGTGACCCAAAAATCTCGCAACCCAACGAATCCATAGGAGAATTAGACATAGACACTGGCCTACGCACACTAGTATTCCGGTCTACCCCACTTCCACCTATTATCATCAAACAATTATCCCTGTTAGACATAGCAGCTAACAGAGCTAGGGAATTCTAGACTAGGCCAGAGAATCGTCCATAGAATTGACTATATTTACCATCCACCATATGACCCTATCCGGAGAAATACACGAAACTATCCCGGGTCATTTTCCACGTATTCCACAACCTATAGATCAAATCACACTAGAGCTCGATATTGATTGGAGCCTTCAAGCAGTCATCCTTGCTGACCGATCTATCACACCAGTTCAAGTTAGGAGGGCCTTCTTTGCCTTAGACTCACAAATTCCGCTAGTGCGTATTGAAGACATTAGATTGCCTAACTAGTTTATCTGCATCTCACACATATTCCATACCCACTGGCTGTCTCGGCATGACCTCGGGAGGTCGGGTGCGAGGAAGAGTCACTTGTAGATTCCCATGCTCGCATGTCACTTTTCCGTTGTACAGTCACCTCCTCGTAGTTCACCACCTTCTATTCTTGGGCAACATCCTAGTATCCATTCATCCTCTTCTATCTAGGGGACACCTCTGAGTAGTCCCTCCTTATCTATACATGGGTCGCACCCTAGTAGTCCCTTGCCATCTTCTTTTACTCTAGGGCTACATTTTAGTAGCCCTTCATTATTTTATATTTATTGTTCACCTTGGGGTAGCTCATCATCTTCTATTCTTGGGTCACGTCCTAACATCCCTTCATCCTCTTCCGTCTATGGGAAACCATCATCTTCTATTCCTGGGCCATGTCCTCGTATCCCAACTTCTTCCATCTTAGGGCCATATTCTAGAAAACCTTTTTCATCTTCTATCATCGGATCACCTCCTGGTATCCCATCCTCTTCAATTCTTAGACCATATCCTTTTCATCTATCATGTTCTTTTCTATCAATGATCAAGGCAAGCCTACCATCATCCATACTTTTCCTATCATGATTCATAAATTTCCACTTTCTTCTCCCACTTCTCGCAATCAGACAAGTCATATATTCACTTATAAGAAACCCAAGCAAGTTTATTATCAAGCTAAGATCAAAAATCCAAAGAGCTCCAAATATCCAAACAACTCAAATGATCTTAAAGTTAAAAATTAAATGCGATTCAAGATCATACACCACCACAACCATCAAGTATGGCGCATAGTGCATAAACCTCTAGATAGGGAACTCAATCTCCCACATATGAAATCCATGTTTCAAGATATTTCACAAGTATTTATTGAGTATGATCTCACCACGTTTATCGAGATTGGTGATCACATTACTCTTGATAAAAAAATGCGCCTAGTCTCCCTTATCAAGTAAATAGTAAAAATTGTTGTTGGATCTTACCACACAGAGTGACTTTTTTGGTCCCACCTTTCAAAAAACTATCAAAAACCTAAAAAAAAAAAAATCAAAAATGAGAAAATGAGAAAACACAAAAAGCGATACAAAGATCAAACATTGCAATCAAGTGATGTTCTTTCTTCCCTTGCATTACATTCCTCTACAATTCATCCACAATTTTCATCCCTTCAATGATATTTTGGTTTTTCTATTCACACACATTTTGTGAAATTTATCTCTATGGTATTTTTTTGACCCTAGTCTTTTATCACCTTGGAAAATTAAAGAATGACTGGCCTTTTAGAGATCCTATAACTATCAACATCTAATAAACTTGTTGCGAAGAAATTTTGAATATATATGTTAACACTATCCAATGTTTTCATCGCAATCACTTTCATCACCTTCCATCAAGCCATCTGTGGTTCTTAACCCCTTGTCAAACAAGAGATCTGAAAAAATATTTCAGGAAGCAAAAGAATCAAAATCAATAAAAAACAAAAGCTAAAATCTACAAGGAAAAGGCAATTTGATATATTACTCTATCTTGGGGAATTTCCAATAATCTCTACTAGGGCTATGGATGCCTGACTGGAAGTATAACAATGTTATGATTAAAATCAAATACACCTTCGTCAGGGCTATGGACGCCTGGCTAGTAGTAGAGCAATGTATGGTTATCCTTCCACCCTCTATTCACAAATCACCTATCACCTATCAAAATAAATCATTCCTACACATTGGCTAGGTTGTTTTCATTTGTTTCCTATTAAATCTTTCCTTCAAGAAGTAATTAATGTCCATGTGCACACACTAGATCTCTATGAGTAAACAACATTAGTATGTTACCAAGTGTCTTTTTTTGGACCTTGTTCATAATCTTACTCTAGTCTGTATCATGTCTCATGATTTTTTCCTTTTTCCAATCACTTCTTCATCACGAGGCTTCTACGCTATATTCACATCATTATTCTTCTTCGTTTAAAACATCCATGTGTATAGGATTGTATTTTTGTCATGTTTGAGGGCCTTTATCCCATGTTTCAATGAAAAAATCTTCCACTTCCTTTTTATCATGTGTTTCTTGTCCAGCTTACGTTGGTGGCATCCTTACTCCTTCCTAGCATTCCATGGGTTTGTTTTCATTGTCAGGTTGAACATATATATTTTGGCCTTGATCCCCCATTCATCATCAGTACATGAAGCGTTTTCCTTTGAATACTCCCACCTAACACTAGGGAAATTTCACATCTTCACTTCCTTGCACATACACGTGGAAATTTTGCCCTTGTACATCCCATCTATCACTGGGGGCATCCATGATTCTTTGTCTTCATGTACATGTTTCAGAAAACTTTTAAAATCACAATAAAAAACCTTCAAATATATTATAAAAATCAAAAGCATTCAAATATGTTAGAAAAATCAAAACATTCAAATATGTTTCCAAAAACTTCTAAAAATCAAAAATCATCCTACAAAATGTCATTATTTGATTCTTGCTTACTCTTGTCATAAATGAATCATGGATCATTTTTTATCTATCCCCATTAACAAAGCTAGTCTACATGTTTTTTCTGTACTATGGGGCACAATGAGCTTCATGGTACTATTTCATAATACATAAAGCTTTTTCATAGGACCCAAGTGTCCTCCATTATTCCCCTTGCATGTATCCTTGTTTGGGGCACTGTCATTAACCCTTGTCATTAATATGAGTAGGTTAGAACTGAAGCTTGATAATAAATAATTACATTATGTTTCTCTATTAGTCTATCTTTTTTACTTTCTTGTATAGGATTGCATTTTGTATGTTGCATGGAGTTGGTGCTTTCTAGGAATGAACATTTGTTCACATATGGATTTTCATGTCAAACTACACTTTTGTTCGTTCTTTTTTTAATAAGGACCGATGACGAAGATCACTAGTAATATGATGAAAAATAAAATTATTTAAAATGCACTGGATGGATGTTAGCTCATCCCCCCTTCCTCATACTCCTTTTCTTGTATATCCCCTTTATTTTCTTCTTCTTCACACTATACTTACTTTTGTTCTCTTTTTGTCATATTTTCAATCGTCAATCAAGTTTTTCCATCACCCCATCGATAATCGAGCGGGCATCCTTCATTCTACTCATTTTTCTTCTATGCCTTCAAAATTTTCTACTTTTTTATGCTTGTCTACTTTCTTTTAAGTGACGTCACTTATGCCACCCCAAAGAGGGGAAAATGTAGACAACTAAAATATGCTTACACTTAGCATTTCCCCCAATTCAACCAATTGACAACACTTTGTCATTTAGCTACTCTTCACTCCATTCTCGGATGCCCATTCACGACACTCATTTAGTCGTATTCCTCCTATAATCAGCTAATTACACTAATATCTCTCTTATTAGCTAAACATTCCTCCTTTCGACCATTCAGAACCTCCCTAGTTCTCTCTTAACCACTTCTGCGAGCTTCGTAGGATATCTATCAGTCAAAATGATTAACTTGACCCCTCCCAACTCTCAATGAGTCTCTAATCACTTGCTAATCAAGTTTAACTAGCCTCAACCTAGTTTATCTATCCTAAAGCATGTTTATCAACTCCTAATCATAAATTTATTTTTGGCTTGCCTTTAGTCACACATCCACCCAAATTTCAAACACTTCCAAACCAAAAACTATAAATACAAGCCTAAGTTTTTCCTTTCAAATGGTCCTTCTCTCTCACATTTGGAGATCTTGGCATTAGACATCATTTGCATTAGCCAAGCTAATAAGACATTTTATCTTGGCTATCCTCCATTATTCAAGCTCCTCCATCTTCCATTCATAATTTCATGCTAGGTTAGTATGAGGGTATCTAAAATTGGACTTGTATCCATTTTAGAGAGACCTCTTCACCTCCATTGAAGAAAACAACAAATCTAATTTGATTTATCATAGGTTTAACTAGGTTCAATTTACGTTTTAAGTAGTCATACAGTAGTTAGAGATAAAATGATAGTGTTTTAGTTTAATTCATTATTGTAGAAGTTATCTTGTTTATCATTCATCTTGATGTTTATGATAGGTTTAGTTAGATCATGGAACTACTTAGTTTCTTGTTTATTAAAATAGTTAATCTTCTCGTGCATACAGTTTCAAATTCTTGTTGTTTGGGTCCCAATCTTGTTTTGGGGGCTATGATGTATGTGCCAAAGTTCTTGTTATATAATCACACAATAAGTCAATAGTGATAAACAAGATACAATCACACAATGTTTAGTTATATACCAATCAATCAAATGATATACTTCCTAAGTTTGTTTTCAAATGGTAGTTGGTGTTTCAAGATGAATAAACAAATGTCACCACTTATGCTAAGTTCAAAGAAATGAACAAGGCATAAGTAATAACAAGAAGTTAATGTAATCTCTAAACAAAGTATACTAAAAGAGAGGTTGAATCCAATCAAGACCTATATCCCAAAAAGTGGTAGTTACAATTGTGAATGACACAACAATACCACCAAGATATGTTAACCAAACTTTGCGAAAAATTAGGGTATTAATATCAAGATGATATTGATATAACACGTACAAATGGTAACGCTCAACACTTTTCAAAATTGAGGTAGTAAGTGAAATCAAAATAGGGCTAGATTATACCAAGGAATTGTTAGAGTTTGTATAGTGTAACGTCACAATATAGATATTTAGACCAATTTTATGAGAAACAAAACGTAAATATCAAAATTGGAGCGACATGATATAAACAAAATAATAGTTCAAAGGAGAATCAAGGTGATGAATCACACCTAACTATGATGACAATCTTGACCTGGGTATCAAGATCAAAAAGGCTACCAATGATATGAAAACATCTCCACACACTTTAGATGTTTAACAACTCATCTGCAAACATGGATGAGCGTAAACCGACATTAACGTGGTGAATACTATCAATTAGCAACACAAGGGTAGTCAATCTTATTTTGATCAAAAAGTGTCAAAATAAAGTGAAGGAAGTAGATCAATTGGTGTTGAAGAGAGTTTGGCGTTACTTTGGCAGAGTTTTGCCTCATCCTAGGGCGAGTAAAACTAAGTAAAAGTAATGCTTTACAATCCTCGTGATGAATGGCACAACGTTTGAACTTTGATGGACTCTCCCCTTGTTTGAAAAATAAGGCTACAACTCTGAAACATTTCTCCCTTTGCAATATCTCTCAATTCAAATTGGCTTTGAAATGGTCAAATTTGGATCCTGGTCAAAGATAGCTTCCTTGGTGGTTCGATCAACTAGGTGTCACAAGTTATCTAATGAAATATCGATTTACAAAGAAATTCACACTGAATAATCTTGGGTTGTCTCGAATTTACTTTACCCCCTTCAAGCACAATGGATAATAAATGTGTCACTCATGTACTCTCACTGGGGTTACGATACAGATAACCTTGACACTAAGTCTCACAAACGGTAACACTAGTCAAGTAGGTTGTGCAGATCACTTTCCTCTCGTGTGGAATACTTTAGGATTCCTAGAACCACCCCTAGTGTTGTATCTTAAGGAGTTATGCTAAAGGGGTTATGTTCTAGTTGAACAGATAGGGACATACCCTTTTCCAAAACCTAGAAATATAGTGTGATGTTTTTGGTGTGTTTTTTATCTTGTTTAGCTTAATGTGGTTTTCTTGAACACCTTTTAACAACCTGCACAAAAATTGTATTAGTATTGTTGTTTTTTCTCAATTTCCCCTTTCTTTGACGATCGTTTTAGGTCTTGCATGACAGATTAGTAATTTTCCATACACACAAAAAGGACAAACATTGTTTCTGATTCTCAAGATTTCCCTAGGATGCACGAGAAGAGCATATATGATTCAAGATCCAACTAAGAAATCAATCAGATGGAAAATACTTAATTCAAACATGACATATGTTCATTTTAACCAAATTTTACATTCGAAACATTTTTCAAAGCGAATGAAAGAGATAAGAATCATTTCTGATTCCCAAGATCACCTAAAAGGCGCGAGGGAAGAGCATACATGACTTTACTCTTATAATTAAGCATGTAATGTTTATCCAATTTAATAAAAATTAAACAAAAGCGTGTAGATACACCCTGCAAAATAAATATTAATCAGAATAAACCTGCAAGATGTTAGTATTTTAATGACACGAGATTTTTTAAATGTTAGACTGATATTCAAAATCAGAATGTGGTACCTACGCACAGATCAGGGTACATACACGTACATCAAGGTGTATTCGTGCCTATGTGTGATTCCGCAAAATAATAGGGCACTTACGTGGCCAAAGAGATGGGTGTGCATGCATCAGTGCGCCTATGCTAGTGAATGGATGTGTGTGCAGGTTAATAAAAATAGAAGGCCAAATAGATATGACAGTGCGTATGCACAGGCTGAATGGTGTCTGAGCTAGGAAGTGGGTGCATGCGCGACACTTAGGTTACCTACGCAGGTATGACATAATTTACAAAAAAGGGTACAATATTATAACAGTGTGTGTGCGCTAGACAGAGGGCTTATGCACGCCAAAATGAATTCCGACACACCACTTTATGTTCCTCTGCACCCTGTATGTGGAAATGACGTCAAAATATGGTATAATGACATAAACAAGCTCAAAATTGACAATAACCCATCAAAATTAAACTCCTAAACAAGACTCAACACATGTAAAGCTAGCAAAATCATAAGAATTTTAACATTATTTCACACATGTGCATATCAAGGGTTGGCCAAATATTGAAATAAAAACAAAAATTAAACTATGATTCTAAGGGACTAAGGACCCATCCCACTGGGAGTTCCAAATGTGTGCAAGAATTAGTTAGCTATGCAACTAAAATCAATACTAACACCTAATATCCTCAATATAATGCTAAACTAAAATCTAGGCATCATCATGCTAAGAGCTAAACAAGTAATAATCATCAACGCTATGCATTAGAACCTTGAAAATAAACCTCAAGCTAACTTGCTAACATTTATTACTCTACTCTTTAGAAAGCTAAATCAATGAAATGGACCTAGGTAGATCCTTTAGCTATCAAAGGGTGTATATTTGTTGCTTGATCCAAGAGGATTGAGGATGGAGGTTCATCAGGTCATGGCAACAAGGCCTTTCTTGATTAACTCCATTGATCTTCACAAAATAGCTTGGATTATTGAATGCAAATGGATGATGCTTATCTCCACTCTAATGGAGAATTCCCTAAGATGATGAAATGGATATAGTATAGGCTCTATGCTCATTTAGGTGTAAGTAAAAAGGTAGGAGGAGGGATTCTTATATATCCCAATGGCTAAAAGAATCTCTACATCCCTTTACATGTAGGATAATAGAGAGGTTGGGTTAATTGTGGATAAGGAAGGTTTAAGGAGGGTTGATTCAACCTTAGGAGACTTTAATTTGTCCTTTAGTGACCTGTGGGAATTATGGGTGCCCATAATTAATCTAAGGTGATTAATTAATAAGGAGATGGGCCTATTAGGCTAGTTTAGAAGATAATTAGCATGATTTAGGGGATAGAAAGGATTAAATTAGATAAATGAAGGTTTATTTATTAAATATAGGAGGAAACTTAATTAATTATAATTAATTAATTAATATGGATAGAATGGGGTTTAATTAATGGAAGGTCATTAATTGTCGTTTTTACTAGATAAGGGAGTCAGTTAACTGGCGTAATGTAGTTAATTGACGACGATAGAAGATAGAATGAATGTCATTTTATGATTTTTCGTCAAATTGCGAGGAAGAGTATAATTAGTGAAATTTAAGAATTTAAATTACTTGGGCCAGATTATAGGTGTCTACAACATAGTACCTTGATAGAATTTGAAAATGTTCCCCTTGAATGTAATTGGTTCACCTAACTCATTGGATGTTCTTTTGGTAACGGTAATAAAGAAATGATATAAATGTAAGAAAAATGATCATATGTCATATTGAATTGAAAATTCATTGTTCGTTGTTGTCATTAAGTAAATGTGGCCTTGTAAGCATGTAGAAAATGTAAAAAAAGTTTTATCATGGTGAAAATTTTGTTAAATTTACAAACTATAATAAATTAAATTATCTCATATGGGTTTCTGAAGAAAATTTTGAACAAAATTTAGATGTCCTAGAAAGAGAGTACACGCTATAACCAAACTAGAGAATCAATCCTAACTCATAAATGAGCTATATATATATTTCACCCACAATTCATTGGTACTATTTCTTGTGAACGTTAAAAAATTAATCGTCAACTCAATTCATCCCCCTTAATTATACTTGTTATTATGTGAATCTTCATCCTATACTCCCTAGTGAAGAATGCAGATATTAGAACCATACTGGATAGGACCGTGAACCATTTTCTTCCCAATATTAGAGTAATGGAAAGCTAAGAGGTGAAAATACATGTAAACCTGGAAAAATTTCACCCCCTCTCGTGATTTATTTCTAGTATCTTAAATGGTTTCCATAAGTAGGATCTTACACAACATGTATATATAGTGTGTTATCCCTGTTTGAAATGACTAGTATATTCCTTTGGCTCACCCATAATTAGTTCCTTTAAATTTGGACCTTATGTTGTATATACACTTATGTGGACCTTTATAGGAAGGTTAGACGATGAGGTAAATGTATTTTGTTTGGAAGCTATAATTTTCCTTGATTAATACTATCCTAAAAAAATTATATATACACTTGACCTTGAACCATGATATATTTGACGAGACAAGTTATATATATATAAGTAACTCTTCCTTAAATTGACCTTAATGTGGGGCATACACTTCATGTGACCAAGATTGAATACATGGGACATGTTTATTGTAACTTCAAACCACATAATACCTTATGGGGTCATATCCCCACCTCTTCCAGTGACTTCCAAGAGGAAGTCAAGTCTAAGGGGAGGGGGATGAAGTGTCAACTCCTCTTTGACACCTATTCTTCTATGATCGTGATTATTTGTTGCTTAGTGACATGGACATTGTTTTGAGATTTTGGATAGAATGTTGTGAGATTGCATGGACATTGTGAATATTATTATGTTTTAGGATCATATTATGGATTGTATGGACTCCTAGCATACTTTGATAGATATTGATATATATGATGATGATTAGTGATATCTTTTTATATGCTAACATATTTGACTCTTGACAGTGGTGATTGTGTTAGACATTATGGACTAACCTTGTCTGTGTACATTAATGTTATGGTTTATTAATCATGTGATGATATTAGTGGTCAGAAGTGTGTTGTCGAATGCATCTAAGTAGATAAAAATTACAGTAAGTATGTGAATTACATGGTTGTCGTAAATTTTGAATTGTGAGTATTGATAATTGTAAATAATTGGTTAGAGTAGAATTGTGTAAACATGATAGGGATGCGACTAATATTGTATGATGATGTTAATTGATAAATGTTATGTGTGTGTTTTTATTCCTTCACGTATCGATGTGGCATAGAGTAAAAAGGTGGTATTGTCTTGTTTTTTTGCAGGAAATGAAGTCACAATAAACAAGAAGGGACTAAGAGACTAACTGTGGAAGAATATCCGATGTTATAACATGGTCACCTTGGCAGCTGTGTGTGTATTGGTGTGTGTGTGGTTTTTTCTCTTATCATGATAGTTAGGAGGTCTCCATAGGGGATAAACTCATATGTGACCATGGGTTGAATGTTATTTATTTCTCTTTTATTTATTTTCTTTAATTTTGCATGTGATTTTATTTAATTGTAATTTTTCCTCATTGTATTGTTCTTTATTAGTATAACCCTTGTTTAGGCTAATTAACCATGTGAGTAATGTTAATTAAAAGATGTGACAAAAGGGGAATTTAATGTGGTAGATAGTCCTTAGTTATTATTTATTTTGGAAACATTGTAATTGATTTTGAATTGTGTACTCAACCCCCATCTTTCAAATCTCGGATTTGGGATTTGAGCCCACTTTTAGAAGCTTGTGAGACAATTTATACTTGTCTCATGCCTCTTAAACTTACCCACCAGCCTTACCTATGATGTGAGGGGTCAAAATTATCTCTCATTATGTGTTTTTGAAAGAAAAAGAGGTCATTATTGCACTTTCTTACAAACTCTCTTAATTGTGTCCTTGAAAGTATGAAGTGGAGTATTGTGTGCAAGAATGAATTTGTCATATCCTCACCTTACCAATTTATTGAACTTTGGAGTATGTGTTTGACTTGTGAGGTGGATTTGAGGGAGATGACTTGGCATCCTACATGGAGCCACCTCACCACCCTCCCCACCATCTTCTATTTATTTGGGATTTTTGGCTGTTTTGGGGGTTACTCACTTGGAACTTTGGGATCTTTCTTTGGGGATTGGCTTTGATTTGGAAGAAGGTTGAAGTTTTTGGCTTGAATATTTCAAGGTGATTGTAATGGTAAGCTAGGGTCTTATACCTTGTATTTTATTTTACTTGGTTGTGTGTTGTGTAGTAATGTGAATGCATGTGTGTGGTTTTGTATGGGATTGGGTATGTTTTTACCTTAAGGAAGGTTTGGGAAAAAGTAAAGTGGGGCCATTGTGGAGGTAAAAGGGAGTATGTGAGTTATTGTGGAGGGAGTGTGGGTAGGGTGTTCCACCAATGGGGAGGTAAAAGGAAAATATTGCTACATTTTTTACATTTGGAATTGTGGAGAGATAAGAGATTTTGAGTGTGTGTAATCTGCACTTGGGGTTTTTAGGTGGACCCCTATACCACTTGGGATGTATAAGGACGTGGTCACTATTTTTTCCTTCTCCTTTGGCTCTATATTTGATCCTATGTGATTATTAATGGTTGTATATTTTATCTTGTTTGTCTATGTGTTGTCATCATTATATCTATATTTGTTATGTTGAAGCCATTGTTGAAAAGTTGTCATGGTTTTATCAATATTTATTGTTTCATAGTTGGGGTTCGAGGGCCAATGAGAAGGTTGGCTTCACCTTCTCATTGGATTAATGTTGGGAGGTGAGTGTTTCCTATGATCCCTTCCTTGTTGTGTGAATATGGAGAAGAACTACTGGAGTTGCAATTTGCTTCCTTGTGATGAAGATACATGTGTATTTGAGACAAAAGAAAGAGTGATTATTTGTAAAATGTAACATGTTGTCTCCGCGTTTGAGTGGAGGGATTTTGACACTTGTGTTTCAATTTTAAGATCTTCTAAAGGCATTATTTAAATATATTATGGATTATTCAAGTATGAAATGTATATGTTCAAAATGAGACATATAAGGTTGCATATTATTGATTGTTATACCTCTTTTAAATATGCAATTCGTTTATAAATTTTGTATTTAAACGTAGTTTGGGTTGGAAATGTTCTTGTTGTTCTTCATGTTTAAATTTTTAACAAAAAGGAAAATACATTTTTTTGTTGTTCATACTTGTTTTCCTCTTGAAATTGGTGTATAAGTGGAGAAAGTTATTTTTTTGTCATACATTAATCAATATACAAAAGATGTATGCAAATAGTCTTTTTTAGAATGAGGAAAGAAATTTGTTTATTCACACTCGTGCATCTCTTGTTATATGAATTAGACCAATGTTTTTATATATAAATACATATATATACATATGTAATATATATGTACATACCTACAAAATCATATTTAACTAGATATATTGGTAGGAAACAAACTATATATATATATGGTTATATTAATATAATATTGAAAAAACAAAACACAAAAAGAAAACTACACTAAGAAATATATAAATAGAATTTTATATATATATATATATATATATATATATATATATATATATATATATATTTTATTAATAAAATAATTCACAACATATAAATGGACCGGTTGAAGTTTAATATGTAAAGAAAGTTTAATAAAATATAAAGTGGGAGGGGGTGTTGCCACATAAGGGGGCTGAAATGCCAATTTTTAACCAGTACACAGTTTAATATATATATATATATATATAGTGTGTGTGTGTGTGTGTGTGTGTGTAAAAATACATATATTATATGAAAATACAAACAGATATTAAATGATGTGTGTGTGTGCGCGCGCATGCGCACGCGCTCATATCAAATGTATCTTTCAAAATAACAATGAGGGTAAAATACCCATAACCAGTAAATCTTGTAGAAATGTTTGTAAAAAAAGAGAGAAATACATGTATATTTAGATATACAATGTATATACTTCCATATAGGAAACCCTTGGTTTTTTATAAGAAAATAATAACAATATTACAATGAAGGTGTTGGTATCAATGCTAAGATCTAACTGTGCACAAAAAAAAGATATCATCATAGCTCTCCATATGCCTCCATCTTCCACCTTCAACCTGCAAAACAAAAAATGTGCAAATGAAAATAAATTAGGGAAACAAAAGAATAAAAGGCAACCATAAGGATTTTTAGTCAAACCTAAAATTTAATGGCTCTAGTTGATCTAATCCAAGTGTGGAGATTAGA
The DNA here is from genome assembly GCA_019776745.2 of Taxus chinensis. Classification (NCBI taxonomy): domain Eukaryota; kingdom Viridiplantae; phylum Streptophyta; class Pinopsida; order Cupressales; family Taxaceae; genus Taxus; species Taxus chinensis. The sequence goes on along the minus strand of CM034155.1, from coordinate 465,679,142 downwards.
TCCTACCCCTTTTAAGTTATGGGTATTTTGATGGGATTGGTGTTTTTAAAAAATGAATGGGGCTTTTAATTAATGGGGTCACCTAGGGTATTCCGACTAGTGAGTTAAGTTATTTGTGACTTTACCCTTTGTACCAATAAATAATTAAATGGTATTTTGATCAGGGTTGCTTAAATAAGTATTGCGTATGTGTTTCTAAATAAAATAATTAAAGGGGTTAAATGATTAAAGGTGGATGTGTGGTTTAATTTAGTTATAATTTAGTATGGGCATTATTTATCCTGGAGCTATAAATAAATTTAACTTAGGAAATTTTTTATAAATTCTAATAGGGACTTGAGTGAATGAAAATGATTAATAGCAAATTGGGAATTAATCAAATAAACTCAATATGGATATAGGAAGGGTTTTTTAACCCACAATAAATTTTGAAAAATAAATCTATGTTAAATGGAGGATTAATGTATTAGATGGCTAGGCAATATTTTTCAAACGTGATAAATGTATTGAAAAAAAAATTGGCCAAAATTTAATAGTTGTGTGGCGAATTTTAGTTGGTTTGGTGCATCAAATTTTGGTCGTTACGGAAAATCTAGAGTCATGTGTGATGAAAATAGTGTAGTATATAGAGTGTATATGAGGGAAGTATGCGGATATAATGTATGTAATGTGTATGAAAAATGAGGTATAATGATATGCGTGTATAATAATAGTAGAATGTAAATGAATTGTAACATGTATGATTGTATAACGCTCTAGTATGTATGATGAAATGTAATGTGAAAAGCCTAAAGTGCAGTGTGTGAGTTTAAGTGTGGTAATCCCTCAACAGTCTAGTGTGAACTGAAGCATAAAATTGTGTCATCAGGTAATGACGATGCTAAAAATATACAACAGCTGATGAAAATGCAAAGATGATAAATGTGATGACGCCATAAGATGAAGGGGGGAAGTAATTAGGTGTTATGCCCCCCAAGTATGCAAAGAGTGATTGATCTAACTGATGATAGTGAAGGAAAAAGGTCCTCCACCTGATCTCTATGGGGATGAAGTCATAGAGCTGTGATCGAAAAGCAATGGTAAAGTAGATGAATATTGCGTTAGTGAATAAAGTCTATATGCATTTAAGGGATGAATGTATTATGAAGATTGTGGTGTGGTAAAATGCATGGGGGATGGAGATGGAGACGATGCCATACGCGAAGAGGAAGGGGATCCACATGGAATAAAGTGAGGCAGCAATTGATGTCGCGACGTGGTGATTTTCTTAGGGATAAGCTTATGTCAATGAGTAGGACTAGTTGAATGACTGATTTGGGTAGATAGTACGCGAGTAGGTGAACTAGGAGTAGACTGTGCTTTGAGAAACATAGAGTGAGGGTCAATGCATGGTGTTATGTCCCACTTATTGTCCCAAAAATGTGAGTGAGGAAAGTGGTGGGGTGTAAAATTAGGGGGGTTTGCGCGAACCCACCTCGTGCGAAGTTCCACGTAGGGTATGATTTTACCATGTATGGAATTGAATGGGGTTCACGCGAAGACCGTTTGCGTGAAACCCCCTTCACGCGAAGACCGTTCACATGAACCCCCTGTTTATATATTGGAGGCGTTATGGAGGAATTCACTTTTCCTCTTCCCGTCTCCTTCATGGGAAGACTCCACAGAGCAGAGTGATCCCAGCGTGCCAAGATCCATCCCACCAGCGAGTCCATTGATGACCAACTTGTACCAGGTATGGAATAAGTTGTTTTTTTGGTGAAAATAGAGGATCCCATGTTGTTGCGCTTAAAATAATTGAAACCCTAGCTTGTTTTTTAAAAAACTACCTACGTATTACTTAAATATTTACTTAAACATCTTGTATCATGACCAGGCTTCAAAATTTTCGGTGTTTAGTGTGCATCATGAGTATGTTGTGGGCTTCTTGCAATGCGCTTATTAAGTAGGAAATTAATAGTTTTAGGAACCTAGCAGAGCAGTCTTATCTATTATAGTTTAATAGTGTTCATTTTCCATAGAAATAAATTCAATATCTGGAAAAACTTATCTGTGAAATTTTACAAGGAATAGAACAATCTTGATTGATTCCAATCGTACAACTAATTATTGCCTGTTAACTAACAATATATTGGAGATGATGTGGAAAATAGGTAGACCTTACTCAAAATTAGACCTTGGGAATCCCCATCAATTGCCAAACCCCTTTACTTAAATCTCTTGTATCATGACAAAATGATGACAAATTCCGGTGTTTAGTGTGCATCACGAGTATGTTGTGGAGAAAACTTATATGAAATGCACTTATTAAGTTGGAAATTACTAGTTTTAGGAACCTAGTAGAGCAGTCCTACCTATTATAGTTGAACAGTTTTCATTTTCCATTGAAAGAAATGCAGTTAAGCAACCAATTTCCGACTGGTACAAGGAATAGAACAATCTTGATTCAAGTTAATATATATACCCACAACAGTCTGAAGTCACAAAAGAGTTCAATCCTACAACTAAGAAGAACTTTTAGCTAAAAAAATTTAAAAACTGATTACAAATTTGAATTCAATCCCCATCTACTGTAATTACCTCTTTACTTAAATCTCTTGTATCATGACTAGGCTTCATAAATTTTTGTTTTCATTGTGCATCACGAGTATATTGTGTTCTTGCAATGTGCTTATTAAGTTGGTAATTACTAGTTTTAGGAACCAAGCAGAGTAGTCCTACCTATTATAGTTGAATAGAGTGTTCATTTTCCATTGAAAGAAATGAAATTAAGAAACCAACTACCAAATTTTACAAGGATACATTAAAATGAATTATATGTATAGGAAATATTTGATGCACCAGATGGCCACGAACCAATAGGATTGGATTTCACCGCCATTGGAAAATGTTCAAATTTTATAGATGATTGATTTTTCAAAGTTTTAGGATATTTGTCATAAGCTACAACCTGTTGGTCATTATTAGAAACTGAAAAATGAATCCCATAAATTTAACTCCACTTGATCTATGTCACTTTGAGGAATTCATAATTTTGATTTGATTTATACTTCTTGGTTTTTAGTGAATTGTTAAATATGAAATTTTTCTTAAGTTGTTTTAACTATTAAATCAAAAAGTTGGTCTAAAAATTCATTTCATGGATACTCAATTGACCATGTTCTCACCCTCCTTGAAGGCCGCTTTGAATTGTCTCAAAATCTACTTATTTTTTACAGGAAATATTGATTCAGCATTTTGGTGAAATTGTATATGGGATTAAAAATTATACCAAATTTGAGATTTCTATATCCTGAATTTGTATATTTTCCCCCTAAATTAAACACCCAAACTTTGGTGGATTGTAACTGGAGGTGATTATATTCATGCCATTTAGATTTCAAGTTTTTCCAGTAGATGAATTTTGAATTAATCCAAATACATGAAAGTTTTTTTGATTATAAATAAAATGGAGGAAACCCCATCAAAAACCTTATGAAAGTAAGTAAGGCCGATTGGAGAAAACACTCATATCATGCTTATTTTTGTATGATTTCTTATATGTGTGATGTTAGGCCATTTCATGAAGTTTATACATTCTTCATAGTCCTTCCCATATAACATAGAATCCCTATGAAGACTTCGTGAATATTGTATCACTTACAATTCTACGAATTGTAACAAAAGGTGAAATTGTATCTTTAAACCCATGTGAATTTGAGGGTTTTGTTACAAAACTTGATTTAAGACTATTTCCCTTAAGAGTGTGATTAAGTATATCTTAATAATGCCTAGGAAACCTAGACATGCGCATAGCATTCCTTAACAGAAACTTGGATCATATCATGCTTAATCTTGCATTGGGTTTTCCTCTTTATGAACGTCATGCAGATTACTCCACAGGAATAATTTTATACTTGGAATGAAAAAGGGTGGCCTTGGAGATGGAAATGAAGACTTAACCACACTTATCTACCTTTGTATTTCATTATCAATTTGTTAGTTTAACATCATTCACATGCTTTTATTTATTTCCCAGTAATCCTAAGTTGGCTAGGATTTTTAATTCACAATTTTCTTGAAATCTTTCAGTGTATGCCCAGATCTTGTCACCTCATGTCAACCTTTATTTCATCTCCATTGATGCCATTCCTAGGGAAATGAATCAACTTAAGATTCAATGGTTTCCTGTTGTTCACATTTTCTATTGATGTAGAATTGTAGAAATCAAGTTTATCGTAATAAAGTTGGAGCCTTTGATAAAAATAACACTAAGCATAGCGATCCCAATATATGTAGAAAATAAGGATGAAGCTATTATCATGGAATTTATCAAGAATGATATATTAATTCTAGAGTTCTTTTGAGAATATGAATTTGGTTTAGATTTCACAAAACAAATGCACTTCTTATATTTTAATGATTTTAGGATTACATTTTATTTAATAGAGAAAACATTTTATAAGTTTCCCTTGAAATTCTAGTCATATTGTTTCATCTATCTCCTAGATCATGATCTTTCATAGGATTTATGGTGCACGGTAATATTTTATGGTCATTTACACTGACTTGTAGCAGTTATGATTCATTATATGTATTTTTTGTGATGATAATCCTCTTGCATCTACTTTCCTCTTTTAGCTATGTAATTGGAGGTTGATTTACTATGTGATCTATGTATAATGGAATAACTTAGGGAAATTACATTATTCCATTTTTGAATGGCAATTCTATGTTAGTGATTTTTTATTACAAATGACAATAAGATATATGTAATTTCTTATTTTCTAAATTATTTGCATTCAAGATTGAAAATCATATTTCTATTTTCATTAAAATAGGAGAATATCTTAGGAGAATTTTTTCATTAAAAGTACTATTAATTGAATTTTACTTTCATTTTTTTACAGTCATGGCTTCTTCCGCTCCTAATTTGTTTGAGAGGACCGATTTAGAGATTGCAAAATTGCAATCTATTCTCCATAATCCAACTACAGTTGGGCAATATAAATCCCATTGTGAAAAAATATTGGTTGATCTTCGTAGAATCGAAACAAGTTTGAAAACATGCAACCCATTTGATTATGAGTCAAAAAAATTTATGGATTCATTAAAATCAAGTGTCTCAGGAGATGTAGGATATAATGAGATTACATTACGAATTTCTGATAAGGAAGTCGTTAAGAGGTCTTGTTGGAGTTTTTATGTAGACAAACGGAAAGTAAGGGCATATTATGTAAACAAATGTTCATGTCCCCTATGTGCCCCTTTGATTTATCCTAGATTTATGGCCTCTCAAGGCCAATTTCTGAATAATGACCAATTACCATTATACTTCATAATGATGCTACATGTTGAGGTTCACCTAAACTTAAAGGTGAACTATTTAGACATCCCTAGTTATTTGGGGTAGGGGTGTGGCCATATTAGCCATAGGGAGGCATATAGAAAGGAGGGAGATCCTGTAGTTGTTAACGTGTGGTAACTTATACCGAGGCCACAACCTTTCTTATCAGGCTTTCGGGATGTCACAACACCTGTCGTTATGACTACACATGAGGCTATTATTGATGGTTTTGTTGGCATTGCTCACGAGACCAAATTGATCTCTTATGACAGTGTGGGTTCAGTACCTTCAGATACGCGATACTAGCAGTGGAGGTGCTAGTAGCAGCAGTGATGCATGCAACGAGGTATACACTCGTGCATCTTTGATTTCCCCAGATGAATTTGAGGTGGTTATATATCCCACTCAGACACGTCAACTAGGACACATCATGGCTTCTGACTTTTTACGTGCATATGAGGTGATTTCACTAGCATTGCAACATTCCACTATCGGGGTTTTAGATTTTATAGAGAAGAGTGATAGTGTATCTTCTAGTCAGGGTACTACTGTCACTACTACAGTCAGACCTCCTGTTGTTGGGATCGTCACACCTGATGTTCAACACATTTCTATTCCAGTATGTGAAAATTAAACCTTAATATAATTAAAATTTATTTTATTTCATCATTACTTTACAATTTATTAATATTAAAATTGAACATTTACTTGTGTGTTTAGGATTTTACTCTAGTGTGTGGTGCTTCACAACCCACACCATTTACCCACATGACATACACATAGCTCTTGAATGAGCACAACATGGATCTTGATGTTCCGGTCCTAAGTCAACTTGGCTCACTTGGTGACATATTTTTTGGTGTTGACATTATGGGTGGTAGTCCCATAGATTTGGAGACTCGTTCCACAGAGGTATATATACATGTGTTTTTATATAATTAATATTTAATCTAAATTGAAATGTTAGAAATTAATTAACTTTATTCAAAAAAATTATTTATCAACTTCTTACATTTAATTTATTTTATTTCACAGGGATCTATGGGACAATATCTACACATAGTGTAGATACTCCCAACATCCACCTAGGGATAGATACTAAGGTAATCAATTGTACATATCTGTTATATGATGTATTTAATTAATCAAGAAATTGTTGTAGAATTTTTCTTATAAATTTTAATATATGGTACATGGTATATATAGTTTCTGACGTGTATATTTCTTTTTTTAACATGTAGGGTGTAGCAGAGCCTAGTGAGGGGTCTGGCACTCGCCCTACTTCACGGAGGAGACTTCAGTGATATTTTATAGATTTTAGACATATATGTATATATATATATATAGATGTATATATTAGAGATTTTAGATATATATATATATATATATATACTCATACTCATTCTAGACATGATTATTATATTTTGATATATGTCTTAGACAGACATGTGTGTGTGTGTGTGTGTGTGTATGTATTCATTAGACATGTGGTTTTTTAGATATTTTCATATATATTCATTTGACATGAATTTCATATATTTATATGTAAGACCGCATAATTTTATATTTTTATGAGTTGGTGTATATTTACAATTATGGATGTGAATATAAGACACCCCCTTATCTTTCATTTTTGTCTCTTGATGAAATCATAATAGGTATAATGATAGATAATATATTAAATACCCTTCATTTTTGTGATATAACATTGTAAACTTCTTTAAAATTCTATATTGAATCATTTGATGCTTAGGTAATTTAGTAATACTTTATGTTACATTAACCATTCCATGGCTTAGTGATTGCTTCTTTATTTATGCACTTGTCAAATATTTTCAAAGTTCATTTCCTATCCACCTTAGTTGTTTTTATTCATATCACTACTAAGTCTTATAACTCAAAATTTGACTCTAGGTAAATCTTGCCAAATTCAATATTCATTGTTCTAGGAAAGTGTTGTTAGTATTAAACTATCTCTCTGAAACTCTATAGTAACTTAAAATCTTGTGAAAATAATAGATTCCCTCTCTTTATCTATCCTCTCTCTAAAACTCGAGAAATATAAAGGCAATAAGAAATTGTGCATAACTAGTAGGGAAAAGGGTGAATCCATGCCAACTTTGTGCAGACTCATGTTGTTGTAGGTGTGCGAAATGGTGGAAAAGCAAGTAAATGTAATGCAATACATTTCCATGATTTACTATTTTAATGTAATTGTAAATTTGACTTTATTTGGAGATGGGAAGAAAGGAATTTATAAAGATTGATTAAAGAATGTATTCAATATATATTGGGTAGTGAACATGTTTAAGTGATGATTAATTATTAATGCATGGGATAACGTTAGTAAATATCATGAAATTTCATCTTGATCAAAATAAGTATGTCATGTCAACATCTAATTTTGAAAATTATGTAGATGAAATCTTAAGTCATTGTTTTGACCCTATTAAAACACTGTTGAACCACCACTTAGGTAAAATATAGATAACTACGGGTACGTTGGTAACACAACTCTAGTTGAAACTATCCCACACTTAGTCATAAAAATTAAATATACAACAATTCAAGATAAAACTCCTAATTGACCTAATGTAAAAAGTCCTCTCTGTAAGTACCAAAGTCTTTGGAGTTATGCAACTCGTGGCAACCTACCTCGTATTTGAGTAATATGTTACTCACTCTAAGAACTAATGTGTAGATTATACCTCAATTATGGAATGTAATGTGTTAGTACCTCTTCAATAAATTTATCTCCAATTCCTGAGAAATGATGTTATATTCACTTCTATGCAAGTAATAATTAAGTCATGAGTGCTTCACTAGTTTAGGTTCATGAATGTTCTTACAAGTCATTCTTATCTCAAAACCTTTCTTATATGCATTTGTAATATGTGAACCTTGCAATTTACCACCATTGGTATGTTTTTCTAATCTACCTAATATCTTTCAATACCTTGAGTCATGTAGTTCTTAATTGTCTATATCAAAATTTAATTGTCTATCAAAATTTTATAATTTGCTAGAAATTTCCCCCAAAATGGAAATTTCAATAAGGGGTCATAATGTCTATCATTTTTCTCACATGAAATTTTAAATGATTCAAGTTAGATTTATTGACACTAAGAACTTGTTTCAAATTGTTATAAAAGATGTTGGAAAAGAGAAACTAAAATGAGGAAAAAATAATATATAAATTAATATCCATTGTTTTTTTATGAACTTAAAATGATGCATGTTAGTTACATCCATCCACAAGCATAGAAATCATCAACTCAATTTTTGAAAAATGGTGATTAATGTCATTTTACATGTACACAATATCTAAAAACACCATCAGTATAAGACATGTTAGGTATACCTAACACCAAATTTTTATATATATGTGTGTGTGTATATATATATATATATTATATATATATATATGTAGTTCAAGTATCCAAATCCTTCATGATAAAAACATTGATATATAGGGAAATAATATTATTGGAGATACTAGGGAACAAAATTACATCATTAATGAACCCATCCTTAATATCATAGTGAGTAAAGTTGTCAAATATGTATGCCAAATGACAAATAAAATAGATAAAATATTTTATTCCTGGAAGACATCAATATATAATATTCTAGGTCCTTCTATATAATACCAAGTGGCTCTGCTCATTGTTCAATGACCTATAAATTTTTTTCATGGTCTTCTACATCTAGTCTCCATTTTTTGTGTTGACCACTTTTAGTCTTCACCTAATGCAATTGTAACCCTGTAGCAATTATGTGATGGGTGTAATGATACACCTTTTTGTCTAGTTTATAATCAACAAAGTGAATCCCACTTTGGAGGGATTTCACTTGTTGTAAATATGTTCCCTACACTACAACCAAGCCAATATAAAATGTTTGTCTCCTCACTTGTTATTTCACATGTTAGCTTTGTTCTCTCTTCTGTGCAACACAACAAGTAGTACTCCACTTTCTCAATATTGTCTTCTTCAACAATGACTGAAATACATCACCTACAACAAAATGGAAAGAAATATTCAATGATTCATATACTATAAATTATACATATATATTTAATGATCAAATTATACAATCCTTTTAAATAAAACATACCTTGTTTAACCAGTCCAGATATGTGGTCATAATTAGGTGAAATTAATAGCACATATTCAAAACTATCATCATGATCTGATCCATATGTGTCATCCACAACTAAAGGAACTTGCTTCCACTCACCTACATACCCATGTTTTTAACTATTGCACTCTTAATATGATTTGTTCATGCATTCATAACAAAAACAAGAATAATCTCTTGTACAGATTGTCCAGTTATTACTATCCATAGTCATCACAAAGTGCAAAGATCTAGAATTAGGAATCCTTTCACATCCATACTTTTTCCTTCGATCAATACCTTCAATTAATCATGCTCAAAAGATCAATAAAGTTTAAAATAAACATCAAAATTAAGAATAATTTTTTTTAAAGTTTGTAACTTGTAGTTAATAAATCACATCAAGATCTACATATATGGTTTAAATGTGCATGTACATGTTTTATCCCAAAACACTCTGTGTGGGTTTGAATCCTGTGGGGTTGAAGTTTGTGAGGTTGAAGCCTGTGATGTTGAAGCGTGTGAGGTTGAATCCTGAACTGCAAAATGTTTCTTACACCATTCAACAACAGTGTGGGGATCAATCAATCGATCTCCCTCATAATCAAATATTTGTTTCTTTAGAGCACGTTTGATGCATGCACCCGTACCATCATGTGTTCTCCCTTCCCATGACCACTCTAAAAAAACTCCATAAATGAGGTCTTTTGTGATGACGATGATAGCGACTGAGTGCAAATAAAGGGCGAGAGAATTTGAATTGTGATGTGAAACCATCCGACCAAACAAAATGTTGATTTATTTGTACTCCTTGTTGATGAATATATTAAAAAAAAAAAAAACCAAAACAATGTTGCACAAAGTGGGTGTCATGTTCTTTATCATCACTTATATAGAAGTGATACTCCTTCTTGATCATTCGCTTCACATCTGTACTTTCGACCCCATCCAAATCCAATTGTGTATGCCTATAAAATACTTGAACCATGATAGTAACCTGGTCAGTATGATAATACTATGTCTAAATTTCTTTTTGATGAGAAAATGAGTAATTCTCAAGAAAATCAACCATGGACAATATGGAACCAATAGGTAATGTGTCTCTATTAGTCTTGAATTGTGTAGCTTGCCACTTTGCATAGTGATAATGTTTGATGTATGGACTAATTAAACTTCAGAAACTTTGCATGAATGTAGCAATGGGGATTTCCTCTTCTACCAAATCCAACCTGGTTACATCTTTTCCAAGCCGTGTTGAATATTTTATGTATTTGAACCTACAAAATCAATACATAATGGACAAATTGTCATATTCATTTGCAGTAAACATAAAAATCAAAATAAAATATGTACATCCAAATTTAAACACACACACACATTTATTAATCACCTCTTGCAAGCCACCATTTGAACTATGTCCAAATCTTCATTTGTTTCTGGTAATAATTTCAATTCCCCACACTTGTCACATACACCTTTGATGCAAGTCATATGATCGTCGACATGATCATCAGATATTGTGAAAATAATAGAAGCTATGAATTCACTGACATGTGTAGGGGGGGCATTTTCAGGACCATTTGGTGATTCCCGTAACTTTCTATACACCTAAAAAAACATAGATTTTGAAATACATTAATTTTAAATCACGTCTCAAAAAAAGAAATTTAATCAAATTTCAAATATATAGATATAAATGAAATCGTAGCTCAATGTATATATGTAATATAATTTTTTTGTACCTGATAGTGATAATAAAACTCAACGTGATTACGGCAACAACATGTGATAAGGACTTTAACAGCTCGCACATACCAAGGCTTCAAATTTTTAAACATTTGTTTTCCAATCTTAACATTTGGATGTTCTTCTATAAACTTTATGTACATATATCATGTTGAGTTATTTCAAGCAAATGTTTTATATGTTCATCATAGTTATTGTGAGTTATCATGTGTTTTAAAACATCCCTCACATTTGGAGAAGGATGAGTCCTCTGAGTCCAAAAATTAGAAACTATCTTCACAATATTATCATCTATTTTAATCCAATTTATTCCTCCTCTTTGCATTCCTGCTGACCGTCTTTCTAGATAAACCTTTTCCTTGGCAACGATGGTAACATGATGATTTTTTATCGTATCTTCACTTACAAATGAATTTAATATTGATCTAGGAGAAATACTCTTATCAGTAGACCTAGTTTTGTACCCAGAGAACTTATTCCTTTAGAAACATTCCCAACAAATTCTTCTTCCATACGTTTTGAATTTTCCCATCCAAAATCAACACCCAACAATTCTAATGTTTCCTTCATATCAACATGATTCAAGAATGTAACCAACAAATGTGCTCTAGTAACTGTAGTCAAATTAAAAAATTCACCATATATTATCTCTACACTTTTTGTTGTTTTCTTTCATGATAGTGGTTCTTGTTGGGAAAATTATTTTAATTTTTGTAAATCCATCTTCACCAAGTTTTTCACATTTTTCTTGGGAAGTAATTCCATAACTTTTGTTATCACTTCAGCATAATTTTGCGCATCATGATCTGTGTCCATAAACATGCACACGTGGTTACACCAAAATTTGCAAAAAGATTAACATACACATGTGATTACACCATTCATGAATGATTTAATATATATTGAACAACTTATTTAGGAACATGAATATATTAAAATATTTTAAGTTGATAAATAACTTACTATCTAGTAAACAATAATATTAAGTTGACCAAGCTAATTGTATTTAGATACCACTTCATGAGGTCCTTCTTGAAATCTACTAAACAATAATATACTTTTGCATTTGTATTCAGGACCTTTTCAACTAAGTGTTTGAGTGTGACATAATGATCTATTATTGATTACTTTGGTCTAAAACCTACTTTCCCCTTTTCCCACTTTCCTTTTTATTTTATTTTCTTACAAAATACCACATAACACATTTATTATGTGGAGTAAATTTTCACCATGTCATCGAACGTATATAAACTTAGTAATCAACTTAATTTCCATGTTAGATGACTATTGGATACCAAATGCATATTTGGATGCCTTAGTGTGAATCTCAAAAGGTTTAGGAAATTTCATGCATTTTGACATAAAATAGTATGTAGAGGAATAGTCTTACTAATTCAAAATAATTTTACCATGCATTGGTCCAATCAACCTTAGATTTTACGTGCATTATGTAGTTTATGGGATAAGACATATACAATAAATCAAGGATGAAACTATTATCTAAATTTACATACATTGTCTAAGACAACTAAGAAACGATTTATGGTAGTATGGAGTAATCAAATATTAAATCAATATTATATTTTTAATATGCATATGTATAGCTATAATTTTAATGTTGATGTAGCATGTGTAATGAATCTTTGTTACTCCAAATGAACAATTACCAAATTTTTCGTATAAATATTATTTTTTCAAAGGTTTTAAGATGCATAAGATGTTATTAACATGCTAATATCAATCCTTACTAATATTTGATTTGGGAGATCAAAATTCCCAACTAATATTTGATTTGGGAGATGAAACTTTCCTTACAATAGATATTGGCTCTTCATCATTTGATCTTTCAATTATTTTTTTCATTTCATATATATATATATCTGGTGCTAGAGCTATCTAATTTATGAAATATGACATTGTGCAAGCCTAATATTTCATTTGGATATGATCTCTTGTGCTATGTATCATACTTAATCATTCTCACAAAATGATCTATGATATAATGGGATGTTTCAAAGAGGGAATCAAGGAAAAAAATAATGTGGATCTTTACTGCATAGTATTTTGGAAGACCGTTTTATCTCCATGAATACTATGTGGATAAAGAAAGAGTATTAAGAAATAAAGGTATGTTGAGAGGATCATGTTTGTATCTAGACGAAGACAACCTTTTCGCAACTGAAAGAGAGAAATGATAAGTGGGAAAATGTGATGTTAGAAAGGAGAAAACGATAGAAGCATACCTAAATAATGGGAAAACATATATTACATCTAGATAAACAATAATTTAAAAGGGAATATGACCCATTTTGGAGCTCATCTTATTATGGTGAGATAGAATTTAGAGGCTACCCTTGATAAAGAGGAATTGGGTTAAGGTCTATTGTAGAAACCCTAATTTCACACCTCTTCCAAATCCATTAATTCCCTTACCTCATTTCCCACAAAAATACACTTTGAATTAATCAAATATAATTTGATTAATTATCCCTTGCAAATCTAAAAATTACCTAATCCTTACCACATGTCATTATTCTCCATGTTTTTCTACTATTGGATTAAAAATTCAAAATAAAATCCTCACCCACTCTTTGTGGTCCCCACTCACCTAAATCCTCAACTTATGAATTAAAAATCCAATTCATATCCTCACCCACTTTTTTGGTCCCCACTCACCTAATCATGCCCACATTTTCAAACTGCGATTACTTAAAATCCCCTAAGTTAATTCAATTCCTAGGCTATAAATATAGCCTTACCCCCCCCCTCTAAAACACACGTAGAATAAGCTCTAATGTCATGTCAGAGTTCTTACATCCTTTGAGAAAAGAACATCCCTCCACCTCATCCTAATTTCCAAATAGATTCATCTTGAAGCTTCTCAAATCCATAACCCCTTTTATCCATTTGGTGCAAAGTAAGTAGATCTTGTTGCAGGTTCAGGTCTTTCTCCGGTTTGAGGAAAGCACCTAAATTTCACATAATCAGGGCTCATCCATGTTTCATTTCCCATTCTAAGGTTTGCTAAGTAATCGCGAAGGAGGAGGTATCTGGCTAGTTGCTTTACTTTCTTGATTATCAATGTATTTTCCTAGCTTACATTCTGGAAAATAATGGAAAATCATTTAAAAACCATGATGTAAAATACCTTACCAAATGTTTCCACATCAAACTTAAGTGGTCCACTCCATACTACCCCTAGGGTAATGGCCAAGCAGAAGCAACCAACAAGACTTTAAAATCCATCATGGAAAAAATTGTCAACACCCATGGATGTAATTGGCATACTCAAATTTACCCTGCTCTTTGGGCTTACCATACATCTTACCGCACACCTACAGGAGCCACCTCATTTTCCCTCGTTTAAGGTTGAAAATCCATTTTACCTATTGAGGTTGAACTCCCATCCTTAAGAATCTCTCTTAAAGATATAATTAATGAGGATGAATATCGACAATTACGGCTTCACGAACTTAAGCTTCTCAATGAAAAATGACTTAATGCCCTCAATCATCTTCAAGTCTGTAAAAATTGACTACAACGCAGTTATCATAAAAAGGTAAGACCTAGAGATTTCGAGGTTGGTGACCTTGTTCTAAAATAATATCAAAAGAATACCACTAAAGAGCAAGAAAAACAAGGAAAATTTGAAACTAATTGGTTAGGACCCTATGTAATTATATCTAAATTTGGCTCTGGAGCCTATAAATTGGCCACTGAATATGGTCAGGAACTTGATGAACCCATTAATGCAATCCATATAAAGATAGTTTATTCCTGAGGCACTTCCTATTCCAAGAGACAACGACTTGTACATTGTTCCTTTTGTCTTACTTATCTTCGAATAATTTAACATTATTCATTCCATTGGTAGATATTTTCATTATCACAATCATATATTCATATTCATCATCATGAGACAGGTTCTAACATAGATCCTATTAATTCTTGTGAGTATCATACTTCTTATAATATCTCCCATTTTCAGTCGATTTCACCTATGGTCATACCTGTAAGCTTACTGATGGTAATATATTCCCTTCAAATAAATTATCTCTTTCATAACAAAGCTCTAAAATTATTTTACCCAGTTCAATTTGATCCCTCCATCTCAGTCTTTGGTGTTGAACCCTCTAGTCATCATTACTAGTCAATGTGCGGGCTTGAGATTGGTAGGGATTCACTCTTCCTTCCCAAATAAAAATCACCCATATTGTAAAATTCCAGTCAATTACAATACAATTATGAATTATTATTTTCACAGGCATTTCAGTCCTTCATAGTCTTTGGTGTTGAGCCCACACTTCTACTAGTAGTGTGAGACTGGGAATGGAGGAAGGTTCCCTTACTCTATCCCTAGGTTATTTTCTTCAGAGATAAAATATGTGCCTCATAATCCCTGGTACAGGGCATGGGGAAAATCAGTAGAGGGTTACTCACAAATATGCATAAAATAACATTACAAAAACTCAAAAAAAGTCAAATAAATCAAACATAAAGATAAAGGAATTTAACGTGGTTCCCCATATTTGGGCTACGTCCTAAGAGGTTACTAAGCTTATATTTTTTACAAGCCTAAACTCTACTCAAGAAATACCCAAATCCATTTGGAGTATGCTCAAAGTAAACTCTACAGAATCTTTTAGAAAACCTCTAGCACATATGCTCATACATTTTCTTATATATGTATCAATGCATAATTTAGATGCAATTGTGAAGCAGATATAAAACCGTTATCAAAACCATGGGCACTAGGTTCATAACAATGGGTACCAATCAACCAGGGACCAATAACAACCCATAAGAGGTTACCGTAGTTACCCATCAAGGAAATACACCACCTTTGAAAATTTGTTCATTTCACCCCTTCCAAGAAGAATTGTGACCTAGCCTCATTCCTTCTGAAAGGGACCGCTTATTGTCATACCTCTATTCTGACAGATCTAGAATGTGTACCTTCTAACATGAAAATAGGCTCCACAAAATGACATACTCATTGTTATCTTACATATTTGATGATGGAAACTTTCCGAGTCTATACAGAAACTGGCATGGGATAAATGTAGAGGGTCTTGCTCATAAAATCATAAAAATCCATTGAGACCTAAGAACATATCCTAGGATTAAAAAGGAAAAAGACAAAAGGAATTTTCACCTATGTTTTTCCTTTAGTGATGAGCCCTTGCAACTCACTGTTACACATGAGGCAACATAGGTTGCATGACAGTTTCAAGAATACCTAAATCTTATAAATCTGACAGTTCTTATAAGTTTGAATCCCCAATACGATAATTTAGATGCCTAAGTCACAAGAGAACTCCCTTCAAATCTTAGTGTGAAAAATCAAATAACTGTCCCCAAGTATGGTAAACAGAGTAAAATCATTTTGAAACCACTCTCTAACAGTGACATAAAAGAATTGAAACCACAATTTCCCTAAAAATTATTGTTGATCAAAACTTCCCAAAAACATTCGATCTATCCTCCTATGTCTTTCAAAAAGATATCTCAGTGGTGAGCCCTCGCATCTTACTAGTTGTGTGGAGTCCAAGAAATGGAGCTAGATTTCTTTTCATTATATCATCACCAACAATATCTTGCCAATGGAATGAGAATTTTTGTTATTTAGAGCAATGAGTTACCACGATGGACATGGTACATTACGAATAATATCCATGGTTATCACCTCTCAAAATACAGTCTCCAAACTCTAGTCCATAAATTGCCAATAACAGTGTAAAAATCTAAAAATCCAAAAACATTGAAAAATCTCTAAAACTCCAAACAAAAAAAAAACTATAAAATAATCAGCATAATTCATCCTCTGAACTATTATCCCCAATGAATGATCCAATCACCTTATGACTATCAAATTCAAACCACTTCTCCTCACGTAAATCATCACTTGGGGCAACTTTGGTTCTCATTATTTCCTTGTTTGAGGACAATGAACCAATCCTTATTATGTCCTTGTACCCCTGTTTGGGGGCACATCCAATTAATCCTAACTGGTGGAACATGTTTGGGACATGTTTATTGGTTCTTGTGTTGCATTATTAGTTACAAGTTATTAATTACTTTCTTGTATCTTGATATATTAGAGGGGGCATCTTGATTTTATGTATCATGTCGTTCTCTTTAATAAAATTATGTTATCTAATTACATATCATACTGGGCCATCATACTTTCTTGATGGTCTATGTCTATTCTCTCTTCCACTTGCATATTGTACTGGGGTATCAAACCTTTTTACTGGCCCATGTCTATGCTATCACACATATTACAGTCTAGTCATCGTGATATTTTATATCACAATGCATTATGTTATGTGCTATATTAAAATTAAGATGCTTTTCATCACGTGAGTATCTTCTTTCATGATCAACATCTTACTTTGCACCCCATTCATTCACCCATAATAATACATTCCCAAGTTTGGAAATCATACTTGATCACCATTGCAGTTTTTGAATCCTACTTGAATATCTTTCTCAAGTAGCATTCACTATTTAGCATCTCCTCCTCCCCCACCATGATCACCATATATTTGATCCATTCATCCTCGCTCCTCATTTCTAATCCCCCGCCACTTATCCCCATATTACCCTTCTCTCCATTATTATCCCCTCTCACTCATTTTTCTTCTTTTCTTTCACTATTTTGCTTCCCACTTGACAATATTACTTAATAACCCCTTCTATATGGGATCCTTAGTGGAGGTTTACCCTCTCCCTAAGATCTTCCCATTGTAGAAGCTTCTCCACCACCTCCCCTCTCATCAAACAACAATCACCACCACACACATCTTTCCACTATGCCTCTTCTGATTCTCATTCTTGCATCATTACTCTCACCATGTGGGCATCCCAATTAAGAATTACCCTCACACTCTCTTCCCTCCACCACATATATTCCTCCATCCAATCATGTTACACTCCTTTTTTTCCTTTATTCCTTTTTATCACCTCCTCATACCTCCTCTTCCACTCTGGCATACATCACTCACTCTATTCTCATTCCTTCCCTGAATCTATCTTCTGCCTAGTCATCCTAATTACATGCTCTCATAGTATGGAAAATTCACTTGAGGGTTCCCCTTCAGTCCATTTTTTCATACCCTTTTCCCACCAACTCTATCATCATTCTTCTTCTTCTTCATTCTTCAGCTTGGCGATCCTACTTAACCATCCCTCCCGCATAGAAATATTATTTAAGAATTCCTCTTAAGGATGATCTGCCCTATGGCCTTCCCCTATCCCATCATATTTCCCCCATTTTATTTCTCCCGCCTCTCGTTGCAATCATCTTCTTTAACCAACCATTCCACCCATGTCCAATACAATTTTGTCTTTCTCCTTGCATATCATCACTGTCAGTTTGGCGATCTTACGATAACCACTCCTGACGGCATGACGATCTTACTTAAGAGTCCTCTTAAGATGACATATCATCTTTCACTCGACCATCCCTCCAAATTATCACCATCCACATTTTCTCTTCATTCCCCATCACCACACCCTCTTACCATCGTTATCACAATCCTCTTCTTAGAAATCTTACTTAACCACTTTCGCACGGCATGGCGATCTCACTTAAGAGTCCCTCTTAAGGATTATCTATCTTCTTGCATTTCCCCATCACTACACATCCTCACCCTTCACTTTTTGTCAGCATTATCCATTATCACATCCTCTCACCTCCTCTTCCTTTCTCACAACACCACTTTTTAATTTCCCACTTTTCATCTCCGTCATCCCCCGCTTGGTAATCTTACTTAACCACTTCCGTCGCATGACAGTCTTACTTCAGGATCCTCCCTAAGTTGAACTCGTCATTCTGAACTTCTCCCTCACCTCATTCTTCATTCACTATGTTGATCACTTCTTCCACCTGGTCTCTCCTACCAACCACATTTTCCTCCTACTATTATCCTTTCTCAACCTATCATCTCACAGCATATGTCTACTATCTTTTGCCTATAACCATGTTCCTTCCCCCCATTTTCTCCTTCTTCATCCATCATCCTTCATACCATTTCTTCCCATTATTTTCATGTCTTGTTTCTTCATCCTCACCTCGCTCATCTTCATCCTCTGCATCCTCTCCTCACCTTCACCTCATCACAACTCATCACTCACCTTTTCTTTACTCTTTCCACCTCATCTTCTCGAATTCTTCCACATATATACCCACACTTAGTTCACATTTTTGTTGACATTCCCCTAACATTCTTTCATCACCATATTTCATTTCTGCACTAATAATTATCAGTGGAATTTCCCTAAAATTCACTCATCCTCATTCTACACGGCCTTGTTCACTCTCGTTGACCTTCTCCATTTTTTATTCATTCCTTTCTTCCTCTGAGCCCACTGCTCATTATGGGTGGACTTTCCCTAACGTACCTTTATTGGAATTACCCTTTCCATTCCTCATTTACTTTCTCCCTTTCTTCATTTTTTCTCTTATCCTTCCCCACCGCTCATTATGAGTGGACTTTCCCTAATGTCCCCTCAGTGGCATTTCCCCTTCTATCCCCCATTCCTCCTTCCCTCACATCCCTTTTATCCCCCCCATCCTTTCTTGTCACTTCTTACCCACCTCTCCATCTTCCCTTTGCCCCCTTCAATATCTTTATTGTATTCATCATACACCCTTTGTCTATTGTCTCGTAATCCTTGTATCCTCATTTCATGCTTCTCCACATCTTTTCCAATCTGTGTCATTCCTCCCCTATGTCTTCTCTTTACATTCCTTATATTGTTCACTCTACACTTATTATCCTCATTCTTGATTTCTTTCCTTCTGCATTATTTTCTCTGTTATCCTCTTCTCCCTCCCACTCCTCATCTTATTTCACTTCCTCTATATCATCTTCTTCCCCCTTTTACCTCACGGTTCCTTCTTACTTCCCCATTGATTACCTGGATCTTCAGCGTTTTCCTATCTTTTTATCATCCCACCCTCCACATGCATCTACATGCGGTCTGTTCCATATTATTTACCTTGGTCTTCCTCGCAAGGATCATATTCCTTCAATCTTCTCCCTATATTTGCTTTATCCTCCCTTCCTCCCCCATAATTTTCATGTTCCTACTTACCTCCCCTCCTTTTCTCTATAATCCGTAACTTTTCAATTTTTTGTACTTGTTTCTCTTCTTTTTTCTTATCTTTTTCACACTTTTCTGGTCCCTCATAGTTTCTTTTTTCTCCATTCTACCTCCTCTTCTTTAAATTCTTCATCTTCTTTAAATTCTTCGTCGATTTTATCCCCTACTCACACCTCGTCTTCTTATTTTTATTTATCTTTCCCCATTCACCATACCCTTGTCTTCTTATTCTTCTAATTCTACCATTTCTTGCTTTTCTCATCTCTTTCATTTTTCTGCATTCCTCTTTATTATCTATATTGCTTCCTTCATATGGCACATCTCTGTCCATTTCATAACTTCACCCTTTGCTCTTTCATTTCCTTGTCTTCTTCTTTTTTGTCCTTCATCATTTCATTCTTCCCATTTCTTATTCTCTTCTACATCTTTCATTTCCTTTTTCCTCCTCTGTCTCAATACCCTCTCTCTCCCCCTAGCATTACCTCTTCTTGCTCTTCTCATAATCAACCACCACTCCCGTCCATTCCCTTTTCTCTTTCCCATTGCATTCTTCCACACATCCTCACACCTAGCATTCAAGGCCAATTGAATCATTTCTCCATTTGTGTCGTGTGGTTATTCCCTTTGCCTACACCCCATTCTCATCCTCCTCTCCATAGAATTAACCTCTCCTCTTTTAGATATCTTTGTCGAATATTCTATCCTTTTCATCCCTCTCGAGGGGGCATCATCACATATATCAATAATCACACATTCTCATGACATTTTCATCTTTGAGGATACCATGACACCCATCACCTACCACCTTCTACTCTCCCCAATAAACATTTACTCTACTTTTTGCTTCACAAAAGTAGATTGAATTCTTCCCTCATTCTCACAAGAAAAATTTTGTTCTACTTCTTTCTTAGAGAATGCTTTCTCTTTTCTTCCTCTAATAACTTCTTATCGAAGGAACACCTTCTTCAAGAAGAATCTCTTCAAAAATCTTCAATCCTGCCCCCTGAGGCATACTCACTCCATATCGTCTACTTTCTTTGAAAGGACACTACTTTCATAGTACCCTTCTAAGGAGGGGAAAATGTAAACACCCTAATTTCACACCTCTTCCAAATCCATTAATTCCCCCACCTCATTTCCCACAAAAATACACTTCGAATTAATAAATTATAATTTGATTAATTATCCCTTCCAAATCTAAAAATGACCTAATCCTTACCACATGTCATTATTCTCCATGTTTTTCTACTATTGAATTAAAAATTCAAAATCAAATCCTCACCCACTCTTCATGGTCCCCACTCACCTAAATCCTCCACTTATGAATTAAAAATCCAATTCAAATCCTCACCCATTCTTCATGGTCCCCACTCACCCAATCGTGCCCACATTTTCAAATTGCGATTACTTAAAATTCTCTAAGTTAATCCAATTCCCAGGCTATAAATATAGTCTTACCCCCCCTAAAACACATGAAGAATGAGCTTGAATGCCTTGTCAAAGTTCTTACATTCATTGAGAAAATAACATCCTTCCACTTCATCATAATGCCCAAATAGCCTCATCTTAAAGCATCCCAAATCCATAACCCCTTTTATCCATTTGGTGCAAAGTAAGTAGATCTTGTTGCAGGAAGGCCTTGCTCCGGTTTGAGGAAAGCACCTACATTTCACACAATCAGAGCTCATCCATATTTCCTTTCCCATTGTGAGGTTTTCCTACGTAATCGCAAAGGAGGAGGTGTCTGGCTAGTTGCTTTACTTTCTTGATTATCAGTGTATTTTCCTAGCTTACACCTATATCCCTTGAGTCTCTAAAATGTAGTTTTAAATGGAACACATAAACCCTTGAAGGTTGATTCTTGCAGATAATTGTTGATATGATGTATGACAAGGTGCCCCCTAGACTAGGGTTCTGGTATTGGTTCATGGCAGTTGCACTTATTTTTCCAAGGGATATAGATGGTTAGGAATACAACTGCATTAATGTAGGGGATAGGGTTACAATTCCTTGATTCCCCATTTTGATTGATTATTATTTATATTACTAGGTATTGATGGGTACATTGGGATTTTTAGCTTGGTCAGTAACACCATATGTGATGAGCACCACTATTACAGTTTAATACTTTGGACCATTGATGTTATTATTTCCATTATTTTCATAACTCTATGTTATTATTTCACAGAGACAAACACCCACAAATACATGTCTCTACTAGAAAGTAATAAGCATTATAGAGGAAACAAAGTAGATGGCTAGATCAAGATCTGAATTATACTATTGCAGTGGATGAAAAAAATTTTACCATGAATTATATTCATGGAGATTAGCTGATGCTTTGTTGATATTTCAACCTATATTATTGGGGATAATATGTAGAATGGCATTTTTCAACGTGGACCCTTTTTCAGTATAGGTTGGTACATACACATGGTGGTCGAGAACCTTTAATTTTCACATAGTGTGTCTATTGGTTATAGGTTATGAGATCCAGATCAAAACCCTTAGGTTTACCCAGATCTAGATAAAATTGTTGCATCATGTTTTTGTGTTGGTTATGATATTGAATGAAAGTACGATGTGATCTATTGTTTTTAAGATAATATAAAAAGGTTTTCAGCCTTGTCTTTAATCTAGTTGTTCCAAAAGACTCTCTGTTTGTGCCATACATAGAGAAACAAGTTTTTCAAAGACATTCTTCTATAATTTCTCTTCCTCGGTAAAAGTAGAGTCAATACTCATTCTTTGACAATGTGCCCCACACAAACAGGCCAAACTACAATGAATTTCACCTGCACACATTAAATTGAGAGTTTTTCTGAAGTCCCAAGAGGGAACTCAATAGACAAGCTAGGAAACATGCAACTCTTATTATATAGAAATCTCAGATAGAAACATGTACGTAATTAGTTAATTTGTAGCCCTACTATGGTTTCTGGTACTTTAGACCAACTATCTCACCTACCATCCACCTTGATAATGACCATTATTAAGATTTGTTAACTATCCTCTTTCTCAGTATGGGTCTCAACCTATATGCTTCCTTTTGTTCCTTTCTATGATATACACTATCACAACCATACTCGAGCTATCACCAGTATACTAACTCCTCACTATTAGAAGAGATCAACATTAGCTTCAATTTTGTTTTTAAAACTGCACTTGCAGTAGTAACTCTAGATCATGTCGAATAGAAATCCATTGTAAAAACTAAATTGCATAACCATAATCATCTTGGATACCCCTTTATGGTTAAAATTCTGGTTATCAAAAAAATATTGCATGAAACACTAAATCTACAAGCTCAGCGTACATGAGGTTTTTTTTTATGCATAGAGAATGGTGTCACGCGAACAAGTGTTCGACGTCAACCATCATCACGCATGGCAGGGGTCCCAATCACGCAAGTTCCCTACGTGGTCACCTTTTAGTGGCACATTTTCATGCCAAATTCCTAATATTGGAGGATTAATATGTAAGCACAATTCATCCATGGTACCACTTATCGAGATCACGTAAATTTTTGGTTAACTAATTTTATTAAGGTGATAAGCAAGGGTTTACTAATCACAAAATTTATGGTTTTATTAGACTTGACTAGGGATGATAATGTTTACCTCTTTGAACCATGAGAAGATATGATTTACTAATTGTAGTTATTTTTTGATATCCATATTCTCTTTCTCAAGATCAATCAATGGTACAGAGAAGTGAACGATATTTGAGAAAATAAGTAAAGGCTCATAGTCTGGTCCCGACAGAAAAAAATTGAGGAATAGAACTTATTATGGTTGAAGTAAATATTCTTACCTGTGAAAGTGAATGTGACTTTCGATTATCCATGGGATAACCCATATTATTCCCTATAGACATATGTTCGGCATTATGAGGTTTGATAATCTTTCCAGTTACTCAATAACCTTCCCATTAAAAAAATGGATAAGTCAACATCATTATACAGTGATTTGGTTAGATCCTCTATTTAGAAGTGTAATATACATGGGTAAGTGCTCTAGAGGGTATGGATGGACATCCCTTTATTAATTGTTTAGTATTTGTATTCTTATTTTAATGTAAAGTTGGAGGTTTAGGATCCGCAGTTGCTAACATTCACGGACTATTTAACATTTATAGAAGTATGGAGTTTTCCGATTTTATTCAACCACGACTCGTATATCATATGTAATGAATCAATAATCCATACAAAATGCGACCCCTCATCTTCCCCTAGATACCCCTTGTAACCGTGATTTCTCCTCGAGGTCTTGGCACTCAAGACCCTTGCATCCCCCCTAAAAATTAGTTCTCAAACTAAAGGATCATATTATTTGAATTAGATGCGGCCAAGACGAAGATGTGAAGCCCTCGTTTTTTGGGTTAAATTAACCTCCATTTTAGGTCCTCACATGATTAGTCATGGGTTTTTCAGACGTATTTAGGGGAGGCATGCACATTGTTGTTGTTGTCATCCCAACCTTAAACATAAGGGAATAATTGAGGTTAGATCATGGGCATAAATCCCATCAAGGACAAAATTCCTCATAAAAATCTCCAAACATTCCTCAAAACCCTCCTCCAAATGTAGATCATATCCTCGGGGGGCTCCTAAATATCCAAACGAAACCAATAGGAAGAGGGAAAATGATATCGTTGGAAAGAATCAGAAAAAATAAAATTGAGAAAGAAAAAGTCCTTCACATCAGGTTCACCAGATTTATACAAAAGAAATCATGTTATAAATGGGCTTCTCTTGCATGCACTCAACCTCAACACAGGTTAGGATGAAACAACTGAGATGGTGGAAGATGGGACTGAGCAAACCAACCAGGTACACAGATGTTAATACCTAAAAAGGTGATTGTAGGGAATGGTTGTATGTAGATTCAAATTAGGCCATGAACTACTCGTAATCGATCAAAAAAAATTGTAAGTATGAGCACATTTGTGCATTATCAACGATAGTAAAAAACTTGTCAATATCTCTATGTGGAACTACTATGCATCAATGTTTCCCAATCACTATGTGTAGTTCCTAATGTATGTCGATTAGATCAAATATACAATTTGGCCTAGATGATGGACTCTTGAAAAGTGTATGGTTCATCTCTAGATATTCACTCATCCAGCAGAGGGTCATATAAAAATTCAGACGATGACTCAATGTTAAGAAAAACATGGATATTGGGTTTCTAACTTGGTTTGCTTGATGAGGTCCAAAAAATTATCAGTTATGGACTAATTTCTCATTTAGAGCATTAATTTGAGTGATGATTTGGCTGTGCACAGAGTAGACCTGATGCATGAGTTGGTTAGACTAAAGATACCCCATGGCCTAAAACCCCCACTTCCTTCAGCTATCCCTGGTATCGGTTGATTCTTAGGAGGTCATGGATGATTGGTTCAAACTATCCTGCATTAAGAGGTTGAGCTCGAACTAGAAATGGTCATGTATGGTCATCAAATCATGAGTGAGAACAAATTGAAACTGGTGATGAATGGTGAAAGGATGCCAGTTAGAGCGCACCACACAATTATGGATCAGTGTGAACTCCGTAATGCACTAGGTTTGTTGTTTTGATTTGAATTTGCTAAATTACATGATTAATATTCTCTAGATGAGATAAGCAACTAAAGGAATTTTAATTAAATAGAAATATATACAAATTAATCCATTTGGTCTTATCACAGGTATTTGTCCAATTAATATTTTATATATATATGATATATATATACAACTACTTTAATTCTATCTTGAGATTTGTATTATGACAAGTACTTTTTTTATGTAAATGAATAAAAACTAATGTAATTAACCAATATTTTTATTTTATTTTAAACAACAAGAGTTGGTGAAGGACACATCTGGCATCGACATACTAGCTACTGCAGTTGGGCGTGTTACAGACGTAAGTTTCAAGTTACTTACATTTCAAATTTCATTTGATTGCACTTTTATTATTATAATGTTTCACATGTACATGTACATATTAATATGTTTGTCTTTTATACATAGGAGCCTAGTGGGTCATCATCTGCTCTGGGCACTGAGACTAATGGCACGCCTCACGTGACTTTTACATAGGTTAGTTTCTCTGTACATATTGGTCTTTTATGTGTCGATTATGCTTTGGGCCTATTAAGTGGTAGTCATGTAGATTAATATTGATCTACACATGTTTTTTGTATAGCTTATGAATGCCAGAGAGACTCCTCCCTATATGCGGACTGTGGAGGCTACTATAGATACTGCCATAGCATCTGTAGATCCACTAACTCAGGTACAATTTTTTAAATTTTTTAAATTTTGGAGGAATTTATTCTTATTACTTATCTACAATATCAAATTTTTTACATGAAATATTTAATTTGAACTATTTATTTGTATGTATCCTACCCCTCGTGAGTCTACCGTTGACCATGCAATGTGTCAACGACAAATTAATAGGGATCATGAGATTGTAGTAAGATTTAACATGCATTATAAATTCTATGTTTCTAAATTTTGAATGTATTTTTAAAATTTGGGTGTTAAAAACTTGTTGTTTATGAATGTGCAGGATAGGTTGCAGGCCTTCTTAGAGACGCCTAGGACCACACAGATGTAGTGGAATCTCCCTCCACTACATCCACAGGTCATGGACATGCTTCTTCTAGCAGGGTGAAGAGAGGGAAGATGTTTCATGATTAGATTCATAGGACCTGGATGTACATGATTCTTCATATAGTCCATGTATATAGCCTTATATGACCACATGTGGTCCTATATGTATGACACACTTAGTTTGATACATGTTGTGAACTTATATTTTTAGATACGCGTGGCACACTTAGTTTGATACATTATATCATGGATGTTGGTTTTCATAACGATACTACTTCTATGTTTGATTTGATTTCATTTGCACATGATATCTTTCTATGTATGATTTCATAACCATATTAAGATATCTGTTTGATTTGATTTGATGGCCTTGATTATGTGACCATTATGGATATGAAATATGATGTTATGTTATTGTTAAATGATATATGATATGTGATGGTACATGTTATATAATGGTTTAACATATTGTTTAGAGGATAAGTATATATTCAGAGAAGGGTCAATTTACATGAAAAATTGTTCATCATTGCTACTATCATAATCCCAATCATTAGCATAACTATTATCTGGGTTAAAACTAATCTTAACCAGTAACTTGGAATTTTGGTATTTGGCTGCAAGTTACAGTGACGGAGTAGATATATATACAAAACCCATTTGTGTGTCTTTCCTTGATTGGATGTTTTCATATGTTATATGTTCTGATGTGGTATGCAATTGTGCATTCTTGATTGGTAGTAATTCCATCACAAGTTGCACAATAGTAGTATGTAATTATTCTACTAAGATTGGTGTTTCCAAATGAGTATTGTGGAAGTTATCATGATGTCTATTCTTCATTGTACACCATAGCAACCATTGTCATGATGTCTATTAATTCCATGATAATTACGAAATGCTTGACATTTTATTAGGTAACAAAGTGAGTAAGCGTTTATCTAGTAGCTCAAATAGTATATCATCTTTTCTAGCATTCTTATCAAACTAGTTTCATTCCTTTTGTTGTGATTTCCTTAGTAATCAAGATTGATCTTGTGGAACAAACAAATTGTTTCCTCTATGTAGGAATTTCAATTCACTCGTATGAGCACATGTATTATGTAAAGAAGTGGTATGACATGGCTTATTGGAAGGATTATTTAGATTTGATATCCCATATATTTAAGAGATTGGAATCCAACATTCATGGATTGACATTGGGTTTGAAAAGCAAGTTGTAATGATGTAATGGACTTTATGAGCGTGTTTTAAAAGCTAACATCATTATGAGTAGAAGGATTTGAAATAGCATGGGCCACGATGGAAAAAAATGATAGATGAAACTCCAATCAGATAATAAATAATAATAATAATCAATTTTCATACTTTGTTATCCTTCAATTTTCAAAATTTGAAATGCAATTTCAATATACTATTAAAGTGAAATTGTTTATATATGGGCATTGATACTATTAAAGCGAAATTGTTTCTATATGGGAATTGACTACACTCTATATTACAAGTTTTCACATTTGGGATCTTGCAGCCACCTCAAGAATCTTAAGAAATCAAGCAAACAATCGAGTACAAAGTGTTTATTCACACTCATGTACTATTAATCACACCTAATTTTGCCAATTAATCACTAGATAATGTCACTATTGGCATAATTCATAAATCATGACTTATGCATCTATTTTAAGCACTCCACAAGAAAATATCATTTAGAGGGAATTAAAATTTCTGCTAAACTTCCCTAAAGAAACAACATACATTAAGAACAACCCATACGCAAGTATGAAGCACTCTAAACTAGGTTCTAGAGTCAAGATTCCCAAGCCAAATACTATCAAATCCAAGTCAAGAACTAAGAAAGTAAGCCATTGCAAACATTATCAATTGATTGAATTCTCAAATATAATTACATACATACATATATCACGTCTCTAAATGAAGAACTACATGTGATTGGAGGGATCTTCAAAGTAGTGTTAACATAGGTGGTGCACAAATTGCACTTCAACCTAAACACTAATCATTTTATAGGGGGTTTACCCATGGGTAGGGTTTTGGATCATTTCAGTTGATTATATTGTGTTTCACCCATTTGCGAGACCTAATATCTTCCAAAGAGGCATATTATAGTCAATTATTATGGCAGATAAAGTTTCATATTGTCAGCACCTTCTTAGATAGAACCACCAATTAGGGATGGAAGTGCCAAATAAAGTTTGACACTTTAGTCTAAATTTGACAGTTTGGTCTCATTACACCATATGGATATAATATATTCATGGTAAAACCATTAATTAAAAAAAATTCCTCCAAAACCATTCACATCTCTATTCATTCGCTTTTGGTGATTGATCAAACCTCTGATTTTGAGGCATTCCTCTATTGTTTAGGCTATACTTTGCAAACGGTGATTCGTGGCACCAAACCGACTACGCCAACATGTCTGAGTGGCCAGGTGAATGCTATAGGAGGTGTCTTTTTGGTGTGGGAAAATGTCGTTGCTTCCAGGCTACTTCGCTGGGGCATTGTCCCTTACAAGTCCTGAGACCAAAAAACCATTCAACTTAGATGGGTGACTACTAGGACTCTGTGGCACCTAGAGACATGTCATTGGAAAGTAAACCTCGGCATAGGGACCCTCTACAATATCCTATCTTGGTTTTTTCCGTCTCCAATCGGTGCTCTCACTGCCCTATTGTTTGCAAATGCTTGAAATAGTGCAGTTTGAGCCAGTGTAAGGCTGTAAAACGCTACACTTTACAAAAAGTGAGTCGTGGCACCGAACCGAATGCACAAACACGTCTGGGTGACTAGGTGAACACTACATGAGGCATCATTTTGGTGTGGGACAACATCGTTTCTTTCTGGCTACTTCGTTCAGGCATAGTCCCTTAAGAGCCCTGAGACCAAAAAAATGTTCAACTTCGACGGGTGACTACTTAGACTCTGTGGCACCTAGAGATGTCTCATTAGAACCTAAACCTCAGCATAGGGACCCTCTACAATATTCTATCTCAGTTTTTTTCATCTCCAATCGGTACTCTCGCTTCCCTATTGTTTGCAAACACACAAAATAGTGCAGTTTGAGCCAGTGTAAGGTTGTAAAACGCTACACTTTGCAAACAGTGGGTCATGGCACTGAACCGACTGCGCCAACACGTCTGGGTGGCTAGGTTAACACTAAAGGAGGCATCATTTTGGTATGGTACAACTTCATTTCTTCCAGGCTACTTCGTTCAGGCGTAGTCCCTTAAGAGCCCTGAGACCAAAAAACCATTCAACTTCTACAGGTGATTACTTGGACTCCGTGGCACCTAGAGACATCTTGTCAAATCTTACACCTCAGTGTAGGGACCCTCTACAATAGCCTATTTTTGTTTTTTTGTCTCCAATTAGTGCTCTCGCTGCCCTATTATTTGCAAATGCATGAAATAGTGTAGTTTGAGCCAATGTAAGGCTGTCAAACACTATATTTTATAAACGGTGGGTCGTGTGCATACACGTAGGGATGGCCTTGTAAACACTCTGGGAGGTGTCGTTTCGGTTCTCTATTCTCCCGGTGCTTCCGGGTTACCTTCTTCAGAGCCAAGAACCCCCTCCACAGGTACATAAACTGTTGTTAGTTACTTCTCTTTTCTTATAAAACAATGAAATCTTCTCTTAGCTTTGAGAATATAAAATTCTCTACTAACAGTGCTAACCATGTGAAGGTGGAAGCTTTTCTGGCACCACTAACCTTCATAAAAGTGTTAGTCAAAGAAATTTAAGTTGAATCAAAACCATACTAGATATATACAAAATACACAAATTTAATAAAATAAATGAACTTGAATCTAGAACTAAAAAATTTAAACAATTCAAAGAAATTATATATACTTGACGAGCTCAGGTAAATTCATTCCAATGTTCACCATTAAGATGTGAAAGTGGAAGCTTTTTGGCATCACTAACCTACATAAAAGTGTTAGTCAAAGAAATTTAAGTTGAATTAAAACCATATACTAGATATATACAAAATACACAAATTTAATCAAATATATTAACTTGAATGATCTGGTTGTCAAAATTAAACACTTCAAATAAATTATATATACCATACGTGAGCATGTAAATTCATTCCAATGAACCATCAAGATCGGATCTACTCTGAATAGCAGACAAGATTGCTTCATGATCTGACTCTCAAACCTTCCAAAGAATCTTGTTATTAGACCTTCCTCGATATCTATACAGCTGGATATTTTTTGCTAGAACTAGATGTGAATATAAGAGTATTTTCCTATGTGTCTCAAAGTCTTCAAACACCCAAACAAAGGAGTTTTTTAATGGATACCGTCGAAGCCAATTTCTAGTAACTACCACTGACCCTAAAGGGTACTCAATATCTTCGCCATCTATAACAAGAGAAGTCAACTTCTTTCTTTCCTCGATGCAACGACATAAGAAATAGTCTGTTCCTTCTTCATTGTCTTCTGTTGCAATAACTGCAAACACATGTCCTACAAAAAAACAAAGGTTTCAAATCAAATTTAAATTACATATTAATTTTAATCTAGAAATAACTCAATACAAAAATTATAAATAACCATTTACCTTGTTGCACCAAAATCAAAATTTTGTCAAAGTCCTTGGATGTTGCAACTTCATCTAGATAAACAAGTCTGTAATGCCTGTGGAGGTTGATAACTGAGAAGTGGAGTTAGAGGCCTACAAATCCATCCATCCACCCATTCTTGTGAATCGCACTCAACAATGAAAAATTCAATACAAGATGCACAAAAACATGCCAAATTTCTTGTCCATGTGGCCCACGAAGTAGCGTCTGAGCTAAAAAATGAGTGCATATCACTTGACCCTCTGAGTTTCATACAATCCTCGTAGTCAGTAATTTTTTGTTCCTCTATCAACCAAAAATATCTGTGAGCTGTGGAATTTTATTGAGAACCTTGGGCTATGTTGTTAATACACCATTCCACTATGCTCTTTGCATCTTTCAATTTATCACCATCTGCATACTTCAACTCTTCTCTTGCAAGATCTATTTTTACACATGCCCCTGCACCGTCATGATCTCCTTTTCCATGTACAGCCTCAGTGAAACTCGAAATATGTTACACACCCATATTGACGTGCATCCTTCTCATCCAATAAAACATTTTTGCATTCTTAAACTGAGACGTGCAATTATCTGACCATATATAATGTTGATTGAAGCGGATGTCCCTATCAGACAAGTTTCCATAAAATAACTAGAAACACCTTTGCACAAATTCAATAGAATGAGTACGATCATCACTGATATAAAAGTGGTACTCTCTTAAAAAAATTGATCATCCTTTGTACTGTCAGGAGAATGTATAAATGATATATTCCCAAAAATGGCAACTTGTACCGAGTTGTAATATTGTGATTGAACCTCCATTTTTTGTTGTAATGTGTAATTCTCTACAAAATCAACCACTGAAACAATAGTACCAATAGGAAATGTGTCCTTGCATATCTTGAACTATTCATCCAACCATCGAGCTCTGTGTGTATGCCTAGCATACTCATAAACAATTTCATCCTTAAATTTTCTCATAAATTGAAAAATAGGCATATGTTCTGTAACTAGCTCACACCGATTAGACTCCTTTCCATCTTTCAACTAGGATGTTACTAATTTATATTTATCACACTCAACTAAATTATGTCCTATTGTACCTTCAATTTTCTCATGGATGCAACTTTCCAATTTAGGTAGTCCACCGCATGTACCACAACTTCCATCTAAACAATCATGATTATAAAAAAATTGTCCAACTTCTCTTTCACAAAATATCATAGGAATGAAATCCCTAGAAGATATTGGTGGAACTTGAACACCACATTCTGATAACATAGTTTCAGAATGAAAATAAGAACGAATACATAAAAATTTAGCATAATGCATCACAAATTCAACATATTTCCTACAACAAGTGGTGCGAGCGTGGTTGATTTTCACATAGAATGGTTTCAACATTTCAAGCAAACACTGACTAATTTTCATTCCTAGATGCTCCTATTCAAACTCACAAAAAATTTGAGTTTGAGTCATATCTAAGAAATGCTTTAGATATGGTTCGTGATTAGTAGAACCAACTCTCTGCTTTACAACATCTCTTGTATTAGGTGAAACTCTAGTGTTATCATGCCAAAATTGAATAAAAAATTCTCTTATAGCATTGGATATATATTTTTCCTTATGCGGTGCTCTAGCACAAAATGCCCAAAAATCGGTCTTATTGAGTGATTAAAGAATATTATGTCTTTCAATTGCTTTCATTAGATTTTTTCGATTAACTTTCAGCATTCGAATTGTTTGCGTAATCAAACGTTGTTTTTTTATTGATTCACTTACAACACTAGTAGCAAGTACACAGACGCACAATATTACTATCCCTAGTGTGTCTCTTGACACCAATA
The DNA here is from genome assembly GCA_019776745.2 of Taxus chinensis. Taxonomy (NCBI): domain Eukaryota; kingdom Viridiplantae; phylum Streptophyta; class Pinopsida; order Cupressales; family Taxaceae; genus Taxus; species Taxus chinensis. Next base: position 465,645,795 of record CM034155.1, on the reverse strand, counting down.
GTGTGATATGCATCATGAAGGTTTTCAACAATTGTAGAGGTTTGACCATGTATATTAGATGTTTTCAATCCTAAGGTGTTTAATGTAGGTCTCATTTTAATCAATTTCATCAAACTAACCAACAATTGACATCTTTGGGAATCATTTAAAATTTCAAAATGATTATCCCAAATTTCAGTGGCTTTTCTTCTGATTTTCTGTTCAGAATTTTTGTGAGACATTGGTTTCAAAATGTTCTCATCAATTTTAATAAAACAATTAGGTTTCTTACGTAGAATCCTAGGAGGTTTTTTTGTCAAATTTTTCTTGTCTACAGTTTCAACCTGAATTTCCTAATTCACATTTTAATTGTCTCCTTCAATTTCAACATCATCTACATCATGAGTATTTAATTCTTCTTCAACATTGAAAATAAAAACATCTTTATCACTAGTATTTAATTCATCTTCAGCATTGACAGTAGAAACATTGCCTAGTTCCTCATTGCTTACAATAGTAGGGGTTGAAGATGAACCTCTTCTTGATTCAAGAAGAATCCGCATTCGCTCAGCATTTTAAAATCTATTTTCTTCTAATTCATTTGGTGTTTTTTACTTATTGACTTCCTTTTTTGACTTCGTTTCTTGTCTCCCATGATGTTTTTCTTCCGGTGATAAGAAAAATATGCAGAAAGTGAAATAATTTTGCAGTAATTCATACAGTAAGGTCAAACAGTAAAAATCACATGGTAATTCAAACATTGGGATGCATGCAAATAAGATTTATAAACCGTGATCACACTTTTATAGAAAATACCACGATCATGTTTTATAAACAGCGATCATGGTTATATTTGTATCATCAGATCTAACCCTAAGGCTCTGGAATGCTTTGTTTTTCCCCAACCAAAGCTATGTGAAGTCATTATGGCCTGTAAAAGGTCAAAAACTTCAAGTTTTCTCTTCCACGAACTTGAACCATGCTAAAAAAATGAAAACATCTCACAAAAATGGTGCCATCGTGTAGGGGAGACTGTTAGATTCGTAGAAATATTGATTTTAAAGTGAATAGAATAAAATAAATATCATTTTATAATTTTTACTAACAATAGGTCTTTAAGACATTTTTCCCACGAATGTTCATGTCTACGTTTAAGACTGCAATTTTTGTTTCGCTTATCAAAATGTAATAAAACCTATACCATCCCAAACATGGAAAAATTTTATACACGTTAAAAATATATATTTTTGATTTTGATATTTTTTGATGTAGTTATGGCAGGCAAACGGAAAGTGCTCCATTTTCTAAAAAACTTCCGACCAATTTCACGGAAAAAATCATAAAAAAAAATATTGCTCGAAAAAATACAAAATAAAATCCATCCCAAGATAGAAAACGACATCTAACATTTCACCAAAGGAAAAAAAATAATAAGATTTGGTCATCCAAATCGCGGGCAAACGGACTACAATCTTATAGGTTTTTTCAAAAATAAAAACCAAGTCATATAATTTTGAGTGTTTATTATAGCTAAACTTGTCCGTTTTTTTTAAAATAAGTATTTTAGAAACTAGATTCCGGATGCTATGATTCATATTTATATTTTTTTCTAATTTTGAGTGCGCGTATTGCTAATAATCCCTACAAGTTGAGATTTCACTGTTTTTTGCAATATGGCGTCCACTTATGACCCCTTTTTTGTCCACCAACTTCCTGCACTTACCCTCTTGAACATATATCTAAAATTTCATGGTGAAAAAATAAATTTTCATTTAAAAAAACCACCGAGGGACAGTCGATCCTCTTTTATAACATAAGAAACAACATATGAATAAAATTAAGAAAAATACCATATTTTTTTCCAAAAAAAAAATTTAAAAATATACATGTATTCTACACTCTAAACACAACATTTCGTTAGTTTGTGGAATTTCATGAATAAGTACATTTTTGTGGCTATTACCTTTAGAAAATCAATGAAACTAAAAATTCATGTTTATAAAGGTAAAAAACATACAAAAAAGTGGTACATTTGACCCGTAGATGACACATGAGCGAGTAAACACATAGATGACGAAAATGGAGGAGACGGAGAGACACCGTTAATAGAAACAACATGCACTTTATAAATGAGTTTGATTCACAAGTGGTTCATAGAGATGATGGATTGAGAGAGACAAATCCAATTAAGTCCTAGAAGCATATCACATCCCTCAGTTATGTTTCCAATGAGGAAGGGGACAAGCATAGTAAGAGGACCGCCTATAACATGCAGTTGGACAACACCAAAGGGTTTGTTAAATGGATACTCTATTTGTGATAGAGGATAACTGATAGCCCAAAGGAGGGAAATAAAACATGCATTAATCGGACATGACGGGTCAACCTTAGTGTTTTTGATGGAGGTCGAGACAACATATGCATGAATGTGTAAATGGCTAGATGTAAATGTAGTGTGATAATCAGTGTTGGGAAAAGAAATAACGGGGGAGAAAAGCTTCAATGTTAGTAACCAGCAAGTTGAGAACACTGGAGTCTGAGGGAGAAGGTACCACGTGATATACATGGTTAGCAGAGGATTTAGTTGGTTTGGTATCATGGTCGGGCAAAGGGTTACTAAAAATTTTAAGTTTGTGGTTTTCATGAGTTAGTGTGGATGATGCAGACTTTGACAGCTCGATGTGACCATTTTCGAGCAAATATTGAATGAGATGCCTTCAATTTAAACATTGATTAGTGGAATGTCCTACACATTGGTGATAATAGCAATAAGATTTATCTTCAAAATTACGCCCTTTGGGGTGAGATGGATAAAGTTGGAGAGGTGATGGAAAGGTGATAAGATTTCTATCAGTGAGTTGTGGAAGAAAAACATTCAGTGGGGTACTAAACTTAGTGAAGGTACACCTATATGGTTGTGATCAAAGCTCCTTAAGTTCAGATATTACATTTACATTGGTTTATTTATCCATGGGTTTAGTTGTAGGTGGTTTGAACAGTGGTTTATTGTGAAGACGAGCAGAGGATGGGGTTTGTTCTTGATATTTAAGTTTCCCTATAGACAAGAGTTTAGTCTCATGAAGATTGAAGGAATGGTAAATTTAGTCGAATGAAGGAGAAGAGTCAAGGAGCATACTCTCATGCAGTGGCAGAAATAGACTGGGAATAAACAAGTCCTGTAATTCAGATTCGGTCAGAACATTGGTCATCTTTGCTAAATTATTTTTGTACTGCAACACATAATCAGAAAAATGTTCATTAGGAACTTGTTTGAGTTGTGCCAATTGAACATAGGAAATATTAGAGCCAATGTTGATAGAAAAGTGGGTGAGGAAGGTGTCAGCGAGATGCGTGAATGAGATGACCAAATGGAAAGTTAGTTCATACAACCAGCACATCGTATAGTCTTACAGACTTCGAGGAAATAACTAAGCAAGGATAGTATGGTCATATGCATAATTGAGACATGTTACGTGAAAAGCATGGAGATGTTATTGTGGATCACCGTGGCCTTTAAAGATAGGTAATTTGGGAGAGATGAAGTTTTGTGGGAACGAGTAAATAGATATGTTTGGTGCGAAAGGAGTATGCAATAAGGATGTGGAATCAATATGTGGCCCGGTCCTCTAGAAGTGGAAAATTGAAGTTGGCAATTTTGATTTTGCAGATCCTGATATAAAGAGGTTAAATCAGGATTGTTGGAGGAAGACCCTATCTGCATATGAGGAGTGCCAGGGTGGGTAATGGTAGTGGTAGTGGAAATAATAGGAGAAGAAACATAAATAGGTGGATTGCAGACCATGAGAGCTGAAGAAGCAACAACAAAAGCATAAGTATCGCAAACATGCTTAGCAGAGATTAAAGCATGCAATACATGAGGAAGATGGGTAGGGTTTTCATGTAAATCTTGTCAAAATTCAATAATAGTGTTAAGTTTCTCTTATTCAGTGCTAGTGTCTACATCATAGGATTTTTCACTATCACAAGCTTCGATTTCATGAAGGGTAATGTAGTTGGAATTATCTAGAAGATTTTAAGTCGTGGAAGTAGTTGTATCATCCATGGACCTAAAAGTATGATGGGTATATATAAGGAGCTCACAATATTGAAGAGAACCAAAATGACTGCCACGGGTAATCAGCATAAAAAGGAAAAAAGGAATATAAATTCACAAGTTAGGTTCACTAAAATGATTAACTAAAATTGGGGAACTAGGGCTATCCTAGTGTGGATTTATTTAATCTAATAGGAGGAATAAAATGTTGTAAATGACTAAGCTAAGAGATTATGTAAAGTAACTAAACAACTAAAATGATTAAGCTAAATAGAAATAAATCCTATATGTGTAAGAAGAAAAAAGGAAAGGACTTAGTTGGTTGTAGGTGACTGTCAAACTGTGTCAAAAATTTGGTCAGAAAATTAGGGAGGAGGAATGGTTGTGCCTGGGTCCTGCGGATGAAAAATCTAGACTCTGTGACTAGACTGGGGTGTTTAGGAAGGTACTGGGGAATTTGGAAAGGTACTAGGGCACCAACAAGAACTCTATTCTATTGTCTAGATGTCATGGTCTCTGTAAATGCTCTATGACTGAGTTTCACAGGGTTTGAAGTTGATTTTGAACCCTCGTTGTCTATCACACTGGGTTTCCTGAGTTGCATTGTATGCCCCGAATTTGGAAGAGAGATGTGAAGACATGCAAGAGAGGAAGAAGTATCAAAAACCCTAAAAATAAATATGTAGAATGAATGGGTCAGACTGACCTCATCTGCCACAATAGTGGTCTTACTACTTTGAGCGATGCACTCCATATCGGACCCAAATGTAGTTCTAGTGTGTATGTGCATAAACTTCCCACGGTGCTCTCGTTTCAGTCACACTTACTGAAGTGGCGAGCAATAACTAAATGTAAAAATATACTAGCATGTGTGCGCGGAATAGAATAGAAAATAAGCCCTCCTCCTATGTAGTGTGTGTGATGCAGGTTCCCTAGCATGTGCCTTAATTATGGAGTTATATGGATGCAAGATGCAATTGATAAATGCACTCCTAGGTGGCGTGATAATAGTAGATGTTTCTAGGTCCCTCATTGTGGTCCCATAACTTTATATTTATAGGGTTCTCTTGCTCTAATTTCGTAATTAACCTCAAAATGGCTAACTGTGAAATAGATAAGTATAAAAAACCATCAGAAGAATCCCAAAAAATGTGGGAAATCTCGAGAAGTATCGGGGCGCCCCAGGTGGGTCCAAGGCACCCATGGGCACTCCAGTCAAGGCTAAAATCATGAGAAGGTGCCATAATGATTGGGCATGTGGATGTAAAATGGCAAGAATTACGACGTAAAATAAAATAATATGGCCGTGGGACATGGGTTAATTAGTACTTTCTTCACTTGAGAACCTTCTAAATAGGAGTACGAGACAAGGATAAATATTTTTCTAAAGTGCTTAATTTTGTAACTACAATTGAACTACTTGGACACATGCATTTACTTGTGTACCTAGGTGGTTGCATGTCATTTTTATGTTGGTTCATTTGGGTTTTGAAATTTATTTTGTAGGAGACTAAGTTCATTTGTTTAAAGGAACAACTAATTTATAACACTTGTTCACCTTTAATCTTACTTAGATGATTGTTGTTCCATATTCTATGTATTTCCCTCATTGCATCTATTCTTGGCGTTGACCATCAACTAGAATTTCTAGAACTATATACAAGGATTCATTTTGTAAAAAACCATATGACATAACAATTTTATTCTCTACTTAATGAAATTTGAACTTTTGCGTGATCTATTTCAACTAACTAGCTATTTTGGATATTTTAGTTGCATCAACATAAATAAAATGATAGTATTTACTTGATATGTTCCAAAATTTAGCAGGGGCTCTTCATATGGATTCCCTTTTCCATATAGATTTAGCTACAAAATTCTATTGATTATGGTGTCATTGTTCCAAGGGTCCTAGTTATTAAATATTCTAATCAATCATATCCATTTTCAATTACTTGTGCTTCGATTTGAATGGTCACCATATGGTGGAAAAAAACATAAACATGAAACATCACTAAATTTTGTTCATTATTTATTTAAGAAATACAGACACTAGCATACCTATCTGAGATAAATCTATGTAAAAGACATCGAGAGATATCATTCTTGACGCACATTTTCCTCTTATGTCTCAAATCTAATATAAGTATCTATAGGATGATACCTCTTGGCATCTTTCACAAAGAGTTATCTAAGGTAGGTATTCTAGTTATATTATTATTTCCATGTTCTAAATTAAATATTGAATTAATCTATTTCTTTCTAAATATTATGGCATCGACAAATATGATGCTATAAAAAATAAATAATTATTCCAATTCTTCTTCACTCTTAATTCTTTAGTGCACATCTTTGCTTTTATTTTTATTATTATTTTTATTTATCATTCTTATTTGATAATGTGTATAGTTTTAATAAATAGATTAATTATATATTTTATTTTGAATATCAAATATGAATCAACAACTAAAGATTTTTTATTTTGAATATCAAACATTAGTCGGTTATCATAATAACGATCAATAGATATTAAATTTAATGTCAAAAATAATGAACAAATTATTTCATTTCAACCCTATATGCCATCATTAAAATTCCTATCAACATAATAATGTGATGTCACACTCAATTGACACATAACAACTTGTTTTACTACATGTAACATGTGCACACACATCTTAAATCATTATGTGATTCATTTTCTTTCAACTAATAAATCTTACTATATATTACATGTACACATGTACATGTTAAATGATTGTGTGACTTATTTCTTTGTTCAAATTTTACTAATATTTAGTCAATTTGATTACTCAATTTTTAAGGACATTAAAGCTCATGGGTCATATTATTTTGGGAAAAATTCAAGAAAGTTTTATAATTAACTATTACATCTTATTAGGAAATTTAAAGCCCATAGGCAATACAAATATTAACTTGTATTAATAACTAGCATACCTATATTATATAAATATATGTAATATATGCCGAGAGGTATATATTACATATATTTATATATTATATAAATATATAGGTGCCTCGTGAACTTCACCTCTCGACATATTTTACATACTATGTTTTGATTTATGTTTCTATATGTATGTAAAATATGCCGAGAGGTGAAGTTCACGAGGCACCTATATATTTATATAATATATAAATATATGTAATATATACCTCTCGGCATATATTACATATATTTATATAATATAGGTATGCTAGTAGCAACCGTGGGAGCTGCATTATTCATAAAACAACACCTAACTTATTTACCTCATGATCACGATATGATGATGATTGTAATATTTAATTTATTTACAAATTCACATAATAATATCAATATTCATGACGATGATGATGGCAAAGATGTTAATGGTGGTGATAATGATGATGAGGATAATGATGACAACAAAGACAATGATAGTGGTGACGATGAAAAAGATGACAACTATGTCACAATTTGTAAACCTTAAATCCTAAATATGCACTATAACAATGGTCATGATAATGACAATGATGGAAGATGAAAATGACCATGAATGTGAAGATGACAATCATGATCATTATCTAACGATGATTATATCGACGATGATAATCATGATGATGACTATGATGATGGAGAAATGAATACCTAAACATGTATGATAACGATGGTCACAATAATAATAATGATGACAAATGACAATGACCATGATCATGACAATCAAGATCACGATATGATGATGATTGCAATATTTAATTTATTTACAAATTCACATATTAATACTAATAATATTAATACTCGCGATGATGATGATGATGAAGATGTTTATGGTGGTGATGTTCATGGTGGCGATAATGATTCTGAGGATAATGATGACAATGACATGGTATGATAGTGATGAAAATGAAAAAGATGACAACTATTCCACAATATGTAAACCTTAAACCCTAAATATGCACGATAATGATGGTGCCAATAACGATGATGATGGCAAATGAAAATGAGCATGAATGTGAAGATGATAATCATGATCATGATCTAACAATGATTATATCGATGATGATAATCATGATGATAATATCATGGTCAATATCATCTTAATCACCATCATTGTCACCATCATCATTGTCTTCGGTGTTATCATTTTCATCATCATCATAATCATTGTCATTATTTTCGTCATCATCATCACAATTTTATTAACAATATTATTAATATCATGGTTATCATCATCTTAATTGTTGTCATCATCAGAATCATCATCATCTTTGGTGTTGTCTTTTTCATCATCATCATAATCATTGTCTTTATCATTGTTTTCAATGTCATCATCGTTGTCTTTTTCATCAAGATCATCCCTACTCACCGTCATTAACACAATCATCATCATCGTTGTTGTGATTGTCACAATCATCATTTTCTTCAGTGTTATTTTTTTTTTCATTGACATCATCATCATTTTCATGATTGATACAATCATTTTCATCTTAGTTGTCATCATCATCATCCTCGTCATTATTATCACCACTATCGCTACCACCACCATCAATGTCATCATCGTAATCGTCTTTGGTGTTGTCTTTTTCATCATCATAATAATCATTGTCATCATTTTCATGATCGATATAATCATTGTCACTATCATTATCATCTTCATTTTCCTCATTATCATCCTCATTATTATTTCCATTATCACTACCACCACAATCATCATCATTGTCATTATTATCATCATTTTCATCATCATCATAATCATTGTCATTATTGTTAATAAAACATTATTATTATCATTTTATTAATATTATTAGTAATATCATCATTATTGTCGTCATTTTCATAATCATCATCGTCTTTAGTGTTTTTTTTTTCATTTTCATTGCCATCAGAATCATTATCATCATTTTCATGATCGATATAATCATTTTCATCACCATTGTCATCATCATCATCCCCATCATTATTATCACCACTATCATTTCCACCATCATCATTGCCATTGTCATCATCATCACAATCATCATCATCTTCGGTGTTGTTTTTGTTTACATCGTTATCATATTCATTGTCATCATTTTTTACGATCGATATAATCATTGTCATCATCATTCTCATCTTTATTGTCATCATCATCATCCTCGTCATTATTATCACCAATATCACTACCACCACCATCATTGTCGTTACCGTCGTCGTCGTCATCATCATTGTCATCATTATCATCAATATTAATCTTACTACTAAAATGGATATTATTATTATGATTTATAAAAATAAAAAAACTCTTATTATTAACACTATATTATTATTATATTAATAGTAATAGTAATAGACATCATAAATGCCATCATTATCATCGTGGTTATCCCCATCTTAACCGTGGTTATTTTCATTGTTCACCTCATCCTTGTCATAATGATCATCACCATCTTCGACATGGTTGTCATTTCATCATAATCTTAGTCTTTTTCGACATTTTCATGATTGATTTAATCTTCTTAAACATTATCATCAGCATTATGATCACCATCTTCATGATCATATATAATATAAATGATAATATACAGTATAAATTTTAATGTATATTATAAATTAAAATAATAATATCTATTATATAATTTTTTAGAAGTGAGGGCCTAAAAATATACTATTTTAACTTTTTTTGGTTTTTCCTTATATAATTATTGTAAACTTGCTCTCTATTGACTATAAAGTTGTAATTTGTTCCATGTTGATCTCTCCTCCGAACAATAATCATCGACAAATCTTTCAATCTATATGGCAAAAGATTAGTGATTTCTTTTACTTCTTGAGGAAAACTTATCGTGTGACCTTTATATTTATATTGACCTCCTGTCGCATGTGTCACTAATAGGATTGGGTTGACACGGGCTATCAACATTTCCTCAACTTGAGTTAAGTTTGCAATTTTTTGTGGTTGTGGCTCAGGATCCCTATTGTTTGATGCTGAAAATCGATGATGACCTTGCTCTTGTTGGCATCTAGTACACACTGGTCCTTCAAGTGTTCGAGAAACTTTTATTCCAAGGTAGCATTCTTGACTAATATAACACATGATCGACGAAGCAAGGTTATCAAGACCATGTCTGAAAATCATTTGGACGGTATTCAAATCTCTCCCAACCATTCCATTGGGATCAAATATATTTTGTTCTATCTCAATATGCAAGTTTTGCATTCTTCTTCTTCTAGGTTTGTTTGTTGATGCCTCCTGTAAATGATTATTCTACATTCTTCTTCTTCTCGTTGCTCATGTTTTTTGTAATGTTGTCTCCTCTTGCACACCATTATTATCTACATTATCTCTAACATCGACATCCATTGTATCTTGGCCCAAGTTTTCAGGTGTTTGGAGCACGTGATCCAATGATGTTGAATTTCCTCCCCCATAATCATTGTCATTATTGTTAATAAAACATTATTATTATAATTTTATTAATATTATTAGTAATATCATTGTTATCGTCATCTTAATCATCATCATTTTCACAATCGTCATTGCCTTTAGTGTTTTTTTCATTTTCATTGCCATCATAATCATTGTCATCATTTATATAATTTTTGTTAATTATTTAAAAGCGATATTATATTATATATATTATTATATTATATTATTCATTTAAAACTAAGGCCCCCTATAAATATAATATTTTAGGTTTTTCTATATGTAATTATTTGAAAGACATATTCTATTATATAATTTATTATATTATAGTATATTATATTATTTATTTAAAAGTGAGGTCCCTATAAATATAATATTTTAGTTTTTCCCTATATAATATTCTTATGTAATTATTTAAAAGTTAGGGCCCTTATAAATATAATATTTTAGATTTTCCCCTATATAATTTTCCTATTTAATTATTTTAACCCATTTCTTTTTCTATTTAATTTATATGTATTTCCGGTAATTAATTTTTCTTAGACTCCTCCACTCAATATATATAAAGGAATTAATTTTTCTTATGCAATATTTATTATATTTACTTAATATAAGGTACTTGTATATATACTATAAATTTTAATATATATTATAAATTATAATTATAATATAATTTAAAACCTAGACCATATTCTTATGTAATTATTTAAAAGCAAGACCCCTATTCTTATGTAATTATTTAAAAATGAGGGCCTGAATTAGATTTGATATATAATATTATATAAAATACCTTTAATATCTTATGTAATTTTTTTAAAGTGTATCCACTTATAATATATAATATACATTTTAATATATATTATATTTTATTATTTTAATTATTAATGATTAGTATTAATTTTGTTTAATTAACATTATGAAATTAAAAAACATATATAATATAAATGATAATATATACTATAAATTTTAGTATATATTATAAATTAAAATTATATTATATATAATCTAATTTAAAAGCTATATTCTTATGTAATTATTTAAAAGCGAGACTCCTTTTCTTATGTAATTATTTAAAAGTGACGGCCCCTATAAGTATAATATTTTAAATTTTTCACTATATAGTTTTTAAATTAACAAATTAAATTACTAAAGTGTTTTTTACATATTCTTATGTAATTATTTAAAAGCGAGACCCCTATTCTTATGCAATTATTTAAAAATGAAGGCCCTTATATTTCACGGGCACAATTTATTTACTTTAATTTTTAAATATAATTCACTTCCCCACACCCGTTAATTTAAAAAATTAATTTACTAAAGTATTTTTTTCCTTTAAATTATTTACTTCCCCACACCCGAGAATTTAACTTTCGTGTTTACTTTAATTTATGTAACTTCCTCAAGAATTAAATTAAAAAATTAAATTACTAAAGTGTTTATTACTTCCCAGCACGAATTTTACACATTAAAATTAAATTAGTAAAGTGCTTTTTAAAAATATCACGGACACAAATTTCAAATTTCACCGGCACAACATCAAACTCCCTCTCGGCATAATAAAAAATTAACTTACACAAATTTTGCAAATTAAAATTAAATTAGTAAAGTGCTTTTTAAAAATATCACGGACACAAATTTCAAATTTCATGGGCACGACATCAGACTCCTCCACTCAATATATATATGTGAGAATGCCTCTCGGCGTAAAAATTTCACGGGCACAACATCATACTCCTCCACTCTATATATATATATATATATATATATATATATATATATATATAAGTGAGAATGCCTCTAGGCATAAATATTGGTGATGATATATAATTTTTTAATTTATCATTCAAATTAAAAGAAAAACGTTGAAAAATGCCAAGTCAAATTGTTAGACCTCCTAAATTATTAACCACGTAAACATTGAATTTTAATTATATTTGGACAAAGTGGTGGCAGTAAATTAAACATTTTTAATATTTAAGCTCAAATTTCTCTACTCATAAAGCAATCATTTAAGCTATCGTTTTGAAAGACCGAAAGTTAAATGAATCCTTTGTAGTAGAAACAAGGCCATGATATGGCAAATACTGCCGAAGGTGATACTTTGTGGATGTAAAAACAAATGAGAGTGCTAAAGTTTTGAGTTGCAAAGAAAATATTTTACATACAGTAAAACATAGACGAAAAAAGACAAGAGTTTCCACTTACGTCGCAAATATTTAGACAACTACAAAACCTATAACGCCTATCATGAATAAAACTGTGGTATGTGTTATATTTTATGTAATTTTTTCAAAGATGTTTTGCTAAAATATATTGTTCATTTCTTCAGCATGGGGTACGCAAGTGAGAACATGAAACTAGGTGTATGAAATTGATTAATTTGATATTACCCGTTCTAAGTAAATATCTTCGAATTTTGGATTAAAATAACAAATCCAAACATAAAATCCATGTGACACGCTTAAGCAGTTGCAGGAAACACTTTCCATGCCATGAAATCAGCAAGACATTTTTACAATAAAACAATCCCAACATAGGAAAAGCTAGAAATACATATCCACTTATAGAAATCAATGGCTCAGTGACACCCCCATATAGAAATCAATGGCGCAGGCATACTCACTAATAAAATTCAACGACTCAAGCGCACCCACTTATAGAATTCAAAGCTTGAGACACAACGATTTATACAAATCATTGACTCATAAGCATCCACTAATAGAAATAAATACTTCAGGCACACCCACTTATAGAATTCAAAGGTTGAGGCACACCCACTTGTACAAATCAATAGCTAGAGTGCATCCACTTATAAAAATTAATGGATCATACACACCCACTTATAAAATGTGAAGCTACAGGCATACCCACTTACTTATAAAATCAATGGCTCAGGAACACCCATTTAGAGAATACGAAGGCTCATGCACACCCACTTATGGAATACAAAGGCTGAGAAGCACCGGTGTACAGAAATCAATAGTTCAGAAATCAAAAGGCTCATTCACACCCACTTATGGAATACAAGAGGAACACCGGCTTACAAAAATCAATTGCTCAGGTAAACCGCCTTACAGAAATCAATTGTCAGGTAAACCGCCTTACAGAAATCAATTGCTCAGGTAAACTGGCTTACAGAATTCAAAGATGCAGGGCCACTCATTAATAATGCAAGCAGGACTGAATTCATTATGCCGTGCAAATTTTATATTCTACTGACCTACACTAGAAAATCCATACAATAAAACTTTTTAGAGACTAACAAACATATCTTAACTACTTACAGCAGCCTTCTTTTTTCCATGAAGCTCGCAGGCCTTGTTGAATAGCCACAAGATATGAACTCCAAAGATTCACCAATTTAGGGCCATCCCAATGTGCCCAGAGGCAAACCAGTTCTCTTCCCCCTGAACTCTCCAACCTTGCTCCATACCAAGAACATCAAGAATTGCATAAGCGAGAACAAAAAACATTGCGACAAAAACCCACTCAGAAACACAATAGGAGGCATGGATCAAATCAATTATTTTATAATCTTCTGTTAAAAGTCGATTGCCATATCAGCATGTTTTAGTTTATAAAATGCGGCGTGCACCTAGAAAAAAATCTTAGTAAAAAACATAATGAAGAGCACAAACATTACATAAATTGGTTATATTTGTGGAATTATTTTTTGGGCTTTGCAATCTAATTGAAATCATCCAAAGGTTTTCTTCCACTACCTGTACTTGAAGCCCAAGCAAAACCTTATGAGATCGAAATTTTCTAAAATTGGTTCAACAATTAAAGTCTGTTACATTCTTGTCAGTTTAGGGCATGCATACTTTTAAATGTGGCATTTGGTATCGAGTATTTTCTGTGCAGATAAGGATTGGATCCAGCATATGAAGCTTTATCATTTTGGAAATCTTCCTGGTTTTTTTGTTTAGATTGCATACACTTCCAAATGTAGTATTTGATATCTAATTTTCTGTTTTGATAAGGCTTGTATCAAGTATATGAGGTTTATCACTTGGAAAACCTTCATAGTTTTTTGTTTCACTGTGTGTTTTTCCAATTTGAATGTAGTTATTTGGTATCTAGGATTTGTAAAAGTGATGATCACTCCAATAAGGAGTTACTTGGACAATTTGCTCGGAAACTACAACTGAAACTATTAACAGCGACAAATATCCATGAATTCACTTAGTTTATTGAGCTTGAAACCATATGAACCAACAATCTTCCTGGTTTTTTTGTTTAGATTGCATACACTTCCAAATGTAGTATTTGATATCTAATTTTCTGTTTTGATAAGGCTTGTATCAAGTATATGAGGTTTATCACTTGGAAAACCTTCATAGTTTTTTGTTTCACTGTGTGTTTTTCCAATTTGAATGTAGTTATTTGGTATCTAGGATTTGTAAAAGTGATGATCACTCCAATAAGGAGTTACTTGGACAATTTGCTCGGAAACTACAACTGAAACTATTAACAGCGACAAATATCCATGAATTCACTTAGTTTATTGAGCTTGAAACCATATGAACCAACACTGTGGTCACTTACCTCCTTTGCAAATTCATCGGCAATATGGATTGTAATCTCAGTACTGCCCATGGCAAAACAATGGCCCTGTTGAATAGAGTCGGTGTTTCAGTGGTAGCTGATACTTAGGCTGAGACTGATTGCTGAGAAAGGCAACATGGAAGTCCCTGAGATTTTGACATTGAACGATTCTTGCTGCCTACTGGTATGGGGCAGGGGTCGTTGAGCAGATCCAAACACAAAATGTTGAGAGAATAGCCTCCTCATCAGTGGAGGAAGAATAGCTGTTTCTAGCCTCTCCAATCCTTTCGTAAGTAAGCAAAGCTCTCGTACAGTCATTATTTTGTTTCTTTCTTCTTGGGCCTTGGCAGATATTAGATCAGCTGTAGATTCTATTAGATGGAAAGGGAATTAGGCATTTCTGTTTGGGTGGGAGATATATTGCAGCACTCAGACTCGGATTGTAGCCTCACTAAATTTAAGAAACATGTCTTCCTTCTTGTACAGTCTGTTTATACTTAAATATTATAGTGGTTTCTAGTTAAAATTTTGAATTTCAGAATGAGAAAAGGAATCAGTGGTTGTGGTTGGAAAACAGCTTTTACCAGTTTGGTATGTGAAGTGGTCCTTCAGAAAGTACCCTCCTGGAAGTGTGGTGTTACTAATAGAGAGTGCTTTGAAACAAATGGGAACAACCCCAAATCTGCTATCCCTGTTCTGATCTATTCAATATTCAGGATTCACTTACCACTGAATTTGCTAAATGAATTTGTAACTGACTCCATTGTTGTTCTATACAAATCTTAACAGCTTTGAAAACAGAGTAATTTGTATTGGGTTCTTCTTCCTCCATAACCAAACGGGGATTGACACTACTTACGCAAGCTTTTCATTGACAAGATCCAGCGGCGAGCTTGCAGAAGAGCCGAGAGAAACCAAAAACAAAAAGAAAACCCTGGCCACAGGCAAATGGAGATCATGCGTACAGCCAACTGTCCAGAGCACAGAGGAAACACACTCGGGAAACGGCCGTTTTCCAACATTCTTAGTTCATATTAAAGCTTTAAAAAAATGTAACAGCACCGACAACTACAATTTTTTCCATACGCCTTCTGAAGCGTTAATCTGTGTATGCAATGGGAGGGTTCCGTATCGCAGCAGCTCATTAACAATTACAAAATTTATATCACAGCGTTTAACCTTACGAACATGCAACTTTTCAAACTTAAAATGAGGCCGCCTCTTTTTCCAACACTGCGCCGCCCATCTATCAAATCCACCTTTAGTATTGTCTTTTTCAATGAAATTTGTGGATCAAAATTATAGAAAGCAAAATATAATGGTATATTCTTCAATAAAGGGAAATAGAATATTCTTGTAAATATTTTAGCTAAAACTTTAGACAAGCAAAAAAATCTGACACATGGCATAGTATTATTGGTTTCTGCAAAAAAATTAATAGCTAAGGTGAAGACAATATACTTGCCTTCGGCAGTATAATAAAGCTAAATTAAAATCATAGAAAGCCTTTTTGCAATGTTATAATATGCCTTCGCGTCAGGCCTGGGAATAATTCAAAATTCAAAGTACAGTCCTACTCATAGATCCCGCACATGCATACAGAAATTAGAGCTCTGAGCGCGCTCACTGATGACGTCAATGGGCATTCAGCCCAGGTTTGCGCACATGGTGGTTTGAACCCAGCCAAGACAAACAGTTCTGAATCTGTCCAGTCAAACAATTTTTTGACGTGTCAATACATGATTGAACAAATAGATATTAATGGATATTGATGTGATAGTTGATGTCAGAAGAAATTCAACGGAGCATTGTGTCCACCTGAGCCGGCCTCGGCAGCAGTCCTGGCTGCTGAAATGCGTGTACGGATGCGCACAGGTCGTCCCTGAGCACGCTCCGAGCGCGATTTTCTTATCCATGTGCGGTCATCTTCAATTGAATTGAGCAAAGAAATTACAATTGTGATCTCGAAAGCCTTCTGAATCATGTCCTGGGAGTATTTTCTTCAAATCTTTCACCTGCCTTCTATTGTCATCATCTACCGACACATTTGCACTTGCAAGGAAAGTATGAAACATAGTCCAATACGCGGAGCTAGTTATGCTGCCTAACAAGTGCCTGGACATAGCATGGCAAAATACTTGGCCTATTTTGTTGCTCGCGGGCATCCAAGCATGAGTGCCCTCTGGTAAATGGACTAGAATTTGATGTAGGCGTTCTTCACTTTTCGTCAATAATTTTCCCATCTCCACGTAGATAATGTGAAAACCTTGAGAATAAAGCTCCTTACATTTTTCCTTTACCTTTTCTAAAGCCATGTTATGTGCAGGGGAGGAGAGATCGCACATTGTCACCAGAAAAGCTAGCTTTTCTTGCGGAGCTGTAAAGCAAGATGTCGACTGAATCACCAATTGCATTGGAGATGAAAATGTACTCCCACCGTGGAATAATGCATTGGGGATTGCTTTCTTCAAGTCTTCATTATATGAATTGTTTATACCCTGCATCAATCGGCGAGCGAATAACTGAAATAAAAGTCGCCATATAAAATAAACAAGAGTTCATGAGAATTACTATTCTTACATGAATTCCATGGACGGCTAAATATAATGGTGAGTATTACCAGAACGATTAACGGATGTTGCTCCCTCACTTGTTTCCACCGCTCAATCAACATTGGGCTTTCTCGGATATTTAGGAACATTAAACTTTCCATCTCCACCAACATGTCCATTGTGTTTCCATCCAATAGAGAGCAACCACGTGCATCCAGTATGGTGAGCGAAGACAAGCATCCGAAATCAGAAGAAAGTTTCTCGAGCCCTTTGCAGTTCTCTATGTCGAGAAACACCAATGACTCGAGCTGTCCAAATCGATTAGGAAGAGTTGATAGCTTCTTGCAACCAGAGATTGTCAACTGTTCCAAACGGTTCAATTGTCCAAAAGATAGTGGAAGGCTCACTAACATGGAACAATCACTTACATATAGATCTTTCAGATCATGCAGATTACCAAAACTTTCAGGAAGTTTTGTGATACTAGAGCACCCCTCCAACGTCATTGAAATTAGAGACTTGAGTTTGCCAATGCTGGCGGGAAGGCTAGACAGTTTGGAACATCTATCTAAATCGAGTGTATCCAAAGAAACTAGATTGGCAAAGCTTTCGGGAAGGCTCTCCAGTTGAGAACATCCTGACAACTTCAGCTCTTTCAAAGATAATAAACTGCCAAAGCTTTCGGGAAGGCTAGACAGTTGAGAACATTCTGACAACGTATCTAAACCAAAGTTTTCGAGTGTATCCAAAGAAACTAGACTGCCAAAGCTTTCGGGAAGGCTAGACAATTGAGAACATTCTGACAACGTCAGCTCTTTCAAAGATAATAAACTGCCAAAGCTATCCGGAATTGTTCTGAGATCAGTATAACTCAAGTCTAAAAACAATAAAGAGGTGAGCTGGCCGAAGGTGGGAGGAAGGGTAGATAAGTTATGGGCACTACCCAATTCAAGCTGCCGTAAAGAAGATAGACTTGCAAAGCTATCGGGCAATGTTACTAGCTTCCTGCACCTTGTCATGTCTAGCAACTTCAAGGCCTTAAGCTGACCGAAGCTGGATGGAAGATTCACCAATTGATCACAGTTTCGCAAAGACAAACCTTCTAAGGCAGATAGGTCACCAAAGTTTTGTGGTAGTGCATTCAAATTAATGCATTTTGACAAGTCTAAAAAACGTAGGGACTTGAGTTGGCTGAAACTTTGTGGACAGATTCGTATCTGCAATTCTTCCAATGACGAAAGATTTGTAAGGTTTTTGCCCAAATCTCGCAGAATTGAAGTCCCGGTTTTCAAAAGATGCAAGGAAACCGGCAACTGCACAAATAGCCAGTTTTTCAAATTAATAGCCCCATATGTATATAAAACAAATCAAATTCAAATAAAGCAGAAAAATGTGAAAGTACTTGCCTCGCTGACATTTTCCTCGATGTTCGAACATAAAATTGACACTTGCTTCAGTTTGTTCGGATCCATGGGTAGAACCTCATGAAGATGAGAAAGAAGATCAACATATCTTAGATTATCAAAGCTTTGCGTACATCTTCCATCTATTCGAATCTTACCCTTAGCTTCAAGAATTCTCAACGAACTATTCATCATGTCCAAATGCTTTGCTTCCATTGAAATATTCGTTGACTCGTAGAAGGGAGCACAAATCGCTTTTATTTTATGCAGCTTCTGCAAAAGCAAATGCGTGGTTGTGATCGTATTGTGGGGTTAAATTTGACAGTCATCTGTCAAATAATTTTTTATTGGTGATGGCAATTTTTTAATATTGTCCTTCAAAAATACAAACTAATATTTTTCTTTTAATTTTTCTTTATTTATTATATTTTTTGAATATATACTTACACATATTTTTATAATAGTTATACAAATCTATTTAAAAATTGACAGTCAAGTTTTAAATATGCATTTCACCGTTAGATCACATATTTATAAATATTTTACATCTAAAATCACAAAAAAGTCTAAACATCCTTCAAATTTAACTCTTGAATTCATATTGATACATATAATTCCCGATTTGTTAAAAACTGAAATGTATTAGATCTGATGTAACCCTACGCCACAAAATAAATTACCATTATAAAATCCACATTGACAATTGTCAATCACAACATTGATAAAGAATATACCTGAGAATCTCCGAGAGCATCTTTTAGCGATTTATTATCGATGATCCTGTCGGATTGGGACAGTCTTATCCCTCTTGCTCTCACTACATCCTGCACTTTCAAAATACCTTCCTTCCTATCCACATAATCAACAAACCCATCCAGAGAATTATATTTCTTATACACCTTATCTTGAGGAAACACCTTTACAAGTGCAGCATCTTCAAGAGTTCGGAGTCGAACTTTTCCAACGACATAACCGGCAATGCGTCGTGGTTTGTTATGAAAGAAGCAGGCAATATCGAGAAAGGCCTCTTTGCAATCCTCATCTAAGCTATTATATACAACATCTACTACACGTTCAGTCATTTCTTTTTCTCCTTCCATCAGTTTTTTCTTCAATGATTCGACGAATTCTTTACATTCTGACACATCCCTAACCCATTTTCCCAACCTTGACCCCACTATCTCCAAAACTAGAGGAATTCCACCACAGATATTCACCAGCCCATCGATATCAACACTTTCGTGGAAATTTGCGTTGACACCACGCAGAGCTTTATTACACAAAAGTTTTTTCGCCTGTTCTGCAGATAGAAAATCGACTCCATGTTCATACCTTTGGATTTCATTGGTATCCTTAAACATATCAGTTTCAGCTACATTCCTTGTGGTGACTAGAATCCTCGTGTTCATTGGAAAGCTTGACAGCTCATCTACAGGTAGGAGGTTTTCTAAATCATTCCGTTTGAGAGCATTGTCTATGAACATGAATACGGGGTGAGTCGCCCCTCTAAAAGCCTTTCGAACTTGATCCCTACCTTCCACATGACTCCTCAACTTTATGTTTTGGTCAAACAAGTCCAGCAACGTTTGCTCCTGCAACTGCTTAAGATGATCATTACTAAAAAATTCCTCCATGTCCAGTCTGCAAAATTTGTAGCCTTCAAGTTTGAGCCTGCTGAACACAGCAGTTGCGAGGGTTGTTTTGCCAATCCCTCCCACTCCGTATATTACCACGGCTCTCCTTGATTTATCATTTATGTCCATGTTCAAAAGATCAATAACCTTATCTTGTTGTTTTACAGTGCCAACTGCAACATCAAAACAGGCTTGAAATAAGCAACAAAGCAATTATGGATGTTTTCGACAGGGAAAAAAAACAGATGTTATTAAGGGGACTTGTGCAAATAAGTTAAGCACTACCTGCTTTTGGATCTTCTCCTTGTGAGGGAGGAAGAACAACAGGCATCCTTTCCATAATACAAATTATAGCTCCCAAAGTCAGATCCGGGTATAAGTTTTGTATCTGGGATTCAATGTTCTGCAAATCGGCAACTTCTACGGAAGCTGAGAAAAACCTATACCATCACAACATTTTAATCCATCTGCGCAACAACGTTTCACTACAAAGATGCTCGATGAAAGTGTTCCCTTAATTTTCAATTCCGAAAAAAAAAAGGTTATAAAGAAAGGTGTTTCCTCAGTCTTACCTTGAAAGGTAGCGGGAAGTCATATGACCAACACACATAATTGATCCCTTAACAATGATCTTAATGGCTTCATTAAGCTTCTCTTTCTCCTCGGGCAGATGCTCATTTAGTTGCTTGACGCGCTTGGCGAGGGCGCACATATACACCAGAAGCTGCACACATTGATTCATATTGCTAGAAACCTGCTCGATTTGATCCAGCACATACGCGACCACGGAAAGCCCTGCTGCGAGCAAAGAACCTTTTGCTAGCTCTTTCGTCACATCACTAACAACCTTCCGCGTGACACGATCGACCTTTGAGATTAACTGCTTCTGTGCAGATGAGAACAACAACATACCCATTTTTAAAACATGCTACAGTAACATTTACAAGATTAAATACAGACACGGTGAGAAAAATAAAGTCATGGACTACAACTGAAACGCGTTGAAAACCTTGCCGCCATGCCCATGAACACTCTTCAACACCTTCTCTAACAAATCCTTCCCAAACTTGATGAAAGGAGAGAGTCCAGACGAAGTGGCAGTTTCTTGTACAGAAACTGTGCTGCTACTCCCTTGTTGTGCCTGCAAATTATGATGATTTGAAGATTATTATTCGATGTCCAAATATAAAACTAAAGTAATGGAGGTAAATTGTGATTACCGTTTTCATGGCAATGACAGTGGCGTCCAGGCGTTTGTCAATCAAAGAGATTAAGTCATCGATCTGGCTCATATCGCGGATCTCCAACAGAGGGCTTACATCCATCGCATTGTCATTCTCATTCTCGGAAGATGAGCATGTCAAACAGCTCCATGCGTTTCCCATTTTCAAAGAAAGTTAGGAAGAAAATAGGAGTGTAAACAACCGAAATCAAAAGGGAGCAAGTCAAGTTTGTTTCAAAATAAGAAGAGTTGCATATCTATGTTATACCACTGGAGTGCGAATTCAATATTACCGCAGATATGACTGCGAACAAATGTGAATGCAAATTAACAGATCTAAAATTGGGATTTTAGGTACTTTTGGAAAATGTTGAGAAAATATTCGGTTCACTAGAATTACTTTTTAATCCGGTTAGCTATTTTTTTCTGATGCTTTTATCCAACAAATTTGGTTCACGTATTCGCGGGACGTGTCTCTTGCAATAATTTTTGCACGTACATGGCCCCACTCTTTTGATTTTTCTTTCATTTCCGTAGAATTTCAGAAGCCATAAATACGTTAAGCAACGTCGACTTGTATATTTAAAAGGTAACCGTCAATTTTTATATAGATTTGTATATAATGATAAAAATATATGTAGATATAATTAAAAAAGGGTATAGCGGTGACGCATAATTCATAAAAAAATAACATTATTTTGAGTTTTTGAAAGGTGGTATTGTAAAATGTCAAGAAAATTGTTTGACAGGCATAAAGTGGCCGTCAAATTTAACCCCTGGACTCACTGAGCTGGTGAGTGTGACAGTTCACCTCATTAATGGTGGGACCCTGCTAATGCGGTCAAGTAACATCACGAGGATTCATGACCACTCAACTTTTTTAAATACCATGTCTGTATGTCATTAGTGGTGGGGCACTTTGAGTTCTGAACCATGCTTTGCACACACGGCTCACTCTTTCCTTCATTTGACGGTTACGGGTTACCTCTACCTGTTAAAAAGAAAATCTATAAGGGTTGGTTCAATTATACATCTTTCAATTTACATTCTATTAATAGTATTTTAGAAATATTAGTGTAGTAAATTTTTGATATTTAATTTACTACTTTTTAATTATTAAATTGACCGGTTGTAGCCCGAGTTATAAAGTTATCATACGTTAAGATAGAGTTAGATATAATTATTATAAAATATATGAATCGAAATATTTTTAACGACACTAAGTAATGATAAAACACGTAACCGTATTAACCGTTAATTATACATTATTTGTATTCAAATAAATTTGATGGTCATATGCCTGTCAAATTTTGAAGGGATAAATTTTTTAATTTATCAAAAATACAAAATAATGTATTTAATACTATTTATAAACATTTTATGACTATTCTATAATTATTTAGCTGAATTTAATATATATTAATATAATTTGCACACACGTATTTGCTCCTCCTGAATCGAATCCTTATTATGTATGTCGTCACATACCCGAAGTAACATCATCAGGATAACTTACCATTACTGGGCACTTTGACGGAGTTTATTCAAATCAAGGAAACCAAACCCGAACTTGGCAATTCAATGTATTCTGCGAGCTCAAGTCCGCGAGAGCCCATCGATGAAATGTGCCACTAGAATCCTGCCACGTGTTGTTTTGGACAGTTTGATCACTGTGCACTTTAATTTACCTTGACTAAGCCTAGACTCGAAGGGAATATACAATGCGACTTGTTCCACATGAATTCGCATCTACCAGGGTGATCTACTTGGGGAAGTGGCAGAAAGCCGACACGTATTTGCTCCTCCTGCGTCGGATCCTTATTATGTAGTCACACATACCCGATAACTTACCAACTACGGTTTGATTCAACAACCGTTGGGAGATGCGGAATCTTGTTCAAAATTCGCTCTACCAGGGAGATCTACTTGCGTTGGCAGAGAGCCGACAGTAAAATTGACCACTATGTTTAAACAACCAAAATAAAAGTAAAATGCATGTCAACTATACGCACTAATATCTGTGATACTGTTGGCTTTCTAAAATGTACTTTTTAAGAAAACCACAGTCAGGGGACAGAAAGTCCCTCCTCTTTAATGGGAGAGGTTCCCTTATTGAAAACAAGCGGAAAAACCTATGTACATATGTACAATTTACATCAAGATGTGGATTTCTGGTATCATGAAATGCATTTTATACCAGGAAGGTTATCAATACGGAAGAACAGAGGAATTAAGGAGATGGGAGAGAAGGAAGAAAACAATACTTTCAGGGAAAATAGTTAGCAAAGAAAACCCTTATGCGTATTGAGCAAATGAGATAAAGAATGGAATCATTCGCGTTTATGACAGATATGATTTCACAGACACAAAGTTCCCAAAATCAAAATAACAAGAACACAAAGTTTCTTAGCATGCAAAGATGAATGATTCACGAATTCGAACAAGGAAAGAAAGAGAGGCAGAGGAAGAAGGGGAAAAACTTATGTATTGATTTCTTCGATTCAAATTACACTTACAGAGTCTCAGAATTCCAACCCTTTACAATGGCGTCGAGAGACCATTAAATAAACATCATGAAACGGTTAAAATAGTTACAATTCCTTTTTAATCATCTGCAACCTTTCATATTCTTGATTTGTGAAGAAACGCTAATGGCAGCAGAGGAAGATCCTCTGCAACACGGCCGTTTAAAACTGTTTGAATATGAGCCATTGATATTTTACAACTTCAAATGTAAGCCATCCACGTGGAAGATCAAAATCGCAACGAGCCTAGGGATGCCATTCGCATTTTGGAACTTTATAGAGATTTATCATTTTTTGATATATTGGCCCGCCCATACGCTAGGTTGGACACGTGGCATCATGTGAGTGGCGACGGGGTCACGGCTCACTTTTTACAACTTTAACTTTTCCAAACAAAAGGCTTAAAAATCTGAAGTTCTCCATCGGCCCGCTTCCTGACTGTTGAATTTTTAAATGCATGACTTGACACGTGGCCTCACCTGAGTGGCTGTGGAGTTACGGTTCACTTTGAAACTTTAACTTCTTTTAACCAAAATGCTCAAAAACTTAAAGTTCTTCGCCAGCCCACTTTGACTTTTCAACGCATGAATTGACACGTAACTTCATCTGAATGGTTGTGGCATTGTGATTCACTTTGAAACTTTAAGATCCCTTTTTAGCAAAAAAAAGGCACAAAACTTCAAAACGCTCCGATGGTCCGCTTCCCCCGTTGTTGACTTTTCAACGCACAACTTAACTTTATAACTTTCAAATCGACTGGTAGGGAAGCACTTCGATTTTATGACGTAACTCCTCTTCGCCAAAACAAAGCACAAAAACTTCAAAGCGCTCCAGCAATCTGCCTTCCCGTTTTGACTTTTCAATGTATGATTAAACATGTGGCTTCACCTGAGTGGCTGCGGAGTTGTGATTCACTTTAAAACTTTAATCCTTCTTTTGGAAACAAAGGGTAAAATTCCTAAAGTGTCTCAACGACCCGCCTTCCCGCTTTGCGCTGAAAAACATCCACGTGTCCCTTAGCGGGCCCAAGGGGTTCATTTATACTTTAACGCTCTTTTTCTGGGAAATTGCCTCAAAGCACAAAAAGAGTCCGCCCTTCCGCCTTCCGCCAAAAAGTAACCAATTAGGGACTTTCGGGTTGCGGGGCTAACTTGACACTTTTGCAAAAAGCTAGCAAAAAGTGCTATGTTCGCAAAAAGGACCCGCCACTTCATTTTTCCGAACAGCCAATCAGAATCCTTTAGGCCAAGGGGCCGAATTGATACTTTTTGCCAAAAGAGAACAAAAAGTGCTAAGTTCTCAAAAGAATCCATCCTGATGCATCCAATTAGAAATGGCTACATACTCATGGATGCTGGGGCACAAAATTTGATAGGGAAGAAATGCACGTCCTTCGCCACTTTGGGAAAAATGGAAATGGAAGGAAAAACCTTCCATTTACGCCCGAATTTCAATTTGCTTCTCCGTGGACAGAGAAAAGACAAACAAAACCAGGAAAAACATGATCCACGACCACATGGAAGATTAACAATCAAACCCAAAAGAATTTCACGGGAAAACGGAAGATATATCAAACCACGAGGTTTGAAATATTTTAAAATACTTAGGGCAAAATTACAGATGAGCGCCGACTCAAAATTTTTGAATTTGCCTTGGAAAATGAAGGGGATTTCGAGGGTGACAATAGTTGGCTCTTTCTGGGGATGACTTGGCTTAGAACAAACAAACACGGCAAGACAAGAACTGCAAAACTACTCTGGGAAAGAAGACCAGTGCCTCATCCATTGGGAAAATAGAGTCGAAGGCAAAACCAATATAGAGGACAAAACACACCGAAGGGAAACAAACCAAAGGAAAAAAACAAAAACAAAACCAAAATACTATATATAATATACATGGGGACCACCTAATCACCTAGGACTTGAACAATTTTAAATATTGCCCGATGTAAGGAAGTGGGAGAGGAGATCCATCCATATAATCCAGGTAAAAAGAATTCTCTCCAAAAAAATGTCTGATTTTGAAAGGACCAAGCCAAAGAGAGTCGAACTTACCATGGCTTCCTCGAGGCTTGTGTCTTTTGTCCCACAATAGAACAATGTCTCCCACTTGAAAAACTTTGGGCTTAGCTTTCTTATCAAACAGATCCTTCACCTTTTGCTGTTGAGCTGAAATTCTATCAAAACCCTGCATTCTATCTTCATTCAGCTTCTGGAGGTACATAATCCTCTTGTCCAAAGAACTACTGAAACTTGAATCCTCAATAGCTTTCATCAGATGCAGGGCTGGAAATTCCACTGTCATTGGCAGTTGAGCTTCAACACCATACACCACTTTGAAAGGAGACATTCCAATTGCTCTTTTAGGTGTAATCCTATCAGCCCAGAGAGCATCATAAAGTTTCTTATGCCAATTCCTCTAAGATTCATTGACAAGCTTTCGAACAATGAACGCCAATTTATTATTTATTGATTTTGCTTGTCCATTCGCTTGCGGGTAGTAGTCTGAAGAGTGAGCAAGGGAGATTCCATACCCATAGCAAAATTTAATTATCTCAACAGAAGAAAAATTTGAAGCATTATCAGTTATAATATTGCTTGGTATCCCAAACCTTATCATAATGTTCTCCTTGATGAAATTACATACCACCTCAGAAGTAGTTCTTTTGATTGGGATGGCTTCCACCCACTTTGTGAAATAATTAGTGGTAGTTAACACATGAGTATGCCCAGCATTGGAAGATAGATTGAGTGTTCCAATGAATTCCAGACTCCACTATTGAAAATGCTCATCAATCACTACCATTTTGATGCATCTTTGAAAAAGGTAGGCCAATAGTATCCAGCACGAAGATTTTTTGGGTAGTGATAGCAGAAGATAAATGACCTCCATAGGCTTGGTCATGAAAAGATGAGAACAACTTCTTATGTTGCTCTTTGTCTACACACTTCAAGAATCTTCCATCTATGCCTCGTTTGAACAAAGCATTCTCCCACAACACATATTGTGCATACCTCATATTGATGGCTCTCTTTTCTTTGGAATTCAAATGGGATGGACATCCTCCATAGGTGAGAAAATGTGCAATGTCAGCATACCTTTCATCTGTCAAACTAAGGAAAAAGAACAATAGGAACATCGGTTGCCTCTTGGGATAATTCCTTATCAGCTCCTTCAACAATGAGTTCACACAAGCCTTTACCCCTAATTAGCTTTGTTGGCTTGATGTCAAGATCATATTCTTGAACCTTTGCTACCCAATTGCCTCTCTTGGTTCCAAACTCTTGTTGTGTAAGAATGGATTTGAGTGTTGTATCAGGCACAAACACAACAGAATGAGAGTTAAGAATGTAGAACCGAAACTGCTTGACAACTTTGACCACTGCAAAAGCATGTTTCTCCATCACAGTGTACTTCAACTCATGAGCCTTTAGGACATAACTCATGAAGGCAATCAGGAGCTCATGATCTTTAGGATTTTTATGAGTCAGCACAACAGCCGAAGTATTCTCCGTGGCATAGCAATAGATGATAAGATCTTTGCTAAAATCAAGACAAGCTAAGATGGGAGTTTTAGCAATGGATTTCTTAATGCCTTTGAAATCTTATTTACCTTCAGAAGTCCACCCAAAACTATGTTTTCCTTTCATCATCTGAGCAATTCTCATAGTCAATTCAGCAAAATCTGGGATGAAAGATAGCAATAAATGATGAACAGAAGATATCCTCCAGAAATAATGCAATACAAAATGAAAAATAATTGAAATGATGAGGGAACTTAGCTTGTGCTCTGATATGGAGATGAAATGGGCATCAGGATGGCAAGATGAATCAATCATTTTCTTCTCCTCTCCTAAAAACTTCAACATGCAAAGATTTCATACTTGATTCTTCCTCTTTGGCTCTTATGTTTTTGAAAGAGGGGAAAAACCCATATTTATAACTTGGAGGTGAGGTTAGATTGGGGTTGAGGAGTAACCGGGGTTTGATAAATTAACCCCTGGTTAAGAGACGTGATGTGATCACGCAAGGACCCTCACCCTGGTTTTACTTATAAGGTGAAGTGGGGAGCATGATGTGAATAGGTAGGTGAGATAAGAGATATGATGTGATCACGTGGGGCCCATGATTTGACTTATTAGGTGAAGTGGGGAGCATGATTGACATGGTAGGTGAGATAAGAGATTCCCTTTTTTTGAATATTGATATCCATATTTTGCATTATTTTTGAGAGATGGGATATAATGCAAAAATTGGAATTATCAAATGGGTCCTGTACGACAGAAAAGTGACAAGAGAGCGTGGGAATCTACAAGTAACTCTTCCTCGCACCTGACCTCCCGAGGTCGTGCCGAGACAGCCGGTGGGGATGGAAAACATGTGGGATGCAAACAAACTAGTTAGGCAATCTGATGTCTTCGACACGCACTAGTGGAAACTGTAAATCTAAGGCAAAGAAGGCCCTCCTAACCTGAACTGGTGTGATCGATCGATCAGCAAGGATGACTACTCGAAGGCTCCAATCAATATCGAGCTCTGGCATGATTCGTTCTATGGGTTGTGGGATACGTGGAAAATGACCTGGGATAGTTTCGTGTATATCTCCAGACAGGGTCATAAGGTGGATGATGGATACAGTGGACTCTACGGGTGATTGTTTGGTCTAGTCCAGAACTCCTTAGCTTTATTAGCTGCTACGTCTAACAAGGATAATTGTTCGATTATAATAGGTGGAAGTGGAGTGGATCTGAATACTAATGTGCGTAGCCCCGCATCTATGTCTGATTCACTTATGGATTCGTTGGGTTGCGGGATTTGTGGATCACAACCGTAGACTCGTGGTTGTTGCGGACCTGCTATGGTCATGTGCGGAATCAGTCCCTAATCCCTAGTATCCAGTAATCGTATGCTTTCTCAGCCTCTATATTTAGAATTAATAATTGTGTGATCTTCTCAGAGTATCTCACAGGCGTTCGTGCAACCTGAATTCTTAAGCTAGTATCTATGTCTGTGAGAGTATCTCCTGCATCTGGCTATGGGACCAAAGGGTCACAACCAAATGTTTGCTCTCTTTCAAGCCCTTCTACAGTCATGTGGATATATACCTAGGGTAATCTGTAGTTTGGTTGATTTGACCAAAACGTGTGCGCTTGGTCGTCTTCTATGTTTAACCCGTGTAACTGGGAGCTGATTTGTTGTAAGTCTGTTGTTGTTCGGAAGACTTGGATCCTAAGATTCTGATCTATATCAGTTATTGCTGTGACGAGATTGGGTTGGGGCACGATTGGCTCGAAAACGTATTCTCTGGGCTCTCTAGGTCCCGTGATTGTCATACAAAAGGAAGTTATACAAATCTAACTAATGACAGAATAATCTAATTGTGAAAGACATGTCTATGTATATTCCTAAATCTGATAATTTATTGATAAACTACTGAACATAAGTTTAAAGAACAATTATCTAATATATCTAAAATTGACAACTA
Source organism: Taxus chinensis (assembly GCA_019776745.2). Taxonomy (NCBI): domain Eukaryota; kingdom Viridiplantae; phylum Streptophyta; class Pinopsida; order Cupressales; family Taxaceae; genus Taxus; species Taxus chinensis. The sequence goes on along the minus strand of CM034155.1, from coordinate 465,616,007 downwards.
AACTAATAACGAAGTAAAACAAACAAAGTAACCGAGTATAGCTACTTGTCTGTGCAACTGATAAGTCTATTCTAAATAATGAAATAACTGATCTAGTTTATTTGCAAGACTGTCGATGCTACCTCAGAAGTGAGGAATGAATCATAGTTTCTCAGAAACTATCAATCCCCACAGCTTCCCCAGCAATATCGAAAGTAAAATTAACTAAAGTGAAATGATTGACTACTCTATTTGATATGCTTCTAACTAGAACTTTGAAAGCTAGAACCTGGATTCTGCAGAACAGTGGCAAATCCGATAGTGTGTGTGGCTTTGTCCCCTCAGTGTGATCTCCTCGTTCCTTCGTGCTCACGTGGATCCAGAAAAGCGTGTAATGCTAGCATCAACAGAAGTAGATATTGGAATAAAGGCAGCTTAGGATACAGACCGAATACAATGCGAGTAGGAGAGGGATAGCGCAAGAGTACAGAGCTTGGCTTATGCAATTCCTAGCGGGATTTATTGCGATTCATGCAGCATAAAACATCCAAAACCTGAAACTATCCTGTTTGAAGAAAAAAACCTGCAACTTTAATGGCTTCCTATTGAATTCAAACTATCCTATTCCAATTGATTTGGATGAAGTGATAACATCATTTGCACAAGATGGATATGTGGCTTTCTAACAGCAAAACAACACTAACTACGCATGCAATGAACTTAAACTATGAATTCTAAGCAAAAGAAGAACTGAAATACTGAAATGAGAAATTGAGAGGCAAATTTGAGGGGCCATTTGCTTGAGCACAAGCCAACTATTTATAGCATTTGCATTTACCCAAGGTAAAAACCAAATTGATCTCTTAAACTATAAACAATGGCAAAACACTATTCCAGGGAACTAGAATCATTAATGCAAGCCCAAGGCGGTGAAAAAAAGCTGGTAAACGTTGAAATTACGTGAGTCATGTTAAAAAATAGCATTCTGGAAAATGCATGAAGGACCGCCGCCCTGAGCAGGGCGGTGGTTACAGGACCACCGCCCAGGCAGGGCGGCGGTTTCATAACTGAAGAGCAAAAAGCAAAGAAAAGAGGGGAAAAGAGGAAAACAAAGCACACAGGGGCTAAGTGGGGCATGCGGGATGATAACGCATACTTGGAGAGCTTTTCTGGATCCCGAACACCTTGCGAGGAGACCTGTATCATCATTGGGGCACGTGTTACGTTGTTCCGGCGGTGCAGTACCCTACAATTTTGGGTACGTACATATTGCCCCCTCAGAGAAGCATTTTAGCCATGAAGAGGCGTAAAACGGTGGGTCCGAGTATGGCGGTCCCAAAATGGGAAGTTAGAAGTTATACCTGATACGTCTGTGTGTCGTAATGACGCCATCCAAAATTCCCGCCACCTGCAAAATGAAAAGAGGAATCAAGTGCAGATAGACAAAATAGATTGGAAAATAAATGCTAAAATAATGGGAAATGAGGGTGTACCATTTGTGCGGGGATAAGAACTTACCTCCGTCGGCGCTCCAAACCTGCGAAAAAGGGCATTTAAAACAAGTTAGGCTGCTATATATATGAAAGTGGGCCCATTTTCCTATTCATTTGCATGTGTTGATTTGATTGATTTTGAGCTCTGGGACCCACGGTGACGGTTTCTTACGAGAGTAGAGTCAAAACGTTCGTGACGGGATAATGATCATGCCTCCGTGAGCGGAACATCGACCCACGAGATCACAGGTTAGTTTTCTTTAATTTATCGTTTTTACTCCCAAATTTTTAAAATGTTAAAATGTTTGTTGTGGGGGGTTTATTTTTGAAAATGTTAGGTTCAAAAGGTCCATCTAGGGGAGGTGCCTACTAGGTAGGCTTTGTTTTAGCTAAAATGGTCCTTTTTTGGTGTTTTTTTATTTTTTTAAGGGTATAAAACCTGCGTGGGTTTTCGGGACACGACCACCGCCTTGAACAGGGCGGCGGTTACAAGACCGCCACCTTTTTGAAGCGGCGGTTGCGAAACCGCTGCCCTGCTCAGGGTGGCAGTTCTTCACAGAATGTCAAAAGAACACTTGTTTGAGATTGTTTTTGCATTTTTAGCATTTCTATGTGTTTTCATGATTTTTCTAATGTCACTTGGATGCTAACTTGCTCTGTTTTGTGTGTTTTTGGGTGTATGCAGGCGAGAGAGGAGTACATTCGATGGAGCCGAGAGAGAGAGTGTGACTGGCTCCCAACAGTACTAGATGCCCTTTCACAGGATGAGCAGGACACTCTTCAGAGGGCTAGTATACTTCGTATATCACGCGTCCCACATGTTGCACCATCCAGTCACATACTTTGTGACTTATTTTCTTACTGGGATGCTGATCGGAACACCTTCTGATTACCAGGGGTCCGAGGTGAGTGGACCATCACTTTGGAGGATGTCTACCGTATATCCTGGGGGTCCCAATCATCGGGAGACAACTTACCCTTGAGACAGCAGGTTCATGGGCCCAGATAGCACAGTGGGCTTCTTACATGGGAGATGCAGTCATCTCCACTGGTTCGAAGAAGGGGGTGAGGGTCCGATCTATCCCTAGCCTGCCCATCCCCTTGATTCGCCAGGCCATTATGGGGATCCTTGCCTCGAGATTGATCGGGGACAAGGGAGGAGACACACTACTATATTGTTGGTCCCCCATCATTACACAGATCGAGGGACATGGCCGGATTTACACCTGGGGAGCAGATATACTTGGGACTACCTACCATGACTTGTACAGGGTAGTCCGTTTACAGGGGCAGTCTTTGAGCCACCCGACCCTAGTTATGAGTTGGGTTTATGAGCGCTTCATCCCCTATGGTAGAGGTGTAGAGGTGGCAGATCCCGGAGCTGTGAGGGTAGCCAGATGGACAGACATGTCGGTGCTCAGAGCACCTCATCAGCCAGTTGCTTCCCTAACCACCGATGACATGGAGGCCACACCATATCAGGCCATGGCAGGTTTATGGAGCGAGGAGGCTCTTACTTTGATCTCCTGCTCCACCACAGGGCAGCTTGTTGACAGAGTAGGGCGAGTGGAGATACACCCCTTTGGCCGAGTTCCTCAGTAGTTTGGCCTACCTTACATGGGTATGCTTCCCCCGGTAGTGCCAGTATACAGGTCAGTTCGAGAGGCCAGGGGAGGTCCTAGAGGCCGTGGTTGGACAGTTGTTACACCTGGCATTCCTATTGCGGCCAGGAGGATAGTACGTGCCCGAGGGAGAGCCGGTGCTCCACAGGCACCCTTACTTCAGATTGCCGCGGGTCCTGCCCATAGCAGTGATGACCCTATTGACATAGACTCCGAGTCTGAGGATTTTACAGGGGGGAGATGGAGGAGGAGACCGAGGCTGAGGAGTGAGTCAGGTGGAGAGGAGGACAATGATCCTGAGTGGCATGACACTAAGGATATCATGCAGGCAGAGAGGGTAGAGCAGAGCGCAGAGAGGGTGACTCTGGTTTCAGAGGAGCCACTCTCCCAGGGCCATGGTGGAGAGGATGAGTCTATTGTGGGATTCTACGTTGCCCCGACCACAGGAGGAGCGCCTTAGTCAGCGATGACATCTGTGGTAGGTGCTGACCCTAGAGATCCATCCTGGAGGCCTGGTGATCCGAGTAAGTTATCTTCCCTTTGCTTCGAGTTAGGATTGCTTTAATTGCCATCTCTCCTTTTGTTTACACTTGTGTTTATCTCTTGTTTCATTTCTAATTTGTTTTCTCCTTTGTTTGCAGAGACCGCCGATGAGTGGCGAGACTTGATTCGCAGGGTATGCACCGATACCCTGATGATCCCTATGGAGAGGACCCGTGCAGAGCTGTCTGTGGATGTAGGGGAGCCCTCAGCAGCTGGTAGACACACCGACATCTTTGCCCCTGTCTGGCATGTGGCCAGGATGGTATCGAATCTCCATACGGAGCTGGCGGGGTATAGGACAATAGAGCATCTGATGAGGAGTCATTCTCATGGCGAGACTGTAGCTGCCCCTCGGGATCATGAGCCCTCTATGCACTCAGAGTGCCGGCATAGCCAGAGTCCTAGACGTGGACGTGCATCTTCAGAGGGGTCTCATAGGGATTAAGAAGCCACTTGGCTCTCCTAGATTTTTGTATGATATTTTTGTACTTCCCGGGCTCTTTGAGCGTTTTGACCATGCTTAGCGCATGATGGCATTGTACAGGAATTTTGACCATTTATATATATATATATATATATATATATATATATATTCTTTTTGGATCAGACTCTTGGCATCTATGATTTTGCTTCCATTTCCCTTATGTGAACTATGATGTTATGCTTATATGCTTTTTAGAATGTATGCAATGGAGAACAAATGATACAAATGTTTACTTTCTTTTTGTATTTTGTGATGCTGATATATGATAATGTAGATACAATGTGATTCTGAATTTTTAGTTTCTTTAAGCAATTTTGATACTTCATATCTATTTTGGCAACGTGGTGAAGATAAGCCGGTATGATGAGCAGATAAACTTGCCCCACTCCTAACTCCACACAACTAGTAAGATGCGAGGGCTCGTCACCGAGAGCTAGAAAGGGCACAAATTATTGAAATATGTTGAAATGGTAGTGATGAAAGATAGATAAATCTTTGGTGGAATGAAATTAGGATGCTACAAGCCTATTCTATTCGAGTGACTCCATAGTTTGGGATGCAACTTGCTTTGCGGTTTATCTAGACTTAAATCCGTAGATGGCCACATGGTAGAAAAAATCTGGGTTTTAGGATTTTTAACTCTCTTGGAATTTTGGACATCTGATTCATTTGTTTTTGACTCAAGACTTCAAGATTTGAATTGTTTGTTTATGACCTTTAACGTTTGTTTGTCAAGAGGACCCCCTACACCTTGCCCCATGCTACTAGTAAGAAGCGTGGGCTTATCACCGTGGGCAAGGCATAGGCGAGTAAGGGCATTTCCATCCTTTCCCAACCCTACGTCACTAGTAAGAGACGCAAGCTCATCACCAAAGGTTGGTGGGGCAAGGAAATGTGTAAAATTAAAATTTTCTGTTTGATCTATATTTGACTTGTTTACTTGAGCAAAATGTCAGTGTGTTCTTATTTCCAAAGAGATATACATAAGGGATAGATGTGACACAATGAAGCTTCTAGAACAGACCATAGGCAAGACACCTATCCTAGGAAGAAACCAGAAGTGAGAACAAACCTGCAGATCTTGGTATGGTTACCGTTAAGACTTTGTCATATCTAGCTTTATTTGATGAAATGATTCCGAAATAGTTGATGATATCATGGAAATGGAGAAGTATGATTAGAGTGTTTATGCCAATACCATTAGAAGTTTGTAATGAATTGCTTTGAGAATAAATTCCTTGATCACAAAATTGTACGAAACAAGCGGACAAAATGATCCTAACTAAATGAAGATGCAATGTAGATATAGCTATACAAGTAATGTTGGTTGCCTATGCATAGAATCGTTTAAGGTGTAGGGAATTGACTGTTTCACCAAATTCCTCACCTTCTAGTGTACATAAGAGATATGCACCATTTCCATAGTCCTTCATGACTCGGTATGGGCCCAACCATTTGGGCCAGAACTTCCTTCCTTCGTCAGTCTTTTTGTCAATCCGGCTGTCTAGCCTTAGAACTAGATCACCTTCATACATGTCACACATTCATAGACCTTCTTATTATACTGTCGGCACATCCGGTCAGCATAGACTCTTTGCCACTGTTTAGCATCTAACCTAGCTTCATCTAGGCTTTCCAGTTGGGAGAGACGTGCTTCTCTATAAGCCTCTTCATCCAGAATCCCTTGTAATGAGATACGGAGACTGGGTATTTCAACCTCAAGTGGGAGAACTGCTTCTGCCCCGAATACCAGCGAGAAAGGAGTCGCTCCTGTTGGTGTTCTTATTGAGGTTCGGTGGGCCCATAAGGCCGGATATAACTTCAAATTCCAATCTTGTTTGTTTTCTTTCACCGTTTTAAGGAGAATGGCTTTTAATGTTTTGTTTGTCGCTTCAGCCTGTCTGTTGGCTTGAGGGTAATACAAAGAGGCCGTATGATGGATTATTTTAAATTTATTACACAATTTGTGAACTTCATCATTCTTAAAAGAAGTTCCATTATCTGAGATAATGATTTGATGGGACACCGTACCTGCAAATGATTTGGTTCAAAATGAACTTGGCGATTACAGAACCCGGTACAGTAGTAAGAGGCATAGCCTCTACCCACTTGGTAAAATATTCGGTGGCCGTGATTATAAAATTATGGCCGTCTGTAGACGAGGGAGAGAATTTCCCTATCAAATCTAGGCCCCACGTAGAAAAGGGCCATGGAGTAGCAATTGGTTGTAGAGCTTGTGCTGGCATGTGAATCTCGTGGGAGAATTCTTGACACTTATGACACCTTCGTACAAACTCTACTGCGTCATGTTCTAGAGTGGGCCAGAAATAGCCCATCCGATGTATTTTACGAGTGGTGGCATGACCACCGAAGTGGCCTCCACATATTCCACTGTGGGATTCGTGGAGAATCTTCTTGGATTCTTCTATGTCGACACATCTTAGAAGCATTCCATCGAACGCTTTTCGATAGAGCACTTGCTCTATGATGACGTATTTAGCTACGATAATGTGTAACCACCTTCTTCGTTGCGGTGTAGCACCTTCCGGATACGTATGGTCCATGATATAATTAATGATATCAGTGTACCAAGGACACTCAGAGATAGAAGGTCGGGTTTCGATGTAGTATATGCACTCATCGGGAAAGTCTAGATTTACTAGATCACCTCCGTCTAATGGATTATCAGCTAACCAATCCGCGATGATTTGTCCCTTAACGGACTTCTGATTTATGAATGTTAATTCAAATTCACCCATTAATGTTATAAAGCGCCCAGGCTTTTTAGACAAGGACCCTTGCATGAGGAAAGTTCGTAAATGGTTTGTTTTTACAATAACCCTTGTTTCTTGATTTAGCATGTAATGTCTTAAGCGTTTGGTTGTGAAAATTATGGCAAGGCATTCTCGTTCTGCTTGTGTATAACACGTTTCATAGTCGAGCAATGTTCGGATAATGAAATAGATCATGCGTTCTCTCTTGTCATCGTCTTCTTGAGCCAGCATACAGGCTAGCGAGACATTGGTAGCTCGCGAATATAAAATTAACGGGCGATCTGGCTTAGGTGGCATTAGCGTAGGTGGTGATAACAAGAAACGCTTAACTGCATCAAAAGCTTCATTGCAGTCTTCGGTCCAATCAATACTATAATCTTTCTTGAGTAAATTGTTGATTGGATGAATGGCGAAGCTTAAGTCTGGGATGAATCTCCGGATTGCACCAAGTTTTCTGAGAAATGACCTGATTCCAGATTCATCCGAAGGTGGGACCATTTCGAGAACAACCTTACTTTTGGTTGGGTCAACATCAATCCCGCGCGATGATATAATGTAACCTAGGAGCTTCCCCCCTGTTACACCAAAGACGCATTTTTCTGGATTTAGCGCGACTCTGTATTCTATTAGACGTGAAAGAATGACGCGAAGCACTTCTGGATGGTCACAACGCTTCTTGGCCTTGGCCAACAAGTCATCTATGTAGGATTCCATGATTTTGTGAATAAGATCATGAAATATGTATGTCATTTCCCGCTGGTACGTAGCGCCAACGTTCTTGAGTCCGAATGGCATAACAACATAGCAATAGGTTCCCCAAGGAGTTATAAACGTGGTTTTAGCTTGGTCTTGTTTGGATATTCTGATTTGATTGTATCCCGAGAATCCATCCATGAGAGACAAAAGCTCAAATCCAGCTGTTGCGTCAACAATGACGTCTATGGATGGTAATGGGAAGTCATCCTTAGGACACGCCTTGTTAATGTCTCAGAAGTCTATGCAGATGCGTATCTTCCCATTCTTTTTGAGAACGGGAACGATATTAGATACCCACTGAGAGTAATCGACTGGTTTGATGAATCCTACTTGGAGGAGTTTTATTACCTCCTCTTTCACCATGAGAGCTACCTTGGGTTTCATTGGTCTCGAATTTTGTTTAATTGGCTTTGCATCTGATTTAGTGACGAGGTTATGCACCGCAATGTGTGGTGCAACCCCTGTCATTTCTTTATAATTAAATGCAAAAGCCTTCTGATGTTCCTTGAGGATTCGAGTGTGTATTTCTACTTCTGATGGAGTTAACGAGGATCCTAACTTCAATATCCTTGGTTCATCTTCCGTTCCGATGTTAATATCAATTGTTTCTTCGATTAAAGAAGCGTTACCTTCTTCAAACTCAGGCGGGGCTGGAGGTAGTTCCAGATCATCTCCATTCTCGACTGCGTATATGCTAAGTTCCTTTTGTGGGGGAAGCTCTATCATGGGATTCCCGAAGTAGGAAGACGAATGTGGGATTAAAGATAAATCTATCACATGATGGGTGAGATGTAACGCCATAGGTGTTTAAGTAATCAAGAGTGATTGTATCACTATCAACGTGGTTTATGATAGTAGATTTGTTCTCGTCTCTGTTCGTTAAAAGAGGGTTTGACATTGCTTTCACCAATGATTCAGTACAAAGGGATACCATGAAACGGGTGTCCTCCAACTTACTATTTGGAGTAAAGCGTGACGCTGAGGTTGCTATTGAATCGGCGAGAAGATTTTGTTCTCGCGGGATTGCTTCAATTGATATGAAGTCAAACTCCTTGCTTAAATTCAATACAACTGTTTTGTAGAGCTGTAAGTGCTCGGCTCTGGTTTCATACACCTTAGAGACTTGGTTTGCTACCAATTGCGAGTCTCCTAACACTCTGATGTTATCAACACTGATTCTCTTAGCTAAGATGAGGCCAAGGAGGAGGGCTTCGTACTCAGCGCCGTTGTTTGTGCATTCAAAATTTAGTTTAAAGGAAAATGGTAGGACTTTTCCCTCGGGAGAAGTAAGGATTACACCTGCCCCAGCTCCGTAACGACATCTAGCTCCATCGAAATGGAGAGTCCAATACTTAGCTGGGAATATGGGCATTGGGATATTTGTTGTGTTAACATCCTCTACCTCTACCATGCAGAGATCTACTGCTGGAAGAGAACCAACACCTAGGGTGTATCCCATGCCTATAGAATCAAATGGTAGGAACATTGGTAGATCCTGTTATAGCAATTCAACAATTTTTGCAGTAGTTCCTAATGATACTATTTCTACAATGTTAGCCTCATCCTTGAGGGCTGGGATTGTCTTGACTAGACTCATAGTCTCAAGATCCATTGTAGGTACCAACTTTTCTTCCGGTTTTGCATTAGTGGGTTTATTAAGTTGGGTTTTTGGGAGTTCAAATTTTGAGTGAACGCCTGGTCTTTTCTTTAAGTTAGCCAGGTGTATATCGAATGGTTTTGGATCACCTTTGGCTATGAATATCTTTCCTAAATGCAAGAATATTACTTCTTGAAATAATGTAGAAGGGATTGCCTTCATACGATGTATCCATGGTCGGCTGAGGATCATATTATAGTTAGTTTCCCGATCTATAATATAAAACTCAGTCAGGATTGTTTTGGGTCCTAAGGTGACCGGTAGTATTATAGTTCCAATTGAAGTGGCTTTAAGGCTATCATAGCCTCTTAGCGTGTTTCGAGTTGTGGAACAATTCGTTTCTCCATATCCTAGCTTTTGGAGGAAAGAGAAGGGGACTATGTTAACTGCCGCCCCATCGTCAACCATTGCGCGTTTCACATAGTTGTTATAAACCCATACTTGCAAATGTAAGGCTGGATCACCTCTGCGGGCAATCTCAGCGTCTGTTGGCATTTTATCTATTTCGAATATAAACTCGGTATCTCTATCCGGCTGTCCCGGAGGATGGATATCAAAGTCTATATGGTTTACCTGTGTTTTCAGGAGGTGGTGTGATGTTAACCAAATGACCTAAACCCAATGCCTCTAAAAGAGCAGCCCTGTGAGCAGGGGAGTTCTTCAATAAATCCAAAAAGGAGATGTGTGAGAAGGTTTTTGTTAGATCATTAATTAAATCGTAAGCACCCACGGGTTTTATTAATACTTGTTGGATATTGTCTGTCTCTAGCGGGTAGCTTGGACTTAGCTGAGAGGAATACTCTCGTGTCCTTGTTACAGCTTCTACGGGTAGTTCGGCATCTAACTCCACTAAACCGACTATCTTAGGTCGTGGCTGACTTCCTAATTGTGGCGCAACTAATGGATTTAGTGAAGTTGAGGCTTCATGATCATTGTTTCCTATAATTACACCCTTGTTTGTCCCATTCGGATTTAACTTGTTATTGTTGTGATTTGGGAGCGGATCATTGAAGATCTTGAGGGGTGCATTTTGAGGGGAAATTGCCCCTGTAAAAGTATTTGGTGCCGGTGATGTATGATCTGCCAAGAACATATCTATGAAAAGTTGTCTTTGTTCATCTGGCAAACATTGCATGAACTTATTGTAGTCACGACACGTTCTGGTGTCATGGCCCCGAATTTTGTGGAAACCACAATATGAGTTAGGATTGTAATTCCTAGTTTGTTGGCTTGGTGTATATTGTGGCCCAAAACTCTGATCAAACCGTTGCCTATTATGATTAAATTTTTACATTTGCTGTTTTTAGATTTGGTTCTAGTTTTGATACCCAATTGAGTTTTGGCTTGGACCTTGTGTAGGATTTCACCGTTGTTGTTGTTGTTGTTGTGGATGATTAAAATCCACTGTATTGATTGTTGGAGTAAAGTTGTTGTTTCGTTGGTTGTTTATCAGTGGTGAAGTATTCACAACATTTACCTTTTTAACCTGATCGGTTACTCCATCTGTTGTCACTCCGTGATTTTTATTAAGGATTTTAGGTCCTTGATTGACATTTGTGGTAGTAGGATAAGTTGTAGTGTTCTGGTTGGAGGTGATTAACCTCCTGTTTACTCCATATGTTTTGCGACCACTATCAATTGCCGCTTGATCTATTCGAAGAGCACTCTCAAGTACTTCATCATAAGTTCTTAGTGGGAACTTCTGGACTTCTTCCTTTACTTCTCTGCTGAGAGAATGAAGGAATAAATTACATAGTTCCATTTGATCCATGTTTGAAGCACTTGCCGAAGAATAAAGAGCTATGCACCACCTCTGGATGAAATGTGTGACAGATTCATTGTGTTCTTGCTTAATGTACAAGAATTCCCTGATTCCTGTTCTTAATAGTTTGTTCATGTCAAATGCCTTAATGAACTCTGAAACAAGTTGTTTAAATGAATGGATGGAAGCCTCAGGTATTCTATAATACCAATCGAGAGCGATACCTTCCAAGGTTTTGGGGAATATTTTAGCAACAACCCCATCCCAAGGGAGTAGTTCTCGAATGGCTGTGGAGTAAGCCTTGATATGTGCATTCGGATCTCCCTCACCTTTGTACTTGGGAAAATCAAGAAGGGGTCTTGGAAGCATGACACTTCGTATGGTGAAATCTAAGGTCTCTTTCAAGTATTCAGAATAAGTCCCTATCGCGTAGGTTTCGACCATTGATGGTGCTTGCTGAGGGAGTGGCGGTGGAATGGGTTGTGGACATGGCATAGCGTATGCATTGGTAGGGGCATAAAGAAACCCCTGTGTTTGAGAAAATATGTTGGGAGCGGAGAACATGTCCCCTTGTGGCGATTTGGAGTACATGTTTAAGTATGATGGGGTATTGTCCAGGAATGGATTATTTTGTACTAGACCGGGAGATATCGGAACGGTGTTAGAAATGGCGGTTCTAGTTGGCGTTTGTTGTGAATACTGAGGAGGCATGCCCAATGTGCCTATTCCTGTGAGGAGGTCTACTTGGCTAGGATGGTGTGGAGGATTAGAATTTCCTGTCTGCATGAATTGAGAATGGTGATTTGCTTGAGCCAGTTCTAACCCCCTAACCTTTTCTACCAAGGTCGAAATGACCTCGTTTGGTGAAGTCACGATATTTTGCCTTAGTGGCGTTTGTTGTATATCCTGATGTTGTATAGGCATGTGATATCCTGCTATGAATTGATCGATGCCCTGCCAAGTTCCCCTAAGGGCATTTCCTATATGTAATGGCATGGAGGTATTTTCTTGAAAAGAGACCTCGGGTTGTGTTTGTAAACTCCCTATAGGTGGATACATACTCCGAGAGCGTTGTTCGTTCCTGGCATAACATACCGAATGTTCATTATCTAAAACCAGGTATGGGTCTGATTGTCTACTAATTTGTGGTCTAAGCAGTACCTGAGGAGACGAACCAGATTCTCCTGTGAACCTCATATTGTTTGAGCCTGAAGGCTCTGTTTGTTGTGTTTAAGCAAACTAATCCAACTCCTCTGTTTGGAAAGATGAGCTATACCTGACCCTTGGAGATGGAGTTTGTGTTGATAACTGGTTAGTTGAGTAGTTGTCACCCCATACTGAGAGCAAGGGTGATGATTGTCTATTCAGTTGAGTGTAGTATGCCTCAAGACCTAAGAGAGGCCTACCATATGCATCGAATCCTCGACATATTCGGGGGGTATATGAATACCCCCAGAATAATGGGAAGGAGGCGAAGGTGATGGTGAAAGCTGATGAGGTGGTAAAGATGAAAAAGTCATTTAATTGAAAGAACAAGTAGAAATATGACTCTGAACCAGAAAGTAGGAATTTCACGTCGGGTTCACCAATTTTGTACGATGGAAAAGTGACAAGCAAGCATGGGAATCTACAAGTAACTCTTCCTCGCACCCGACCTCCCGAGGTCATGCCGAGATAGCCGGTGGGGATGGAATATGCGTGGGATGCAGACAAACTAGTTAGGTAATCTTATGTCTTCGACACGCACTAGTGGAAATGTGAATCTAAGGCAAAGAAGGCCCTCCTAAACTAAACTGGTGTGATAGATCGATCGGCAAGGATGACTGCTCGAAGGCTCCAATCAATATCGAGCTCTGGCATGATTCGATCTATGGGTTGTGGGATACGTGGAAAATGACCTGGGATAGTTTCGTGTATGTCTCCAGACAGGGTCATAAGGTGGATGATGGATATAATTGACTCTATGGGCGATTGTCTGGTCTAGTCCAGAACTCCTTAGCTTTGTTAGCTGCTATGTCCAACAAGGATAACTGTTCGATGATGATAGGTGGAAGTGGAGTGGATCTGAATACTAATGTGCGTAAGCCAGCATCTATGTCTGATTCACCTATGGATTCGTGGGTCACAACCGTAGATTCGTGGTTGTTGTGGACCTGCTATGGTCATGTGCGGAATCAGTCCCTAATCCCTAGTATCCAGTAATCATATGCTTTCTCAGCTTCTATATTCAGAATTAATAATTGTGCGATCTTCTCAGAGTATCTCACAGGCGTTCGTGCAACCTGAATTCTTAAGCTAGTATCTATGTCTGTGAGAGTATCTCCTGCGTCTGGCTGTGGGACCAAAGGGTCACAACCGAATGTTTGCTCTCTTTCAATCCCTTCTACAGTCATGTGGATATATACCTAGGGTAATCTGTAGTTTGGTTGATTTGACCAAAACGTGTGTGCTTGGTCGTCTTCTATGTTTAACCCGTGTAACTGGGAGCTGATTTGTTGTAAGTCTGTTGTTGTTCGGAAGACTTGGATCCTAAGATTCTGATCTATATCAGTTATTGCTATGACGAGATTGGGTTGGGGCACGATTGGCTCGAATACGTATTCTCTGGGCTCTCTAGGTCCCGTGATTGTCATACAAAAGGAAGTTATACAAATCTAACTAATGACAGAATAATCTAATTGTGAAAGATATGTCTATGTATATTCCTAAATCTGATAGTTTATTGATAAACTACTAAATAGAATTTTAAAGAACAATTATCTAATATATCTAAAATTGACAGCTAAACTAATAATGAAATTAAAACAAACAAGCAACCGAGTATAGCTACTTGTCTGTGCAACTTGTAGGTCTATTCTAAATAATGAAATAACTGATAGCTAATCTATTTGCAAGACTGTCGATCCTACCTCAGAAGTGGGGAATGAATCATGGTTTCTCAGAAACTATCAATCCCCACAGCTTCCCCGGCAATATCGAAAGTAAAATTAACTGAAATGAAATGATTGGCTACTCTATTTGATATGCTTCTAACTAGAACTTTGAAAGCTAGAACCTGGATTCTGCAGAACAGTGGCGAATCCGATGGTGTGTGTGGCTTTGTCCCCTCAGTGTGATCTCCTCATTCCTTCATGCTCACGTGGATCCAGAAAAGCGTGTAATGCTAGCATCAACAGAAGTAGATATTGGAACAAAGGCAGCTTAGGATACAGACTGAATACAATGTGAGTAGGAGAGGGATAGCGCAAGAGTACAGAGCTTGGCTTATGCAATTCCTAGCGGGATTTATTGCGAGTCATGCAACATAAAACATCCAGAACCTGAAACTATCCTGTTTGAAGAACAAAACCTGCAACTTTAATGGCTTCCTATTGAATTCAAACTATCTTATTCCAATTGGTTTGGATGAAGTGATAACAGCACTTGCACAAGATGGATATGTGGCTTCCTAACAACAAAACAACACTAACTAGGCATGCAATGAATGAAACTATGAATTCTAAGCAAAAGAAGAACTGAAATACTGAAATGAGAAATTGAGAGGCAAATTTGAGGGGCCATTTGCTTGAGCACAAGCCAACTATTTATAGCATTTGCATTTACCCAAGGTAAAAACCAAATTGATCTCTTAAACTATAAACAATGGCAAAACACTATTCCAGGGAACCAGAATCATTAATGCAAGCCCAAGGTGGTGAAAAAAGCTGGTAAACGTTGAAATTACGTGAGTCACATTAAAAAGAGCATTCTGGAAAACATGTGAAGGACCGCCGCCCTGAGCAGGGTGTTGGTTACAGGACCGCCGCCCTGTCCAGGGCGGCGGTTTCATAACTGAAGTGCAAAAAGCAAAGAAAAGAGGGGAAAAGAGAAAAACAAAGCACGCGGGGGCTAAGCGGGGCATGCGGGATGATAACGCATACTTGGAGAGCTTTTTCTGGATCCCGAACACCTTGCGAGGAGACCTGTATCATCATTGGGGCACGTGTTACGTTGTTCCGGCAGTGCAGTACCCTACAATTTTGGGTACGTACAGGTCCACATGGAGCCCATTTGATAATTGATTAAATAAAGGTGAGTAAATAGATGGAATTTACTCAAATTTAGGAAAGAGAAAGACGAGAGGGGAAGTTGCATGAATGCGGGGTGACGGAGAGGGGTTACACCCAAAAATAGGTGTCTACAATTCCTTCTTATTATTATCGTGTTTTATGTTAAGATTTTAATTCTTTCTGTCCGAGTTATAGCTATGTTCCAATACGCAAAAATTTCCATGCACTTGGAATATGCTGGAATGAGACTTTGCAAGACATTTTTTTGTAACCTACCATCATTTAAATAAGATGCACCCTTGTTGTGATTACCCTCATATATTTTCTAATAAAGTGGAAAATGTCATGACTACCTTCGATTTTTCATCATCCTTCATCGCCAATTCTTACAAGGCTTATATATTTCATGTATTTCAACTCATAGGCCTCCATACTATGTATACAGTACATTGTGAAAGCATTTCCGAGCATTGTATACATTATGAACTGAGATTGAGAAAGCTTATAGAGATCTTTAAGATCTGTCCATTCCACCCACTTACCAAATATGTACAAGTCATGACATATTTTAATTCTTTTCTCAAACCAGAGGAGGGCAGAGCAGCCTCTTGTCAAGGCAAGGATCTTGTCACGAAATAAATTTATTAAGATCTATTCATTTGGATTTTCTTGTAACTTTTATTTGCTTATTTTATTTTCAAAATACACCTATTTTGTCGTTATAGGTCTACTCCAATATTTGTTGATATGGTATTTTGAAGTTGTAGGATGTGGCATTGAAATTTTGTTGCTTTCTTTTCGTTTAGCTTAATTATTTTTTTACTTGAAGTTGTTCCTTATGTTTGAGATGTTTTTTATAGGCCTAGATAAACTTTTTTTCCTCCTGCAAGAATATATATCCAATGTTTGAATATTTGGCTTTTCAAAGACGGATAAAATTCCATTTTTTAGAAGCTGAAAATTGAAGATTCAAGCTCTTGCAAAATTGTTGTGGTTTGCATTTGTTAAGATCTCTTCATTTGGATTTTCTCTTAGCTTTTATTTGCTTATTTTATTTTCAAAATACACCTATTTTGTCATTATAGGTCTACTCCAATATTTGTTGATATGGGATTTTGAAGTTGTAGGATGTGGCATTGAAATTTTGTTGCTTTCTTTTCGTTTAGCTTAATTATTTTTTTACTTGAAGTTGTTCCTTATGTTTGAGATGTTTTTTATAGGCCTAGATAAACTTTTTTTCCTTCTACAAGAATATATATCCAATGTTTGAAGATTTGGCTTTTCAAAGATGGATAAAATTCCATTTTTTAGAAGCTGAAAATTGAAGATTCAAGCTCTTGCAAAATTGTTGTGGTTGCATTTGTTAAGATCTCTTCATTTGGATTTTCTCTTAGCTTTTATTTGCTTATTTTATTTTCAAAATACACCTATTTTGTCATTATAGGTCTACTCCAATATTTGTTGATATGGGATTTTGAAGTTGTAGGATGTGGCATTGAAATTTTGTTGCTTTCTTTTCGTTTAGCTTAATTATTTTTTTTACTTGAAGTTGTTCCTTATGTTTGAGATGTTTTTTATAGGCCTAGATAAACTTTTTTTCCTCCTGCAAGAATATATATCCAATGTTTGAAGATTTGGCTTTTCAAAGACGGATAAAATTCCATTTTTTAGAAGCTGAAAATTGAAGATTCAAGCCCTTGCAAAATTGTTGTGGTTGCATTTGTTAAGATCTCTTCATTTGGAGTTTCTCTTAGCTTTTATTTGCTTATTTTATTTTCAAAATACACCTATTTTGTCATTATAGGTCTACTCCAATATTTGTTGATATGGGATTTTGAAGTTGTAGGATGTGGCATTGAAATTTTTGTTGCTTTCTTTTCGTTTAGCTTAATTATTTTTTTACTTGAAGTTGTTCCTTATGTTTGAGATGCTTTCTTTTGGAGTTGTGGGTTGCTGTTTGTTTGAGGTAACAGAGGAGAAGGTCGATCGCCACTTGACTGGGAAACAAGATCTCACATTGCCCTTGATACAGCTAGAGGCATTGAATATCTACATAGTAGTGGAAGCCAAATATCTCACGGGAACATTAAGTCTTCCAACATTCTCCTTACCAAGGACTAGAATCCACAATGCCACAATGATAAAGCTTGATGAGAAAATTTCTCACTCTTTTATTGCTCAACCTCAGGATGTTGCAGAGCTGCTCATTTTATTTCATTATTCAGTTTATACGCAGGTTACCAGAATATTCTTTTCAGTTTTTTCCCTTTCCTCCTAAATCCATTTCTTTCCTTTGTTTCATATTTTTAGGTAAGGGAAGTATATTGTAAGGCTTCAGACCTTTGTGGCCACTGTCCTAAAGAAGCTACATTTTTCAAACTACTGGTGTCTGTTAGGTCTATTGCTTGTAACAAAATTTCAAGGAGACTTCGGTTATGTTAGTTAGTGCTCTATTTTAGTTTCCACTTGGGCTTCACTCATACTCTGTTTTGTATACATGTTTGGTTTGCAATTTTGACAGTAGTTCCAACTATGTTTTTGTACTCTTTAGTGTATTTATGAAACACAAACACTGCAAATTTAAGTGGATTTTTTGATGCATGATGTAAGCATGGTAGAATCTAGTGGCAAACATCAAATTGTTCTATTTCAGTTTAGAAGGTTTAAACTTTACTTGACTTACACTGCATTCTTGAAATATGTGGGTAAACATCTCAAGTAGGAGACATTGAACATGGAGTTAATGGATTATGATTCATGTTTTTTAGAGTTTTTCTTTAGGATTAAACCAAATTGAGCATGGATTGATTATTTTGAGAACGAGTATGTTGGATTTTTTAGTTGATTGGTGCACCCATCCATATAAATTGTGGCAAGGTAAAATATGAGAGGATATTTTTGTTGGTTGGGCCTTGGTAGATTAGTAAGTTCTAGGTGCTTAACGTGAATAGTATTTGGTTCAAATTCTTATTCATCATGTTAGGGTAGACCTCACCTTCAATACAAGCATGTGGCAAAATTGATGGAATAGATACCTTGGCATCTAAAGCTAAGGAATGATACTATATGTGTGGTTTAGCCCAAAGACTATGTACCCATTATCCAATTGACAATGACTTGAAGGGACCAAGCTTGAGGGATTTTATACCAGTGTCTTGTGTGCCACCAAAAGATGAATGCTAAATTATACCCTTGCTTGTCATATGGCTCACATTAATTATCATCCCATAATCTACTTCCTCGATACCTTTCCATAGATTCCCTTTTCCGCATCCTCCATTACTTGCCAATAAATCCTATCAACATTCCCATTACACCCTTCGATGCTCAGAAACCCTCTAATCCCTTACGGCATCTACATTGCACGATCCATCGCACAATTGCTAATAGATATTAGTCCAAACAAATGTGAATGCAAATTTATAGATCTAAAGAATTGGGATTTGGGTTCTACTTTTGGAAAATGTTGAGAAAATATTCGGTTCACTACTTACTTTTTAATCCGGTTCGCTATTTTTTTCGTTGGTTCACTTATTCGTGGGACGTGTCTCTTGCGGATATAGCAATAATTCTTGCACGGACATGCCCCCACTCTTTTGATTTTTCTTTGATTTCAGGAGAATTTCAAAAGCCATAAATTTAGCATACCTTAGGTAAACAATGTTGCCTAATAAAAGTATTGACGCGGTGATGCAATCGAATATTTTTGAACGACATCAAGTAATTATGAAAACAAGTAAAACACATGAGCTGTATGCAAGTGGTCATTAGTGGTGGGACCCTGCTAATGCGGTCAAGTAACATCACGAGGATTCATGAGTGTGACCACTCAACTTTTTTCCCGTCAGAATCCCATCCGTAGCCAGCATTATCCATGTCACGTCAAAATTGCAGCTGGCATTTTTAATAGTTTAAAAATATATATTTAAGTATTTAGGTGAACTGTCACACTCACCAGCCACACTAAATAAATAATTAGGTGTACAATTTTAAAAACTTAACGCAGGCCTCCTGCTGTAGTACCCTTGGAATAATGACCCAACTAACAATTTTAAATAAATGATTAGAATATTTAATAACTAGGACCCTTGGAACAATGACACCATAATCAATAGAATTTTGTAGCTAAATCTATATGGAAAATGGAATCCATATGAAGAGCCCCTAAATTTTGGAACATATCAAGTAAATAATATCATTTAATTTATGTTGATGCAACTAAAATATCTGAAATAGTTAGTTAGTTGAAATAGAGCACGCAAAAGTTCAAATTTCATCAAGTAGAGAAGAAAATTGTTATGTCATATGGTTTTTTACAAAATGAATCCTTGTATATAGTTCTAGAAATTCTAGTTGATGCTCAACGCCAAGAATAGATGCAACGAGGGAAATACATAGAATATGGAACAACAACCATCTAAGTAAGATTAAAGGCCAACAATCATCTCCTACAAAATAAATTTCAAAACCCAAATGAACCAACATAAAAATGCCAATGAAACCACCTAGGTACATAAGTAAATGCATGTGTTCAAGTAATTCAATTGTAGTTACAAAATTAAGCACTTTAAACAAATATTTATCCCAGTGTCATACTCCTATTTAGAAGGTTCTCAAGTGAAGAAAGTACTAATTAACCCATGTCCCACGGCCATATTATTTTATTTTACATCGTAATCCCTGCCATTTTATATCCACATGCCCAGTCATTATGGCACCTTCCCATGATTTTAGCCTTGACTGGGGTGCCCATGGATGCCTTGGACCCACCTGGGGCGCCCCGATCCTTCTCGAGATTTCCCACATTTTTTTGGAATTCTTCTGATGGTTTTCTATACTTATCTATTTCATAGTCAGCCATTTTGAGGTTAATTACGAAATTAGAGCAAGAGAACCCTATAAATATAAAGTTATGAGACCGCAATGAGGGACCTAGAAACATCTACTATTATCACACCACATAGGAGTGCATCTATCAATTGCATCTTGCATCCATATAGCTCCATAATTAAGGCACATGCTAGGGAACCTGCATCACACATACTGCATAGGAGGAGGGCTTATTTTCTATTCTATTCCATGCACACATGCTAGTAAATTTTTACATTTAGTTATTTCTCGTCACTTCAGTAAGTGTGACTGAAACGAGAGCACCAAGGGAAATTTATGCACATACGCACCAGAACTACATTTGGGTCCGATATGGAGTGCATCGCTCAAAGTAGTAAGACCATTATTGTGGCAGCTGAGGTCAGTCCAACCCATTTATTCTACATATTTATTTTTAGGGATTTTGAAGTTGTAGGATGTGGCATTGAAATTTTGTTGCTTTCTTTTCGTTTAGCTTAATTATTTTTTTTACTTGAAGTTGTTCCTTATGTTTGAGATGTTTTTTATAGGCCTAGATAAACTTTTTTTCCTCCTGCAAGAATATATATCCAATGTTTGAAGATTTGGCTTTTCAAAGACGGATAAAATTCCATTTTTTAGAAGCTGAAAATTGAAGATTCAAGCTCTTGCAAAATTGTTGTGGTTGCATTTGTTAAGATCTCTTCATTTGGAGTTTCTCTTAGCTTTTATTTGCTTATTTTATTTTCAAAATACACCTATTTTGTCATTATAGGTCTACTCCAATATTTGTTGATATGGGATTTTGAAGTTGTAGGATGTGGCATTGAAATTTTGTTGCTTTCTTTTCGTTTAGCTTAATTATTTTTTTACTTGAAGTTGTTCCTTATGTTTGAGATGCTTTCTTTTGGAGTTGTGGTCCCTGTTTGTTTGAGGTAACAGAGGAGAAGGTCGATCGCCACTTGACTGGGAAACAAGATCTCACATTGCCCTTGATACAACTAGAGGCATTGAATATCTACATAGTAGTGGAAGCCAAATATCTCACGGGAACATTAAGTCTTCCAACATTCTCCTTACCAAGGACTAGAATCCACAATGCCACAATGATAAAGCTTGATGAGAAAATTTCTCACTCTTTTATTGCTCAACCTCAGGATGTTGCAGAGCTGCTCATTTTATTTCATTATTCAGTTTATACGCAGGTTACCAGAATATTCTTTTCAGTTTTTTCCCTTTCCTCCTAAATCCATTTCTTTCCTTTGTTTCATATTTTTAGGTAAGGGAAGTATATTGTAAGGCTTCAGACCTTTGTGGCCACTGTCCTAAAGAAGCTACATTTTTCAAACTACTGGTGTCTGTTAGGTCTATTGCTTGTAACAAAATTTCAAGGAGACTTCGGTTATGTTAGTTAGTGCTCTGTTTTAGTTTCCACTTGGGCTTCACTCATACTCTGTTTTGTATACATGTTTGGTTTGCAATTTTGACAGTAGTTCCAACTATGTTTTTGTACTCTTTAGTGTATTTATGAAACACAAACACTGCAAATTTAAGTGGATTTTTTGATGCATGATGTAAGCATGGTAGAATCTAGTGGCAAACATCAAATTGTTCTATTTCAGTTTAGAAGGTTTAAAATTTACTTGACTTACACTGCATTCTTGAAATATGTGGGTAAACATCTCAAGTAGGAGACATTGAACATGGAGTTAATGGATTATGATTCATGTTTTTTAGAGTTTTTCTTTAGGATTAAACCAAATTGAGCATGGATTGATTATTTTGAGAACGAGTATGTTGGATTTTTTAGTTGATTGGTGCACCCATCCATATAAATTGTGGCAAGGTAAAATATGAGAGGATATTTTTGTTGGTTGGGCCTTGGTAGATTAGTAAGTTCTAGGTGCTTAACGTGAATAGTATTTGGTTCAAATTCTTATTCATCATGTTAGGGTAGACCTCGCCTTCAATACAAGCATGTGGCAAAATTGATGGAATAGATACCTTGGCATCTAAAGCTGAGGAATGATACTATGTGTGTGGTGTAGCCCAGCCACTATGTACCCATTATCCAAGTGACAATGACTTGAAGGGACCAAGCTTGAGGGATTTTATACCAGTGTCTTGTGTGCCACCAAAAGATGAATGCTAAATTATACCCTTGCTTGTCATATGGCTCACATTAATTATCATCCCATAATCTACTTCCTCGATACCTTTCCATAGATTCCCTTTTCCGCATCCTCCATTACTTGCCAATAAATCCTATCAACATTCCCATTACACCCTTCGATGCTCAGAAACCCTCTAATCCCTTACGGCATCTACATTGCACGATCCATCGCACAATTGCTAATAGATATTAGTCCAAACAAATGTGAATGCAAATTTATAGATCTAAAGAATTGGGATTTGGGTTCTACTTTTGGAAAATGTTGAGAAAATATTCGGTTCACTACTTACTTTTTAATCCGGTTCGCTATTTTTTTCGTTGGTTCACTTATTCGTGGGACGTGTCTCTTGCACGGACATGCCCCCACTCTTTTGATTTTTCTTTCATTTCAGGGGAATTTCAAAAGCCATAAATTTATCATACCTTAGGTACCTAAATAATGTTACCTAATAAAAGTATTGACACGGTGATGCAATCAAATATTTTTGAACGACATCAAGTAATTATGAAAACAAGTAAAGTAAAACACATGAGCTGTATGCAAGTGGTCATTAGTGGTGGGACCCTGCTAATGCGGTCAAGTAACATCACGAGGATTCCTGAGTATGACCACTCAACTTTTTTCCCGTCAGAATCCCGTCCGTAGCCAGCCGTAAATACAAAATACAATATTTATTTAGTGTGGCTGGTGAGTGTCACAGTTCACTTAAATACTTAAATATATTTTTTTAAACTATTAAAAATGCCAGCTGTAATTTTGACGTGACATTGATAGTGGGCTAAGTTTTGTTGCAGATGCTTTCCAGCTCACTCTTTCCTTCATGTGCGCAGGGATGAATGGAGACATGAAAAATAGCAATACAATTCGTATATTTTTCATGCACATAAAATGATTGGTAATGAGAATCAAATCTAGGTACGCTACTTTAAACAAAGTCATTTTTTAATTAAAGAATATTGTTTTCACATACTTGGTGAATTGGACAATTTTTCTACACTAATTCCAATTGTACATGTTAGGACCCACTAAATTATTTCAACATGTAAGTGATATTTAATTTACTACTTTTTACTATTGGAGATGCTCTTTATATTAAATTAAATAAAGAGAGTTACATTAGTAGGGGCGATTAGAAAACTCACCGTCCCACTAAATGTCATGAGGGCAACAACAAAATAGAAAACGTCGCATGGGCTACATCAAAATACTCAGAGGGTCAACAGAAAGTACATGAAACAAATCACACCAACAGAATCAAGCACATGTCGCAACACCAGGAGGAGGACCCACCAACGGCTACCCTCCACTTAATTCGCACCTATGTATGGTGCCCCTCCCGCCATGGTTCCTATGGACCATTCCATATGCTCAACCCGGAATCCCGACGTCACGCCAGAAACCGTGGTGGGGACCACACAACCGAGGCTCTGTTTACGTGTATGGGGGAGGAAGATTGATTGACGTGGAGGAAGTGACCTGGACGCCAATTGTTTAATTTTGAATTATTAATGTTTGTGCCACCACTCCCTCCGCACCAATGAATCATACCCCCTCCTTTGAATCATTTCCAATCCTGCATCAAGAAACAAGGAGAGGGAAGCCCAAAACGAAACCAGATAACGAGGGGGAAAGAACAAGACCACAGTGGAAACTCTGCGTTTGTGTTTTTGAGGAAGAAGCCGAAGGGAGGAAGGAGTTCGTCGCTGAAGGGAGTATCATTATATTGTTTGCAGGCTGGAGGAGTTCGTTGCAGAGGACAGCGTTTCTGTGTTTCTCTCCATTCTACCGTAAGTTTCAAATCCCCTATCCCATCTACTAGTGTTCATATCATTTCGTAGATTCATGGTTTCATATCGTTCCGTATTATATCTATCGTCTTTCTTCAAAATAAGGAATACAAGTTGCGTAATGGAGTTATTTTGTGTATTACTTCCATATCGCGTGTTTGTATTACTTTCGTGGTTTTGCTAGGCCTGTCCAACAGAGATTATGATGTTTTATGTTTATGGAGATTCGGCTTTGATGCAGTCAACAAGTGAGCTTCCTCTGCGAAATGTTTGACAAAATGATTTCTGCCTGCATGTTAAATTCGCACCTAATTATACTGTGAATAGTCAAGTTAGAATAAGTTTGATGAGCCAGTATGTGGTTCGAACCCGTAACTAGCAAGTAGTCCCTTAGTTAACTCTCTTCTTAAACTTAGAAAACTTGGCCTTTGTCCACTCCATATTGGATTGTGTTCACAACCCGAGCTGCCCATAAAATTTTACTTAGATCCTAGTGTGTTTTGTACTTATCATACAAGTTACATTCTCATACTCTAGCAACATATGCAAAAAAAACACCCATGTGGAGAAAAACATAAGTTACAACTTAAGGATACTTGAACATTGATAATGCCAAACTAGTGCCTACAAAGGCACTTGAATACACACATATTGAGTGAAACAACTAATATTTCTTAACCATAACCCATATTTTTTTTATCACTTGACTACAAGATATATATTCTATTAGTTTCTCCCCCAATGTATATGGCATACTGTAATTTTAGATCAAACTACAAGTCAAAGTAACATAATAACCTTCTTTGTTCATTCAATTCAATCAAAAAATGCATACATATAGGGAGATGAGCTCCTATAATTAAGGATTCCATAATGACATCCTAAAACTTATCACTTGACATAGACAAGTTGTTGAACCAACTCAACAAAAAATCCCTATTTATCTCTCCACTATTATTTATGTAAGTTGTTTACACAAACCAAACAACTTACACAATACGTTATAATAAACCCACATAAATATATTATGGATCACTAATAAGTTAATTTCTCACATTCACCCCCTTAGTATGAACATGGGGATTAAGTACACCACTAGTGTTGGAAACAAAAAATCATTTCCTTACTAGATAGAGATAGGTTCACTAGAAACCCTACACTTTGTGTCAATAACTATTATCTAATGAAAATATTAGTACAATAGATTATACTCTCTAGTTCTATGGCCACCAAAGTGAAGTCTACTTATTATTTAATGCATGACCTAAAAATAACCTAATTAGATAGTTTCACAAGGATACTAAAAGTTAATATAGGGATGTCTACGTAGACATTAATTGGAAGACCTACTAATTAAGGTCCCTATATTTGACTTGAAATTAGTCCATCTCTATTTAAGTTATTCTAGAAAGAGGAGATGTTTTCATTTGTAAGTATTGATGGATACTAATTTTCAAGTTAAGGTGTAGATGATAATGTTCCCTACTCTCTATATAAATAACTTTTAAATGTGTCTTTTCTCTTTATATACGAATAACCTAAGAAATAGGTCATTGGAAATTATTTTCATCTCGTGAAAATAACAATGAAATATAAAAAAAATCTAAAAGTATTACCTCTAAATTTTAATAGAAGTTAAGATTATTAACTAAAACTTATTAAAGGACCATCTTATAAATTAATCATTGTTCTTAACTCAAGAATGTGTGCTCTTGGTAGAGTGTCCCCTAAAGTGAAACCAAATGTTATTAATTAATGTAAGATATGACCTAAAACAATTTCTCATGTATGATAGGGTAGAGTGTCTACCTCATGTATTGAAAATTAGAATCATTTTCTCACCAAATCTTAGCAATGGAAATCATATTTTTTTCTATTTTCTAAAATACTCGGAATAACAAATGACATTAGCTTTTCAGGGTATTGGCAAGACTATGTTGTCAAAAGATATGCAATTTTGTATTTCATAAGAATCAATGTTAAAACTATTTAAGTTGCATTGGCGCATCACATAAATTGATAAAAGGTTTCTATGCAAGTTGTGATCACAATTTTTTTGTCATGGATTGAAGGTTATAACTCTATAGGAATGAATTTCCTGAATGCCTATATAATATTGTGACTAGCTACATGTCCTTAATAACATTTGAATGACACTTAGTATATATGACTTCCCCTTACATTAAACTTCTTCTTGTTGTGTTGGAGACCTTAAATGTTTAATTTATAGTTGCAACATGTAAATTCAAACATGGATTTTAAGAACTTAAAGTTTCACAGATTAGTTATTTTGAATATTTCTGCTTCCATTTTTTAACCATTGGCATAGAACGAACATATTCATTACATCATTCAACTTCTAAATTCTTTTTTTTTCTTTTTTTTTCTTTTTTTCTTCTCGTATTGAACTACTCTTTATTGTTCTTTACGATTAGTTTATATTCATGTATACTTAAAAATACATATTTTTAATAAATCTCCACTTATTTGTCTTTCCCATCTAGAAATCCCCTCTTGGTATAGGTTGGGGGATACTATTATAGACTAAGGAGTCTAACTTCACACCGTCTACTTCCATTTCCTTTTTAAAAATTATTATTTTAAATAAAACATTTGACTCTTGTGATACACATTTCCCCTTTCTATTACCATTATGCCATGAGATAAATCTAAAGTAAGGAGTTTAATAACCTTATTTTTGTATGAGGCATTTGGAAACATCAATTTTGGCACCTTTTAGAAAATTTGGAGTAGAAGCACATATTTAACTTTTGTGATACACATTTCCCCTTTCGATTTCCATTATACCACTATAGTCACTTTTATTTGTCATGTTAAAACTCTAAATACCACTTCCAGATTGTTTAATATTCCTAGTCCGCCTCTATAGACATCCTTCCCCTTTCCTCATGAGTTGTTAATTTGAGATATGGAAAAGTTTAGTGATATATGTTAGATTTACAGTCAAACCTTCCTCCTTGCTTGAACCTATCCTTCTTGGGAAAAAGGGTTTTTTTTTCTCTATTTGGTCACTTTTATTAGGTCACCTTAGATGTGACTTCCGGTTTGGCTTGTGCAGGAATTTCAATGAAGAGTCTCATATATAAATAATAACCTTAAAGTTTATTTTCATACACTATATATAAGGCACACCTTAGAGATAACTATTCACAAAGACTATACACGTCTTAAATCTTCTAAGAGTATTCCATGAGTTAAAATCTAATATGCAATACATACAGGTCTAAATTTACATGTTGCAAAGTATTTTGTGCCAAGAGAAGGATTATCCTAGTTACATTTGATTACTCGTAGTTGCATTGATTGAGCATATAATATCAAGAGTGTAGTAAATACACTTCACTCATAAGGGGAGAAGTACATAATCCATTATTAAATTTCTGATATGTAGTGTGGTGATATCACTCAATGGAGAGTGGGAGATCAATTTGTACTTTATTCTAAAATTATCTCTAAGTATTTGAGTTGTTTGTAGGGTTTGAACCAAGAAAAACAAATATAGAAATACCACATAATATTGTATATATCCTGAGCAATATTCCCAAGGAGGATAAACAAGAGGATTTTCATGTTATATTTGGAGTTTTAGAAATCATTAAGGATCATTATCAATGTCACGGGATAGGTTCATGTTTGAGCCTATTGTAGATAACATATCAGGTGACCAAGCTTTCTCGATGTTCAAGTGAGTCTATTTTGATCCCATCTTGAGATTTCAATTTTTCAACACATTCAATCTATATAATAAAATAAGGTTGGGTGTTTCCACACTCACACTTTTGCACCTTTTTATCTACATAATGGTGCCCATAATCAATTTTGTTGTGGACAATGCCACACTAAGAGAGGAGTAGTATATTGTAGAATGTGTAAGAAAGATTAAATCATTTAGTTAACCAAGCACGTTTAAATGTGGAATACTTATATGTGCTTGAATGAAAATTCTATTCAATATGATAAATAAATTAATTACACATGTGGATAATGAAAGGATAAGGCTAAGAGTACAATATCTTGTGATCATAAGGGGAATGTGTTCTTGTTGATTTATCTAGGCTACTTTGAAAGTATCTAAAATTATAAAGTATTTACTGTTTAATACTTAAGGAATGGTAACAATTTCCTTTCTGGTATACATAAGGGTAGCTACTTTGAAAGTATCTAGAACTACAAATTATATATTGTTTAATACTTAAGGAATGGTAATCATTCCCTTTCTGGTATACATAAGTTCCTTATTGATCAAGATTAATACATGGTCCCTAGAGTGTGGTAGATACATACATATAAATACATATATACGTATGTACGTACATACATATATTATAAGCTAAAAATTATGATTGATATCGACTACAAGAATATTCACCTTCCTAGCTAGGTACTAATTAATTTTAACATGTGCTATGCTCTGAATATGCTCTGAAAAGGGAGGATCATAGAGTGCTCTAGTTACATATTTCATGACAAGAAAATACTATTAAGAAAATGATAAAGTGTATAATTCGTATGATTGTACGTGGTAACTATTGTCATACGTAAAAGCAAAGTCATGGGTGTTCTAACATGACATAGCACTATGAGGTTCTACAAAACATTATAAGAGGTTGTACAAGATATTAGGGTTGTTAAAGATATTATGGTTGTGAATCAAGTGTACGACATACATGGGAGTACACATGGAAATGTACTAAGTATTGATACATTTTTTCAAGGGTCCCCCAAAGTTTGATGTTTTATGATACTATTACCTGTTCATTCAGTTAATTTTGAATATAAATTTAAACTCATACGTTATGGATGATTGAGTTGTTTTTATAGTTGAAGTTATTCCTAATTTTTTTAAAAAAAATTTGTAAGTTGTTTCATTATTATTTGTATGATGGCATAATAAATGGCTTTGAAATGTAAATATTCTTTTTTTGATGTTATCTAAATGCATTGGTATTTATTCTTAAAAAATTACATATGAGAGTAAATGTATTGCTATTTATTTTTTGATGTTATCTATTTATTGTGATTATTCCAATTTTATTATTCGTGTACTATTTTGGTTTTGATTTAGTTATTTATCTTTGAATAGACATAGTTGCGACTAGTTTTACATTTTTCATAATATAATTAATTGTAAACTTTTAGTAATTTCTTAATATGATTGAGAGAACTTAGTTGTGTTAAATGGAATAACATTAGATTAAGATCGATTTTTTTGTACTAATTATATTTGTAGATAATGGTAATGTGCATATATAATTTGTATATAGAAAATTGTTTATTAGTTATATTTTTTATGATGTAAGTTGAAGCTATACAAATTATGTGATATCATACTCAGACTCTCAATTTGGCATATGGGGGCAAGTGCCTCTGCTAAGACAGGAATCAGTGCGTGTTGAAGGGACTTTCCCCTTAGGATGCCACATCGATATGCCCAACTATCGTTGCGTGATTAAGGGGCTTGCCCCTTAGGATTCTGCATCGATAGTTGGGTGGTATACTATGTTGAGCAAAGATTTTTAAAGTCACCCATTGACACTCCCCTCAAAAATGCACCCTCCCATAATATCGCAACCGCCCTTTTTGCAATGGACGGTTGTGATATTATGGGAGGGTGCATCTTGAGTGAAGGATAGCCGTCGACATTTATTGATACTTGAATTTGTCATGGATATTATCTTTCTGATGTTGTGGTTATTTTATCATATTAGATGACATATATTAGATTTTTCATGTATCGTACTAACGTTAATTGTATATTTATGTATGCATGGGTGTTTTTGTATTTAGTTTATCTTATGTCTAGAGAAAATGAATACACATAACCGTATTCATATGAATCCCATCGGAATAACATTGACTGCTCCCAAATTTCAGAAGGAGGAATCTTTCAAGAGGTCCACATTTGTGGTTTACATAGACCACCATCACCAAAATAAACCATCAAAACCAGAAATTACAAACATGGTTAAATCTTGGCTCAATTTTCAAGAAACTTCAGTGATTTATTTGTCTAAGTTCCACACTATAGATTCTCATTCATGCGGATACGGTTTAGCTTATGACACGATGGAGGAAGCCCAGAAGTACAAGCCTCCCCATAATCTGAGGAAGTTGGGAGTTCTAGTCATAAAACCGGCGATAGATCCAAAAAAATGTGTAAAAAATATTGCGCATGGAAGCAGCTCCAAGTTTGCTGCTAAAAATAAAATAAAATAGTTACTTCTTTTATAAGTTTTATACTAAAAACTTATGACATGTTTGAAAAAAACCTATATAAATATTTAATTTTTGTCATTCACACGAACTTAAATATATTTCATTTTGTTGTTCAAATATATTCTTTATTCACACGAGCTTAAATATTAAATATATTTTGCATTGGATTAAATATGTTTTCCATAGTAATAAAATGTGTTTCTACAGATTATATTTTTAAAATTACTAATGTTTATATATTTTATAACAAGTTTAGATTATTAAAATTCATTTATGTTATAATTATATTTAGGTACCAAATGCGTATTGGTAACGATTTGAAACCAACCAAGCTTATTTGAAACCAATCAGTGAAGTCTAGTTAAAAAAAGAAAAATTAACAAGGTCTAAAAATATTTAAATATTCATGTCAAATTCACTAAGTATGGGTTGTGATCATTGGTATATTTGATGGACTTGTTAAATATCAATAAATATTAGTATATTTGATAAAATGAAAACCCCAAAACATATTATTGTTTCCTTATGGTTTAAACTTTAGCATCCCATTTAGGGAAAGCTAAAGAAGTACATTTTACCATTGATTGTAATGAAACTTGAGAGATTTTTTGGAAAATCTACTCATAAGAACATATTTTGAATTAAAGTGCACAATATTACTTGGAATGTCAAGTGTATGGTTTAGGTATGCTTGAAATGTCAAGTGTATGGTTTAGGTATGCTTGAAATTTCAAGTGTATAGTATACACTTGTTGGTTCTGATAAATGTAAGTTTTCTAGTTTTCCTGTGTCTCATAAAAATCAATTGTACTACAAGATTTGGATGATCATCTTCTTGTCACTTCCTAAGAACATGATAAATCTAAACTCTATCTTGGATGATCATCTTCTTGTCACGCCTATGAACATGATAATTCTAAACCCTATATACTAGATATTTCTTTATTGATTTGGTTTTGAAAACTAATCAAATGTTATTTACCGTTCTACACCCATTTTAACCCTAGTAAAATGTTTATAGATATTGATATTGCAAATAGATAGAAATATATCTATTCATAATAGAATAATCAATTTATTAAGTGATTTATTCTAATTTAATATTTACCCATTACATTTATAAACTCATAATTATAGGAAAACATATTTTAAAATAATTAATCTAAATTGTTTCCCTAAAAGAAGTTGTTGATGAACACATGACGAACTAACTCATTTAGAGTGTATGTCCCTAAACAAAGTACTAAATCCATTGACTCTCCAATAAGAAATCATTATTAATGAACGAACTCAGGAGCAAATGTTTTAGGGCCTTGTCATATGTTAAAGTACTCATGTTTGTATTGAAAAAGTCAAATTCGAAGTGTTCATTCTATTTTTTTATGTTTACTTACGATATATTTTTATCCATTGTAAAGGTAAACATGGTTGCCATTTGAAGATTGGAAATTCATGGAGTGTCAAATACCTCCTAAAATATTTCATGTTCATTGTTCATATTATACGACCCTGATGGAGGAAAGATAGTAGAAAGAACTACAATTAACAGAAATGCCACTATGACCTTCCTACATGCTGAGTATAGGGCCTTGATATTGGGTCTTGAGGAAGCGATACGCCATGATGTTCGGAACATTTGCATGTTTTCTAAATATGATTATATTGTGAAATAAATGACAAGTGCATTCCAATGTAACAATGTAAATATTTCAATTCTTCGAGTTCAAGTGCTAGAGTTGAGTTATCTCAACTTTCTGAAATTATTCATAGTGCATTTAAAAGTTAACAGAGGTAGGTTAAATGTAGATTTATCCAAAATTCACCCCTCAAGGTAATTTTGATAACATGCATCAAATTCTTTAGTCCCAAGCAATTATATTGAGTCCGGACAAAAAAAGTCATGAATTCTAGGGTCCAAACCTCATGGGTCGATTTTTTCTATACTCCCCTGTCCAAGAAATTTGAGAGCAAGTTTTGAGGAAACATGTAAAAAATTGAAAAAACAAGTCGGTAGAAAAAATTATGAAAAATGGCTAAGTCCTAGTCCTTGCAATAGTCGGGACATGAGGGACATCTATAATGAACCGAACTCTAGCAAATTTCAAGGCCAAAGGGTATACGTGAATATCTGAACTTGCTGAAAAGTGGAAATTTGAATGTTGACTAACTGTTGAAGTTCTTCTGACATCACATTGCGTACGCGAACCGGCCGCAAGTAAATGAAACTTTTCAGTCTGGAATTGTTGGGACAAAAGTACATGAACCGGCCGAACCGAGTGAATCGGATAAATTTGTCCCATACGGTCCGAAAGCAAATGAACATCCGGGCCGCGAGTACGCGAACCGGCCGGTTCGGCCGAAATCGTTAGGGAACTTCTAGCAGGTTGGGATGGGACAAAGTGGACGCGATGGGTCTTGAAAAGCTGATAGCGGCTTAAGAGAGGAGAAAAGTCAACATTTGACCCGTGGAACTTCAAACGGCCATAACTTTGTGACTCCGAGCTATTTTCAAGATAAAATTGGAATCTTTCTGGAACGAGCACGACGTCCTCTATGCCAAAAAAATAGGAGTTATCTTATTTTTAATGAGGGTAGTATATTTAAATAAGTTAATGCATATTCGGCTCCATTGCATGTTAAGTGTCTCATTCCCGTCAAATGACAGAAAAGTGGAGCTGCCAGCACCCAAAGATAGATTCCCGAAAGGAGATAACTTTTCCATATTTGCAAAAATTGATACTCGTTGGAATCATTGGATTTCTTAGAGCCCGATAAGCTAATATTTAAATTTGAGATTATATCCAGCATATTGATTATGATTTTTGGATAATCTAATAAGGTTAATAGTTTTTCATGAACATGAGTGCAATACATGGATTGTAGTAGAAATGCTGACAGCCCTACGATGGAATAGTAGGAAGCCTTATTGGTCAAGTAATGGATAGAATGATTTTTTTGAACCTATTTAATGTCTTGGCAACTGTAGGTGTGAAACAGATTTATGACATTCCCATATGTTCTCCTAGAATTGAGCTTCTCATGATTCATGTGAATCTATTGGAGTGTTGGGCTCATTGTAAGAGACCACTTGTGTAGCAAATCTTTCAAAATTGTATGTTTTGTTATGTTGTTGCCCCATTAGTAAATTGTCATTGATACAGGCCCTTATCTTGTAATGGACGATTGAAAAGTTGCAGTACCACCTCTCAAGCAAGTAAAATGATGGAATTTGTGAGATTTATAATCACCCTGATAACGTGTTCAAATCTATGCAATGTGTTCTTGCCCCATTTTGATATTTCCACAAGAATATTGTAGCTAAACAGTTTTAGGAGATTCAGCGTGATCATATGGGTGTGCTATGGAACGGGCAGAACATGTTGGAAAGACATGAGTTGCAGAGGATTATGGACTGATGTCATTCAATTTGAATTTCACACATTTGGAGATATACTCTCACAAACTCCTTAGTTTGGTGTAATCACCACTTTAGTTTACGCTTTAATTTTATGTATTCTCCTCCTTGGTCCCTTGGAAATTTAGATTAGAACAGTTAGCTTATCCTGCATTAGAGTAGATTGTGACAGGTAGTTGCGAGTGTCAGCAAGAACCAGCTTTCTGTCAAAGTGGAGGTTTCTCAAGTAAAAGTCCCACAACTTGCTAGATAGTACCCATGTTATCAATCACACTGGATGCTTAGAGTGATCAAACTAGAAATCTGATCAGTATCCAGGGGTGCTGTGACATTGGTGAAGATTATGTCAATGTCTAGATGATTTAACTAGTAGTGTTTAACTTAGAGGTATTTTCTAACTTGCCATGAAAGGATGAGGTATATGTTGACACAATGCGATATCCTATAGTGTAATGGGAGACATATTATGCCCCACCCATTAGTATTAATAACACCCATATTATGTGAATTGTCATACCAGAGAGAATAATATAATTACTTGATGGATTATACTGGATGTCGCAACATTAGGCATGAAGGAGATAAACATATTGTACATTTTTTGATACAGGATGCTTTATCCTATCTTGTATTGTAAACAGACTTGCAATTCACATTTCATGTTTACTTCGGAAACATCTAGAGTTGAGTGATCCAGTTTTGAAAAATAATGTTTGTGGCTAATTTCATAAAAATTCATTTATTATGCAAGATTTTCTCAATATGAATGCAAAATATGAATAAATAAGTTTGTGCACCATTTGTTTCAGTTTAAATTATTTTACAATGCATCGCTTCAACGATGGTTATGAAAACGCACATGAATAAAACATGCAGAATCTTGGCAACATGGGTTGATCCATGTTCACAATTTGTTCTTATGTTTTCGGGGAAGACATAAATAATGAGATGGTAATATATAACTTTGTGAACATTAATTGTTTGTCGTAGCAATGTACCTAATTTCATTTGTTGGGATAAGAATTATGAAATTGATGTCTTTTCACACAGGTTTCTTCACATTCCATGATGATAATATTCGAATATGTGAACATTAATTCTTTTGTAAAATACTTAATATTTTATGTTGGGCTAATAGTTATGCACTTGGACTCCCTAGATACAAGCACCTTCACATCACATGGCGCGTACACGTTTCACAAGCATAATAGAGGAAGCAAAGGGAGATGCTCCTCCAACAGTTGATGGAGCTACATTAGATGGGCCTTTCGAGCTCATTCACTCAGATATCCTTGAGCCACCCGTAGAGTATAAAATCAAATATGTTAATGGTCATATTCATTTTTTCTGCCAGCATGGATCATGTGTTGTTAGTGGGGATGTTAGGTTTTCAGAGTTGCATAGAATTAATCGACATCGCTAAGTAGGACACAATCTTCCCTTTGTGGAACCTTGTAAGCATGGCTGCAAGTATATGGGAAAACAACCACCTATCCCTCAAGATAGGAGAAATCCATACGTGCAAAAGAGAGGGGGGATGTGAACTATGTCATGAGGCAACGATACTACTTGCAGCGAAGGAGGGTTGTCGATCGAGTTTGCAAAACAAAATGCAAAAATCCATTTAAGGAGTTTATCCAGGAAGGAAAGAGGGAGTTGGATGCTACAATGCGCACCTACGATTCAAAGAAGATGCGAAAGGAGAGAGAGGAGCATTGGGTGAGAGAGAGATGGAAAAATTAACTCAAATATTAGAACTGAGGTAAATTTAAGATTAGTATAATATATTATATTTTATGTTTGGTTGGAAATCAAAAACTTAATATTATTTCATGAATAGGAAGATAGAGAAGAGGGTGGAACAAGTAGCAAAATTTTTGACCCCCTACGAATGATAACGTAAGAAATTATTGGTCTTTCGTAAGTAAGGATAGAATGATTTTTTTGTTTATTTTTTTATATAATAATTGTAGGTGTGCATAGGATTATGATATTCCCTTTGTGTGAGCTCCTACGCTAACAGATAGACTCGATTCATAGTGTGAAATGGAGAAAGATACAAACCACTTAACACGCACTTGAACATCGTATGTTGCTTTATGTTGTTGATATTTAAATTGTCTTGATGACTCGCTTTTTATAGGTGGAGGTTTGCGATAACACACCCCCTTCTCAATCAGCCAGTGGTCTCAATCTTATTGGTGAGATAGCTTCACAAGTGGTCAAAGAGGTGGAGATGAAAAACCCAGAGTTGTAGCTTCTTTTCCAGTTGAGGAGAGAGAGGGTGATGAGGGGAGCCATGAGGAGACGGGCAGAAACGTTGTTGATGAAAGTATGAGAGACGGAGGATCTGGACTGGTAAGTTATTGAATTTTATCATTTGATTTTATATATTATTTTTTGGTGAATTAAAGATAAATTTATTAATGCAATTGAGATTGTCATTATTGTAGGATTTTCCAGACGGGGTCAAAGTCAGGTTAATGTCAGATGATATAGTTGTCGTGAGAGGAGTGGTTTGTGATAGTAGCCCGCACGCGAAGTGTCATGGCATCACAATCCCCCAATTTACTGTCAAAGTCATTATTTCTGAGGCCATTGTTCCCACTGATTTATTTCCCTACCCTAATTCATTTGCAAGCACTATGGCGGAGTGTGTCAAAGGGTTTGTTATATGGGATCTCAGAGATATCAGACTTGGCATTCGTGAAGATGAAAGTAGATGCAATGGATGATTTAATTTAATTATGTGTTTAACTTAGAGATTCATCTACGTTGACTTATTTACTATATGGTTGGCTTTCAGGATGATGAGATACATGTTGAGACAACACGACATGCTCAAATAAAGACATCAGATGCCCCACCCATTCTTAGCATCACACCAAATTCTATTCATAGAGACGAGAAGAAATGTATTATATTTTATGATGGATTATTGTCTGTCGCTAACAATAGGCAGTGAAGGAGATGAAAACATTTATTGTATAACATTGCTTACAAGGATTCAAATTACTATATATGTGTATATGATGATGATGTTACTTTAATGTGTTTGAGGTTTATGATATAATATTGCATTATTGATATATTGAATATGGTTTGTGGTTATGGGTTACATAGAGTTATCCATTTACGTTTTGTTTATAGTGCATTAGATGGTTTTTATTCTTGTTATGTGACATTCCATTTACTGTATAAATGATGATGTTGTCACTGTGTATCTAGTTAATGTATTAATGTGACTATGGATTGTGGATTACTGTTTATGGTATGTGGTTACATAGTTGTGTTCTTCTTCCTTATATTTCTACTTGGGTTTGACGTGTTCAATAATTTATCGTAGATAATTCACAATTTTGCTTTCAAATTTTGTGTATTATGGATTACGGTTTGTGGTTTATCGTTACATAGTTGCATTCTTCATCCATGTATACATACTTGGGTTTGATGTGCTTACGAAACTTTCGTATATATTTCATCCATGATAATATTTTGTTACGTATAAGTTAAGTGCATTATTTCCTTTCTAATTATGTTTGAATGGTAATAGATAATAATTGATTGTTATAATACAAGTTTATTTAGATGGCAAGACTAAAGAAGACTGGAAATCGCAAGGATTCGGCATTGCAAGAACCAAATGATTATGAATCATTCGATAGTGACCAGGGATATTTTTAGTGGAGGATATTCGTAATTTGGAGAATATTCCATTTTTTGAAAATTTGAAAAGGTGAATTTTTAGAGTAGGTCAGTGTATTATTCACCTAAAATTTCCAGTATAAATTTTTTTAAGGGTCAGCTTCGCCTACCGTTGAACATTACTCCTATATAAACCTAGGTAATTCACCCAATAGTATACTAGTAACTTACTAAGGTATCATTCGAATTACTTGCAAATTACAACCAGACAGAGTGTGGATCAAAGCCTCAGAATGGTTGTTGTAGACTTTCAATAGGAAAGTTTCACAGACACGTGAAAAGGAAGATTTTCATTTCCATACGAGTGACAATATAGTGTTGCTGACGTGCGAAAAGATAAGGTGTTGACGTGTGACTAGAGGGTTGTTGACGCGTGACCAGAGAGTTTTTGACACGAGACCAGAGGGTTATTGATGCGCGACCAGAGGGTTGCTGACGCGCGACTAGAGGGTTGCTAACGCACGACTAGAGGGTTGTTGACGCATGACTAGAGGGTTGTTGATGCGCAACCAGAGGGTTGTTGACGCACAACAAGGGAGGGTTACAAGTTGGTGAAAAATGAGTGTTATCGAAAAGTGACAAGGGGGT
Organism: Taxus chinensis; assembly: GCA_019776745.2. Lineage (NCBI taxonomy): Eukaryota > Viridiplantae > Streptophyta > Pinopsida > Cupressales > Taxaceae > Taxus > Taxus chinensis. The sequence continues at coordinate 465,578,134 of CM034155.1, read as the reverse complement.
TGTAGACAAAAAAAATGAAGCTTTTTTTTGGTGTCGGGTGACAACAAGGTTTGTTGTTGCACGACAACAAGCCTTGTTGTCGCCTGACAACAAGCCTTATTGTTGTGCAACAACAAACCTTGTTGTCACCTAACACCAAAAAAAATGCTAAGTTCTCCACCTTAAGAAAATGACAGGTGAAAATTTGAATCTGAAATCCTTGAAAATTCATCTTTTCGATGAAAGTGGTTCGAGGTATATTCGTTGGGGATTTTCCACCTCCAATTTACCAAAGGCTTCCTAAAATGAACCATGATAGTGACACTTATCCATTCAAAAAGAATGCAAAGAGCCCTACAAACAAAGATTTCAGTGCTACACAAGAAGATGAGTCTTCCCTGTCAATTCATATGGAATTAGAAATGAAACTTGTAACAAAGAAGAAAAAGATGTTTCAAAACCAGTTTGAAAGCTTTATATTGGAAAATTTATATTTTACGAAAAAAGGAAATATTGGATGAAATAGGAGAAACTTCCTCAAAGCAGATGAAGTTGGAGCTTGAGGTTCAGGAGTTAGAACTGGAAATTAAGATTTGGGAGACAATGCGTGAAGCAGAAAAACAAGTGTTCACAAATCAAGTAGCAAACTTTAATATCATTCTTAAAATACACGAAGATCAGAAGGAAGTATGGAAGAAGATGTACATGTAGGCCAAGACAACAATTGAGGAAAAAACATCAGGCACTCCCACCAAGACAATGATAAAAAATGAATATACCAATCATACAGCCTTTGAGATGAAAATATGCTTGTTAAACACATACTGAACTTAGTTATATATTTGACATCAGTGTGTTATTGTACTTTTATATTTCGCTTACATATTTGACATATTTTACTTATATATTTGACATATATGTATAGATATTGATTATGTGGTAGGCAACAATTAGTTATATTTAATGAATTTTTCCTTTATAGCATAATAGATGATATGGATAGATATATGTGGTTATATTATGATTATTAGATGTATGTGATTTTACTCTAATATGGTAGTTTTTTGGTTGATGTTATGATGTGCACATTAATTAGTATTTAAATCATGTATATGAATTGCTATATTTGGTATGCGATGTGATGAATAAGGAAGAGTAATACAAGTGTGATTAGAAGGCACGTGTATATATGTGTGATGAAGTGGTTACTTTATTGTATAGATGATGATGTTGTCACTGTGTATATGGTTAATTTATTAATGTGAATATGGATTGTGGATTATGGTATATGGTATATGGTTACTTAGTTGCATTCTTATTCCATGTATGCCTACTTGGGTTTTTCGTGTTTAGTAATTTAATGTAGATAAATCACAAATTTTCTTTCAAAACTCGTGTATTATGGATTACAATTTGTGGGTAATGGTTACATAGTTGCATTCTTCTTCCATGTATGCCTACTTGGCTTTGATGTGTCTACTAAAATTTCGTATACATTTCATAATTATGTTTGAATGGTGACAGATATTAATAATTATGTTTGAATGTTAACAGATATTATTTGGTTGTTTAAATACATGTTTAATTATATGACAAGACAAAATAAGGTTGGAAAGCGCAAGGCCTCACCTGTGTCGGAACTAAAAGATAATGCAAAATTCTATAGTGTCATTACTAATGTGTTCAGAAAGACTATAGAGAGCCCTCCAAATGAAGATGCTGGAGTTGAACAAGAAGATGAGTCATCCCTGTCATTTCGTATGGAAATAGAATTGAAACTTGCAATGAATAAGGCAAAGTTTTATAAAACCAAGAGTGAAAGACTTACACTGCAATATTTAAATTTGTCAAAAAAAATTATTGGACCAATTACTAGATGCTTCCTCGAGGAAGATGGAGTTGGAGCTTGAGGTTCAAGATTTGGAATTATAAATTAAGAATTGGGAGACGAAGTGTGAATTGAATAAAAAAGTGTTCGAAAATCAAGTAGTAAGCTTTAAGTCCATTGTTAAAATTCATGAAGTTCACAAAGAATTATGGAAGAAGATGTACATCTTGGCCAAGGCGTCAACTGAGAAAAAAGTACCAGTTGACTAATGATTGATGGACTTAGTATTTGTTACGGTTAATATAAATTTGGTTATTTCAAGAATATTGGTTATTTCAATGTAATTCATTATTATCATCCAGTCTTATAAGAGATAATTAGTTTGCAAAACTAATATTGGTTATTTCAATGTAATTCATTATTATCATCCAATCTTATAAGAGATAATTAGTTTGCAAAAATAATATTGGTTATTTCAATGTAATTCATTATTATCATCTAGTCTTATAATAGATAAGTAGTATTTTCTATGATTACTATAAATTTTGTGTAAATGTATAAATGGTTTGTCTAATATTATGATTTTCTCACATTGTATCCACTGTAATATGGGCTCCACACATGTGTTTAAATAAAAAAGGAGTGGAACTTGTGTTATTTTGGTTGTGTTAACATTCATATAAAATCTATTGATTATAAATTAAGCATGCATGTTATATCTACAAACGATATCTCTTATGATTTCATGTTATATCTACAAAGAATAGGATTTCATCTTTTCATTTTTGTTATGTTTTTCAACGTGTCAAAAAACACACCCAATTTTCCAGCACTTTGAAAAAATTCAACCCTTGTCAACCTGATAATTATTTTATGTGGATTTCATCGTTAAAACAAGGAGGAAATGCATTACGGGTTGTACCTTCTTATAAACCGAATTAAATTTTTCAAAGTACTGAAAAATACCTTGCATTTTTCAACGTGTCAAAAAACACACCCTATTTTCCAATAATTTGAAAAAATTCAACCCTTTTCCACCTGATAAGTAGTTGATTTGGATTCCATCATTAAAACAAGGAGGAAATTCATTGCGTGTTGCACCTTGTTATAAACCAAATTACGTTTTTCAAAGTGTTGAAAAACACCATGCATTTTTCAACGTGTCAAAAAACACACCCTGTTTTCCAGCACTTTAAAAAATTCAACCCTTGTCCACCTGATAAGTGGTTGATGTGGATTGCATCATTACACCAAGGAGGAAATGCATTGCGGGTTGCACCTTGTTATCAACCGAATTATGTTTTTCAAAGTGCTGAAAAACACCGTGCATTTTTCAACGTGTCGAAAAAAACACCCTGTTTTCTGGCACTTTGAAAAAATTCAACCCTTTTCCACATGATAAGTAGTTTATGTCGATTTCATCATTACACCAAGGAGGAAATGTATTGTGGGTTGCACCTTGTTATAAACCTAATTGTGTTTTTCAAAGTGCGGAAAAATACCATGTGTTTTTCAATGTGTCGAAAAACACACCATGTTTTACAACATTTTGAAAAAATTCAACCCTTGTCCACCTGATAAGTATTTGAAGTGGATTGCATCATTACACAAAGGAGGAAATACATTACATGTTGCACCTTGTTATAAACTGAATTACGTTTTTCAAAGTGCTGAAAAACACTGTGCATTTTTCAACGTGTCGAAAAACACACCCTGTTTTCAAGCACTTTGGAAAAATTCAACCCTTTTCCACCTGATAAGTATTTGATGTGGATTTCATCATTACACCAAGGAGGAAATACATTGTGGGTTGCACCTTGTTATAAACCGAATTGTGTTTTTCAAATTGCTGAAAAACACCTTGCGGTTTTCAACGTGTTGAAAAACAAACCCTATTTTTCATCATTTTGAAAAATTTAAACCATTTTCCACCTTATAATTATTTTATGTGGATTTAATGTTTCCAACAAGGATGAAATGCACCGCGGGTTATACCTTTTTATCAACCGAATTTTGTTTTTTAAAGTGTTGAAAAACACCGTGCGTTTTTCAACGTGTCGAAAAACACACCCTGTTTTCCAGCAATTTCAAAAAATTAAACCCTTTTCAACCTAATAATTAGTTGACGTGTATTACATCATTACACTAAGGAGGAAATGCTTTACGGGTTGCACCTTGTTATAAACCTAATCATGTTTTTCAAAGTGCTAAAAAACACCGTGCATTTTTCAGCACTTCGAACAAATTCAACCCTTGTCCACCTGATAAGTAGTTGAAGTGGATTGCATCGTTACAACACAGAGGAAATTAATTGTGGGTTACACCTTTTTATAAATTGAATTACGGTTTCAAAGTGCTGAAAAACACCGTCCATTTTTCAATGTGTCGAAAAACACACCCTGTTTTCTAGCACTTTGAAAAACTTCAACCATTGTCCACCTAATGAGTAGTTGATTTGGATTGTATCATTACAAAAAGGAGGAAATACATTACGGGTTTCACCTTGTTATAAACCGAATTACGTTTTTCAAAGTGCTGAAAAATACCGTGCGTTTTTCGATGTGTCGAAAAACACACCCTGTTTTCAAGCACTTTGAAAAAATTCAACCCTTATCCACTTGATAAGTAGTTGATGTGGATTTCATCATTACAAAAAGGAGGAAATTCATTGCGGGTTGCACCTTGTTATAAACCGAATTGCGATTTTCAAAGTGCTGAAAAATACCATGCGTTTTTTAACGTATCAAAAAACACACCCTATTTTCTAGCACTTTGAAAAAATTCAACCCTTGTCCACCTCATAATTAGTTTATTTTGATTGCATTGTTACATCAAGGAGTAAATTCATTGTGGGTTACACCTTTTTATAAACCGAATTACATTTTTCAAAGTGCTAATAAACACCATGCATTTTTCAACGTGTCGAAAAACACACCATGTTTTCCAGCACTTTAAAAAAATTCAACCCTTGTCCACCTGATAATTATTTGATGTGGATTTAGTGTTTCCAACAAGGAGGAAATGCATTGCAGGTTGCACCTTTTTATAAACCGAATTGAGTTTTTCAAAGTGTTGAAAAATACCATGTGTTTTTCAAAGTGTCAAAAAACACACCCTATTTTTCAGCATTTTGAAAAACTTCAACCCTTTTCCACCTGATAATTATTTTATGTGGATTCAATGTTTCCAACAAGGATAAAATTCACTACGGGTTGCACCTTGTTATAAACCAAATTACGTTTTTCAAAGTGCTGAAAAATAGGATGCGTTTTTCAACATGTCGAAAAACACACCCTGTTTTTCAGCACTTTGAAAAAATTCAACCCTTGTCCACCTGATAATTAGTTGATGTGGATTGCATCGTTACACTAAGGAGGAAATGCATTATGGGTTGCACCTTGTTATCAACCGAATCACATTTTTCAAAGTGCTAAAAAACACCATACGTTTTTTAACGTGTCGAAAAACACACCCTTTTTTCCAACACTTTGGAAAAATTCAACCCTTGTCCACCTGATAAGTAGTTGATGTGGATTGCATCATTATAATATGGAGGAAATGCATTGTGGGTTGCACCTTGTTATAAACCGAATTATGTTTTTCAAAGTGCTGAAAAACACCGTGATTTTTTATACGTGTCAAAAAACACACCATGTTTTTCAGCATTTTGAAAAAATTCAACCCTTTTCCACCTGATAATTATTTTATGTGGATTCAATGTTTCCAAAAAGGAGGAAATTCACCATGGGTTGCACCTTGTTATCAACCGAATTACGTTTTTCAAAGTGCTAAAAAACACCGTGTGTTTTTCAACGTGTTGAAAAACACACCCTGTTTTCCAGCACTTTGAAAAAATTCAACCCTTGTCCACCTGATAAGTAGTTGATGTGGATTGCATCATTACACCAAGGAAGAAATGCATTGTGGGTTGTGCCTTGTTATAAACCGAATTACATTTTTCAAAGTGCTAAAAAACACCGTGAGTTTTTCAACGTGTCAAAAAACATACCCTGTTTTTTAAAAAAATTCAACCCTTTTCTACCTAATAATTATTTGATTTGGATTTAATGTTTCCAACAAGGAGGAAATTCACCATAGGTTTCACCTTGTTATCAACCGAATTACGTTTTTCAAAGTGCTCAAAATACCGTGCATTTTTCAACGTGTCGAAAAATGCACCCTATTTTTCATCACTTTGAAAAAATTCAACCTCTTTCCACCTGATAATTAGTTGATGTGGATTCCATCATTACAACAAGGAGGAAATGCATTGCGGGTTGCACCTTGTTATCAACCGAATTGCATTTTTCATAGTGCTGAAAAACACCGTGTGTTTTTCAACGTGTCGAAAAACACACCCTATTTTTCAGCACTTTGAAAAAATTCAACCCTTGTCCCCCTGATAAGTAGTTGATGTGGATTGCATCATTACAACATGGAGGAAATGTATTTCGGGTTGCACCTTGTTATAAACTGAATTGCATTTTTCAAAGTGCTGAAAAACACTGTGCATTTTTCAACGTGTCGAAAAACACACCCTATTTTCCAGCACTTTTAAAAACTTCAACCCTTTTCTACCTGATAAGTAGTTTATTTGGATTGCATCATTACAACAAGGAGGAAATTCATTGTGGGTTGCACCTTGTTATAAACTGAATTGTGTTTTTCAAAGTGCTGAAAAACACCGTGCATTTTTCAACGTGTCGAAAAACACACCATGTTTTTCAGCACTTTGAAAAAATTCAACCCTTGTCCACCTGATAAGTAGTTGATGTGGATTGTATCATTACACCAAAGAGGAAATGCATTGTGGGTTGCACCTTGTTATAAACCGAATTACGTTTTTCAAAGTGCTAAAAAACACTGTGCATTTTTCCAACGTGTCAAAAAACACACCCTGTTTTCCAGCACTTTAAAAAAATTCAACCCTTATCCACCTGATAATTAGTTGATGTGGATTGTATTGTTACATCAAGGAGGAAATGCATTGTGGGTTTCACCTTGTTATAAACTGAATTTCATTTTTCAAAGTGTTGAAAAATACCGGGTGTTTTTCAACGTGTCGAAAAACACACCCTGTTTTCAAGCACTTTGAAAAAATTCAACCCTTGCCCACCTACGAACAAGGAGGAAATGCATTATGGGTTACACCTTGTTTTAAACCGAATTACGTTTTTCAAAGTGTTGAAAAATACCGGGTGTTTTTCAATGTGTCGAAAAACACACCTTGTTTTCAACTTTTTGAAAAAATTTAACCCTTTTCCACTTGATAATTATTTGATGTGGATTTAATGTTTTCAACAAGGAGGAAATGCACCACGGGTTACACCTTGTTATCAACCGAATTGTGTTTTTCAAAGTGCTGAAAAACATTGTGCATTTTTCAACGTGTCAAAAAACACACCCTATTTTCTAGCACTTTTGAAAACTTCAACCCTTGTCCACCTGATAATTATTTGATGTGGATTTCATCGTTACACCAAGGAGGAAATATATTATGGGTTGCATCTTGTTATAAACCGAATTACATTTTTCAAAGTGATGAAAAACACCATGTGTTTTTCAAAGTGTCGAAAAACACACTCTGTTTTCCAGCGCTTTGGAAAAATTCAACCCTTTTCCACCTAATAAGTAGTTGATGTGGATTGCATCGTTACAACAAGGAGGATATATATTTTGGGTTGCACTTTGTTATCAACCGAATTACGTTTTTCAAATTGCTGAAAACACCGTGCATTTTTCAATGTGTCGAAAAACACACCCTATTTTCTAGCACTTTGGAAAAATTCAACCCTTGTCCACCTGATAATTAGTTTATGTTGATTGCATCGTATCACCAAGGAGGAACTTTATTGGGGGTTGCACCTTGTTATCAACCGAATTGCGTTTTTCAAAGTGCTAAAAAACATTGTGCATTTTTCAACGTGTCGAAAAAAACACCCTGTTTTCCAGCACTTTGAAAAAATTCAACCCTTTTCCACCTGATAAGTAGTTGATGTGGATTGCATCGTTACAACAAGGAGGAAATTCATTGTGGGTTGCACCTTTTTATAAATAGAATTGCATTTTTCAAAGTGCTAAAAAACACTGTGCATTTTTCAACATGTCAAAAAACACACCCTGTTTTCCAGCACTTTGAAAAAATTCAACCCCTCTCTACCTAATAATTATTTCATGTGGATTCAATGTTTCGAACAAGTAGGAAATGCACTATGGGTTAAACCTTGTTATAAACCGAATTACATTTTTCAAAGTGCTAAAAAACAAAGTGCATTTTTCAACGTGGCAAAAAACACACTGTTTTTCAGCCCTTGTCCACTTGATAATTACTTGATATGCTTTACATTGTTACATAAAGGTGGAACAAAATCATGGTTTATACCTTGTGGAAAATAATGGTTCATTTTTTATAGTGTTGAAAAAGGTTTTTTTTTCAACAGTTCTACGTTTGTCAAAATATTTTCTACTATCCATATATTACATGAGCGGTTCTACGTTGGCTAACACCAACAAACATTTTTTTAAATACACTAAAAATAATCAAAGAGCAGGTCAGTTGTACACGTTCCATATTTATGTATTTTAAATATACATAATCTACAATCTCATATACATGAATTTTAAATGTTTACAATTCTAATATAGGCCCCACTCAACATGTCATATATTTACTTTCCAAAGCTCAAACTTCTTATTCCGTAAGATGCATCTCTCTGCATATCTGTTGTTTCTGCAACATAATGCATTAAATATTAGACAAGATATAAAAGGCTTTTTACCTTACATACAATAAATGAATGTATTGAAATTAAGGACATTCAATACACACCTTGCGCAAATGCTAAATTGTTGAAAGATAAGTGGTGGCAGGGAGATGTTTCAAGTGCATTTGAACCACCTGCAAAAACAATGATCAATATGTTAGTGTTTGCCTCCACAATTAAAATTTCTTGCGAATTCACAATCACACCAATAATTCAATGTTTTAACCTGTACGTTCCATTTATGTGGTTTGTCTCCTCTTTTCACGATTGTCGTCAGGAAATTGGAAGCATTCGTAGTCTTCAGCGCGATTGTTCAAATATTCTACAATGACTGGCCTCTTAGTCACACCACGGTGGCATTTTTTACTCACACTAAACCATGGACACATGCGGGTGGTGGTTGTCTCATTGACATCTCCTTTGAAAGCAACATCCAACATATTTGATGCTTTTAGGTCTCTCCTAAACCTTTGAACACATTCAAAGAATGTTTTTTTTCTGTTCATATGTACTCAGTCGTGTATCAAAGACTGACTTCAAGAATTCTTTGGATGTGTGTTCCATAAAATATGAATCACTTTCTATCATCAAACCACTAGCCCCAACTGTTTTAGGAGTGCCTATGATGTATAAGACATTATAGAAAGTTATTTATTTATACACTAGGTTTTTCAATATCATTGTACACATGAATACACAATGCCACCTAATCATAAATATGCATGATGAACATTATCATTGGTATCAATTAATTGATTGAAGGCATTAACAACTAGCCATCAACTGTCAGTGACTGTTGAGGTGGTGAGGAGGGGCCATCCCATAACATGCCATCATTTACCGTGCTTGTCTCTGCATAGGTATTGGCTGCTGCACGAGAAATGAAATTAATTTCAACGTGATGATTTTTTCATTATAAATTATGCTTAACAATCTATATCACTACTTGCCACATACGAAGACATAGAATTACCATCCACTTCTGTTGCTGGACATGGCAAGGAGGGGCCACCACGGAATGTGTCTTCATTTAACCTACTTGTCTCCCCATAAGTATTGGATCCTACATGTGCTCCTGCGTGTAAAATGAAAATGAATTTCAACAATGCTTATCTCGTTATTATGCTTAGCAATCTACATCGGTAACATATGATGGCATTGAATTACCTGTCACTTCTAGTGTTTGATATGATGAAATCGACATGTATTGCTTGCGAAAATCCAATACCTTCAACACGTGCTTACATTTTTTTCCTCTAATAACCCAAGCACATTCGCATATGTCCAAGGCTCCGCATTTCCTTACCAAATACCATGTGCTTCTAATTGTTTTTCTCCTCACCCATAATTGATTGCAATCAGGCATAATTGTAAGAAAATATGTATCAAGAATAATATATTCTCTCTCAACCACTGTCAATAGTTGTCTTTATTTGTTGAAATTGGTCAAGAAGATGGATTTTTGCAACTTCCTCTTGTGTTTGTAAAATGACTCCACCTTGTACACAAGTGTGTAGAACAAATAGTCCATCCGGTGAGTACATTTATTTTGTCTGTCACACAAGTATCTAGTCTTCAAAAAGCAATGGTAGGACTCAATGGATGTGTTTGTTTCTTGATTTGCATGGGATAAGTTTCTAAAAAATTCCCACATAGCTATCAAGTGACACAGATTGAAAATCAGTGACACTATAAACCAATATTTATAATTGATGGTAATTAATAAGGAAACACATAAATGATCGTACTCACCAACATGTTCTTCGCTGTCACACCATGTATTCCTGAAGTACTCGAGGAAATTATTTTCCTCTTTGAATTCATTAAATAAGTCTTGAATGATTCGAAATGTGTGCTCATGATGCATTTCAAAACCATAAATGATGATACCTAGTCTCTTAAAAATCTTTCACCTGGACTCCTTTCTACAATATGTGTGCACGTTTTTCAACCATGCCATGCACACGTGCCATAGGCATAGCACTACATGACAACCAAAAACACACATGATGGCTTGGATTTCAGCCGACACATCATCCATAATGAACGCATTGATCTACCAATCGGCACGAAGGCATTTTCCTTGTTTCTGGACTTCCGCAACCACCCGTAAATGTCTTCAATTTTATTTTGTTGGAAATATTGTCATTGATGTCAAAAGAGGTGTTGAACTAGTAAACGTAAATCTGTCAGAAAGTAACGGAAATAACCAGCAGTATAGAAGGGTAGAAAATGAAAGTTTAAATACATGAAAAGAAGCGTTTTTGCATGAGGATTATCATGGTATAAGCAAGATATACACATATATACATAAGAGAGAGATATCCACATTTTAAGGTGTTCATACAAAATGTTTTATGGTGAAAAAGAAGATTTAATGATGGCTGGTAGCGATTTAATGATAACAGTGATTTTTCTAAGGAGGGGCAGCGCTCCTATCAAGTGGTTAATTGCATTTATTAATGTGCATTTAATAATTATGGGCTGCATTAATTATTTTTTTGTTTTAGCCAACTAATGCACTTAATTAAGTTGTGTTAATGGAAAGGTTGTGTCGGTTGGAACGATGTGTCTTTTCAAAAAGGTATGAAAGGCTATATAAGAAGATTTATATGAGACTTACTAAGCATGGATTCAAGTTGAATATCTTAAGGAAAAAGAAGAAGAAGAGGAAGCGTAAGGGTAGAATTTTAGAACAGCAAATCTGAAAGTAAGAAGAAGAATTTTCCATTATTTTTTGAGGAAGCAACAAGTTCAAAAGTGGAAAGAAAATTTTGTAAGGAAGGTTGGTGCCTTCATATTTGAAGAGATCGGTGTCTCTTTTTGAGTTGGTGCTTAGCAAAAGGGGTGGGTGATCCTGTAGGTTGGTGCTTACAAAACTGTAATTTGGGGATTGGTGTCTCCAGTAGGTTGGTGCCTACAAATTTTTGAGAAATATATATAAAGAAAGAAGTTTCTCTGTGGTTTTCTCCTGAAAAGGTTTCCACATATATCTGTGTCTACTTGCATTAAGTTTTGTGTTCTTTGATTGATTTGATATATTCACATTGCTCATGATTATAGATCTAAGTTTAAGTATTGAAGTTTGAAATAATATCATAATACTGATTCACCCCCCTCTCAGTATTATCTTGTGCTCAAAAATTTGTATCAAAGCAGGTTCCTTCAGGAACAATCTAATAGTTGGAAGGTAGATCTCAGGAGCACATATTGCTAGTCAAGTACAAGAAGGTTTTTCCTCGAACAAGGATCCATTGTTTGATAGAACAAACTATACATTTTAGAGCGTAAGAATGAGAACCTATCTGATGGCACTAGGGTTTGATATTTGGCAATCAGTAGCGGTCGGATATATCATTCCATCAACTCCGCCAACAGACCAAGCCGGTAAGAAGGCTTTTGAAAACAATGCCAAGGCAATGAATGCAATCTTGTGTGGTCTGTCAGAGTCCGAATTTGTCAAAGTAATGCAATGTGACATGGCAAAGGAAATATGGGATAAAATTCGAACAATATATGAAGGTGATGATAAGGTCAAAAAAGCTAAGCTTCAAACCCATAGGAGAAAATTTGAGAGCCTAAAAATGAAGGATGAGGAAGATGTTGCAGCTTATCTTCTGCAGGTGGATGAAGTTGTCAACACCATAAGAGGGCTTGGAGAAAATATTGAGGAACATTTGATCATCCAAAAGGTCTTAAGATCTTTACCATTAAGATTTGATACTAAGGTGTCTGCCATCGAAGAAATGAAGGATATTGACAAGCTAAGCATGGACGAACTACATGGAATACCGACGGCTTATGAAATGAGGACCGAGTCTAATAAACCAACAAATAAGGAAGCCACATTCAAAGTCTTGAAGAAAGTGGCAATCAAGGAATCTAAAGCAAATGTTGAATCAAACAGCGAAGAAGATGAAAAGGAAGCTTTATTCATTCGAAAGCTAAAGAAAGGATCCGGGAGATACAAAGATAAGCTACCATTTAAATGTTTTAACTGTGGTAAAATTGGTCATTTTGCAGCTAAATTCCCAGAGAAGGAACATAGCGAAGATGAAGAAAGCAAGCCCAAGTTCAAAAGATAATTTAAGCAAAGCAGATGTAAGAAAAGATTTGAAAAGCAAAAGAAGAGTCTATATTAAAAAAAAGGTAGCAGCTCATCTGAAGAAAGTGGAATAAGTGATTCAGACAGTGATGATGAAGAAACATTGTTTATGGCTATAGAAGAAGGTTCATCAACTAACAAAGTTGATTTGGAAGGAATTGAGGACATAGAAGAAGAAGGTGAGGTAAACCTCAAAGAAAAACTCATTTGTGCGTTGGGTGAAATAAAAGCACTCAAAAAGAGGAATCAGAAGCAAAGACTTCAACTCCAGAAATATGAAGAACAAAATCAATCTTTCGAAGCTAAGTTAGCACAAAGTCTTGAAGAATCAAAGAATCTAATCATTGACCTAAAGACCCAGATTGAAGAAGCAAAGAGAATTGAGGAAGGGTTGAGAAGTCAGCTCAAGGTGAAACAAGAAGAATGTGAAAAGCGTGAGTCAAAGGGTGTTGCGATGAGAAAAGACTTAGAAAAGGTAAATACCAAACTTATGAACAACTTGAAATTTGAAAAGAGCACTAAGGTTCTAGATGAAATTCTAGAAAATCAAAGATCACCATCCAACAAATCAGGACTCGGATATGAAGAAAAACTAGAGAAAGCTTCAAATTCCATTGAGATTCCGGAGAAGAAAGGTTTAGAAAAGGCAAAAAGTTATGCAGAAATTCTAAATGCACCTACGAAGAATAAAATCAGAAAGGAAGAGGAAACTATGTTGACCAGTTCCATCCATAAGGAAGGTGTTAAAGAGAACGACATCAAAAGACCATTTACTCCACGACATAGGAATATAAATAGGTTCGAAAGTTCCTTTCATGGTTATTTTTTTTATTGCAATATATGTGGGCATAAAAATATAGAGTGTAGAAAGTGAATGAGAGATAATGAAGCATGGAACAAACCAAAATCTGCTCATAGAGTGTTGAATATGAACTATAATTCGTTTGCTCCACTATCCTATTATAACGAGGAAGCCATTATCTACTACAAGTGCAATAATTATGGACATATAGCACGCTTTTTTAGAATTGTGTTTAACTCGAGAAAAGATCAAAAGACAAAGCCTTTAGATACAAAGAAAAGGGAGGGTATGAAATCTTGGACAAGGAAGCAGGAGAAAGATGGGCTAGACAAAGAAAAATCCATGCTCGTTCAAACAAATTTTCATGCTCGAGATGAAGGACAACAATGGTACATTGATAGCGGATGTTCAAGACATATGACTGGTGATAAAAGTAAGTTTATCTCCTTAAAGAAAGTAAATGAAGGTACAGTAAAATTTGGTGATAATGCTACAACGAAGATCGTTGGCAAAGGTACGCTGAGTCTGGATAATGGAAAAACAAAAACAGAGAATGTTTTGTATGTTGAAGGATTAAAACATATCCTCTTAAGTGTGAGTCAAATATGTGATCAGGGACACACTTTTAAGTTCTATGTTGAAGGATGTGAAATAAGGAAAGCAAATACCGGAGAACTAATTGTAGATTGCCACTGAACTGCAAATAATCTATATATGCTTGGAGAAATAAAAGAAGAAAAATGTTGCCTAAGTCAAGTTGAGGAGAGTTGGCTATGGCATAGAAGGATGGGACATATAAATTTTGATAATCTTGTGAAGATAAGAAATAAGCATGCCGTACGGGACATGCCTAAAATAACAAGCCTTCAAGTACTCTATGCAAACAGTGCCAGCTTGGGAAGCAGACTAGAACAAGATTCAAAACAAAGGAGTATTCATCCACCAAACCATTGGAGCTAATTCACATGGATTTGTGTGGACCTACCAGAATGAAAAGCATTCAAGGCGAGAGTTATTTTATGTTACTCATTGATGACTACACTAGAATGACATGGGTAGCATTTTTGAAAGAAAAATCTGAAGCATTTGGAAAGTTCAAAGCTTTCAACGCATTAGTAGAAAATTAAACGGGGCTGAAGATAAAATGTCTAAGGTCACATCGTGGAGGTGAATTCATGTCAAATGAATTTATTGAATATTGTGAATACCATGGAATTAAAAGACAATACTCAGCTGCAAGAAATCCACAACAAAATGGAGTAGTAGAAAGGAAGAACATAACCATTCAAGAGATGGCCCGAACAATGTTGAATGAATCTAAGCTATCAGATAGATTCTGGAAAGAAGCGATAAGTATTGCCGTTTATATTTTGGATAGAGTGCAAATTAGAGTTAACCATGACAAAACTCCATATGAATTATGGAAAGGAAGACCAGCCTCAGTCAAATATTTTAAGGTATTTGGGAGCAGATGTTTCATTAAAAGAACCGAAGAGGACTTAGGCAAATTTGATTCAAGATCCGATGAAGGGATTTTTCTTGGGTACTCCACTAAAAGTAAAGCCTTCAGATGTTATAACAAGAGGTTGCGGACTATCATAGAAAGTGCAAGTGTCAGAGTGGATGAGGGTCTGGATCTAAAGACAAAATAAAATTCAAAAGAGTCTTTAGAAATACCAAGTCTTGTGAAAGAAGAACAAGAGGAAGAAGAAGATATTAAAGAGTGGAGTAAATCAGAAAGGCAGGATACCAAGACACCATCTCGCTTCGTTCAGAAAAATCATGATGAAAGTCAGATTATTGGAGAACCTCATAACGGGGTTCAGACCAGAAGAAGAATTACAAATGCTTCTGAGCAAGGGTATTTTTCTCTGCTATCTAGGGTACAACCTAAGAACTTTTTAGAAGCAAGACATGATAAACATTGGTTGAAGGCGATGGAAGAAGAATTAGATCAAATTGAGAAAAATGAAACTTGGGAGCTGGTTCCCAGACCAAAGAGTCAGAATGTGATTGGCACTAAGTGGGTATTTTGGAACAAACTAAATAAAGATGGTCAAGTCACTCAAAATAAGGAAAGATTGGTATGCAAAGGGTATGCTCAAGTGGAAGGTGTTGATTTTAAAGAGACTTTTGCTCCAGTTGCCAGACTAGAAGCAATCAAAATGTTCCTTGCTTTCGCAGTGTTTAAAAATTTCAAAGTCTACCAAATGGATGTCAAATCAGCCTTTTTAAATGGGAATTTAGAAGAGGAGGTTTACATAGAACAGCCTGAAGGGTTCCTATTATCAGAAAATGAAGATTATGTGTGTAGGTTGAAAAAGGCATTGTATGGATTAAAACAAGCTCCCAGAGCATGGTACTCAAGGCTTGATTAACATCTACAGGACCAAGGATTCAAGAGAGGACACGCTGACAGTAATCTTTACATCAAAACTAAAGATGAACACCAGTTAAATGTGGTTGTATATGTGGATGACATAATCTTTGGAGGAGACAATGAATAAATGTCTAGAAAATTTGCAAAAGACATGCAAAAGGAATTTGAAATGTCTATGTTGGGTGAGTTATCCTTTTTCCTTGGATTGCAAATTTCTCAATCTAATAAAGGAATATTTATATCCCAAACCAAGTATGTGAGGAAAATGTTGAAAATTTTTGGTATGGAGGAGTGTGCACCTGTCAGCACACCGATGATCACCGGAACCAAGTCAAACAAAGATGATGAATCTCCAGATGCTGATCAATCTCTCTATAGATCAATGATTGGGAGTTTATTATATGTGACAACATCCAGACCAGATATTATGCAAGTAGTGGGTATGGTGGCATGTTTTCAAGTAGGGCCGAAAGAAACACATGTGCAAGTTGTAAAACACATATTCAGATATCTAAAGGGAACTATGGAATACAGGTTGTGGTATCCAAAAGGAAAATATTTCACATTAACAGCTTATACAGATTCAAATTGGGTAGGATGTGTAGATGACAGAAAAAGTACAAGAGGAGGAGCATTTTTTCTTGGAAACAGCCTGGTATCTTGGCTAAGTAAGAAGTAAAATTGTGTATCCCTATCCACAACAAAAGCAGAGTATATAACAATAGTACTATGTTGCACGCAAATTTTATGGATGAAGCAGACCTTGAAGGATATCAAAGTAGAGTATGATCATCCCATCTCCATATTATGTGTTAATACCAGTTCAATAAGTATTTCAAAGAATCCGGTTATGAATTCTAGAACAAAGCACATTCCCATAAGATATCACTTCTTAAGAGAGCAGGTGGCAAAGAAACAGGTAAAGTTGGAGTATGTTGCTACATCCGAACAGATAGCAAATATTTTCACTAAGCCACTTCCAAAGGAGATATTTGAATATCTACGGCATAAGTTGGGAGTAATTTATTTTACATCTTTACATTGAAGAGTCAAGGGTAGCACTGGTTAAGGGGGAGCTAAAACTTTGCAAATTTTTCAGCTCCTAGGATGACCCTTTGCCATTGATGTCAAAGGGGGAGAATGGTAGTAAGGGGGAGCTACGACAAGAGGAAGCTGCAGAAGAGGAGATTATTTTTTGGGGTTGCCATCAATGAAAAAGGGGGATATTGTTGGAAATATTGTCATTGATGTCAAAAGAGGTGCTGAACTGGTAAACGGAAATCTGTCAGAAAGTAACGGAAATAACCAGCAGTATAGAAGGGTAGAAAATGAAAGTTTAAATACATGAAAAGAAGCGTTTTTTCATGAGGATTATCATGGTATAAGCAAGATATACACATATATACATAAGAGAGAGATATCCACATTTTAAGGTGTTCATATGCAATTTTTTATGGTAAAAAAGAAGATTTAATGATGGCTGGCAGTGATTTAATGATAACATTTATTTGTCTAAGGATGGGCAGCGCTCCTATCAAGTGGTTAATTGCATTGATTAATGTGCATTTAATAATTATGGGCTGCATTAATTATTTTTTGGTTTTAGCCAACTAATGCACTTAATTAAGTTGTGTTAATGGAAAGGTTGTGTCGGTTGGAATGATGTGTCTTTTTGAAAAGGTACGAAAGGCTATATAAGAAGATTCATATGAGACTTATTAAGCATGGATTCAAGTTGAATATCTTAAGGAAAAAGAAGAAGAAGAGGAAGCGTAAGGGCAGAATTTTAGAACAACAAATATGAAAGTAAGAAGAAGAATTTTCCATTATTTGTTGAGGAGGCAACACGTTCAAAAGTGGAAAGAAAATTTTGTAAGGAAGGTTGGTGCCTTCATATTTGAAGAGATTGGTGTCTCTTGTTGAGTTGGTGCTTAGCAAAAGGGGTGGGTGCTCCTGTAGGTTGGTGCCTACAAAACTGTAATTTGGGGATTGGTGTCTCCAGTAGGTTGGTGCCTACAAATTTTTGAGAAATATATATAAAGAAAGAAGTTTCTCCATGGTTTTCTCCCAAAAGGGTTTCCACGTATATCTGTGTCTACTTGCATTAAGTTTTGTGTTCTTTGATTGATTTGATATATTCATATTGCTCGTGATTATAGATCTAAGTTTAAGTATTGAAGTTTGAAATAATATCATAATATTGATTCACCTCCTTCCCTCTCAGTATTATCTTGTACTCAAGATATTCCTCGAAGAAATTACCCATGCTACGGGCACCCTAGCCTCTTGCTCATTAAAAACAAACAATGTGTATAATTGGTACTACAAGGAATATGACATCAAATGGTAACATAGGGTTTAATATAATAGAAAGGGAACATTATTAATGATACATAAATTACACATCAGTTCAAAATTCATTCCAATTACTTACGCCATATTTGTTTGTAGCAAACGACGAGTCCATGGAGATTATGGAATTGTGCGAATGTTGAACCATTCTCTCACACATCTACAGTGTTTGCAACCCCATAATACATGGAACGGTGGCTCCATTTGGGCGTTGATAGTAGAAAAAATAGTCTCTTTCCTCCACATTCCATAAGCTCACGCTCATGACATCATCAACATGCTTTTGAGACCTTCTTTAGCAAAATATTTTCCATGCGTTCACCATGTCCTTTCTTATCATGTGTTTTTCCCTCTTGCTCGATATACCCATGTTGGATGGATCCTCTATATATTTATCATACACCATTTCCACAATGACTCCCATCAACAAAATACTCTCGATATAAGTTTTGAATTCATTTGATAAGTATGGGGAAACATTCAGACGAGGATAATCAATGGTATTTTCATTCCTCTCATGACAACACTCACCATTTACATCATAATGAAACAGATTGTTGTATAATATTATGGCCACAGTTGGTCTCCCATAAAAAACCTTCACATTGAAATGACATCGGAAACCCCTTTTAATTATACACCTACTAACTTTTTCACTTATTACTGGCTTATTTCTATTGTCGTATGGACCATACGAATACCAATAGCTATATTAAAAATGGTAACATCAAATGCTATACACTTTTTTATGAAAATAACGCACAAAAAAGTATTTGTTAGCAAATTTTTGAACCTAATATATGACTTGGTTGTATGCGGTTTAGTATTTTCTATATTTGTTGACTTGTGATTTGTGCGGGTGAAGGTAGTCTCAAAACTTTTGTTAGAACTTTCCCCCTTTAGAAATGTCTGTAGTATTGCGAGCGGTATGTCGGCACAAATTTTGACGTTTGGATCATCCCCAATTGGTGTCCATTCTATATCATCAAATGAAAACTGTCTCTTTTCCTCTGTTATCTCTTGGATAGGAAGATCAATCATGCTCTGCCATTTGGGCCTCCTTCACATCTTAAAAATTATTACATGCAGTTTTGTATCGTTAATGAAACTATTATTTCATTCTTTCCAAAATAAATTTTGACTTGTGATTCATCATCATCAACATGAATACCATTTAAAACATTGGAAGCATTCAAATTTTTGTCTAATTCAAAATCCACGTGTATAAAATACAGTATTGAAATTCAAGGAAAACAACAATTTATAGGAATGCCTACTGCTTCCAGTGCACAAGCATATCACAATATGGTCATCTATAATGTGAAAAAGAATGCGACATAATAAATATAATGTGACAAAGACTGTTACAAAATTAATATTATTTCGAATACACTTTTTCAATGTTGAGAGAAACTTCCATAGAAAATATTATTACATTTACCTAAAAACAATAAAAACTATCAAAACAAGAACATGTTTATTTAAAACAAAAGTTACAAATAAAAAAATTAAAATATTAATAACATCTTAATAATATATATATATATATATATATATATATATATATATATAATACATACATATACATTTATGCATGCCAAAACATAATAATTAAACAACATTAAAATAATAATCGTCGCAAAACCCACTTAGCCTTCTTTTTGAAAAAATTGAACTTACAAACTAAAATTGAGGAATATACATATTTCAAAATTTTCACACTTTTAATTGAATTTTAGAAATGGTGCTAAAATTTTGAATCGTAACAAAAATTATTTTCTATACATTCTAAACAACTAGTATTCATTGGCGTACTGAACTATCTATAATATACATATAATTTATAACTTGTTAATAAATTGAGGACTATTTTTAGGAACTCTTTCAGTTTTCAAACTTTTTATGTGAACACCCTTCATCTTCAGTTTACGCGGAAGCTCGTATTTTTGTATGTCTTCATTTTACAAACACGATCAAGAGAAATTAGACTCCTGGTATTCATATTCACTGCACAAAAGAGTAACTAGTACAAAACATAAATATACAATTAACGTTAGTATGATACATGACAAATATAATATACATCATCCAATATGATAAAATAACCACAACATCAGAGAGTTAATATCCATGAAAAATTAGAGTATCAATAAATGCCAACGGTTATCCTTCACTCAAAATGCACCCTCCCATAATATCACAACCGTCCATTACAAAAGGGACGGTTATGATATTATAAGAGGGTGCATTTCTTAGTTGAGGGTCAGCGGTCGACTTTAACAACATCTGCTCAGCACAATATACCACCCAACTATCGATGTGGAATCCTAACGGGTAAGCCCCTTCATCACACAACGATAGTTAGGCGTATCGATGTGGCATCCTAAGAGGCAAGCCCCTTCAACACGCATTGATTCCTATCTTTGCATAGGCACTTTCCCCCATATGCCAAATTGAGAGTCAAAGTATGATATCACATAATTTTTATATCTTCAACTTTCATTAAACATTCACAACATTACAATTACCAATATTTAAAAACTAATAAATATATATATATATATATACAAATGATCTACACATTCGCAATATTTACAACTATAATGCATCCAAGAAATCAAAATTTTCCAAATGTATTTAATTAAACACAGCTAAGAGAAATGAAATTACAACTAAGAGCTCGAAGATCGCAGGCATATTTAACCAATACCAACATAATATCAACATAATTAACTAGTCTCATACCAGTGATTAATAAACTCAAATTGTAGAAATTACTGAATCCTCTATCATTTATTAACAAATACGTGAATACAATAATACCATAATAATAAACTAGTTCACACTATTATTTAGTGTCTATATACTAAACAAAATATTTGACTACATCATTCATTTTGAAAAGAAACTTCCAAACAATTGTTCGATATATTTGTACTTAAAATAAAGTGTCATGTTATAATTATCCATATATATATATATATATATATATATATATATATATATATATATATATATATATATATATATATATATATATATATATATATATATATCAAGAACATAGATTTATTCCTATTTACAAAGTATAAGGTAATAGATATGACATCAAATTGCCACCTTTTCTTACCGTTCAAATATATTAATTAATAATAATAATGAAAACTATAATTATTTTCTAAAGTTTAAGGTTCAAGGTTTTGGGTTTAGGGTTCAATCTTAAGATTTTATGACTTAAGGTTTAGGGTTTAGAATTTAGGTTTTATCCTAAATAACATAATCATGAAAACTTAACAATAATATGACACCGTAAATAATCAAACGATATCTTAAAAACTAATGTGATATCCTAAACACTGAAATATTGATATGACATAAAACACTAATGTGCCACCACCAATAATACATTTGGGACACATTATTCACTAGTACGACATCCTAAACATTGATATGACACCCTAAACACTATTGCGAGACCCTAAAAAGTTATAGAGTCATGTAGAAACCCTAAAAATTCAAAATTATACCTATTCCTAGCCATACCTATCACGTGCACAATGTTCCAAATAAAAACTAGAATACATTTAAAACCATTATCCTCCCACGTTCTAGTAGAATTCAATATAAGCCCCATACTCCATTTTTTACTATCATTTGAAGATGAAAAGAGGTTTGATACACATTGTTTAGGTACTGTACTTTCGAGATATCTCAGAAAGAAAGTCCTTGTTCAATATTACCAATGTCAATAGTTATTTTTTGCAATGTCACTCCTAGTGTTTTCCAGGTAGTTAGAACACAATAATTTTAAGGGATTTCACTTGTGCATGTCACATGACACTATAGAGTTCAAGACATGTGGAGCAGAATATATCGACATCATATGTTGAGCTGATGTAACTTATTTAAATTTACTAACCATAGAACATGGCCTGTCAGGTTTTTTGTGCCATCTTTCTAGACCATTATCTTAGGTCATCCTCCACGCATGCCTAAACAACTATGTAAAAATTTTCCACAAGTGTTTTCTTAAGTTATCCATGTGTATATCAAAAACATAAATTTGTTCCTATTTTCACAGTATTTGGTAATAGATATTTTTCATCGATCTCACTTATTAACATACTAGTGTAATTCCTACTTATTCTTGGAAAGATTATATGATCATTAAATTCATTTAGATAATATTGTATATTTGATTTTCATTCCTTCCACATAATAAAACATTCAATTTTTTTGCATGATTGTTTTTATAAAATGAACAATAAATTTAAAAATTGTTTATAACATTAACATAACATCTCTACAAGTATTAGCTAAAAGTATTCTAATTCTAATGATGAATGAAAACATAATATTAGATATAATTATTCTAATTCTATCACCATAAATAATATTAATTCACCCACATTAAATTAATTTTGGACACTTTAAACACTTATACGACACCTTGAACACTAATTAGACACCCCATATAAAATAATTGGGATACATTAAACATTAATTCAACACCCTAAAGACTGATAGAATACCCTAAATAATGTCATGATACTCTATACACTAATAATTCATCCTCTATTTCATAATTAGGATAACCTAAACACTAATGAAACACATGATCTCATACAAAATGATAATCATCACGGTAATACCCTATAAACTCATACGACACCTTAAACACTAATATGACACCCTAAACACTCATATGACATCCTAAACACTCAAAAATTGATTCAAAACCTTGGACACTAATGGGTTACTCTAAATAATATAATTTAGACACAAAAAAAAAACACTAATGTTTTAGCCTAAAAAAATTATAAGACTTGATAAACACTAATATGAAACACTATACACTATTAAAAGACTATAAACATTAAGGGATCACCATAAATAATATAATTAGGACACCTTACAGAATAATTTGATATCATAAGCACTCATATTAAACACTAATACACCACCCTAAACATTCAAACATTGATACAAAAACCTTAACACTAATGGGTCAACCTAAATAACATAATTGACAATCGAGATACTTTGAGCATTAAAAAAACAACCGTAAACCTGATATGAAACCCAAAAACTATAATGAGACCTTCCAAACTAATGGGTCACTTTACAAAACACAATTAGAATGCCCTAAATATTAATGTGTCATCCTAAACAATCATACGATACCCTAAACACCTAAACATTGACATGATGCCCTAAACACTAACTTGTCATCTTAAATAACACAATTACAACACCCTAAACTATAATACAACACCTAACATTAATTTAAAATGTATTAGGGTTCAATTGGTATAAAGGATTTCAAATCTATCCCTAATACATGTTCAATTGTCACATTAGGTGTATTAGGGATCGATCGATGGAAACAAACAAAAACTGATACTTGACACTCAAATAGGCCACCTTGAACATGTGGAAACTGTCTTGTTTTTCAACATGTTGAAAAACACAGTGTGTTTTTCAGCATGTTGAAAAATAGGGTGTGTTTCCATCTTTATGAAAAACATGCTGAGTTTTCCATCTTAACAAAAAATTGAGCAAAAATATTTTCCCCTAAAAATGTAACTATGCATTTAGTATGATATGTGGTCCCCTGACTCATGATTGGTGATAACATTTGTTTAATCCAAAAAATAATGTTATAACTATATATCTAGAAGTAGATGGAAAACAATAGAGATTGTCAAACATTGTATTTCAAGACATTTATTATTAAGATTCTTGTTGGCAAATATGAATTCAAATATTAAGTTCATACTAGTGTGACTTCATAAAATTCAATTTCGTAAATGAAACTATGTGGAAAACCGTCATGTTTTTCAACATGCTGAAAAACACACTGTATTTTTCATCAAGATGAAGAACACACTATGATTTCCTCATGTTAATCATCGACCTAATAAATCATGACAAATCTACTCTCCCTTGTATGTAAGATTCATAACATTTGTATTAAAATAACATGCCTTGATTCAAGCGTGTCTCTTCCCAAAGAGTGGTAAAATAGTCGTAAAGGTGGTAATGTTGTCTTTTGTCTTTCCTTTAACCATCACTCTCTCACCCTCTCGCTTGTAAAATGAAATTGCACCATTACTTGGCTTCCAAATAATATCAATTTTTGGAGCTCTCTTTCCCTTGTTTTAGTGATGGTCTCTCTCATTTTATTTCATCATTTCATGGCTTCAAAATGGCTAAAAGTTATAATAGTTTTAAGCGAGAAAAGAGGATTCTTGGTTAGTTTGTAGAAAAGAAGATAAATTAGGTGAGGAAAAGGGGTCTCAACAAACCTAAGGTTGCATACAACCGAAAAGGACCGGTGTAAGAATGATTATATATTGGTTTTCTTCATCCTCTTATCCCTCTTTGCTAGGGAATTCATCAAGAATATTGACTGGTGAAGAAAACCAGAATGTTGGTTGAATTTTTTTTTAGATAAGGACAATACATTATTAAAAAAGTATTAGTATTTAGTAGGTGTGTTTATTTATCTATGACGAATATAATAGATATATTAGGGTGAAATTGGGGGGAATAGTAAAAGTGTAGATAAAAAATTGATAGAATATTTTGATTTACATTTTCATTCACAACTGCAGACATATTTGGTGATGAATTTCATTAACCAAATTTAACAATTTTTAAATCAAATTAGCTCTAGATCCATATTTAAAGTGACAACAGAAAGAAAAATGAAGAATATTTCCCTTTGTCATGGTTGTATATAAAGAAAACTAATGAAAAATAAACCAAATTGTATATTCCTTAAGATCCTCTTATTTTCAATGTCAAATTACCTATGACTAGACTCAACTGTGTGTTGTGGAACGTCCCTTCCTAACAAATGTGGCCCTAAATGTGAAACAAAGGATTAACGATTTTCTTTCAATAGATGGTGTAGAATAATGGATGTCTAACCGATTCAGACTTCCGTATGATGCCTTCCTCTTCTTCCTCCATTCTGCAAAAGTTATGTGAAAGCGTAAACTTATATATGTTTAATGTTAAGTGGTTTGGTATTAACCTATGGTTAAGTGGTTAGGCGTTTGAATCTATACAGCCTGTGGGATCATTTACAATTTTCACCTGCCTCCAAAAAGGCATGACCCCTCACGAGCGGTGACACACTAAGAAAAATCGATAAATTATCCTCCATGCATACGAGCAAGTCCGCCATGATTTCCATGATTTGACTCCCTCCGGTGCCGGTTTTTGTTTCCAGATCATGCCTTTTACATGTGCATGTGATGGGAAGCATGGTCTTTTTTATGGAGTTCGTACATACATGGGTGCAAATCAAGTGGAGGGTAGTTGTCTCCACCCACTCTTACCTTCATGTGCACATGGATGAATGGAGACATGAAAAATACCAATACAATTCTTATACTTTTCATGCACATAAAATAATTGGTAATGAGAATCAAATCTAGGTAATCTACTTTAAACAAATTCATTATTTGATTAAATAATATTATTTTCACTTCATAGCTTTAATTGACACATACTTGGTGAATTGGACAATTTTTCTACACTAATTCCAATTGTACATGTTAAGACCCCAATAAATTATTTCAACATGTAAGTGATATTTAATTTACTACTTTTTACTATTGGAACTGGTCTTTATATTAAATTAAAATAAAGAGAGTTACATTAGTAGGGGCGATTAGAAAACTCACAGTCCCACAAAATTTCATGAGGGCAACAAAAAAATAGAAAATGTCGCATGGGCTACATCAAAATTCCCAGAGGGTCAACATAAATCACATGAAACAAATCACACCAAAAGAATCAAGTATATGCTGCAACACCAGGAGGAGGAGGAGGGTCATCCTGAGAAAGGAAAAATAATCCACTATTGGGCTCAATCGAAGGAGGATCCACCTGCTAGCCATCATGGTTTGGAATATGCATTTGTAAAGGAACCATAATACCCCATCCATGGGGATGCAAACCAGATATCGTCTGTAATCCTGACGATGGAGAGCCACACTGTGGAGAATTAACAATGTCCTTCCCCCTTGGAGGTGGTCTCCAGCCAAGTCCAGAAAAGGACAGAGTTGAAGGTCAACCCCGAGGAGAGACAAAACAATGGTTACGTGAGTGAATTCTATGACGTTGTCCCGCATGTGGTGGTCATCACAGAGGTGAAGGCCGAGGTGGAGATGGCAGAGGATCCGGCGGGACTTGACTCATAGTGCAAGTTGTACTCCCCCTCTAATCCAGAAGCTTTTATAAATGAGATAACTCTAGGGACACCTTCGCTACTTGAGCTTGAATTTGTATGTGAACTATAGACAATATCACCACTTTTTCATAAGTGGAAAACAAAACAACAGATTAATCATGTTGGAATATTAAAGCATTGCGAGATTTCCAAATATGAAACAAAATACATGCATGAAAAAATTGCCAAAGATTATCAAAATAATGAGGCCAAGGACTAAAATCTCCAAATAAAGCAAGATGTAAATGAAAGAATTTAGGATGGTACTTGGTTGGAATAAGGAGTGGATCCAAGTCCGTATGGCTTGGGCACGAGGACATGACCAAAATATGTGTTTAAACAAATTTGGGTGGGAAAAAAAGGGGAATTTAGGATTAGGGATGGCGATATGAATGAGATGTTATCCCATAGGTAAACTTTGATATACCAGACACCAAAGGAATTGATTAACTTTTGGCTCAAGGAGAGGATTCCAAGTACGGGAATCCTACAAAGCCAAGTGGAATGTGCAAATTGTAAACTCCATCGGGCATTGATCTTCTCAGTGGCAGGAGAGGCCAGGCTGAACAGATGGTAGGTTTTTCTAGCATTATAGCAAAAGAAGGAAATTTCCCGGTTCCACGACCAATCACGCCACCAAGCCTCCGGGGGTTT
This sequence comes from Taxus chinensis, assembly GCA_019776745.2. Classification (NCBI taxonomy): domain Eukaryota; kingdom Viridiplantae; phylum Streptophyta; class Pinopsida; order Cupressales; family Taxaceae; genus Taxus; species Taxus chinensis. The sequence continues at coordinate 465,551,025 of CM034155.1, read as the reverse complement.
AAGCCCCAACTTGTGGAGCATAACATCATGCATAAGCTCTTGAATTTTACAAATCGAGGGGAGGTTTGAATTGGTAATATTGAATTTCAATTTTATCTCAGGTGAAGGCACCCAATATCTACGAATAACAAAATCCTGAATGATATGAATTCCCTTGCGAGAAACCCGACAAGATTTTATGCCCAGAGTTTCTGCAAGCGGAAGATTATCATTGGTGATAATGGGAGACCACCAGATATTCTGAAAAATAAAATAAATACTTATGCAAAAACCATCGCCAATCCATCACATCCACAACTTGACCATCTCAAAGGATCTCCAGATACTTTTGGCAACAAAAGTGCTAGTGATTTTGACAGGAACCTTAGTGATAATAAGGGTATGTAGCCTGATATTATTCCAATATTTCTTTCCATATAGAGCTCCAAATGTAATGCAGTGTCACAACAAGAGTTTTCGGGTATGGTTACCCATCAAACAACAAACCACCCATTTAGAACAAATAGCCACACTTTTTCAGTCGACATCGATGATTCCCATGCCACCTTGCTCACGAGGGAGATAATAGACCTCCCAGGCCACTCTATGAAATCTAGTTGAACTAGAACTATTACTCCATACCTCTATCCCCAACTTAATATATTATTTTTTATTTCTATATTAATAGTATACATTAATTCATACACATACAACGTAACAGTTAAGAATATCGCGTAAGGTTAAAGTGCGCATATTATTAGTCCTTGTTAAAGGCACACTAATTAATTTATAGTATCAATCAATCAATCAAATCTATTTTTTCATTGTAATACACCATAGAACATTATAAGTGGAATGCATTCGCTTGATTTAGTGAAATGGTGTATGAAATAACAAAATTCACTGTTTGTAGGGCATTATCTTAATTGAATTATATTAAAATTGACCTCGTTCATGATTATTACACGTTTGCAAGTAGTTTTTCGAAAGGGACTATACACAGTGTTCAAGCACAAGCTCACAAAGCCAAGATTGAATTGCATGCCTGATCAACAGAAAACAGTCTTCATATGAAGAAAACGCTAACAACAGATATTTGCATTAACAAATACTGTATGAAGGATTGCATTCGAAAAACAACAACCAGTCAGCAACTGCCCCGCAGCACCCCTGGCAAAACCAAAAAACAATTTCGGAAAAGTCATATGACAGATGTAGCATATCAGGCATGCAATAGTTAGTTAAAAGAGGCTAAAAATATTATATTCTCTTTATTTTGTCATAATTTTTGAAAAGAAATTTACACTTGCTAATTTGAAGGAAACTCTATTAAATTCTAAGAGAGGCATTCATAACTAATGTGTTAGGAAAAATTCTTTATGAAACAACTCTACAATACTATAAATTATACGTGGAATGTAAAATGTGAACACCGAAAGGGATATATTGAAGAAGTGAAAGTGGACGGGGAGGAACAATGGGAAAGGAAGTTTTCGGTAAAAAGAAGGAGAAAACTCGTGTCGGGGAAGACGTAGATGGAACTATAGAGGACGATATCTCAAAATGCAAGTAGCAGATAGAAAATGTTGCGAAGGAGAATAGTTGATTGAATTTGCAGCTCTTGACTTTATTGGATTGTTAGAAAAAAGTAAATGTTAAGGAAATTTGAATGCATGTTCCACAAAACACGTCAGGGAAATGAACACAAATAGTGCACTTATAATGCTTAGGTAGTGATTCCATGCAAAATTTAGATTGGTATTTTTGTCCAACTATCAGGTTAACAATTAGGGTAGTGTAGTATTCAGACACGTGCAATTTATGACTAAAGGGGAAAATTTTAAAAAGGGAAAAGCCAACATGTTCCAAATTTGGAACCCGACCACAAAGACCACTTGTTTTAGAAATATGTAGCCTCTGCTCCATTCAGATGAGGAAAAAAGGATGCGTAAAATGTTATGTTGTGGAGCGCAAAAAAAAAATTCCTCGAAAAATGGGCTCGATATCTTGGGAAACGTGCTCTTCTCATATGGGCAGTATTTTGACCCATAGGTTTATGGGGCAGTTTTAGCCCATAGTTTTGGTACCCACGATATTGTAAAATTTCTTATGAAATTTCCTATTGGTGTGCTTTTGGTGCATATATTAGGGTATTATACATTGTAGATGTGTGTGAGTTCAAGTTTGAACTCAGAAGAGTTTATTGAGCATAGCTCAAAACAAATCTGGGTATTATATTGAGAGAAAGAGGTGGCTTGTAATAAAATCTGAGCAAGTGATTCTTGGTGTATGTCACGTTAAATGTTTTCTCTGTGTTGTGTTCTTTTATTTTTTGCACTTTTATTTCAAATCTATCGTATTTTTCTACATATTAATTTCTACTATTGTGATTCTGCGTGGGATTGTTCCACATATTTTATCCATTATTTCCTAACATAAAAGGAATTCTCAGGGAAGGCAAAGATGTGAATTAAAGCTCAAAAATTAAAATGCATTATGTTCAATCCATTTTTAGTCTCTTTCTCACACATATTATGCACATGAATGCAATTTGTGTTTAAAGGGACGAAAATGTAAAAAATGAGAAAGACCCAATAAACATATTTTTTTAGTTGTAAGTTTGAGTATTTGTAGGGGAGTAGGTTATTCTTGAACAATCATTGATAATTGAACAACTGTAACAGTTGGTCATATGATTAAAAGGTGTATTTTATTTGTCATTCGAAAGAGGGATTTAAAAATAAAACATGAGAATTAAATACCTACATGTCCCACAACTATTCCATGACTTAGTAAAAATGTTGGAATTAAATCCTTTCATGTTCCACACCTATTCCTCGGTTTAGATCATTCCTGCCCAAATAATATATGTTATGTGCTCTACCTTATACATAAATTCGAAAAGAGTTATATATATAATTGCGATTAGAGGTTTCTTATGAAATCGTGATCAAGGTTTATATGTAGCTATAAGGGAATAGAATAGGGTTTATGTCTAGCCATGAAGCACATAGTTTTTGCATGTGTGGGAAATGTAGGTGAAGGATACCCTAGAATTAAATACCTACATGTCTAACATATACTCCATGATTTAGTAAAAACTCAGGAATTAAACTCTTACAAGGGGATCCACTTGTGTGTTTTAATGGATAATTTAGAGACAAGGATATGTCAATTAGACCTATAACCCAATGGTTGGGGTTTCTTACACAATTGTGATTAGGTTTTATGTATAGCTATCAACAAAACAAATATAGTTTGCCTTTAGCCGTGAGGTGCATAGGTTTTCAGAAGTGAACGATGTAGGTGAAGCACACCTTGGAAGCACGAAGGGAAATGAAATGAGCTTTTGACAATGGATTTTCTCACTCGAGAGGTGTCCTAAGATAACAAAACAATAGCTGAAATTTATTCCTTGGGATCAGGTAGTAAGGACGCATAAAAGAAATGTTCAAGGAAGACAAAGAGCACATCAATGCAACTCACATTTAAAGGGACCAAAATTTAAAAATGAGGAAAACTTAGTAATCATTCATTTTCATTTTTAATCTCGAGTACTTGTAGGGGAATAGGCAATGTCGTATTAAAAATGTGGGAATTAAATACCTACATGTCCCACACCCATTCGTCAGCTTCTATTTTTCTTAGCTAAACAATATATGATATGTGCTTTACTCTTTCATCTCGATCTCACCCATATTATTAACATGAAAAAAAAATTGTCTAAAGGGAACAAAATATTAAAAATGAGAAAATGCCAACTAACTTCCCTTTTCATTTTCAAGCTCTAACAAGTAGACGAGAAAAGTCGACACATAAAAAGCCACCGATATTCAAATCCTTCAAGAATTTAACCAAATGAGAGAAAGGAGCTTTTTATTTTCCATTTAAAAGAGGGATTTGAACTAATAAAACCATAAAATTGTACCGTGCAATGTATAAGTGGAAATAGGTTGCATGTTTTCTTAATTTAAGATCTAATGTGTTTATTCTATGTTTAAGCAGTTCATGTCTTGTAAATTATAGTCATGGAATAATTAGTTACTAAAAATATGCAATCTATTAATAATATTCAAATATAAATTTGAGTTCAAATGTGTTAAAAATATTAAAACAAATCTCAACATTCAATTCCAACGAAACTCAAAAATCAATTCCATTGAAACAACTAAATCCAAACATAAACAACTAAATCAGTTGGATGTGGATCTTGTTGAAGCTAATTTGACAAGCTTTGTTTCCTATTTTTTGACAATTTGTTTCTCCCTATTTTCATTTTCTACTTTTATTTGCAAAGATGGCATGTCTGATGGTATATGGCAAGAATAGATGACTACTAGTAGGGTTTTAATGGTGTCATATAAATTTGGAATTACAATGTGAATAAGCAACATTTTCAAACCTAACTAAATGGAAAGAATATGATATATAATCTATGAGTTATATATTCAATGCAGATCTAGAATGACTACTTTATTTCTCACATTTTGTCTTTAGAACTCACAATGGTAAAGTACATTCAACAACCAACCACAAAGAGCGTGTAATTTATCTTCATCAACAAAACTTTAACAATACTATTCAGACTAAGCACTTTTCACCCTATAACAAACAAACACCCTCTTTTTGGAACACGCAGGTTCCCTAGATCAGTGAAGGAGAAAATCCTGGGGGGGAAGTGCATGGAAATGGGGGACCAAAAGGGGGTCAAAAGTGGACACATTTTTCCTGAAATCAGAGAAAATTGAACTTCATCTAATAATTTGGCATGCATATGCTCAAAATTTGACAAAGTGATAAGAATAAGTACCATAGATCTTGGAATCTAGTTTCTAAACTACTATTTTTTTTAAATGGTGGAGATTAAGAGGGTCAAATTTGGTGTACACACAAAGTATGTCTATTTTTGTGTCAAAAAGATAAGAACCTATTATGTGTGCACCCCCCCCCGCCCCCCCCCCCCCCCCCCCCCCATTTTTTGAGTTCTATAAATTATTTTTCAAATCCCTTTTGTATTCAGTTAGCTAAGACAATGTACGAGGTCCCACTAATTTTTCATAATTTTTGGATGAATATATATATTTTTTATTAATTTTCAATGTGCACACATCTGGAAAATGAAATATTTGTGTGTAAATTGCCGTAACTTTGAGAAAATAGTCATTTTTTCTTTCTTTTAATGCATGAAGAATGAATTTTATAAGAGGTGTTTTTTGTTTTTTTGAAACTTGGATGAAAAAATCATAAATTGTGTACAAAATCGTATGCTTACATTTTGATAAGAAAATAAGGCACTATTAAAAGAAATTAAGGATGAAAGCCTTAAACTAATCAGATTTTAGAATGAAGTATATCGTCACCAAGGTAAAAATGAGCTTGATGTCGTAGTATAATGTTTTTGGAATATTATGGTATAATGCATAATATATCATGGTGTACACGTGATATTTTGATGTTTTTTGTAAAACACGAATTTATTCACGAATTACACAGTCCAAACCTTATGTTTAGATATCCAAGGCAAATCCAAGCCTATGGATTGGGAATTTCAAATCCAAAAAATATGAAACGCGAGTGCGTTATAACATGCTCGTGTTCATGTTTGTTATGTGGTATATGTGCTTGTGGGAAGGATATATGTACTAAATTTATTAATCTTTATACTTTATTATTTCTTATACTTTAAATTTATTTTAGTAAATATAAGAAATTAGGGTCACTTTGCACCTTATGGAGCTAGTCTCACAGCTCCATTGGTCACGGTTTAGAAGATAGTTTTTCATATTCTAATCTGGTCAGTACATAGGTATTTTTCAAGATTTCAGCATTCAGCCTAAATCTTTTAGGGTTTAAATTCTATAATTGATATTTGTTTTGTGAAAGAATATAGTCATTATTTAGGTTTTTAGGTCTTCTTGATTGGTTTTTGACATTTGTAGGAGTTTTAGATGTGTTAAAAATATATTTTATAAACCTCACAACTCCCAAAGGCAATAGCAATTACTTGAATATATGGATTCATGCAATTCCTTATAACACATAATAAATTAAAACACATATGTAAGTTTTTATCGATTCAAATAATCAAGGGAATGGTCATCATGAGGTATTTGAAGGATATAAAACATCATGAGGAAAATGGGTGTAATCAACAAAATCACGAGGTCTGTGAAAGATCTAAAACATCAAGAGCTTCATCGAGATTCAAATCATCAAGGGAATGGTCATCAGGAGCATGATAAGATAAGATTTCCATGAGTGATGGTGGAAATCATCTCAGACTTACAAACAATATATATTTTACGAGAGTGTTTCTATACACTTAATCAATGTTTGGTAATGAACTCACATCTTGCAAGTCAAGGAGATGGAATTTGGAGTGTTTCAGTATAATGTGGAGGTCAAGAACATGAAATTCATTCTCGTACATTCTTTCAAGTTTAATTTAGAGATCAATCCTTCTATTAGGATGATGAAACCTATCTCCATGAGGAACAATTGAGAAATATGGTGTTCAGACATCATAATCTTGATTCCACTCAGGTGACATCTTCAACGGGGAGGTGAATTATGAGATTAAAAATAGATCATCATGTTCAAAGGTGCAAAGTGAGGCTTAAGGAGTGAATTAATGATCATCATATATTGAATCTATTATTGTTTCCAAATCTCTTCAAGAAACAAATAAAAATGAGCTAGTCAGGTTATTAAGGCATCCAGGACTATCATGTGTGAAGGATCAAGAAGTCACCTAATATCATGAGAGGGATATGAGAAAGAAGCGTATGAGCATCCTAAATATAATTCCATTCAAGGATAATTTTAATCCTGAAAGGGTAAGAGGATGATCTTCCTATGGAGATGTTGTCATGTGAATTGACTAACCCAAAAATGTAAAACTTAAACCATGAAAACCAAGCCACAATGAGAAATCTTGCTCCCAAATCTTCTTGAATCCCTCTTCCAGCTAACTTGCCTCTTGTGTCATAATCACCTTGTCCTTGAAGGTATTCCTAATACATTGGATGAACATGTATAAGTTTTTAAAAAGGTTTACCAAGGTCCATTATTCCATTCATTGAAGTGTAGTAAAAGACTAATTCTCTGACAAGCCTAAAAAGGCCAATTGTGGCCATTTCGTCGGATGTGTGCATCCTCCGGGAGGGTTAGGAAAAGGTATTAAGAATCCAAAGGTGGTATTTGAAATATTTAAAGGTGTTGGAAGTAGTTTAGAAATATTTAGGAATTTTTTGATAATTCATGGATAGTTTGTTCAACAGTGGATTTTCAGGTGCAAGGAATGAGTAGTCGAATTATGAACCTTGACCTATCCCATTGATTCTGGGAGATCTGTAAGGAGTTAGGAGGAAAACAAGTAGGCACTGAAAATATTGACTAATCATTTACATTTTGGGAGCATCCATTTTGATTCAAGGCCACCAAAGGTGATGCTAAAAATGATCTCATACTCTCAAACAATACATACCTCCCAAGAGTATTTCTATACACTTAATTAGTGCTTGGTAATGAGATCAATACATTGTAGAGTTCACGAACATGTGATTCACCTTTAAGTTATAATTCCACATGGATAAAATTTATCAAAAGGGTGTTCTCCACAATGGTATTAGAGTCTTCTTCGCAATGGTGTGACTCAATAATACTCCTAAGTTTTATAACTCAATTCTAGGTAGATTTATCTTTTAGGAATCCTTATCATTTGAGATATTAATATTTTCTTGTTGAAACCCAAAAATAGGATTTTAGATAACCTCATCAGGATAAAATTCATATTTCTTATAATACACACCCTTCTTGACTCATTTACCTATTGAATAAGATTTAGGAGGATTAAATTCAAGTTTCTTCTTTTATAATCCAGATCTATAGATGCTTGATGTGCTCCCAACATTAATCTTTAAGTGAGAAAAACGATGAGAGGTAAAAAACACGGTCAAGGTTGGAAGTAAATGATAGATTTCATGAACTAACACTGTATATTAGTAATGAAATTACTTAGATAAATTTGAATATAAACAATAATAGAACACCAAGAACACCAAAATGTAGATAAATGATCACAATATGCAAGTATAAGTTATAGGACTAAGGGCGTAACAATATTTAACCCCTTTCCTCTTGATAGACATCAATATGTGTATCTTTCTAGTCATTGTGCATCCTTCCTCTAACTATCCTGCACCTTCGGTTCAAACTTCACTCTGGCTCAGAGGAAATTCCTAACAAGGTTTTAAAGTATTTGTTAGAGTGCAAGGATGATTACCCAAGGTCGACAAATTAAAATTTAGTAAGATTCTGTGAATTTCTATTTTCCTCTATGTATGCCTATTAAGGACATATGATGCCATTGTTACACTTGGTATACACACTTCAAGTAGTGGCGTCCAAGGAGAATTCTAACGACGCCATCAGTACGGTGTCGCCAATTTGAAGTAGAAATCGAGGTAACAGTCTAAAGTAGAATAGGAATGTTGTAGGAAAGTAAATATCATGTCGTAAGTGGTCCGGTAATGTTCAACAATGGGTCATCAGGTTGTAGGGATTGAGTAGATTCAATGGCAAATGTTGTCTTTTATGATTAAGAATTCCATGAAATATTCCAAATGATTTGTAATAAGGACAAAATAGTGATGTCATTGAATATGTTTAATAGACATTTTATTTGTGATAACAAGTCTAAAAAGGTGGATCATGAACCCATGTGAACAATCAAAAGAATCAAGAACCTCATTTAAATTCAAGTCATTAAGGGAATGATCATCATGAGCATTTAGAGAAAGGATCACCACGAATGGTGATAATAGTCATCTCAATCTCACAAATGGTACATATCTTTTGATATTGTCCTATCCCAACATTTAGATCGATAATTGGCGGATAAGTGCTGAATTCCTATGCAATAAAGGGAGTGCCACCCCCACAGTGCATTTAATGCAATTGGAGTTCAAGGAAGATGGAGCTGACCGTCAAATATTGTATGAGTCAAGTGTCATTCAAGGAAGTCAATCATTCCATGATAGGTGTGATTAAAGAAGCCTATTTCCATGAGGTGTAATTAGTGCAAGTATTCTCCCATAGTTATTATTGGAAGGTTCCACTCATGTGAAGTCAGTAACAAAATCTTGCGCATTAGACATCATGGGTAGCCCAGATTGTCATACTACTATTTGGATGTTGGTATTCAAGTGAATTTAGCACTAATGAATCCCACCTTTCAGCCATCTTGTCATTTCATTCCTTCGTATCATCGTCTCACATGGTATTACATGCATGTTATGTTTGTTGTTGCAATTATCCCATCCTTCCATCCACAAAACTAGGGCACCCATGTTTGTAGTAGGGAATAACGGGTGCCTCAGTCCCACCCGAGGAGTTCTCGGTGATCCTTTATCATAGTTTCCCTCCTCTGGTGATGACATACTTTCAAGGTGATAAATGTAATTTAGTATGATTCCTAATTAGGCATATTGGGATTAACTTCCTCCGGAGGCCTAAAAAGAGACATTTATAATCCATTTTACATCTGGTATGAGACCATAATGAGGGTCCTGGAATGATCATGGAAACTACTATCATTGCATCTAGAGGGTGTATCCATTGCATCACTTGCATCCCTTAGTGTTATGCATCAATTGCTAGGTGATTTGAAGTCAATTTAGGACACAACATCGGGAAGGGATAATATTATCATTCCAGGCATCACATAATGTTCAACAATGGGTATATTTAGGGTGTAGGGAATGACTAGCTTCACAAAGATGCAACTGTTTTATTTTATGGAAGATTCCTAGGGCACAACATGCACACACACATTAGAACTTTAAATCTGGGAAAAAAATATAGTGCATCGAAATCATGTAATAAGACAACTCACTTTGGATAACTGAGTGTAATCAGGACCCATTCATTCGAGGATCTGTGATTTTTCCTAGGATCTGAAACATCTTTCTTCCTTGCAGGTTATCACTTCAAGTCATCAAGGGACACGATTCATCATGAGCATGATGAGAAAGAATCACCAGTGAGATAGACAGTGATGGTATTTATCCTGACTTGTAGCTCTACAAACAATGCATATCTCTTGAAGCATTTACAAAGACTAAAGCACTTAATTCTCATAACTTGGCACGATATGGCTCTTCAGTATTGCCCAAATCCTCCAGAGAGTAGCCTTTTCATAGTACTTCTAAGTGATCAGTTCCTAGACCTAAAATTCACATTTAGACCTGCGACAACCTTTGACAATCTTCTTTAATCAACTAAGTCATTCTTCCTCACTTTCTTAAATATTTAGGGTTTTATTTCACTCAGAATCCATTATTTAAAGTTATTCCAAATTGTTTTAATACATTTATACAATGTTTTATTCCTCCTATTTAGATGAACTATGTGTCATAGATTTCATTAGGGTTTTGGTCAATGTTAGTCCACTCATGTGACATCTTGGTCAAGGAAGTGAATTATGAAGTTAAAAAGGGTTTCATCATGTTTTAAAGGTGAAATGGGAAGCTCATGGAGTAAGTAAAGGAGCATCATATATTGAATCTGGCATCATGTTCAAACCTTTTTAAGGAACAATCCAAGATGAGCTAGTCAAGCTACCAAGGGATTTAGGTCCACCATGTGTGAAGGATCAAGACATCATCTATATCCATGAGAGGCATATGAGAAAATATGTGTATGAGTATCCTGAAGTTGATTCCATCTGAGGAGAATTCTGGATCCAGGAGAGGTAAGAGGATGATCTTCGTATAGAGCACAATGTATGTAAGAATGAGAAATCGTATGAGTTTCACTTGATGTCACTCACTTGGTAGTGTTCTTCAACACTCATTAGAACCTTTTAGTGTGATCACACTTCAAAGGAGGAAGGGAATTTCAACCACCTCTTTTCAATCCAACAGGTGTCCACATGACAAGAATCTCATTCAATGAGAAATGCTTCCATCTACAGGGTGAATACATATTTCAATAAGTGATAGATAATCAAAAAATGGTTTAAGCATCATGGAGTTGATTTGTGATCACTAGGGTTAATTGTGGAGGCCTAGAAAAGTAAGAGAGTGATCCTCGCTCTTGCCTTGTAATTAGAAGAGAACCTCTTATTCCTATCACAATGTAGATCTCATAACAATGTTTCTAAACACTTAAGTTATCACTTGATGTTTTATAAACATGATTTCAACTCATGGTAACTCATTTTTACCACTTTTCATGTTAGAAGTTTTGTCACTCAAAAACACAACCTGGGGTATTATGAAGGTGTTTTCAACTCACAAAATTTGGCCCCATTCTCATGAGATCCTCACCCAAGGTAAACAATAGTCTATTTATGATAGTACCCATTCCGAGAGGTACTTATCAACATTTACAAATATTCACCTACCACCATGTGGTGACCATATCTTTAGAGCTTACAAATTTATGGACATTTTTGTCTAGAATTGAAATGGGCATCTACATTATTTTGAAATTATATATGAAACCTTCAAGTATTAGATAAAAAAGGGTATTACTGATCCATAAGATCCAGAATAAACTCTACTTCATCAGAAACAGTCAGCACAAAGAAGAAAAACATGAAACAGAGGTTCTATATTTTAAGTAACAGGACCGCCACCCTGTTTAGGGCAGCAGTTACATAACCACCACCCAGACATGGTGGTGGTCCTGGGACCGCCGGTCTGCATAGGACGGCGGTCTTGGTCGTTACGAACAGAAAATAAAATTTGAAACGAAAAACCTTCGAATTCGAAACGATGTTCATTTCCCTTCTCCTCCATGACCTTTCCCATTCTCTAGTGCACGGGAGGACATGAGAAATGCTATAAATACATGATTGTAGAAGTGTATAAGATCATCGAAGCATGAGAGCAAGTGAGCAAGAAGTCTTAGTGCTGGAAATTGTATTTTGTATAAGAAAGGAGTTTGAGACAGAGCAAACAAGTAACTGAAGGAAGTGTTGAGATATTATCTACTTCCCTTTCATAATTAGTGTAAATTATGTACTTGTGATTTGAATTGGCCAATAGAAGTGGGAAGAAAGAGTAATTTCCCTTCTCGACTGGTTTTCCTCCATTGGAGGTTTCGAGGATAAAATTGTTGGTGTTATGAGTTTATATTCTTTCCTTTACTGAAATTGTTGATTCTGAGCACACTAACATTTCATTCACTAGCTATCTCTGTTATTTTCTAATAGAAAGCAAACATCAATGATTAATTGTGATTTTGTGAATAATTCCAAAGTTAAAGATTTTACAGATCATTTTGGTATCAGAGCTAACAAGTATCCATGACTGTGGTATTCGTTCTTGAATTTGTATGACAATGACAAGATCTAAAGGTGAAGAAACTTTACGTTGTGATCCGGAGATTTCTACAAAGAAGTGGAAACAGAGAATTCAGGGAGAAATGGAGGAAGAGAACTTGGTACATAGAATCGATATGTTGGAGACCATGATGGATAGGATGTTTACAAGGCAAGAGGAAATTGTAGATTTGCATAAGACAGCTTTTGTTAAGAAAGACTCCATGGACTCAATGGTTTGAGGCTTAGCCGAAAAGTTTGGTATAGGCAACAGCGACCATGAGGAAGATTGTGGAGAAGAGCATGAAGAAGAGACTTCTAACACAAGAGAAAAGGTAAAAAATGAACATTCTCATTTTAAAGTTGAGACTAAAGTTGAAATCAAAAGCTTTGAAGGACAAGTAGATGCAGAATTTATTGATAAATGGTTAAAATAGTTAGAAGTCTACTTTAGAGTCCATAATGTTACTGAGGCACAAAGGATCACCTTTGCACATCTCAAGATGGAAGGACATCTTCTAGTTTGGTGGAAAACCCATCTAGCCACTTGTGGATAGAAAAAGTGTCCTATTGTGAAGTTCTTGGGATGTTTTGAAATATTTTCTTAGAGAAAACTTTTATCCTATTGGCCATAAGACTGACCATAGATGATTAAATGGTAGTATTTTTGACAAGCCAGTGGTAAAAGTGTGTTGGACTATGCTATGGCGTATCAGAGACAAGCCATGTTACTTAATATGGACTTAGAGGATGAGGATATTATGACCAAGTATTTGGGAGTACTTCACACTCACCTTCGAAGGAAGGTCATCTCCATGAAGCCCAAGGATCTCAATGAAGCATGTGTGCAAACATATTACATATGATAATGAGAATAAGAAAGGAGAAAACCAGAGTCGAGGAAAAAAGCAATAAAAAAATCATCCAAATAAAGAGCAGGGAAAAATAAGTAGAAAAGGTAAATGGAAAGGGAAAGGTAAAGACACTGCCACTACTTTGAATACCTGTAAAGATCCTAAGAATTTTTGTAAAAATTTTGATATCAATGGTCATATTGATGCTACATGTAATAAGTTACATCAAGAATTACATCCAAATAACCGAACCAAGGATTCCAAGAAATCTATGACAACTGTAAAGACATATGGGGAGGTGGAAATAGAGGACAATTCTGATGTAGACGAGAAGCTTGGATGCATGGCCACCAACATGGACAACCAAGAACAAGAGCAAGAGATTTGTAAGCTATTTCAGATTAAAATCCAAATCAAGAGAACTAAGGTAAATGCTTTGGTTGATATTGGTTCTCAATCTAATTTGATTTTTGATGTGGTTGTAACGAAACTTGGTCTTGAAACTTATGAGCATCCACATCCTTATCCTTTGGGATGGGTAAAGAGGGGTATAGAAATTCAAGTAACAAGAAGATGTAAGTTCAAGTTTGGGATAAATTCTCAATATATAGATGTATTGGAAGCTGATGTAATTCCACTTGATGCATTTGATGTTGTTTTCAAGAGTCCTTACTTGTATATCAGGGATGCTATATTCATGAAAAGGGAGAACCGATACAGATGGGTCAAGGATGGAATCAGTTACAACATTTGGGCACACCGGTGTAAGTCACGGGTTGCTATGGTAAGTGCTAACCAAGAAAAATAGACTAATTCAAGAAAATCATAATCAGTTTTGTTTACTTTTATTAAAAGATAAGACAAGATGGGGTAAAATTTTAGATATTTCTAACAAAGGGATGAAGGATTTGGATAGAATTATTTAGTATTTTAAGGAAGTATTCTAGACTCCCAGTAGGTTACCACCAAAATAGGAGGTAGAGCATGAGATTCAATCTTGTTGCCAGAGTCTCCTCTACCAAATATTAGGTTATATAGGCAATCCTTGTTGGAGATTATAGAGGTAAATAAAAAAATCCAAGAGCTACTAGACGAAGGGGTGATACATCCGAGCATCTCACCTTGCAGTTCACATATTGTGATTATGCCAAAGAAGGATGTCTCTTTGATAATGTGCATCGACTACCGTGTTTTAAAAAAGATTACCATAAAGAACAGATATCCACTTCCCACACATAGATGATCTCTTAGACCAGCTTCAACATGCTAAATTTCTTCACAAAGTTGGATCTCAAGTCGGGTTATCACCAAGTCAGGATGAAGGAGGAGGATATATGGAAGACTTCCTTCAAGAACAAAACAAGGTTTGTGTGAGTGGTTAGTAATTACATTTGGTTTATGTAATGCACCTACTACATTCATGAGATTGATGAATGATGTATTGTGGGAATTCATAAATTCATGTGTCATTGTTTATATAGATGATATTATGATTTTTAGTGCCACATTGGAGTAACTTCTAACACATTTGGAACAAGTTTTGCAAGTTCTCAAGGAGAAACAACTGCTTATGTAAGCATGAAGAAGTGTGAATTTTCTAAACAGTCACTTGTCTATCTTGGGCACGTGGTTGGAGGAGGAGAGCTACAAGTGGATCCAAAGAAGGTGGAATCCATCACTAATTGGCCAACACCAACAGGAGCCATATAGACTAGAAGTTTTGTGGGAGCAATACAATACATGAGTAAGTTCATTCCAGGATTCTCCGCTATTACAACACCTATACGCATAATGACCACAAAGAGTAAGGGTTTTAACTGGGGTAAGGAACAAGATCACGCTTTTGAGTTATTAAAGTAAAAAATAGTCATGCTCCAGTACTTTCTCTTCCTAATTTGCAACAACTCTTTGAAGTAGAGATATATGCAAATGATTATGCTATGGGAACAATGTTGCTACAGGAAGGTAAGCTAGTATGTTATCATTCTGAAACTTTCACTTCAGTAGTTAAAGGATATTCAGTATATGATAAAGAAATGTATGCACTAGTTCAGGAAATTAAGAAATGGAAACATTATTTATTGGGTGAATAAACTATTATGCACACTGACCAAAAACTTCTTTAGTATTTGTAAGCACAATCTAAATTACAATAGGTAAGGCACTACAATTCGATAAGATTCCTTTAGTAGTTCCATTTGGTGATCAAGTATAAGAAAGGAATAAAAAATTTGGTGGCAGACATGTTATCTAGGCCACCTACATAGGAGAAAATATCTAGTTTGGCCACCATCTCTCATTTTGAGTCCTTCACGAATGAAGCTTACATAGAGGCATATGCTCAAGACAAATTTTTGGGTGACATATCAAGCAAGTTGCACCCAAGGGGATGAAAGGATGGGTATTAAAGATTTTTATCTCAAATATGGGCTGCTCTACTGATGGGGAAGCTTTGTGTGCCTAAATAAGAAAGGATTCTATTTATGAGGGAAGCACATACCTCAAAAGTAAGCAGGACATTTTGGTGTTGGAAAGACCATAGCCCACTTATAAAGGTATGTGTATTGGCCCAATATGCAAGAAGAAATACTTAAATTCATAAGAGGATGTAAACTTTGTTGTACAAGAAATCCTAAAATTAGGAAGGAAGGTTTGTATATGCCTTTACCAGTCCCTACTCATCCTTGGGAAGAACTATCTATGGATTTTGTAGGAGGATACCTATGTATAAACATGGCCATGCTTATCTATATGTGATTGTTGATATATTTAGAAAAATGTGTGTTCGTATGGCATGTAAAAAGACAATAAAAGCACATGAGGTAGCTGAAATTTTCTTTGCTAATGTATGGGTGAATTTTGGCTTGCCAAAGTTGATTATTTTTGACAGAGATTCTAGGTTCTTGGGTAATTTTTGGACTAATTTTTGGGAAAATATGGACGCTAGGTTACAGAGGAGCACGACCTTCCATCCAAAGACATTCGGAAAATAGAGGTGGTAAATAGGACTTTGGTACAACTTGATTAGAGGATATAATAGCAAATATCCAAGGACTTGGGATGAGTCTTTAGCCTACATTCAACATTCCTACAACCAGAGTACACACATCTACTATGCAAGTCACTATTTGAAGCATGCTTAGGATATCTACCTACTAATCCACTTGGACATAGCAAGTTGGACAGTAGGAAGAAGGGGAGATACATGATTCAGAGGTGACTAGGGAAGCAAAGTTCGTTGAGAGGATATGATAAATCCATCTCAAGGTGAAAGAACAATTAGAGAAATCTAAAGCCAAGTATAAAGATAGATACGATTAGCATCATAGAGAGCACAAAATTCATGTTGGAGATAAAGTTTGGATTTACATGAGAAATGAGATATTACAAAGGAAAAACAAGGAAACTCAAGACATTATGGTAGGGACCATTTACTATACTAGATAAGGTTGGAGAAAATACCTTCAGGATTGATTTTACACATTCATGTAGGATGTACTCAATAGTAAATTGTGAGAACTTGCACCTATATGATCCATCCATGTTTGATGAAGAATGAATAACTCAGCTTGTTACCTTGCACATCGAGGATTACGTCTTGGATTCACAAGGAGAATTAGAGGAGGACGTAGTGCTACAACAGAAGATCAAAGAGATAAGGAGAGGTCCATAGGAGTCTTGGCAGGTTGGACTCAAGGGAAAGACACCAAGGCAAAACCGGTTGTACTCAAAGGAGAAAGTGAGGGAATTGCTTCCTCATCTACTCCCCACTAAGCTTTTGTGGGAAAAAAATAATCCTGAGTAGGGGAGGTGTGATCCATTATAATCTAGAAGAATACCACTTCATCAGTACAAGTAGAATCACAAGAAAAATTAGATAGAAAGAGGAGTAGACTGTTAAGTTACGGAACCACCAATCAGTGTAGAGTAGTGGTTGTGTAACCATCTTGGCGGTTTCATAACCACACCTCTGCATAATCGACAGTTATGTAACCACCCCGGTGGTAGCATAACCGCCAGTCTGCAGACACCTGCGGTCCCGTCACTAATGGATAAAAAAATAAATAAGCCATGAATATTCACAGATTTGGAATCTTTAGACCATTTCTCTTCCCTGTACAACCCTTCCTATTATCTAGTGCATAGGAGGACATGGGAAGAAGCTATGAATACAAGGAGAACAAGAGGTTTTGGATCATCAAAGTTGGAGAAGAAAAGTGAGCAAGAAACCATTGTTTCTGGAAATATTTTGTAGAAACAAGGTGTTTGAAAAAAGCAAACAAGTATAGAAGGGAGGTGTAGATATTATTCATCCCTTCATCTTATTATAATCTATACTTGCTATTTCCAATTGGCCAATATAATATTGGGAAGAAAGAGAAATTTCCCATTTCTCGACTGGTTTTCCCTTAACTTGGGGGGTTTTGTAGGATAAATATTGTGTTGTGAGTTGAATTATTATCTTTCCATTGCTGCAAAATTGATTCTAAGTTTTAGTTTTTTATTCAGTAACATTTGAATTATCATTTTCAAAAAAATTGGATTTGGAACAATAATTGTTGCGGTCTTGTAAATTTCCAAAGAAAGAGGTTTACAGATCATCAAACGATCTCATTATAGAGATTCAAATGACACATTTGGAACCCATGATCTTATTTTACCTATGCATGAGAGCATTGATATCTGAACCCCTGTAATCTCCTCACAAATGTTACCTTGACAAGAAGTATTGAAGTACATTTGATTGTACGATAGTTAAGAGGAAATAAAGATATTTTTTATCATAAGACTGGTTGACCTCGTGCTAGAGTATAGTACCCTTCTGATGTTGGTTGATACTAATAAGTCTTGGATGCCCTATGATGATTATTAGTAAAATAACCTTAACGTATGCTTATCCAATGGTTGAAGTAGTACCATAGAAGGCATTTTAATTCATAACATTATAATAAACGTTCACTTGTAAATGTGTTCAACACTTTTTCCCTAAGAATCATAAAATGAATTGTTTTGTGTGAGGATATATTCCATGGATTCCCGAATCCTTAAGTGAAAAAAGTATTATAGAATTCAAATTATTTTGAAATGATGCCTATTTTTTTTACCTCCTAACTAATTACGTAAGGGTCCCAAGAATCATCCGGAGAAGTAAAAGTTTCACCATTTGAAAATGATTGTTTCCTAAACCTGGTATACTTATTGTTGAATGATTTTCCAAATGAGTAAAATTCCTAATATAATCCTAAATGCACCATCTAATGACTTTCAAGATTTTACCTAAATAGAAAGCTCTAGAATATTAAGGAATACTTTCTTGCTCATCCATGGTTTAGAATAATGATTAAATGATTAGCTCTAAAGGGAAATTACTTAATTTTCTATGTACCTTGTGAGGAAGTCCATCTTCCATCCAGTCACACTAAACTCCTCAATAATCATATTTTGATCATTCCATGCTCATTCAAGCAAACTTAAAAACCTTGTTAATGTCAATTTATTCCTTGAAACTAGTTTGAATGAATATTATTAAGTTAGGATGTTAATATGAAGGTTTTATTGAATATAGTGACCGAGAAGCAAAAGATAATTGCATTAGTTGATATGCTCAAAGTTTCAATTTTTCATACCATCCATTTTGCTTGACAATTTCTTACTCACTTTTATCAAATTCCATCATTGATGGGATGCAAAAAATTTATTTCTCATTTGTCTAGTCCATGTATGGTTTTATTTCATGTCGTTGTACTTGGAATAATACTCATTGTGGGTACTCAACAACATTTTGTGTTAATGGGGGATGGTAGGGTAATTGATTGAGGGGTAAGTAATGATAAAACTTGAATCAAACCTTGTACTCCTACACTTAAGGTGAGAATGTAACCATAATTTGGATGTTAGCATAAATCTAGATGGAATTCGATGAGTTTAGTTTCTGGATAAACCAGGTAAAGGGATAAGTGGAATGCATTTTCACATTATTAGAGGAACCAACTATACCCCATACTTTAGTTGGGTGATAAGTATATCGATGTGAATGTACTCTTTTATCTTCTAACTTATAAGACATCTTGATTCTTGATATTGCATACAAATAAAGAATTATTTGAATGTTCCTTAGATAGATAATCTTATTTCAAATATCATACTAATGTTAGATATATTATGGATCACATATTATATACACGTAAATTTTATTTTCAAGGTCACTCCTCTTACATTCTTGATTATTATGGAATCACTTGAGTTGTCCTCTTAAAATGCAGTCCCTAGCATATAGAGTAGGTACTCAGTCCATAGTATGATTTTACTTGTCTAAGCATGAAATAGGGATTCAATGTCCATGCTACGTTGGGAAAATTACATGAGTCCATATATGGAGGGATCACATTTTCGCTAATTTGGGAGTTATGAGGTTTCTTAAATATATTAAGAATAAAAAAGGTTAGTAAATTCTATTTTGACACATCTAAAACTCCTACAAATGTCTAATGACCAATCAAAAAGACTTCATAACCTAATCAATGACTTCTATTATTTCCCAAAATAGATATCGATTGTCATAATTTATGTAACCCTGGAAGCTTTAGGCTTGACCATTGAAATCCTTGAAAAGCTATTATGGCTGACAATATTATAATATGAAAAACTATCTTCTAAACCATGACTGATGGAGTTGTGAGACTAGTTCCATAAGGTGCAGAGTGACCCTAATGTCTTATATTTACTAAAATAAATTTAAAATATAATTTTTGCATTTATTAATCTTTATACTAATAAATAACAAAGTATAAATATTATTAAATTAAAAACTTATATTAAACCATTTATTTTAGTACATATATCCCTCCCACAAGCACATTTACCACATAGTAAACAGAAACACGAACGCGTTATAATGTGCTTGCATCATAACGCTAGTCTGTTATAACACGCTTGAATTTTAGGGTTGGTAATTACCAATCCTAATAATGCATAATGCAATGGGTAAATGCACCAAGTTGGGGGGCCAAAAGTGGACAAAAACTCGAAAGTAGACGAAATGCGTATGTGTTTTGCCAAAACACGTTCGCGTTTTAATTTTTTGGTTTGGTTATTACTGAACCTATAACACGTATGTGTTTTAGAGAAGCCAAAATGCATACGCATTTTTTTGTAGGATGTACTATGGACTATGTATGTGTATTTGGGGGGCTTATACTTACAAAAATAAATGTTTAAGTATAAGTATAATAATAAAATAAATCATACACATTATGTATAAGAAATATGTATAAAAGAAATCTTATACTTATACTTTAAATTTATTTTAGTAAATATAAGTAAGTTAGGGTCACTCTGCACCTGATGGAAGTGGTCATGTAGCTCCAACAATTATAATCTAGAAGATAGTTTTTAAAAATCTAATATGGTCAATACTTACTCATTTTTAGGATTTCAACAAAAGACCTAAAACTCTCAGGGCATATATATTGTAGTCGCTCTTTATTTTGGGAAAGTATATAGTCATTTTTTAGGTTTTTTAACCTTATAAATTATATTTTGGCCCTACCACTGCTTGAATTGGAACCAATTTTTAAATTTGGTCCATAATTCACTTTAGTGACCATGAATCAACTCTATGATGCTTATCTACTTCTTACTAAAATGAGATCCTCACTTTGTAGATAGAGGATTGCTCTGTGAATGGGATTCCTATCCTATGGCCGAAATGAGGTGATTGTGATGTGCCTCCTCCTTAAGGTGTGATAACACTACTAGGTGCTGAATGAGTTTTTACGAATAGTACCAAGTGAATTGCATCAAGTTAACTCAGATGGTTGCTCATTCTTAGAAACATGGTGCTCCATATAAATATCATCCCCTCACCTTTCCTAGCTCTAAAATCATCCTTTCATGGAATCAAATTCATGATTCTCATACGTTTTTTTGCTCATATGTCTCTTGTGGAGACAAACAATGCCTTAATACTTCACACATGATGGTCCTTGATACCTTGGTAACACGACTATCTCATTTTAGCTTGTTCTAAAGGGTGTTCAGTTAGCTACATAATGGCCAAAAATTCCTTTTTAGGCCTTCAGAGGAAGTAGTCTGTCATCAAAACTAAACGAATCGATCAATAGGCCTTCAAAGGAAGTAGTGCGGGCCAAAAAGGCGCACCTTATACACTATTCCCTACACACTAAATGATTTTATTAGGACTTTCCTTTGGGTGAGGGTTTATGATTTAGGGTTTAGGGTTTAGGGCTCAGGGTTCAAGAAATTCAAAAAATCCGTTTTCCCCTGGGTTTAAGACTCAGGGTTTAGAATTTAGGGTTTAAGGTTTAGTGTTGATGGTTCATAGTTCAAATTTTAGGGCTTAGGGTTCAAGGGTCAGGGCTTATCGTTTATGGTTTAGGGTTTAGAGTTTATGGTTTATGGCTCAGGGTTAAGGGTTGAGGTTTTAGGATTTAGGGTTTCAAGTTTAGGGCTCAAGTTTTAGGGTTTAGGGGTCAAGGTTAAGGGATAAGGGTTTATGCCTCAAGGTTAAAGGTTTAGGGTTTAGGGTTTAGGTTTATCAAAACTAAATGAGTTGATTGATTAGACACTATTCCCTACACACTGGGTTTAGGGTTTAGGGTTTAGGGTTGAGAGTTGAGGGTTTATGGTTCAAGGTTTAGGTTTTAGGATTTATGGTTGAGGGTTTAGGGTTTGAAGGTTCAATTTAGGATTTAGGGTTTTGGCTTATGGATTAGGGCTTTAGGCTTAGGGTTCAAGGCTTTATGGTTCAGGGTTTTTAGGGTTTAGGACTCAGGGTTTAGGTTTTAGGGTTTTAGAGTTGAGGGTTTTAGGGTTTATTAGGAGGTTTAGGGCTTAGGCTTAGTTTAGGGTTTAGGGGTTTAGGGCTTTAGGGTTTAGGGGGTTTAGGGTTTAGGGCTTAAGGATCGAGATTTAGGGTTTAGGGTTTAGGGTTTAGGGTTTAGGGTTTATGTTTTATGGTTTAGGGTTTAGGAATTAGGGTTTAAGTTTTAAAGGTCAGGGTTCAGGGTTTAGGGCATTGGGTTCAAGGTTTAGGGTTTAAGACTCAGGGTTTAGGGTTTAGGGATTATGGGTTAGGGTTTAGGGATTAAGATTTAAGGCTCAGGGATTAGGCTCACCCATTCACTCAATGTAATGTTCTATGTCTTACCCATTCTTATAAGTATTGACAGAGAGTATTCAACTAAAAATGGTTCATCTACTTCGTAGGTAGAACATTCAAAGGGAGTCATCACAATTTGATGCCTTTCATCTACTAATATTTTGGAGGGAAATTCCAGTTATACAAGAACAATTTGGTACAAAGTAATGTTACCCAATACAACTATCTTCTTTTTCCCATTGCATGGGAACTATTTCACTCACTGTAATGTTACGTGTCTTACCCATTCTTATTAGTATTGATAGAGAGTATTCAACTAAAAAGGGTTCATCGACTTGGTAGGAACAAAATTCAAAGAGATTCATCAAAATTTGATGTCTTTCATTTGTTGATATTTTGAAGGAGATAAATGCCAGACATCCAAGAAAACTTTGGTACAAAGATATGTTTTTGATGCTCTTTTGAATAATTCTTTCAGTTGCAAGTTGTCGGGAATGAAGGTTTAATTCGAATTACAAAGAACGATATGTCTAGTGCTTTTGTAAGATGGCAATTTGAGATGATTTATGAGGTTCAAGTTTATTTTCCAAGATGCCTTACTCCAATGTTTGAAAATGTTTCTCTAGATATAACGACATTCTAATTCAAACACTCAATGATTCCTGAATGTCCATTCCTTCCACATACCCCAGTAGTCCCCTATCCTTAGATATAGGGAGACATCGTTACTTGGATTCCATTTATAATGATAGAGATATTTGTAAATTCGTGTTATGACCTCTAAATATATATGAATTTCAAGTTGTTTACAAATCACATCACACCCTTTGCTAGGCTTTATGAGTACCCTTATCTTTTTGAAGGTGTTTCTAAAAGCATCCATGGGTTTATCATAGAAGTAATTATCAATTAATGTAAGGTCAGTAAGTCGTAGGCCGGCTGAATCCCATTCAAAACTAAATTAGAAATATTTACCATGTATGATTGATAACCCCTTTATTTTCTTAGCCATTCCCCAATTGTTATGCTTATTTTGAAAACTTCAGGAATTTCTGTCAAATTTTCTATCCATTCTAGTAGTAAAAGAGATTTCTCTTTCTCTAGAGGAGAGGATATTGTAGGAAATTTAGTTCTTATCTTACACCTCCATGTTGGTATATTATTTGTGTTTCTTCCATTTCTTTTGAGATTAATGTTTGTGTTACGATGGTTATTTTTTCCAGCTTCCAATGGGTAATCCTTGCTTGCATAATAACATACATGGAAATATGAGAAATGTGAATTTTTTTTAGAGTGTGAAGAAATTGACATTCAAGATCACAAGTATATGTGGGGAGAAATAAGTTTGGAAAATATGTGTAATATGCATTTCAAATCACAAGGTAAATGTCATATCCATTTAGTTTATTGTCCCACCTCTCATAAACAAGGTAGTTGTATAAGCAGACTCAATGATGGTTCTAGTCACAAGACTAGGAAATATGGTCCTAAGATATTCAAAAAGACGAACTCACTCATGAGACCTACTTGAAAATATATGTTGTTTAGGGGTTAGAGCTTAGGGTTCTAGATTTAGTGTTTAGGGTTTACGTCTCAGGGCTCAGGGTTCAAGGTTTAGGGTTTAGGGTTTAGGATTTAAGTGTTTAGGGTTAAGGTTCAGGATTTAGTGTTCAGGGTTTAAGGTTTATTATTTTGGTTTTAGGTTTTAGGGTTTAGGTCTCAGGGTTAAGGGTTGAGGGTTGAGTGTTTAGGTCGTAGAGTTCAAGGTTTATGGTTTAGTGTTTAGGGCTTAGGGTTTAGGTTTAGGGCTCAGGGTTTAGGGTTTAGGATTTAGTGCTTAGGGTTTAGAGTTTAGGGTTTAGTGCTTAGGGTTTAGAGTTTAGGGTTTAGGGTTTAGGATTTATTTTTTAGGGTTTAGCATTTAGGGCTCATGGTTCAAGGTTTAGGGTTTAGGATTTAACATTTAGGGCTTAAGGTTTAGGGTTTAGGGTTTATGGTTTAGGGATCAAGGTTTAGGGTTTAGGGGTTATTGTACATGGTTTGTGGTTTACGGCTTAGGATTTAGGGTTCGGAGTTACGGGTTTAAGGTTTAGGGGGTAGAGATCGAGCTATGGATTTAGGGTTTATGGCTCAAGGATTAGGGTTTAGGGTTCAAGGATTAAGGTTTAGGGTTTATGGTTTAGGGATTAGGGTTTAGGGTTCATGGTTCATGGTTTATGGCTTAAGGTTCAGGGTTCAAAGTTACAAGTTTAAGGTTTAGGGGTTAGATCTCAGGGCTCTAGATTTAGTGTTTAGGGTTTAAGGCTTAGGGCTCAGGGTTTAGGGTCTAGGGTTTACAGTTTACGGTTAAGGGTTTAAGGTTTAGGTTTTAGAGTTTAGGATTTAGTGTTTAGGGTTGAGGGTTTATTATTTTAGTTTTAGGGCTTAGGGTTTATATTTTATGGTTTATAGTCTAGGGTTTAGGTCTCAGGGTTGAGGGTTAAGGGTTGAGGGTTTAGGTCACATAGTTCAGGGTTTAGGGTTTAGTGTTTAGGATTTAGGGCTTATGGTTTAGGGTTTAGGGCTCATGCTTTAGGGTGTAGGATTCAGTGTTTAGGGTTTATGGTTTAGGGTCTATGGGTTAGGGTTTAGGGTTTAGGATTTAATTTTTAAGGTTTAGGGTTTAGCATTTAGGGCTCATGGTTCATGGTTTAGGGTTTAGGGCTTAAGGCTTAAGGTTTAGGGTTTAGGGCTCATGGGTAAGGGATGAATATTTAAGGATTAGGGTTTAAGGCTTAGGATTTAGGGTTTAAGGTTTATGGTTTAGGTTTTAGGGTTTAGGGTTTAGATATAGGACCTCGAGTTAGGGTTTAGGGTTTCGATTGTAGAATTTAAATGCTAAAAGATTTAGGTTGAATGCTGAAATCCAGAAAATTACCTATGTACTGACTAGATTATACTATAAACAACTATCTCCTAAATCGTCACTAATGGAGCTATGAGACTAGTTCCATAAGGTGCAGAGTGACCCTGATTTCTTATATTTACTATAATAAATTTAAAGTATAATTTTTTCATTTATTATTATTTATATTTTATTATTTCTTAAACTTAAACATTTATTTTTGTAAATACAAGCACACCAAAAGCACATATTATGTACATACTATGAAGAATGCGTACGCGTTTTGTGTTTTCACTTTTTCCAAGCCATGCCTCAAGGTTTGGATCCGGTTTGGATCCCCAAGCCTGAGGTATGGACCTGCACAAACACAACAAACCACGTGTTTTTGTAGGAAAATGAAAAAAATCAACTTCCACCATGATAAATCAACATAAAATGATCGATTCGTTTAAAAAAATTATACCACAATGTAAAGCAAACTATCTACTTTCTAAAAATATAATTTTTCAATTTTTTTGACTAATATAAGGTTTCCATATTATTTATTTTCTAACAATGCCTTTTTATAGCTATTTTTTGAAGTTTAAACATGTCTATATTTTGTCGTGTATCTTTTTTTCGACTCATTGAAATTGAATAAAAAAAATTAAGCACAAACTAGGACTAATTCTATACATATTAAAAAAAAACTAATTTTTGATATTTTTTTAGGTAATTAGGGGGGGGCACGGTCGGAGTTCCGTTATTTTTCAAAACTTAAAATTTATGTACTAGGCAAATCATTTAACAAAAATACTAATTAAAAAAATCTAAAAAAAAGCCTATCACAAACAAGATGCTCCTAGCTATCTTTCTACCAAAGGGTTTCAAAGATACTAAATGGTGCTCAAAAAATGGTGGGGGGCACAAAAGTCATTCTATTATGTTTTTTAACAAAAATAAATAACACATGTTGGTATTTTAGTTATTTGACCCACTTAAACTTATTTGTTTTCAATAAAATTTAGTAGCTTAGAAACTAGACTCAAAATGCTACGATTCATATTTGTATAACATCTTCCAATTTTGAGTGTAACTATTTCAAAAAACTCATACAAGTTGAAGTTTTTTATTTTTCAAAAAAATACGTCCACTTAAGACCCCCTTTTGGCCCCCCAACTTGGTGCACTTACCCCAATCACACTTTCACAAAATGCTCTCATGTTTCACTTCAAATTGAAAATTTGGTCATTTTTTTGTCCACCATCTCCATGCACTTGCCATGGGATCTCCATGCGAAAGTGTACCCCTAGTCAAGGAAGAAAGATGACACCTTAGCAAAAATAATGTCACTACCCAACTTCAAATTGATGATGTAATCCTTTTTGATAGTGTCACCAAAGAATTTTTAAAATGTAATTCAGACTAAACATTTTTCACCCTGCAATAAACAAACTACCTCTTTCTGGTGCACGTGGGATCCCCAGATCGTTGAAGGAGAAGAGCCTAGGATCTCCATATAAAAGTGTTCCCCTAATCAAGGAAGAAAGATGATGCCTTAACAATAATTTCGTCACCCAACTTCAAGGTGGCAATGTAATACTTTTCGATAGTGCCTTCGTTGATATTAAAAATCCAAGCCACAACGTTATCTTTAGTTTCGTGTAATGACCCATCATTTCGTGTTGAAAAAACCACCATTACTCTGTTAATAAATATGTCAATTTATACCTCTGTCAAACAATGATTATTGGTTGTTGAAGATCATACAGGGAACTTGATACTAGAGTGGATGTTTCTACGGTCATGGACGTAGACAATGAAGATATTGATAATACGTGGATGCTTTTAGGGTTGAGGACATGGATGGCGAGTACTGGGCATTCTCACCGTAAAACACGAATTTTAGAGTTATTACACGTGAATGAGAGAGGGCTAATGAGTATTCATTGGGTTCCAATCAATTGTGTATTTTATATGTCCACATCAATTCTATGGAATGTTGGGAAGTACAACTTGACATCCCAATCATGTTCCCCATCATCCACATCTTTAAAAACTTGTGTCATCAAACACATTCATTGAACCATCTCTTAAAATGTGAAGTCACATTTGACTCGGTGATGCCACATGGCTAACCTTAATTTTTTAGAATTATATTATAAAGCTCTTTTTTTTAAATACATCAAATTTTATGATAGTAATATTTTACAAGTACGTTTTACATAAGTGAATAAAAATCACAAAAACTAAAATATAAATAAATTTATGTAAATGTAATGACTGTGAACTCTACCAAATTTAAATTTTATTTTTTAAAATTCCATTAAACTATTTATACATAAACTTATATGATATTAATTTTATTTTGAATTATATAAATAAATTTCCTCTGAAGGTCATATATATAAAAGAGGATCCCTAAGGCACTTACATGATATATATATATATATATATATATATATATATATATATATATACCAAGTTGTTGTAAATTAATGTATAGTGAAGCAAGTTTATTTTTGTAGTATCTACCATATTTTACATCTGGTATCACAGTGTATGAAACCTTGAACATGAATGGGGAAATACAAATGTAATATATGGTTTCCCTTCTAGATGAAATATATTACTATGTGAGAGACTTTAATTTAATTTTTTGATATAAATTTACAAGAGTATGAGATAGTTCTATGTGTTTATCATAAATTAAGATACTTTTAGATTTTCCAAATAAATTTATATGTTTCTTAATTTTATATCAAAGGTATTTTCTTTGTTGTATCGAACCCAGAAAAGTATGACAAGTTGTAGAAGAATGAATGTTTTGATTTGTTTGGTCATTAATGAACAACGACAATTGCAGTTGTTGATATGTTTGGTCATTTCATCACGTCCCATGTATCCAATGACATGACATGTGGATAGCCTCATCATGGCATAATCCAAGTTGTGGTATTTTTCATCATAAGTTCCATTCGCACTAGATTAGCCCCAAACTTATTTCTCCTTGAGGATTTTAAAATAAAAGACAAAAAAATCCAATAACATTCAACATAAAACCTTCACATATAAAATGGGTTCTAACTTCCATTATTCTTGGTTGCCCAATCCTCTCATGTAGGGATCATATACCGCCATGATATCTTCACCTTTCTCTGACATCGCCAATTCAATCCTCTACCAAGTGTAGTTCACTATTTCTTCTTAATAAGTCATCAGCCGTATCACCACGACCACTCCCGCCAGCCTCATCCCCACCACAATATTCCTCCTACATTAACCCTTCAAATACATACATATTTCATTCAACAACACCGCATTTATCTATCATACCACCACCTTTAGATTATGGCCCTCCGTTTGTATCCTTATAGACATCGGGTGGAGGACCTTCGTCTTTTACTATCATCAGTTAGTTTACCTATTTAGGGGTATAGAAAATCACACACTCCCCCCTTCATGTTTTAGCATAGTTACATAGTATTACATCACCTTTTCATATTTATCATTTATTTTCCTTTCCTATAGGCATACCATACCACACGCCATAGCACCGTCATTACCTGATTACACACTCTTTTGCTTTAGTTCACAATTGACTGTTGAGGGATTACCATTACACTAAACCCCACACACCACACCTTAGGCATTACACATTTCATTTTATCATACATTATGCGTCATACACCATTCATTCTACATTTTTTTTACATTATACTAGTCCTCATCTATTCATTACATCCATTATGGTATCTGCGCACTTACTCACATCATACACTGTGCATTTATACATATATTCTACATATTACTCTAGGTTACATTACATATGAGTCTAGATTTCCATGTTATCATTACGTATTCCATTTCTATCTACCCCTATCACACCACATTTTACACATTACATAGTATACATCCTACACACCCTACACATTTAGCATTTCTTTATACATACCACACATTTATAACTTCTACTCATCACATGGTCATTTATTATCACCACCAACTATACCACATTATTTTCTACGTGCTGAACTCACAACCCTATGAATCACTTTAGTTCCTCAGTCCATACTCGACTACCGAGGTTTTACAAATCAAATGGACCTTACACTCACCATACGACATTCCTAGGCTAGTGACATACACTTTAGACTAAATCGTCACTCACTCTAATTTCATCTAGTAGTGGTATACGCTTTAGGCTAGATCGCCACTTCCATTATTTCATCTAGTAGTGGTATACTATTAAGGATAGATCACCACTACCATTGTATCATCTTGTAGTGGTATATACCTTATGTTACATCACCACTCATCCATTTATCATATAGTGATATACGCTTAGGGATAAATCATCACTCATCCTTTCATCATATAGTGATATATGCTTAGGCTAAATCATCACTCATCCATCCATCAATACATGGTGTATGCTTCGGCTATAGGGTTCACGCACAAACTTTCTCTATGTCGCATCTCATCACCACTACATCCACATTCATCACAACACACTAGACACAACAAACACTACTCGATCATTTCCCGATGACACACTCTTGTTTATGCTTCATTATTTACTACTGAGGGGGAAAACAAAATGAATCTCATGGCATACACTTTCATCCACTCGAGGGGCACATGGCTCCTATCATTCCATCTTACATTCCATTTCATCCACAACATACTGCATTGTCTTGGGGGATTTTACTCTTATTTACTAGTGCTTTACATGATCACTTTACTACACATGTTAGATTGATCTCTTATACGTAATTATCTATATCATCCACACATGTGCATTGATGCCTTTTTTTGGTATGATCACAGATACATGACTCCTACACATGGCACGGATGCTCCCCTTCTACCCTTCCTACACTGGTCGTTTGTGACCATGATGGCCTTGTGTGTCTTGCGACATCATGAGTGATGTCCCATGTTTGTAACACACTTTTCATAGCATACTTGTTTCTTACATGTTTACACTGTTGTGCTTGGTATTTTCTACATTGTATGCCTATTTCACACTTGTCTTATTACATGCATATGTTTTCGGAATAACACTTGTTTTGGATAGCCATCCTTATTTGTGCGTGCCTTGGTTGCTACCAAGCGGATCTCCTTTCCCCCCACAAAACAATTTAATTATGCTACCAAGCGCATCTCTTAAGTTTTATATACCATGTAATTATGCTCATAAATTATTTTAATATAATTTTGTTTTAAATTACTAATTTTTTTTTTACAGATGCTAGTAATCGTACAAGAATGGTAAAATTGAGATCCCAAAAGGGATGCATTGAAAAATAGGAAAATGTGGTTATATTTTTACGGTTCCCTTGCAAAACAATTTTATTTTTACACTATTAATAAAATATAATAAAATAATATATTATGATTATTGAATTATTTTTAATATATATTAATATAGTTTACATATAAAAATTTATTTAAAAATTACAATCATATTTCAAAAATATAAATTGTATGATATGATTGTGATGATTGAACACATAGGAAGTGATCCACCTCTACTTGGGATATTTACAAAAGCATTTCTCTACAAAATCTTGGCCTTGAAGAGAAAGACATGCATAAAAGTCCAAAAAAAATTCTATGCAATTGATATGGTACATGGATTTGAAACATTACTATGAGATGACCTTAACATAGTTTAGCCCCACTGATTTAATTAAATCTAAGTATTGCAGAGTAATTGATGTATAAATGATAAAATACAACAAATGACATAAGAAAACTAATATGTTAAATATGAAACCCTAAGCTAGAAGTACAAAAATGATGACTTAACTGATATCTGTGCAATCTTGAACTAATCTGGGAAGGGATAAGTGATGAAAAGACTAGGTAGAGTGTCGTAACTGCTCACTGTAAATTTTGAGATATATGGACGAGGTCGGACATGGGCGCCTATGATAGGGAAAGGGTGCCCAAGCATTAGAGACCATTTCTAGGCACCGGTGACTATGTGGGAGCTCAGGATCTGACCTCTAGTGTGTCGCAGTTGTTCCCTGTTGGTCGCTCGAAAGTCATTCCTTGATCACAGAAGGTACATATAACCTGTAAAAGAACATTTCACCTTTGCAAGCCCATAAACTACATCAAACCTAAAAAAATTAAATCCAGAATGGGGAGTTAGACTGACCCCGGCAGTCACCCTGAGAGTGAACTTATGACCGATCATTGCACTACATATTAGACTCAATGTAGTTCTTGTGAGTGTGTGTAGAAATTATGCCCTAGGAGTCCCTAGTGCAATTTACACTTGATAGCGGGCTAGATATAGAATGTATAAATGTATAGCATGTGAAAATGAAATAAAATGAAATTCCCCTTTCTATGTTATGTATGTAGAAGTATGCAGCCCTTTTGCCTTGAATGGATGCTATATGTATTCCTTTGGTGCTCTTTAGTTCCTTTGGATGCAATCTTAGGTGATGATAATATATGTTTAGTGTTTGGTCCCTTATTTTGAACACATAACTATGTATTTATATGATTCCCTTATTTGAATTTTATAATTGACAATTAGAAGGGTGACCCATAAGTGAAAAATATTCCCAAAAGATAAAAGAGACCCAAATGAAGTGAGTAAGGTAATAAAGGGTTAGTGGCACCCAAAGGGGACAGGATCACCTGGGCATTGTTGTCTTGGCTAAGCGTTGGGTTTAGAGCAAAGCAAAGAACCTAAGAAGCCAAAAGTGGGAAAATAGCAAGTAAAGAAATAGAAGTGTGATGAAACATTAAAAGGGCCTTGTGAAAGTTGAAAATTAGTGAATGAAATATTTTTAGTGGTTTAAATAGTGAAAATGTGATGAAACCCTAGAAAATGGTTCAAAACCCTAGTTAGGCCTAAAGGAAACTGATAAAAGGGAAGAAAGTTGAGTTGGGAGCGATAGAGAAAGATTTAGGCCATGAAATTTTGTAGAAAGCACAAAGAGGATAATGGGTATCTGAAACATATTTCACATTTGCATGTATTTTTTAAGTTTTCTCATAACACAGAGGTTTGTTTGCATGTAGGGTCAGTAATTAAGCCTTGTTGGATCGGTAAATTAAGAATAACTTAGCATGGGTGTGGAATTGATTTTTGAAACTTTATGAATAGTTTAAAGAGGATAATAGGTCATCAAAAATATTTATATTCAAGCAAGAGGCTTAGAAAATTGTTAGTTTCACCCAATTTTTTCAAATTGCAGGGCTACAAGCAAATTTGAAGGCTAAAAGAGAGTTGGAGTAAGAATGAAGTTTTTAAAAAAATTCAAGCACTTGGTACATGGTGGTATGGTGTAACAAAACTGTTCTAAATCATTATTGATCTTTGAACTAGTTGTATATATCATTTTGTGATTAAATATAAGTTTTTTCCTTTTGAGAAAAGAGAAAAAATTGCATATTTTGATTGATAATTGCAAGTATTGGTTTTAACTTGTTGATTTTTTTTCTCTGCATCAACAAAAGCCTAGAACACTTAAAATAGGTTCAATAGCCTAGTTTCATCCATCTCTAAGAATTCAAAGTTCCTAGAGTGATGTCTTAGTAAGAGAAATTCATTATAAACATTTTCAATGGTCTTGAAAGGAAAACATGGAGTATTTTAGGCATTTGAACCACACCACATCACTCTACTACCCTATTGGGTAAATTTTCTAATCTATAGTTAGCCCATCATATTTATATCAAGATACATGTGGATTCATATAAGGGGTGTTCTTGGATCATATTCACTACTTTCTCTTACATTATGATACTACATGAGGCATGCTCCCACTCAAGGGTGTGTAGTGCAACATTTAGATTGGTTTAGTAGGGATTGATTGCCAAGGGTAGTTCGGCCTCTTGTGATCTAATTTTTTCATGAATTTAATTATATGTGTTTTGGTTTTCTATTACACATATTATTACATATGGTGTTGAAGCTATGTGATACCTAGCGATAGAAACCAACACTAATTTCTAGTAAAATAAAGGGCAGGTGAAGTTGTATAACCCCACTATGCACAGGTATAAGATTTTATAAAGAGATAAAATACCATACCACATTCTAGATAGAGTTTTACGACTCTACATAAGAAAACTTTCCACTTCTAGAATCATAGATGAAGAGATTCTAGACTTAGAATAGCTCTTTCACCCATTCTACACACCCATATCATCTTTATACCACTTTTCTTAGCTAAGAACTTATCCCTTAGAGTTTTTAAAGAAATTGTAACATCATTTTATCATATTGTTGCATTATTAAATATTTTTTTTATCATTTTTTTGGTTAATTTTTATTAATTTATTCATGATAATCAACTTGGAACATCTCTTTTACATTTGCATATTTTATTTACCATGTCATCTATTTATGAATTTGAATAAATAGAGACAATAGTTTATTGAGAAGAAAAGGGAAGAAATTTAAAATCTTATTAACTTTAGAGTCACCATGTAGACACGAGGGAAAGAGTACTGATAAATCCTTGTGAAATGGAAGAACGAGAAGGCTAAAGATAACTCTATTATTAAACTTTATAAAATATTTATTGAGTGTCGTAACTATATGTTTGTAATGCTCTCATTGAGGTAAATGAAAATAAAATATAAATATAGGGATGATCATAGAATTATCATATTTTCACTTATCTTAAATTAGAAAGTGTTCTCCACCTCTTTGGCGATGAATACACAATAATTTTTACTTATCCGAAAACTGACAGTTGATGGTCAATTTTTAGCTTCTTCAACTATTTTTTAAGAAATTACTAAAAATCACTTGTTTGGTCTTACTTGACTAAAGAAACATATGAATAAAATAAATAAGTCCTTAAACATCCTAAAATTCCATTATAATATTTTTTTAAAAGCATAAATTGTCTATATTTAATAGAATTTCAAATGCCAAAATTGACATCATTCCCAAAATTCCCCCATTTGATGTAAAGTGTATAAATTCAAATAATATGCTTGAATCTTCCATGTGTGTGATTTAGTAAACTCTTGGTGAGTTTATCAGCAATTTGATCCTCTATTTTCACATATTTAATGACAAAATATTGATCATTGACCAAGTCTCTGATAAAGTGATGTTTGAGATGAATGTGTTTGGTTCTAGCATGGAAAATTGGATTCTTGGACAATTGTGTTGCCCCAATGTTATCACAAAATATCTATGCAGGCTTAAGTTGATCCTCTTTGAAATGAACTAGGATTATCCTCAACTACATTCCTTATAGGAAAGCTGATGTAATGGTTGCATATTTAGCTTCAATAGAGGATAATGCAACAACAACTTGTTTCTTTCAAGTTCGAAAAACTAAACCACTTCCCAATGTGAAACAATAACCTAAAGTAGACTTCATATCATCAAGATAACCTCCCCAATATGAATTTGGTTATCCAATAAGACACAATGAACTTTCTGGTTTGAAGTGAATACCATGATCATAAGTCCCTTTCACATATCTAAAAATTATTTTCACATCGTGCATATATTTGAGTGAAGGCTTACCCATGAATCTAGAAACTAGTGAAACCCCATAAGTGATATCAAGTCTAGTTATAGTGAGATAAATCAAATATCCCACCATAATTCTAAAAATATTATCATCGGCTAAAGAGTTTCCATCTTCTCTCATTATTTTTCTCCACTTGCATTTGGAATATATATAGCCTTAGAATATCAAATATTGAACTTCAAAAAACTATCTTGGACATGCTTTTCCTGACAAATAAATACTTCATCTTTCTTTGGATAGACCTCCATACCAAGAAATTAATTCATAATTCCAAGATCATACATCTCATATTTTGATTTCATAGGTTCCTTTAATCTATACAACATCTCCACAGAGCTACATGTGAAGATCAAATCATCTACATATAGGAAAACATACAAAATATTAGAACTGAATGCTTTAATGTAAAGAGTTGGCTCATTTTGACTTCTTAAAAAGCCTGGTGACAAAAACAATTACCAATTTTTGAGTACTAAGATCTTAGAGCTTTTTTATCACATATAGATGTTTATTTAACATGTATACCCAAAATTATTTACCCTTTACCTCAAAACCTTGTTGCTACTCCACATACACTTCTTCTTCTATATCTCTATTTAGGAATGCACTCTTCACATTCATTTTATGTATTTTATAATATTTATAATCAAAAACTAAAATCATTATTCTAATATTATCTTTCCTTGTAACAAGAGCATAAGTCTCGTAATCAATACCAAAATCTTTTGCAAAGCTTTTTGTAACAAGTCTATCTTTTAGCTTATTAATTGTACCATCATCATTTACTTTTGTCTTGTAGATCCACTTAGTACTAATTAAATATTTGTCATAAGGAGGTTGAATAATTTTCCAAGAATATTCCCCTCAATGAAATCCATATCAATTTTAATATCATCAACCCACTCTTTCCTTTGATTGGGTTCTTGAAAACGGTTAGGTTCACTAGCAATAGAAGATAGTGCAAACATAATATTTTCATCATATAAATCATCAAATAAATTACCTTGTAGAGATTGCACTATTTTAATCCTTCTATTATAATTATGATCCAATATTTGATTTGAATAATGTGGATTTAATAATTATTTGTGCTTACTTCAAGTTGTTGCAGATGGATGACTAGTCTCTTGTAAAGAGCTAGATTGTTTACTATAGCATTAGAAACATGTGTAGGACTTCGTAAGTCCTTAATATTATTCAAGGAGATTCCCCCCTTAACTTATAATCCTCTTGGATACATTTTCAATATTTTCATACATCTCATTCTCAAAAAAATTACAATCCCTTGAAACAACTGAAGTTTTACTAATATGATTATATAAGTTATATGCTTTACTTTCATCACTATAGCTAATAAACATTTGAGTTACACTCTTAAGATTCAATTTTTTCCTCTTTTGATAAGGAACATGAAAAAAAATAAAACAACTAAATACCTTTATATGAGATACATCCATTTTGAACCATATCAAGCCTCATAAGGTGTTTGTCTTATCTTTGATTGTCATTGTAAGACTCATATTTATCATGTGAACTGTAGTATTTACTGTTTTAACCTAAAAACATCTTTCCATGTGCTTATTTTCAAACATAGTCCTTTGATGCAGATCATTAAAAAATGAACATAAAGAATGAAAAATTATATTTTTTCATGGTTGTGGAGGATTAGTTAGGTGCTTCAAGGTATGTTGAAGGCATGAGAGAGAGTCTTTGGGGATCAAATATTCAAAATTTCAAATATTGTACTTTCCCTCCTTTTTATAAATTCAAAAATTTGAAAACTTTTAATGAGGGATTTGGGAATTTTAGCATGAGTGAAATATTCTTATGGGTTAAATTTGAAATAGGTCCTAGGTGAAGGTATGAGTTAATAAACGTTGAAAATGGTGTATTTTTTGCCATATATGGGCAAATAAGTCACAAAAGTTAGTTAGGGTTAAATAGAAGAGGTATAAGGAGATTGAAACTTGAATGGAAATAATGAGTGAGAAAGAAACCTTCTGAGGAAGGTGAGAGAGTAAGTGTACGAAGGACTCCTCGAGCCCTGAGGAGATGAAGAAGGGAGAAATATGAAATTTTGTAAGAAAATATTGTTTTAAAGAAATGAAAACTTTGTTTTGTTTTAAGTAATGTTCTTCTTCTTGTGAATTCTGAGTTGTTTTGTCATTTGAGGCTTAAGGGAATAATGGGTATTTTTTTTTAACATTTAGAGAGTTTTTGGACTCCACTGAACAGTTTAATGATTTGTTTCTAACTTGAAGACTAAGGCAAGGACTATGTGAGATCATAAGACTGTATTTTTGTAAGAATACTTGATTGTATTTTCTTTGTAACCTTAATGAAGATTTTATTACAATGGTAATCTCATGGTATAGGATATCTTTATGAATTATTTCAATCCTTAAGACTTTTTACACCGTTTTGAGTGAGTTGATATTCTAGAATGATCATACAAATATGATTGTGTCTGTTATGGGTGTTTGTCTCTCTTTAAAAATAAATGCATGTTAGAATTTTTTGAGAAGTGAGTGGAAGATCATGTTCAAGATTTTTTAAAACTTGTTGTAAGGTTTATCAAAAAATTCTATGCATTGGAGATCATTTTTTATATAATGGAATCTTTGCATGTATGTACCCTACCTCCTATAGGTCAAGAAAGTGAGAGTTGAGCGGTTTTCAAGGGTAATTTGGTCATTAAGCTTCACTGGTAAAAAAATCATGTAGATTGAAATAATAAAAACATATGGTAAAGGTATTGGGTCTTGAAATCAAATTTGAAGGAACATCTAGTAACATTTCTATACCCAGGTTTCGAGGAAACCCTAACTAGGGTTTGAGCTCATTTATTGGGTTAAAGGTCCTAGACTTGATTTCAAAAGCTAAAAGTTTTAAGAAAGCATAAAAATTGGTTCCTTAACAATATTCAGGAGGGTTTTGTCATTTATAGTCTCTATAAAGTGAGATAACTCAGACATTACAATGCATGCATGTAGGTTACTCTTTGAAGAACTAATTTTAACCTAGAATTGTGTATTTGAAGCATATTTTCCAAAGCAAGGCTCCGTGAAACTTTGTACACCAAATTTTTCCCAAGAGGGTATCCTAATATGTTTTTAGATTGTCTTGAAACTACTTGAAATGGAAAATATTCTTGGAAATGCAAGAAAGTGGGACTACAAGGGGCTAGTGAACTAGGAAAGTGAAATTAAAGATTGAGAGAGAAGTTAAAGGAGATAGGTTAGGAAATTTACCACACACCATATTGGGGATTAAGGGTATTTGAGGATTTTTTCGCCTTATTCATGGTATGCATGGATTATTCCAACCATGAACCTTCCATGAGCATTGCTCTTAAGACCATAAGAAGACAGCTTTGAGCAACATAGGAGTAAGTTGGTGTTTTGATCTTTTTGGATTCAAATTAGTCTTGGTACACTCATTGGTGTGAGCTCATGAAACACAGGTTATGATTAGTTTTAGTAATTTAGGCTCAAGATTCAAAAACTTTCTTGATTTGTGCATGATCATTAGAAGACTAGTGAATGACAACATTAGCAAAATGAGGTGTTGGCTGAATTTCCTTTTCTCAATCAAGTTGATGATTGTCCAAGCCTTGAATTCTTGAATATCTGACCTATGTCAATTTTGATTGGAAATTGGATGTGATGTATGAGATAAGTTAAATGGGTAGTGAAGGAATTTGAGATGAAATGGGCAATTTCTTGCATGTTTAAGTTATATAGACTAATTGATAAGATTTACAAAATAAAGTACCTAGAGTTAATGAATCATTTTGTGTTTTATCTTAGCAAATGAATTTATTTTTATTTTGAGCTCTACATCATCCTTGTTCATTCCATGATGGACCTATTATATATTTTAGACAAACCATTCTAGTGTGGTGTGTAAGATGTTTTTAACTACCTCTTGATGCCTTGTGAAAAACAAAACTCAAAAAATTCATTATAAAAAAATTCTCCACCTCTATTTATTCTTATTTTTTATGAAATATCCAATTTATTTTTCAACCATGAGTTTTAAGTTTCTAAAAATTATAAAATCTCCACTCTTCTCTTTTAACTAAAAAGCCCACATAAACCTTGTAGCATCATCAATTGAAAAAATGAAATACAAATTCTTACCAATACTTCTGAAAGACATTGGTCCACACAAATATGAACGAATTAACTCTATTTTATTACACGTAAAGACTCCATATGATGTTTTCCAATAATACATGGTTTATAAGTAATGTCCTTCTTTGAATCTAGCTTAGGAAGACCTATTACCTTATCTTTTATGTCAATAATATGTAAATATTTCAAATTTATATGACCATATCTTAAATTCCACAACATGTTGACATCCTCAATGGTAGAGAGAAAATTACCTCCATTAATCAAATTGATCCTTAATATAAACATCTTATTATTTTCCATGTAGGATTTTCTAATCAGTCTATTTCTAGGTTTCTTATCAAAAATTAAACAAACTCCATCTTCAAAAAGAAATTTAAAACCCTTTTCAAATAGTTGTCCAACACTGATCAAAATATGATTCAAATTTGGAGAAAAATATACATTGTTAATTTCACCCTTAATTTTACTTGATGTGATTTTATTTCTTCCATTTCCTTCAATTTGAATGAATTTTCCATCCCTTAAATGCTCTTTACTTTTGAATTTGTTATCTAGCATGTTAAAACCCTCTTTATGACTTGTCATGTGATTTAAGCAACCTAGATCAACAAACCACATATTCTTGGCATCATCTTTTCCCACGTTGTATGTGTGATGCAAGAGCATCATCAAAATGGTTACAAAAGTATAAATTTATCCTTATTCATGGTTGTAATGAGTATATTAGAGTGTGATAATGACCTAAGAAAGATAATTATGTGGTCAAGTGGCTCAAATTTCAAATTTGACATTTCCCTTCAAAACGTAATTCAAATTTATAAAACATGTAAAAGTGAATTAGTGAATTTTCAAGAGGAGGAGAAAGGATGTTTTAATATTTTAAGCATGTAAAATGTGTATGAACATATGAAATAGGGTCCTAGAGGTGAGAGTGAGGTCTAGATGATGTGGTGAACCCATTTTGCTATGTATCGGGCTTTGTAATGAGTCATGTAAAAGGGTAGTTATGTTTTAAAATAAGGCATGAGGAGATAAAGTGGGATGGACTCAAAGTAAAAAATTTGGTAATCCCTTAGAGGAGGTAAGGAGTATAGGGGAGAATATTTCCTCGAGGAAGAAGAGGAAGAATGAAGGAAATAATTTGATCCGAAAATGGGTGTTAAATTTTTCCACTTTTAATCGTTTCTAAGGATCTCGAAAATAAAATCAATTTTATGGGTCGATTACTGCAAAACTGATTAATTCTTGATTTTCAATGCACTTCAGTCTGCTTTTCAATCACAACACTGAAATGTGCATACTTTTAAGCTTTGTGGATTATGGATACTGAAATTCACACTTAAGTCCAATTTCTCATGTTTTAATGATGATTGCTTAACCAAATTAATAAAAATCCATAACTGATGTTAGCTTATCAAAAGCTTCATCAAAATTGAAATAAAAACATCTAGAAAATGATATTAATAATGGAGTTCACCTGAAGGTTATGTCTCTGAATTCACAGAAAGTGAATCGATCTATTAAATCCAATGAAGTACAATTTGTACCTTCACTAATGACCAATTGACCTTTTAAACCTGCAAATGGGCTGATATTAGACTTTGGAAACTCTGCAATTTACCAGAATAATGTTCACAAGTCCATCTGTGGCCACTACAGTGTCTTCACAACGCAATCCCCCTGTAATTGTGCTATAAAACAACTATAACTTGAAATTTTTAAAGCGTTACATGAAAATAAATTACATATTTGGAATCCTCATGAAATTATAAACACTTTTCATTTTTACTCCATGGCCTGGTTTAGCCCCTACGTGCTCCAAAATTAAAGTTTTCTCCAAACTACCATGTTGCTTCTTTACACAATCTTGTCACTGTGTGTAGTCACAAAATCATGCTCTTTAGACATTATTTAGCCTAGTCTCATACTACTATTTACAAGGTTCTTAAGTGAAGAAAGTACTAATTAATCCCACCTTTTGGCCATCTTGTTTTACTTTTATTTCGTCATTCCCGCACATTTTTATATACATGCCCAGTCTGTTTCAGCACTTTCCTATCATTTTAGCCTAAACCAGGGCACCCAAGCCTGTACTAGGGCACCCAGGACTATACTGGGGTGCCCCGATCTTTTTTCTACATTTCTGCCACTTTTTGGGCTCATTCTAGCCATTTTTCATCTTTATCTTTTTCCTAGTCAGCCATGTCGGGATTAAGTATGAAATTAGACCAAGAGAACCCTATAAATATAAAGTTATAAGACCATAATGAGTGTCTTAGCATCATCTACTACTATCACTACATCTAGAGTTGCATCCATTGCATCACTTGCATCCACATAGTTCCATGCATCAAGGCTAGGATATCTGCATCAACACACACTTCATAGGGGGAGGGATTCTATTCTATTCCATGCACACATGTTATTACATTTTCTACATTTAGTTATTGCTCGCTACTTCACATAGTACGACTGGCACAAGAGCACTTAGGGAATGACATGCACACACACACACACACCAGAACTACATTTGGGTCTAAAATGTAGTGCAACGCTCAGTTTAGTAAGCCCATTGTTGTGGCAGTTTAGGTCAGTCTGACCCATTCATTTGTAAATTTTATTTTTTATGGATTTGATACTTCTTTTATCTTTTGCAGGTCTTCAACATCATCCTTCATTATTTGATACATTCGGCGTAGTTCAGTAAATCTAGTGCAACAACCAGTGAGGGTTACAGGTCACCTTACGAACCTGAGAATACCATCCGCAGAGATTTTTCAGAGACAAGGGCACCTATTTCTGTATATTAGGGCACCCCAGTACCCTCTTGGGCACTGAAATCTGCTCAAATTTTCTATATTTGCTCTTTTCGGGACCTCTGTCTAGTCGTTCCTACTTTTAGAATTTCCTATCATACCTGCAACACTCTGCAACAGTCATATGCAATTAGCTAAGTTCCTTATCTTCCCCTTGCATATTAGGGTTTTATTTCTATTATTTCAATTATTTAATTATTGTATACGACTTTAGTGCATTTATTTACAATGTTTATGTCCTCCTAGATTAGATTAACTATCACTATACTTTCTCCTAGTTTAGTTTATTATAGTTAATCATTTTGGTGAACCTGACCTCTTATCCTAGCTAAACATAATCCTTCTGAATCTCCACTCATTCCCTAATTTGATATCTTTGGTCCTGCCTTTGTTGATACTCATGTTGATCCTTCTAGTTATAGACCTTGTCCTTCGTTTATTCAGGTACCATCTTCTGGTATGGATCCTAAAGTTATAAATGAAACTATTTTTGCTTATCTATGTACTATTGACCCTGTTATTTTAGCACAAATCATTGAAGAGGCTCAAGCTCCTTTACTTGATCCCATCATTGAAGCTTCTGCCATAATTGAACCACATGATGATTTTCCTTCACCTGTTACTTCTCACATAGTAATTATCTTGATACAATATTTTTCCCTACTTCTCCATCTTTTTCTTTTGTCCCACAATCTCAGAAAGCTCCACATGACTTGGTCCCTACTATTTTTATGGTTGATATGGTCCCCCATGATTAGTCATTCACTCCCAATGTTACAAGAACTATGATAATTTATACAGATTCTACTCCACAATACTCTCTTGTTTTACCTATTCCTCCACCACCTCCGCTTATCGATGAGCTACTATTTGATGATGAAATTCGCATGATAGACGCAGTTCCTTCCCTGCTGCCTATTACTACCACTATTATCATTCCATATCATGGGACTCTCCAGTCCATGAACATCACTCTATCATCTACACCTTCCCCAACACCATCCCCTTCAGTATGCCTACCATTCACTTGTACTATCTTCATAAATAATTATTATTAGGAACATATACCTCTTGATATTTCCTGTAAATCCATTGTATGTTCACACGACGGTCTCCTTCGACTTGGTTTTGCCTTCGAGGACCTCCATTTTCCTTTATAGGATCCAAATTTATATCATGTATATGTTATTTTCACCATTGTGTATGGGATTCATGTTTTTCACCTTGTTGTCCACCTTGCACGTTACCCTACTCCCTCTCCACTTACTATTGGCCAGTCTTGGTTAGATTATATTGGAGGCACACTCGATCCTGCTTACTTTGATATATCATTTCCCATGCCCTTTGGTACTATGTGCATTGGTAACAACTCCTTTCTTTTCCATTCACCCAACTTTACTATTTGGTATGCTCATGGATGTCCATTACCTCCCTTTACTAATGAAAAATATGCCATGGCAATGTATATATTATGCATTCACAGTTATTTGGATGACCAACCTCGCACCTTTTCATATCAAGTTTCCAGCACTGTTCAATATGACTTTGACAATGATAATGATGGTCCTTTAGATGATTTGACTTATCCATTACCTCTCTTTACTGATCAAACTCAGCCACCACACCAAATAAGTCCCATATTCACCCATGTAGCTGACAGCTCTAACCCTCGTGATCACCCAACTAATACATCTCTATTGGACTCAATTATCACTTTGCATACCTTATTTCAAGAGCAGTTTCAAGCTATGGAATCCATAATTTCCTCTCTTACCATTGAAATTCAACAACTTAAGGATTCTTCTCAATCACATGTTTATGCTAAATCTACATCTCATATACTCTTTATGTCTGATACCTGCTATTTAACCGAACCTCGAGACATACTATTACCTATGCCTATCATATTTGAACATAATTCTAAAGCCCATGACATTATTATTTAGCTTCTTAAGCATCAATTGATCACTCTACCACCTACTCATTCATATCCTTCTTCTTGGGTAACAAAATACTAAGGTCGTCAATATTGCCACTATCATCAAATTCATGGACATCATGATAATGCTTTCCTTGCTTTGTCATGAATTATTAAATATCTTGAGCATCTGGGCCTTCTTTCATTTTCTGAAAATCCTTCTAATAATCACAATAAGTCCCATCGGGCTCATATATCTCATGCGTATTCAGATAGTGTTACTCAACCACATCCTAAGTAATGACCTTTTACAAGTAGTTCGCCATCTCTTTCTCTTCACCTTTTCCTGACATTACCAAGTCGATCCTCTACCAAGTGTAGTTCACTATTTATTCCTAATAAGTCATCATCCGTATCACCACGACCACTCCCACCGGCCTCATCCCCACCACACGTTGCTACACCACAATCTTCCTCCTACATTAATCCTTCAAATGCATACATATTTCATTCAACAACACCGCATTTATCTATCATATCACCACCTTTAGATTATGGCCCTCCGCTTGTATCCTAATAGACATTGGGTGGAGGACCTTCATCTTTCACTATCATCAGTTAGTTTACCTATTTGGGGGGCATAGAAAATCACACACTCCCCCCTCGTGTTTCAGCATAGTTACATAGTATTACATCACCCTTTCGTATTCATCATTTATTGTCATTTCCTATAGGCATACCATACCATACATCATAGCACTGTCATTACCCGATGATGCACTCTTGTGCTTCAGTTCACACTTGACTGTTGAGGGTGTTTCACACAGAAATGCTTCTGTTCCTGGAATAGAGTTTCTTCTATTCTTTCATTCCTTTGAGAAACAGATAAGGGTTAGGTATAGGAGGAATACCTGTTGAATGTCGAAAGGGTGTGCGCGTACCGTAGAGAGAGATCAGATCGATTGTAAAGAACTCTTTTTTTTCTGGGAAGGACTACTTGCAAGTAAGAATATAAGACCACCAGATTCTAATTAGACAATAAATGAGGG
This sequence comes from Taxus chinensis, assembly GCA_019776745.2. NCBI lineage: Eukaryota > Viridiplantae > Streptophyta > Pinopsida > Cupressales > Taxaceae > Taxus > Taxus chinensis. Next base: position 465,506,431 of record CM034155.1, on the reverse strand, counting down.
AACTGCCTTGGGCCTAGGAAATAGTAGACTTCCTTTCGAAGGTGGTCAGTTCCCCTGCTAATATGAATTAACACAAATTCTAACAAAGAAGCTATTGCAAAATTACAATTTAATTACCTTGTTAGAGCAATAGAGAAAAGGCTGGTCTTGGTTTTGAACCACAGTGACCGATGCCAGTCACCGTCACCGATACCGGTTTCTGATAACCAATATCAGTAGGGGTAGTGACTTAGAGGCTTTGGTGAAAGGTTGGCTATAAGATGACTATGGTGTTTATAAGGCTGGTAAACGATTGGAGATAGGTAATGGGGGTGATGGAGAAGACTCGGAGAATATGGGGGCTGTTCTTGGGGGCAATGTAGGGGTAGAGGAATGACAGTTAGATGGAGGGTGTTACCGGGTAGTAGATCTAGGAATAGACCTTTAATTACTGTGATTCAAGAATCCAAGAAATGTTATTAAAAGAACGTATAAGACTTACTTACTAGTTCCTGATGAAGATGCAGGTTCAAGGACTATGATGACGAAGGTAGGGTTCAGGTAGGATGATCTGACAATCCAAGATGAGCTATCCTCTCTCACAAGGTTTGGATGCGTGTCACTGGGCTCTGGTTATTTAGTTGCAGTCTTGGGCTTGATGTCCTTCTCTGCAAACTCCTCTCTTTCCTTCACTTGTCTCTGCTCGGCCAAGTGAATTTCAGATTCTTCCAATGACTTCTGATTCGAATCAATGAAAATCCAACCCTTTGTTTTTGGTTAGGGGAGGTCATTTACAGGGAACCAATGGCGGTTACGTAACCGACGCCGGTCGAGTAGGAATCGGTATCGGTCAGGTCAAAGTGGGCTATTTTTAGTAAAATAGCCAACTTTCCCTCCTTTTCTCCCGAGGGATTAGTTGTGGGCTTGGTCAAGTCATTATGAGGTTGGTTTTAGGTGCGGGTGAGGAGTAATTAGTCATGGGTGTGGATGTAGACCAAGTTATAGGTCTTAATTAGGTTAGTTTAGGGTTAGGACTAGGTCATGATGAGGTGGAAAAATGAGGTGGCAGGTATGGAGATGTGGATTTATTAATTATAAGGTAATTAATAAATAATTGTGTAAGGTTTAGGTGATGAGGTTAGGTTGTGAAATGAGATGCGGGACACAGGGGGTCATAAGACACAAATTTGGTGTCTACATTAGCCCCTTGTTGTCGTGTAGCTTGTCTTGTAAAGCTGCACAGACAATAATAAGAAGTGGTTACTCCTGTTAATGGTATAGGTAATCCCCCTCAAATCTATCATAGATTGAGGTAGCGTGAAATCAGGGATATGGTTGATAAAGGGTAAATGGTGTTGAGATGATGTTAAGATGGTGGGGTAGGTCCAAGGAAGCAGACGCACGTTGAAATGCAGTAGCGCGACCAGGGTACATGTTTTGAAGAGCAAACAAACAATTCATAGGCGAAGGTCGATAGTTTATCCAAACAAGGGTGATATAATCCTGGTATCCAAGGCATAGGAAGTAGCTCCAGGGGATATAACGGGTAAGGTACAGGAACGTTTAGGCATGTTCGGTAGTACCAAATGGTTGGTTTGGTTGAGATGAACGTCACGGTCTTGGTCTAGGAAAAGTTGGTCAAATGATCAAGTCAAGTACCCTAATCATACTTAAACACGAACATGTGAGCTCAATTGAACAAAAAGCTACATGATGGGTGGATAAAATTGTAATTTGTTGGTTTTGGGCGAGGTATTTAATTGGTGTGGCCTTGGGTCGGGCCAATTGATTAGTGAGGGCCATGGGTCGGGCCTGATTGGTTGGTTGCGGCCTTGGGTCAAGCCTGATTGGTTGGTTGCGGCCTTGGGTCGGGCCAAATGGTTGGTTGCGGCCTTGGGTCGGGCCTGATTGGTTGGTTGCAGCCTTGGGTCGGGCCAAATGGTTGGGTGTGGCCTTGGGTCAGGCCAAATGGTTGGTTGTGGCCTTGGGTCAGGTCAAATGGTTGGTTGCGGCCTTGGGTCGGGCCAAATGGTTGGGTGTGGCCTTGGGTCGGGCCAAATTGGTTGGGTGTGGCCTTGGGTCGGGCTTGATTGGTTGGTTGCGGCCTTGGGTCGGGCCTGATTGGTTGGTTGCAGCCTTGGGTTAGGCCAAATGGTTGGTTACGTCCTTGGGTCAGGCCTGATTGGTTGGTTGCGGCCTTGGGTCGGGCCTGATTGGTTGGTTGCGGCCTTGGGTCGGGATGTTGATTTGAGTGATGATAATAATAAGAATGGTTGTGTTTTAAATGTTTTTTTTTTTTTTGAAAAAGGATAAAGATGAATGTTGTCAAATAGAAATACACAAAAATATTTATATTTACAACACATGATAGGTTATGGTAGGGGATGGTCGAGCTAACCTTGGGAGACCCCATGTCTCCTAAGTGTTTCCTACATAGCCCATTGCACAAAGCAAGGGGGGCCTCAGACCGATGTAGTTCTCCCTTAGAACCAGGGAGAGGTAAATTCAGGTAATTTGGTTGTGGTTAGGCAATTTGTTGGTTGGTAAAAAAATTGATGTTGGTAGGGTAATGTTGTTGGTGTTGGTAAGGTATTGGCGATGTTGATGTAGGTATAGGTAAAGCAAAAGTTAGCTTACCCAAGTAGTAGGGAATCGTGTCCTGATTAAGGTCAACACACAATCCTAGAGTCGAGCAAAAGAGGCAAAAGTGTCCTATAGTTGAGAAGAGCTAAACAAACCACATATTAACATAGGATGAGCTTGAATCCCTAGGTACCTTGCATAGGTGAGAAGTCGATAGGTGAAAAGCGTTGTATAATCACAATATATCGGATATACGTCACGTCCCTTGAGTTTTGTTGCTTTGACAAATGGTGAGGTGAGGTGGTTGATATAGGTGGGGGTGCTGAGAACTTGTTATAAGGTGATTATTCTGACGAAAGAGAACCAAACCTAAATAGACAAGTCCATGACTCAAAAGTGCTTGTGGAATACTGATTTTTTACTTTTTGGATATAGACTGATCGATGCGGGAAGTCTACATGGGATATGTATTTTTTTGTTCTTGAGGTCTTCACGAAGCGGATCAATGTGAGAAGCTTATGATAAAGGCTGAATTTGTATAGCTGTCCTTCAGGGGAGCAGTCTATTTATAGTAGCAGATGCATTTTTTGTGCATAGCTATCCTTCGAGGGAGCAGTCTACGTTTAACTTAGAGGTCTAGATGTCCGTTTGGCATGAAGCATCTAGTTTTGTAGGAAGTTTGACTCAAGAATATCCCATAAGTGTACAATTGAGAACATGTTATTTTTATACTTTTAAGTCATGGACCTGACTAAAAAAAGGGAAGGCATCTTTTTAAGAGGAGTTTATGACCAAACCATGTGAGCTTGATTTTATTTTGAGATGCATGAAACAAAGTGTATGAGGTGGTAAATGAGCTCAAGGGACGAGCGCAAGGTAGATAAGAAGTGATATAACACTAAATTCAACAGTAGAATGATCGAAGATGCAAGGCATTAAGGGGTTCAGGCTCAGTTTTACCATTAAGCGAAGCTAAACGGTAAGTGCCTGATCCGTAAATATGTGTGATAATGTAAGGCCCAATCCAATTAGGAGCAAATTTTCCATGTTTTCTCTTTTCTAGTTTGGTTACATGTTGATTCTCTTTGAGGACAAGATCACCAACCTTAAAGGTACACTCATGAAGTCACTTATCATAAGCACGCTTAATGCATTTTTGATAGATTTGAAGGTGGTCAAGAGCTGTAAGACGACGCTCGTCAAGAAGCTCCAATTGGGCTAACCGCTCTTGGCGGAAATCATCGTTGGTGAGAATATCCTGAAGAGATATTCTTAAGGAGGGTATTTGTATTTCGAGAGGAAAGACAGCCTCGGTACCATATACCAAATAAAATGGTGTGGCATTATTGGAGGTACGAATTCTAGTACGATAAGCCCAAAGGGCAAAGGGGATGTGATCATGCCAATTTCTTCCAGAATCGTTAACAACTTTCATGAGGATTTTGGTTAGGGTTTTATTAGAAGATTCGGCTTGACCATTGGCTTGTGGATAGTAAGGTGATGAGAAGCTAAGTTTGATACCAAAGTTGTCACAAAGGTCTTGTAACAACTTATTTTTGAAAGATTTACCATTATCTGTTATCAGGCGATGAGGAACGCCAAAACGACAGATAATGTGATGGTTAATGAATTCGACGATTTTTTCTTTTTTGGTTGAAATGAGTGGAATGGCTTCCACCCATTTAGTGTAATATTCAGTTGCTGTGATTATCCAACGGTGACGTTGTGAAGAGGGCGGGTGAATCTCACCAATAAGGTCTAAACCCCATTTTGAGAAAGGCTAAAGATCCCGTGCGACCTGTAGAGGATGGCTAGGAGTATGTTGAAGGTTGGCATGTTGTTGACACATAACACAACGCTTAACATATTCGTAGCAGTCGTTATTAAGAGTAGGCCAATAATAGCCTAGGTGAAGGATCCGTTTGGCCACGGCCAGGCCACTAAAATGTCCGCCACAAATACCGTCGTGGATTTGTTGGATGGTATAGGTGACCTCTGCACCGGTTAGACATCGAAGGAGGATGCCATCAAAGCCATGTTTATAGAGGAGTCCCCCCATGATGACATAACGAGAAACACTTTTAAGAAAAGCACGTTTGCTGTTACTAGTAAGGTCAGGTGGGAGAACAGAGGTTGTAAGGTAGTCGTGAAATTGGTGATACTAGGTATCCTGCGAATTAGCAGACACATTATTTATCATACAAACAACCGGGGCTGAGTAAGATGGGGCAAAGAGTTGTTAGACCAAGACGAATATGTCAGAGTCAGTTGGTGAGGCAATAATTTACGAGGCTAAGCAAGCCATAGTATCCACAAATTTGTTAGTGGAGCGGGGAATGGTCTGGATAGAATAATGAGTAAATAAGGTCAAAATTGAATCCACGTAATGTTTTTACTTTTGAAGTTCCTCATTTTTACATTGGCAAAAGCCCATAACTTGATTGACTACCAATTGAGAGTCACCGAAAATATTGATAGACTTAACACCTAAGTGTAACGCAACCTAGAGACCCAAAACAAGGGCCTCGTATTCCTCTGTATTATTAGTGCAGGGGAAATCGAGCCGGAATGAAAGAGGCATAGGCTCAGCATCAAGAGGAATGAGAACAACGCCGACTCCTCCACTGCGCTGGCATTTGGATCCATCGAAGAAGAGGGTCATTGGATACGACTCCTCACTGAGTGAAAAAGTGGTGATGAGTTCGTCAGGGAAATTAAAATTGGTAAATTGTTCCCCAGGTAAAGGGGCCTCCGCGAGTTGGTCTGCGATAGTTTGTCCTTTGATTGACTTCTGGTGTATAAATTCAAGGTCGAAGTCATCGAGGAGCATAAGCCATCGGGCGATGCATTGGTTTAGATGTGGTTTGGCGTACATATAATGAATGGGGTCCGTGTTGGTGATGAATTTTTTTTTGTGATTCAGGAGGTAGTGTCGGAGTTTGGTGGCTACGAATGATAGGGCTAGGCACAACTTTTCTACATGTGTATACCTAGTCTTGTAATCCACGAGAGTACGACTTATATAATAAACGGCTTGTTCTCGATGCTCGGAGTCACGATGTGCGAGCATGGCTCCTATAGCATGGTCGGTGGCAGAAAGGTAAAGGTAGAAATGGCGATAGTCCTGAGGTGGGATAAGCACAGGTGGCTGCATGGGATAGGCTTTGAGAGCCTCAAAGGCTTGGTGGCATTCTTTGTTCCATTGAAAGGAAATGTCTTTTTTAAGGAGGTGATGGAAAGGTCGACATCGATCTGAGAGTTGGGAGATGAAACGCCGAATAGATTGGAGTTTACCTTGCAAACTACGCAATTGTTTGAGGTTAGTAGGTGGGGGCATTTCTAGGATAGCTTTGACTTTAGATGGATAGACCTCAATTCCACGCAAAGAGACAATAAAACCAAGAAATTTTCCCGAAAGGACACCAAAGACACATTTCTTTGGTTGAAGACGGACACAATATTGTAACAGGCGATCGAAAATAATGGTTAAAACATCGAGATGTTCACTGCGATGTTTAGATTTTCCAAGAAGATCATCGACATAATCCTCAAGGATAGTGTGCATAATGTCATGAAAAATGTAAGTCATAGCCCGCTGATAGGTCGCACTAGCATTCTTAAGGCCAAACGGCATGACACGATAACAGAAGGTTCCCCAAGGAGTTATGAAGGCAGTTTTATGTTGATCGGCCGGGGCTACCAAAGTTTGATTGTATCCCGAAAAGCCATCCATGAGAGAAAGCATCTCATGGCCCACAGTGAGATCAACAAGTTGATCAATACTTGGGAGGGGGAAGTCATCCTTGGGGCAAGCGAGGTTAAGGTCTCGGAAATCTGTGTATATCCGAAGTCCCCCTGTTGCTTTAGTGACAGGTACAATGTTAGAAATCCATTGAGGATAGTCAATAGGTAAGATGAAGGAAACAGAAAGGATTCGTTAAAGCTCTTCTTTGACCAAGAGGGCAATGCGTGGATGAATTTTTCTCATTTTCTGTTTAATTGGTTTAGAATCAGGTTTCATGGTAATGTTATGGACAGCAATGTTAGGATCAATTCCTAGCATGTCAGCGTAGGACCAAGCAAAAGCTTGGTTGCGGGAACGGAGAAAGGTAGTAAAGGCGGCTTGTTCTGATGCGTTAAGAGATTGTCCAATCTTCACAATGTAAGGATCCTCCTTTGTGTGGATGTTGATTTCTATAGTTGACTCATTCAACATGGTTTGAGTTTCAGATGGTAAGGCGCGTTGAATATAAAAGGCATCTGCACCAAGGTAAGTGAGGATGGAGTCGTCATCCTGGCACTCAACAACATTAATTGAAGGTGAATCCTCTTCGATCATGTCTGGATACAGAAGGGGAAGAGAAGACGGTTCCTCATTATCGCGTTGATAAGTGAGAGGACCCAGGAAGATAGCATTTATGAAAAAAAAAAGTTAGGAGGGATAGATTCAGGGTCTATCGACTCTGTGGGTGACGATGGCAAAATGGGTGATGATGGTTTGGTATGGGTGACATCGTCATCTTCCAGGATACAACTGACACAAGGTTTATCCAGTGTAAGTGTTTCAGGAAGTCCGATACCACTACGATCATTGTGTTTGTGTGTAATCACGGGAATGATTGTATGTCGGCCTTGTTCATAAAGACCAAAACCAAAGCCTTTCCAAGCATAGCGAGTCAAGAAGGTGAGGGCGAAACGACGATTTGTCAGGTATTGAAAATTGGATTGGAAGGGAACCACACCAAGGGGAGGTTCAGGGGTAATGGAGGATGCGTCGACACCCCTATACGTTAGGTTGGTGAGGCAATTAGGTGGTCCGTAAGAGATTACCTCCCCCACGCAACGGTCGTAGGTAGGATGCGCATGTAACTGTTTGTACTCCTGTGGGGTATGGAAAGAGCTAACGTTATATAGGCGATACTCCCCCAGCGTAAGGTGTTGAAAAACATCTAGTAAGGGGTCTGAGGTTGGGATGTTGTCCGCGGGAAAGGAAGTGGTATTTGCAACGGTGGTTTCATTGGTTGAAGGCGTAGGTGCGGTTGAGGTGGATGGTTGAGGTGTGGTTGAAGTGGATGGTTGGGTTGGATGAATGGGTGTCTTGACTAGTACAAGCACATCATTAGGGAGATATAACATATTGCAGGTTTTGAAGGGGGGAGGATCAGCTTTTACGGTGTAGGACTTCCCCTCGTACTCAAATTTTATGCATCTATGTAAGGTGGAGGGAACGCATCCCATAGCCCGGATCCAAGGGCGGCCTAACAACATATTGTATTGGAACTCTCCCTCAAGGACATAGAAGAGTTTGGGTAAAGTACGTGGCCCTACACGAATGTTAAGGATCACGGTGCCTAAGGTAGAAGTAATAGCATCATTGAATGACCGCAACATGATGGGGTTGGCACACATGCAACTAGAAGGGATATTCATTTGTTGGAAGGATTTTGAAGAGATGATGTTTAGGATAGCGCCCCTTCAATCATAACACGACACACCCGAATGTCCCGGACATAAGCTGAGATGAAAAGAGCAGGGTCAGGATCTTCTGCACCAAAGTCAACAACTTCGTCTTCAGAGAAACTGACAGTGGCGGCTTGTTGTACAGAGACAGAAGTGGTTGGGGAGATAGGTTGTTTGGTGAGCGAAGCAACATGATTGGGTGTTAGAATGGAGGTAACAGGAAAGGTTTCATTAGGTAAGACCTCTATCCCTTGAAGGATTTCAACGAGAGCTTGTCGATGAGATTCAGAGGTCTGAATGAGATCATACAGTGTCATTTTTACAGGTGATTGGTGAAGTTGTTTGATCATGGTTCGGTGGGCAACTCCATTAGAGACGGGGTAGGCGGGTCCACGAATAACCACTTTAGGTGGTGGTGCGATCAGGATGGTGGACGGAGAAAGAGAGGCCGCAGGTGTGCTTTCTTTAGCTTTCCCATTATTTTTCTGCTCTTGAGTAGCAACATTAATCATGTTGATCTCGTGAACATGAGAGGAGGAAGATGGTAAGGATAAGTCATGGTCTTCGAGAGGTGGGGTTGTAATAATGATAGATCTTGGTGAGGTGGGGACAGGTGGTATAGGAGAGGGAATTAAAGCTAAAGGTTTCTCCCTTCGTAAGTTGTCTTTCTTGACCTTTCTATCTGAGAGAGGTGACTGACGAAGTATGGCTTTCAACGCTTTGCATCCCTCTACATCATGTCCTGGTGTGCGGTGGTAAGCGCATATTTTAGACTCATCATAACCTATAGGTCGAGGTTTAGATGGATCATAAGGTCTAAGTGGGGGTAGGGAAATGGTCGCATTCTCCACCAACATATCAAGGATTTTGGCGTAAGACCCTTTGAGCGGGTCAAAGTCAGAGGAAGATGAGGCTATTGACTGGGTAGTTTTTGGTAATGACAGGGTATGGTTGATTTATATGGGTGGCAGGTTAGCCAATGGGTTTTGACAATGGGATTTAACTAAACGTGGCTTCTTTGGCGCAGAAGCTATGTTTAGTTGGTTAGATGATGAGGCCACAGATGATGTGGTATCAGGAAACAACGACGTAGAAATAGGAGTGACAGAAAACAAATCCTTTGATGATGGAATTTGTTTAGGGTTGATAGGTGGACAGGATACGTGTGGTGATGGCATTGATATACCCTTGGATCTTTGTATGGGTGCAGAAGGTGTAGGTCGTTTTAAAGAAAAATGCAGGAGGTATGATGTATTGATGTAAGATGGAGGGATGAGGTCCCAATATAGAAGGTAGGTGTGACGGCGAGGGTTTTAGTTGTGATAGAGGCATAGATTGGACTTGGGCTTTAGGGGATCAAGTTTGTCTCTTAGGTGGATGGACGGCTTTACTTTTGGATAAATCTAACCGTTTAGGCGGATGTGTTAGGCTGGGTATTGGTAGAGTCCCAAGCGTAGGGGAAGGTTTGGTTAGGTCAATAGAGGTGGATGATGTATTTGGTAGAGATGAGGGGGGTGAAGATGAGGACATAGGCATTTTAAGCTTTTGTAAACACTTCGGGTATATGGTAGAGGCGTTTGGATCGGTCATATGCATTTGAGTAGAATATGGTGTACTCAAACGTTCCCATAGGACTCGTCTATCTTCTGAGGGATGACAATCCTCACGTGTGAATAGGAACTTTTGTGTGGAAGAAAGGTGGGTTGTGATTCCGGTCCACTGTGGGTGTGATACAGGGGGTAAATGAGGCACTGTATCAATGGGCGTTAAGAGGTCAACCGGTCGCTAAAAAGATTTAGGCGATGAAGAACTAATAGGTAGGAGGGCATATTTGACAGGATCCGTCATTATTAAAGAATTTGGTGATGTCGGTTCAAGAGGTTTCTCGTCTAAGGATGACAAAAGAAGTGGCGAGCCTTCCTCTTGTATAGCAAGAGTGGTAGAAGGAGATGTTTGGGAAATAGATAAGTTAGATAACATCCGCTCACAGTCTTGCAAGGATGTGGTGTAAGAAGGCTCATCTGTGAGAAGAGAACTCTGGGCGGTTAATTCCTTGATGGGTAAAGGAACGGCAAGGATTTCGTCTTGTCTTGATGGTGGTAAAGGGGGTTCAGGTTCTTGCGTTAGTGAAGAGGCTTGATTCAGAATTTCTTCGATAGAGGCTTTTGGCTGGGAGTCGAAGACTGCATGGATTTCATGAACACTCTCCTCGGCTAAGATATCTTGGTTTATGTTACTGTTAGAAGAGTGATTTGGGAATGGTTTGTTGAAAATTTTCAAATTTCGGTTAGCAGGGGCGTTAGGATTATCGAGGGCTATATCCCCTGCATCAACCATTTCCTGCACAATGTTTTTCAACATCTTGCAGTTTTCATGATTGTGTCCCTTCACGCGGTGGAAGTTACAGAAGTCATTTTCTTTGTACCAAGAAGGTATAGCGCGGGTGGAATCAAACCCGGAGTGAGGTTTAACAGGAGGTAAGGTAATAGCTCCCACTTTAATCAATTTTTCCAATATCACACCATAAGTTTCTCCCAAGGGATTGTAATTGATGGGCTCAGCTTTATACTTATAGGTGGTTTTTGGTGGGGTATTAGACGGTGGTTGGGATTTGAACATCACCGCGTGGAAAGCTCCTTTTGATTTCAAAGCAGTCGATGTGTGAGGATTGGTGGTGTTAGGTTTGTTGGTGGAATATTGGGTTCGGAAATTGAGGTTTTTGTTGCGCAACCGTAATTTCTCTTCCTCTAAGGCTCGAATCTCTATTTTTCGAGCCATAGTAAAGGCCTCGTCAAATGTGTGGAAAGTTTGAATTTGGAGGGTAGGAGAAATGTGCTTAGCGCAGGCCCGCGTAAAGATTTCGATAAGTTCAGCCTGAGGCAAGGCATACGTAAGCTAGTTAATAAGGCCTCGCCATCGTCCAACGAAATCTGCGATAGATTCGTCTTCAAATTGTCGGATGGCATAGAGGTCGGTGATAGATACTTTCTTGGCAATGTTAATGGAGAAATGATCCAAGAAAGATTGGGCTAGTTGGTTAAAAGAGAATATTGAGTGCTAGGTTAAATCACTGTACCACTCCAAGGTGGGTCCTGATAAGGACATGGGAAAGGTGCGGAGTAATAAGGCATCGTCATGAGCAATCAGATAGCAGGCATGTCTAAATGATCGCAAATGTTGTTGAGGATCCTCCTTACTATTAAAACGAGTAAATTTTGGTAATTCCCATTGAGGAGGATATGAATGAAGGGGGACAGAAGGGTGGATAGGCTCCCGACAAACTTGCTCGTATGTCAGGGCGCTACGGCTTCCTGAAACAGAAGCCTCCAGATTTTGCATCTTGTCCATCATTTGTTTGATTAAATCAGTAGTTGGATGAGATGATGGTGCGGTTGCGGTAAACGGAGGCAGATTGGGCCAAGGGCCACCACTGGACAATGTTGGGGTTACATGTTGATAAGGTATGGAGGACGAATATGTTGAGGCAACTGAATAGGGATGTCCTATATAAGATGTTGAAGTCACTGGATACGTGTGTGGAAATGAAAAGGTGGGCGGAGCTTGAGAAGGAAAGCTCGTGTGGATAGGTGGCAGAGAGCCAGTTATGAAAGGAGTAGTCTGCAAGAGAGACGAGGTAGGAGCAGTCGGCGATAATGATATGTTGGGCCCAAGATTAACCAAAGGAAAGCCAATCTGTGCCGTATGAAACCCTAAAGCCGCTGAGTTAGGAGACGGGACTAAAGATGCAGAAGGCAAAGCGGAGTTATCAAGTGGAGAGGGAGCTAGATGAGCAACTATAATAATAGGCATGCCAACAAGGAGTTGACCATCGGGTGTATGGTCGGGGGCATGAGACAAATAGTATTGTACAACGCTAGGATTAGCGTCCAAATTTTTTTACAAATTCCTTATCTCCTATAAGGATTTTGGGAACCTCGGTGGTGTCCGTAGGATTCCCCACAAGATGTGAAGGGGGTGATTCAGGAAAAGGCACGGAGCAGGCATGTGAAACCATGGTTGTGGCTTGTTTCTGAGTGATAACAACCATGGAAAAGAGTACACAACAGGATGCAATCTATCAGGAACAGAAGCAGCAACAAAATGTTGGAATTTGGTAGGTTTCTGGTTTTAAGAACTGTGAAAGACAGTAACCGATATCGGTCAGGTAACCGATGTCGGTCAGTCTGTAGCCGGCGTCGGTAATTTAACCGATGTCGGTAGAATAGGACTGGTGTAAGAATCTGTAGGAAGTTACAGATTTGGGGTTAACAGTGCTTAGTATGCCTACCAAACTGTTCTGAAGTGATCACAGAAAACAGTGTATGACAGAGAAACAGAACTAAAAACAAGCAAGATGCACAAGCAAATTAATAGACTAACCCTAGGATTAGTTTTAATTACTGTGGGCTTATGCCTTAGACGCAAGATGATGTCAATCCTAAAAAAAAGACTTAGGGGAAATGTCAAGTTTGTTTTGGCTTATAAGGTTACCTCAATCGGGTGGAGGAATACTGTGGAAAAGGGGGGATTTTTTGAGTTGTTGTGTTAATTATGAAGTGATTCGGTATGTGTTGTGCAGTGAAAGTAAGATTAATTTCTTTTCAATACCATGGAAATCACCCCCACGTGTACGACCTGTTATTTAATCTGCGTTCACTAGAATTGAAAACAGCAAGCAAGAATGTGATGCAAGTGTTTTAAAACCCAAATCGAAAATGATATTCGATGAAGCAAAGAAGATGACTTTCACTAATGCAAAGATGTGAAAGCAAGACAAATTCTTTTACCAAAAAAAAATAAAAAAATAAAAAATATCGTGTGAAAATTTTAGAAGAAGAAAACAGCAAGTATGCTTCCTATATGAAAGCAAGCAAGAAAGAAAGAAACCCAAAATGGGTCCCACCGGGCGTGCCAAAATGTTTCGCATAGAAATTCTTCCGTTCCTGGAATAGAGTTGCTTCTATCCTTTCATTCCTTTGAGAAACAGATAAGGGTTAGGTCTAGGAGGAATACCTGTTGAATGTCGAAAGGGTGTGCGCGTACCGTAGAGAGAGATCAGATCGATTGCAATGAACTCCTTTTTGTCTGGGAAGGACTACTTGCAAGTAAGAATACAAGACCACTAGATTCTAATTAGACAATAAATGAGGGAACTGCCTTGGGCCTAGGAAATAGTAGACTTCCTTTCGAAGGTGGTCAGTTCCCCTGCTAATATGAATTAACACAAATTCTAACAAAGAAGCTATTGCAAAATTACAATTTAATTACCTTGTTAGAGCAATAGAGAAAAGGTTGGTCTTGGTTTTGAACCACAGTGACCGATGCCGGTCACCGCCACCGATATCGGTTTCTGATAACTGATATCGGTAGGGGTAGTGACTTAGAGGCTTTGGTGAAAGGTTGGCTATAAGATGACTATGGTGTTTATAAGGCTGGTAAACGATTGGAGATAGGTAATGGGGGTGATGGAGAAGACTCAGAGAATATGGGGGCTGTTCTTGGGGGCAATGTAGGGGTAGAGGAATGACAGTTAGATGGAGGGTGTTACCGGGTAGTAGATCTAGGAATAGACTTGTAATTACTGTGATTCAGGAATCCAAGAAATGTTATTAAAAGAACGTATAAGACTTACTTACTAGTTCCTGATGAAGATGTAGGTTCAAGGACTGTGATGACGAAGGTAGGGTTCAGGTAGGATGATCTGACAATCCAAGATGAGCTATCCTCTCTCACAAGGTTTGGATGCGTGTCACTGGGCTCTGGTTATTCAGTTGCAGTCTTGGGCTTGATGTCCTTCTCTGAAAACTCCTCTCTTTCCTTCACTTGTCTCTGCTCGGCCAAGTGAATTTCAGATTCTTCCAATGACTTCTGATTCAGATCAATGAAAATCCAACCCTTTGTTTTTGGTTGGGGGAGGTCATTTACAGGGAACCGATGGCGGTTACGTAACCGACGTCGGTCGAGTAGGAACTGGTATCGGTCAGGTCAAAGTGGACTATTTTTAGTAAAATAGCCAACTTTCCCTCCTTTTCTCCCGAGGGATTAGTTGTGGGCTTGGTCAAGTCATTATGAGATTGGTTTTAGGTGCGGGTGAGGAGTAATTAGTCATGGGTGTGAATGTAGACCAAGTTATAGGTCTTAATTAGGTTAGTTTAGGGTTAGGACTAGGTCATGATGAGGTGGTGAAATGAGGTGGCAGGTATGGAGATGTGGATTTATTAATTATAAGGTAATTAATAAATAATTGTGTAAGGTTTAGGTGATGAGGTTAGGTTGCGAAATGAGATGCGGGACACAGGGGGTCGTAAGACACAAATTTGGTGTCTACAGAGGGATTACCATTACACTAAACCCCACACACCACACCTTAGGCATTACACATTGTATTTTATCATACATTACACGTCATACACCATTCATTCTACATTTATTTTACATTATACTAGTCCTCATCTACTCATTACATCCATTATGGTATCTATGCACTTACTCACATCATACACTGTGCATTTATACATATATTCTACATATTAATCTAGGTTACATTACATATGATTCTAGATTTCCATGTTATCATTACGTATTCCATTTCTATCTACCCCTATTACATCGCATTTTACACATTACATAGTATACATCCTACACACCCTACACATTTAGCATTTCTTTATACATACCACACACTTATAACTTCTACTCATCACATGGTCATTTATTATCACCACCAACTATACCACATTGTTTTCTACATGCTGAACTCACAACCCTATGAATCACTTTAGTTCCTCAGTCCATACTTGACTACCGAGGGTTTACAAATCAAATGGACCTTACACTCACCATACGACACTCCTAGGCTAGTGACATACACTTTAGACTAAATCGTCACTCACTCTAATTTCATCTAGTAGTGGTATACGCTTTAGGCTAGATCGCCACTTCCATTATTTCATCTAGTAGTGGTATACTATTAAGAATAGATCACCACTACCATTGTATCATCTTGTAGTGGTATATACCTTATGTTACATCACCACTCATCCATTTATCATATAGTGATATACACTTAGGGATAAATCATCACTCATCCTTTCATCATATAGTGATATATGCTTAGGCTAAATCATCACTCATCAATCCATCAAGACGTGGTGTATGCTTCGGTTATAGGGTTCACGCACAAACTTTCTCTATGTCGCATCTCATCACCACTACATCCACATTCATCACAACACACTAGACACAACAAACACTAATCTATCATTTCCCGATGACACACTCTTGTTTATGCTTCATTATTTACTACTAAGGGGGAAAACAAAATGAACCTCATGGCATACACTTTCATCCACTTAAGCTACACGTGGCTCCTATCATTCCATCTTACATTCCATTTCATCCACAACATACTGCATTGTCTTGGGGTATTTTACTCTTATTTACTAGTGCTTTACATGATCACTTTACTACACATGTTAGATTGATCTCTTATATGTAATTATCTATATCATCCACACATGTGCATTCATGCCTTTTTTTGGTATGATCGTAGATACAAGACTCCCACACATGGCACAGATGCTCCCCTTCTACCCTTCCTACACTGGCCGTTTGCGACCATGATGGCCTTACGTGTCTTACGATATCGTGAGTGATGTCCCATGTTTGTAACCCAATTTGCATAGCTTACTTGTTTCTTATGTGTTTACACTATTTTGCTTGGTGTTTTCTACATTGTATGCCTATTTCACACTTGTCTTATTACATGCGTATGTTTTCGTACTAACACTTGTTTTGGATAGCCATCCTTATTTGTGCGTGCCTTTGTTACTACCAAGCGCATCTCCTTTCCCCCCACAAAACAATTTAATTATGCTACCAAGTGCATCTCTTAAGTTTTATATACCATTTAATTATGCTAATAAATTATTTTAATATAATTTTGTTTTAAATTACTAAAAAAAATTACAGATACTAGTAATCATACATGAATGGTAAAATTGAGATCCCAAAAGGGATGCATTGAAAAATAGGAAAATGTGGTTATATTTATACAGTTCCCTTACAAAAAAAATTTATTTATACACTATTAGTAAAATATAATAAAAAAGTGTTTTATGATTATTCAATTATTTTTAATATATATTAATATAGTTTACATATATAAATTTATTTTAAAATTACATTCATATTTCAAAAATATAAATTGTATGATATGATTGTGATGATTCAACACATATGAAGTGGTCCACCTCTACTTGGGATATGTACAAAATCATTTCTCTACAAAATCTTGGCCTTGAAGAGAAAGACATGCATAAAAGTCCAAAAAAAATTCTATGCAATCGATATGGTACATGGATTTGAAACATTACTATGAGATGACCTTAACATAGTTTAGCCCACTGATTTAATTAAATCTAAGTATTGCAGAGTAACTGATGTATAAATGATAAAATACAACAAATGACATAAGAAAACTAATATGTTAAATATGAAACCCTAAGCTAGAAGTACAAAAACGATGACTTAACTGATATCTGTGCAATCTTGAACTAATCTGGGAAGGGATAAGTGATGAAAAGACTAGGTAGAGTGTCATAACTGCTCACTTTAAATTTTGAGATATATACGGACGAGGTCGGACATGGGCGCCTATGATAGGGAAAGGGTGCCCAAGCATTGGAGACCATTTCTGGGCACCGGTAACTGTACGGGAGCTCAGGATCTGACCTCTAGTGTTTCGTAGTTGTTCCCTGTTGGTCGCTTGATAGTCATTCCTTGATCACCGAAGGTACCTTTAACCTGTAAAATAAATGTTCACCTGTGCAAGCCCATAAACCGCATCAAACCTAAAAAAATAAAATGCAGAATGGGGATTCAGACTGACCCCGACGGTCACCCTGAGAGTGAACTTATGACTGATCACTGCACTACATATTAGACTCAATTTATTTCTTGTGAGTGTGTGTAGAAATTATGCCTTAGGATTCCCTAGTGCAATTTACACTTAATAGTGGGCTAGATCTAGAATGTATAAATGTATAACATGTGAAAATGAAATAAAATGAAATTCCCCTTTCTATGTTATGTATGTAGAAGTATGCATCCCTTTTGGCTTGAATGGATGCTATATGGATTCCTTTGGTGATCTTTAGTTCCTTTGGATGCAATATTAGGTGATGATAGTATATGTTTAGTGTTTGGTCCCTTATTTTGAACACATAACCATGTATTTATATGAGTCCCTTCTTTGAATTTTGTAATTGACAACTAGAAGGGCGACCCATAAGTGAAAAATATGCCCAAAATAAAAGAGACCCAAATGAAGTGAGTAAGGTAATAAAGGGTCAGTGGCACCCAAAGGGGATAGGATCACCTAGGCGTTGTTGTCCTGGCTAAGCGTTGGGTTTAGAACAAAGTAGAGAACCTAAGAAGCCAAAAGTGGGAAAATAGCAAGTAAAGAAATAGAAGTGTGATGAAACATTAAAAGGGCCTTGTAAAAGTTGAAAATTACTGAATGAAATATTTTGAGTGGTTTAAATAGTGAAAATGTGATGAAACCCAAGAAAATGGTTCAAAACCCTAGTTAGGCCTAAAGGAAACCGATAACAAGGAAGAAAGTTAAGTTGGGAGTGATAGAGAAAGAGTTAGGCCATGAAATTTTGTAGAAAGCACAAAGAGTATAATGGGCATCTGAAACATATTTCACATTTGCATGGATTTTTTAAGTATTCTCATAACACAGAGGATTGTTTGCATGTAGGGTCAGTAATTAAGCCTTGTTGGATTGGTAAATTAAGAATAACTTTGCATGGGTGTGGAATTGATTTTTGAAACTTTATGAATAGTTTAAAGAGGATAATAGGTCATCAAAAATCTTTATATTCAAGCAAGAGGCTTAGAAAATTGTTAGTTTCACCCAATTTTTTTAAATTGCAGGGCTACAAGCAAATTTGAAGGCTAAAAGAGAGTTGGAGTAAGAATGAAGTTTTAAACGTTTTCAAGCACTTGTGCATGGTGGTATGGTTTAATAAAACTGTTCTAAATCATTATTGAGCTTTGAACTAGTTGTATATATCATTTGGTGATGAAATGTAAATTTTTGCCTTTTGAGAAAAGAGAAAAAATTACATGTTTTGATTGATAATAGCACTAGTATTGGTTTTAACTTGTTTTTTTTTCTCTGCATCAACAAAAGTCTAGAACAATTAAAATAGGTTCAAGATCCTAGTTTCATCCATCTCCAAGCATGCAAAGTTCCTAGAGTGATGTCTTATTAAGAGAAAGTCATTATAAACATTTTCAATAGTCTTGAAAGGAAAACATGGAGTATTTTAGGCATCTGAAGCACACCACATCACTCTACTACCCTATTGGGTACATTTTTTAATCTATAGTTATCCCATCATATTTATATCAAGATACATGTGGATTCATATAAGCGGTGTGCTTGGATCATATTCACTACTTTCTCTTACATTATGATACTACATGAGGCATGCTCTCACTCAAGGGTGTGTAGTGCAACATTTAGATTGGTTTAGTATGGATTGAAGCAAGGGTAGTTTGACCTCTTGTGATCTAATTTTTTCATGAATTTTATTATATGTCTTTTGGGTTTCTATTACGCATATCGATACATATGGTGTTGAAGCTATGTGATACCTAGCGACAAAAACCAACACTAATTTCTAGTAAAATAAAGGGCAGGTGAAGTTGTATAACCCCACTATGCACAGGTCTAAGATTTTATAAAGAGATAAAAGACCATACCACATTCTAGATAGATTTTTACAACTCTACATAGGAAAACTTTCCACTTCTATAATCAGAGATGAAGAGATTCTAGACTTAGAATAGCTCTTTCACCCATTCTACACACCCATATCATCTTTATACCACTTTTCTTAGCTAAGAACTTATCCCTTAGAGTTTTTAAAGCAATTGTAACATCATTTTATCATATTGTTGCATTATTAAATATTTTTTATCATTTTTTTGGTTAATTTTTATTAATTTATTCATGATAATTAACTTGGAACATCTCTTTTATATTTGCCTAATTTATTTACCATGTCATCTATTTATGAATTTGAATAAATAGAGACAATAGTTGATTGAGAAGAAAAGGGATGAAATTTAAAATTTTATTAACTTTAGAGTCACTGTGTAGACATGAGGGAAAGAGTACCGATAAATCTTGGTGAAATGGAAGAACGAGAAGGCTAAAGATAACTCTATTATTAAAGTTTATAAAAGATTTATTGAGTGTCGTAACTATATGTTTGTAATCCTCTCATTGAGGTAAATGAAAATAAAATATAAATATAGGGATGATCATAGAATTATCATATTTGCACTTATCTTAAATTAGAAAGTTTTTTCCACCTCTTTGGCGATGAATACACAATAATTTTTACTTATCTGCAAACTGACAATTGACGGTCAATTTTTAGCTTCTTCAACTATTTTTTAAGAAATTACTAAAAATCAGTTGTTTGGTCCTACTTTACTAAAGAAACATATGAATAAAATAAATAAGTCCTAAAACATCCTAAAATTCCATTTTAATATTATTTTTAAAAGCATAAATTATCTAGATTTAACAGAATTTCAAATGTTAAAATTGACATCATTCCCAAAATTCCCCCAATTGATGCAAAGGGTAGAAATTCAAATAATATGCTTGAATCTTCCATGTGTGTGTTTTAGTAAACTCTTGGTGAGTATATCAGCAATTTGATCCTCTATTTTCACATATTTAATGACAAAATATTGATCATTGACCAAGTCTCTGATAAAGTGATGTTTGAGCTTTATGTGTTTGGTTCTAGCATGGAAAATTGGATTCTTGGAAAATTGTGTTTCCCCAATGTTATCACAAAATATCTATGCAGGCTTAAGTTGATCCTCTTTGAAATTAACTAGGAGTATCCTCAACTACAATCCTTGTGGGAAAGCTGATGTAAGGGTTGTATATTTAGCTTCAGTAGAGGATAATGCAACAACAAATTGTTTCTTTCAAGTCCGAAAAACTAAACCACTTCCCAATGTGAAACAATAACCTGAAGTAGACTTCATATCATCAAGATAACCTCCCCAATATGAATTTGGTTATCCAATAAGACACAATGAACTTTCTAGTTTGAAGTGAATACCATGATCATAAGTCCCTTTCACATATCTAAAAATTCTTTTCACATCATGCATATATTTGAGTGAAGGCTTACCCATGAATCTAGAAACTAGTGAAACCCCATAAGTGATGTCAAGTCTAGTTATAGTGAGATAAATCAAACACCCCACCATAATTCTAAAAATATTATCATCGGCTAAATATTTTCCATCTTCTCTCATTATTTTTCTCCACTTGCATTTGGAATATATATAGCCTTAGAATATCAAATATTGAACTTCAAAAAACTATCTTGGACATGCTTTTCCTGACAAATAAATACTTCATCTTTCTTTGGATAGACCTCCATACCAAGAAATTAATTCATAATTCCAAGATCATACATCTCATATTTATATTCCATAGGTTCCTTTAATCTATACAACATCTGCACAGAGCTACATGTGAAGATCAAATCATCTACATATAGGCAAACATACAAAGTATTAGAACTAAATGCTTTAATGTAAAGAGTTGGCTCATTTTGACTTCTTAAAAATCCTGGTGACAAAAAAAATTACCAATTTTTGAGTACTAAGATCTTAGATCTTGTTTTATCACATATAGATGTTTATTTAATATGTATACCAAAAAGTATTTACCCTTTACCTCAAAACCTTGGTGCTACTCCACATACACTTCTTCTTTTATATCTCTATTTACGAATGCACTCTTCACATTCATTTTATGTATGTTATAATATTTATAATAAAAAGATAAAATCATTATTCTAATATTATCTTTCCTTGTAACAAGAGCATAAGTCTCGTCGTAATCAATACCAAAAGCTTTTGCAAAGCTTTTTGTAACAAGTTTATCTTTTAGCTTATTAATTGTACCATCATCATTTACTTTTGTCTTGTAGATCCACTTAGTACTAATGAAATATTTGTCATAAGGAGGTTGAATAATTGTCCAAGAATATTCCCCTCAATGAAATCCATATCAATTTTCATATCATCAACCCACTCTTTCCTTTTATTGAGTTCTTGAAAACTTTTAGGTTCACCAGCAATAGAAGATAATGCAAACATAATATTTTCATCATATAAATCATCAAATAAATTACCTTGTTGAGATTTCACTATTTTAATCCTTCTATTATAATTATGATCCAATATTTGATTTGAATAATGTGGATTTAACAATTATTTGCGCTTACTTCGATTTGTTGCAGATGGATGACTAGTCTCTTGTAAAGAGCTAGATTGTTTACTATGGCATTAGAAACCTATGTAGGACTTTGTGAGTCCTTAATATTATTCAAGGAGATTCCCTCCTTCACTTATAATCCTCTTGGATACGTTTTCAATATTTTCATACATCTCATTCTCAAAAAAAATTACAATTCCTTGAAACAACTAAAGTTTTACTAATAGGAATATATAAGTTGTATGTTTTGCTTTCATCACTATAGCTAATCAAAATATGAGTTGCACTCTTAAAATTCAATTTTTTCCTATTTTGATAAGGAAAATGAAAAAAAAGTAAACAACCAAATACCTTTAAATGAGATACATCCATTTTGAACCATATCAAGCCTCATAAGGTGTTTGTCTTGTCTTTGATTGTCATTGTAAGACTCGTATTTATCATGTGAACTGTAGTGTTTACTGTTTTAACCTAAAAACATCTTTCCATGTGCTTATTTTCAAACATAGTCCTTTGATGCAGATCATTATAAAATGAACATAAAGAATGAAAAATTATATTTTTTCATGGTTATGGAGGATTATTTGAGTTCTTCAAGGTATGTTGAAGGCATGAGAGAGAGTCTTTGGGGATCAAATATTCAAAATTTCAAATATTGTACTTTCCCTCCTTTTTATAAATTCAAAAATTTGAAAACTTTTAGTGAGGGATTTGGGAATTTTAGCATGAGTGAAATATTCTTATGGGTTAAATTTGAAATAGGTCCTAGGTGAAGGTATGAGTTAATAAATGTTGAAAATGATGTATTTTTTGCCATATATGGGCAAATGAGTCACAAAAGTTAGTTAGGGTTAAATAGAAGAGGTATAAGGAGATTGAAACTTGAATGGAAATAAGGAGTGAGAAAGAAACCTTCTGAGGAAGGTGAGAGAGTAAGTGTACGAAGGACTCCTCGAGCCCTGAGGAGATGAAGAAGGGAGAAATATGAAATTTTGTAAGAAAATATTGTTTTAAAGAAATGAAAACTTTGTTTTGTATTAAGTAATGTTCTTCTTCTTGTGAATTCACAATTGTTTTGTCATTTGAGGCTCAAGGGAATAATGGATTTTATTTTTTAACATTTAGAGATTTTTTGGACTCCGCTGAATAGTTTAATGATCTGTTTCTAACTTGAAGACTAAGGCAAGGACTATGTGAGATCATAAGACTGTATTTTTGTAAGAATACTTGATTGTATTTTCTTTATAACCTTAATTAAGAGTTGATTACAATGGTAATTTAATGCAATAGGATATCTTTATGAATTATTTCAAGCCTTAAGAATTTTTACACCATTTTGAGTGAGTTGATATTCTAGAATGATCATACAAATATGATTGTGTCTGTTATGGGTGTTTGTCTCTCTTTAAAAAGAAATGCATGTTAGAATTTTTTGAGAAGTGAGTGGAAGATCATGTTCAAGATTTTTTAAAACTTGTTGTAAGGTTTATCAAAAAAATATAGGCATGGGAGATCATTTTTTATACAGTGGAGTCTTTGCATGTATGCACCCTGCCTCCTATAGGTCGAGAAAGTTTGAGTTGAGTCATTTTCAAGGGTAATTTGGTCACTAAGTTTCACTGGTAAATAAATCATGTAGATTGAAATAATAAAAACATATGGTAAAGGTATTGGGTCTTGAAATCAAATTTGAAGGAAGATCTAGCAAAATTTCTATACCCAGGTTTCTAGGAAACCCTAACTAGGGTTTGAGCTCATTTATTGGGTTAAAGGTCCTAGACTTGATTTCAAAAGCTAAACTTTTTAAAAAACCATAAAAAATTTGTTCCTTAACAATATTCAAGAGGGTTTTGGAATTTATAATCTCTGCAAAGTGAGATAACTCAGACAGTACAATGCAGGCATGTAGCTTACTCTTTGAAGACCTAATTTTAACCTAGAATTGTGTATTTGAAGCATATTTTCCAAAGGAAGGCTCCATAAAACTTTGTACACCATTTTTTTCCCAAATGGGTATCCTAATATGTTTTTTACATTGTCTTGAAACTACCTAAAATGGAAAATATTCTTGGAAATGCAAGAAAGTGGGACTACAAGGGGCTACTGAACTAGGAAAGTGAAATTAAGGATTGCGAGAGAAGTTAAAGGAGATAGGATATGAAATTTACCCCACACCATGTTGGGGATTAAGTGTCTTTGAGGATTTTTTCACCTTATTCATGGTATGCATGGATTATTCCAGCCATGAACTTTCCATGAGAATTGTTCTTAAGACCATAAGAAGACAGTTTTGAGCAACATAGGAGTAAGTTGGTGTTTTGATCTTTTTGGCTTCAAATTAGTCTTGGTACACTCATTGGAGTGAGCTCATGAAACACAGGTTATGGTTAGTTTTAGTAATTTAGGCTCAAGATTCAAAAAAAATCTTGATTTTTGCATGATCATTAGAAGACTAGTGAATTGCAACGTTAGCAAAATGAGGTGTTGTTTGAATTTCATTTTCTCAATCAGGTTGATGATTGTCCTAGCCTTGAATTCTTGAATATCTGACCTATGTCAATTTTGATTGGACATTGGATGTGATGTATGAGATAAGGTAAATGGATAGTGAAGGAATTTGAGATGAAATGGGCAATTTCTCACATGTTTAAGTTATATAGACTAGTTGATAAGATTTACAAAATAAAGTACCTAGAGTTAATGAATCATTTTGTGTTTTATCTAAGCAAATGAATTTATTTTTATTTTGAGCTCTACATCATCCTTGTTCATTCCATGATGGACCTATTATATATTTTAGACAAACCATTCTAGTGTGGTGTGTAAGGTGTTGTTAACTGCCTCTTGATGCCTTGTGAAAAACAAAACTCAAAAAAATCATTATAAAAAATTTATCCACCTCTATTTATTCTTATTTTTTATGAAATGTCCACTTTATTTTTAAACCATGAGTTTAAATTTTCTAAAAATTATAAAATCTCCACTCTTCTCTTTTAACTAAAAAACCCACATAAACCTTGTAGCATCATCAATTGAAAAAATGAAATACAAATTCTTACCAATACTTCTGCAAGACATTGGTCCACACAAATATGAACGAATTAACTCTATTTTATTACACGTAAAGACTTCGTATGATGTTTCCCAATAATACATGGTTTATAAGTAATGTCCTTCTTTGAATATAGCTTGGGAAGACCTATTACCTTATCTTTTATGTCAATAATATGTAAATATTTGAAATTTATATGACCATATCTTAAGTGCCACAACATGTTGACATCCTCAATGGTAGAGAGAAAATTACCTCCATTAATCAAATTGATCCTTAATATAAACATCTTATTCTTTTCCATGTAGGATTTTCTAATCAGTCTATTTCTAGGTTTCTTATCAAAAATTAAACAAACTCCATCTTCAAAAAGAAATTTAAAACCCTTTTCAAATAGTTGTCCAACATTGATCAAAATATGATTCAAATTTGGAGAAAAATATACATTGTTAATTTCACCCTTAATTTTACTTGATGTGATTTTCTTTCTTCCATTTCCTTCAATTTGAATGAATTTTCCATCCCTTAAATTCTCTTTACTTTTGAAGTTGTTATCTAGAATGTTAAAACCCTCTTTATGACTTCTCATGTGATTTAAGCAACATGGATCAACAAACCACATATTCTTGGCATGATCTTTTCCCATGTTGCATGTGTGATGCAGGAGCATCATCAAAATGGCTACAAAAGTATAAATTTATCCTTATTCATGGATGTAATGAGTATATTAGAGTGTGATAATGACCTAAGAAAGATAATTAGGTGGTCAAGGGGCTCAAATTTCAAATTTGACATTTCCCTTCAAAACGTAATTCAAATTTATAAAACATGTAAAAGTGAATTAGTGACTTTTCAAGAGGAGGAGAAAGGATGTTTTGATATTTTAAGCATGTAAAAGGTGTATGAACATATGAAATAGGGTCCTAGAGGTGAGAGTGAGGTCTAGATGATGTGGTGAACCCATTTTTCTATGTATCGGGCTTTGTAATGAGTCATGTAAAAAGGTAGTTAAGTTTTAAAATAAGGCATGAGGAGATAAAGAGGGATGGACTCAAAGGAGAATAGTTAGTAATCCCTTAGAGGAGGTAAGGAGTATAGGGGAGATATTTCCTCAAGGAAGAAGAGGAAGAATGAAGGAAATAAGTTGATCCGAAAATGGGTGTTAAATTTTTCCACTTTTAATCGTTTCTAAGGATCTCAAAATTAAATACAATTTTATGGTTCAATTACTCCAAAACTGATTAATTCATGATTTTCGATGCATCTCAGTTTGATTTTCAATCACAACACTGAAATGTGCATACTTTTAAGCTTTGTGGATTATGGATACTGAAATTCACACTTAAGTCCAATTTCTCATTTTTTAATGATGATTGCTTAACCAAATTAATAAAAATCCATAATTGATTTTATCTTATCAAAAGATTCATCAAAATTGAAATAAAAACATCCAGAAAATGATATTAATAATGGAGTTCACATGAAGGTTATGTCTCTGAATTCACAGAAATTGAATTGATCTATTAAATCCAATGAAGTACAATTTTTACCTTCACTAATGACTAATTAACCTTTGAAACCTATAAATGGGCTGATATTAGACTTCGAGAACTCTGTAATTTACCATAATAACATTCAAAAGTCTATCTGTGGCCCCTACAATGTCTTCACAATGTGATCCCCCTACAATTGTGCTAAAAAAATACCTACAACTGGAAATTTTAAAGCGTTACATGAAAATAAATTACATATTTGGAATCCTCATGAAATTCTAAACACTTTGAACATTTTTACTCCATGGCCTGGTTTAGCCCTTAAGTGCTCCAAAATTACATTTTTCTCCAAACTACCATGTTGCTTCTTTACACAGTCATGTCACTGTGTGTAGGCACAAAATCATGCACTTTAGACATTATTTAACCTAGTCTCATACTACTATTTACAAGGTTCTTAAGTGAAGAAAGTACTAATTAATCCCACCTTTTGGCCATCTTGTTTTACTTTTATTTTGTCATTCCCACACATTTTTATATACATGCCCAGTCTGTTTCGGCACTTTCCTGTCATTTTAGCCTAAACCAGGGCACCCAAACCTGTACTAGGGCACCCAGGACTGTATTGGGGTGCCCCGGGGTGCCCCGATCCTTTTTCTACATTTATGCCACTTTTTGGGCTCTTTCTAGCCATTTTTCATCTTTATCTTTTTCCTAGTCGGCCATGTCGGGATTAAGTATGAAATTAGACCAAGATAACCCTATAAATATAAAGTTATAAGACCATAATGAGTGTCCTAGTGTCATCTACTACTTTCACTACATCTAGAGTTGCATCCATTACATCACTTGCATCCACATAGTTCCATGCATCAAGGCTAGGATATCTGCATCAACACACACTTCATAGGGGGAGGGATTCTATTCTATTCCATGCACACATGTTATTAAATTTTCTACATTTAGTTATTGCTCGCTACTTCACATAGTGCGACTGGTACAAGAGCACCTAGGGAACGACATGCACACACACACTAGAACTACATTTGGGTCTGAAATGTAGTGCAACACTCGGTTTAGTAAGCTCATTATTGTGGCAGTTTAGGTCAGTCTGACCCATTCATTTGTAAATTTTATTTTTTATGGATTTGATACTTCTTTTATCTTTTGCAGGTCTTCAACATCATCCTTCATTATTTGATACATTCGGCGTAGTTCAGTAAATCTAGTGCAACAACCAGTGAGGGTTATAGGTCACCTTACGACCCTGAGAAGACCATCTGCAGAGATTTTTCAGAGACAAGGGCACCTATTTCTGTATATTAGGGCTCCCTAGGGCACCCCAGTACCCTCTTGGGCACTCCAATCTACTCAAATCTTCAAGATTCGCTCTT
The DNA here is from genome assembly GCA_019776745.2 of Taxus chinensis. Classification (NCBI taxonomy): domain Eukaryota; kingdom Viridiplantae; phylum Streptophyta; class Pinopsida; order Cupressales; family Taxaceae; genus Taxus; species Taxus chinensis. The sequence continues at coordinate 465,479,140 of CM034155.1, read as the reverse complement.
TTTGGGTCCTTTGTCTATTCATTCCTACTTTTGGAATTTCCTATCATACCTGCGACACTCTGCAACAATCATATGCAATTAGCTAAGCTCCTTATCTTCCCCTTGCATATTAGCGTTTTATTTCTATTAGTTTAATTATTTAATTACTGTATACGACTTTAGTGCATTTATTTACAATGTTTATGTCCTCCTAGATTACGTTAACTATCACTATACTTTCTCCTAGTTTAGTTGATTTTAGTTAATCATTTTGATGAACCTGACCTCTTATCATGGCTAAACATAATCCTTCTGAATCTCCACTCATTCCCTAATTTTATATCTTTGGTCCTGTCTTTGTTGATACTCATGTTGATCCTTCTACTTATAGACCTTGTCCTTCGTTTATTCAACTACCATCTTCTGATATGGATCCTAAAGTTAAAGATGACATTATTGTCATTTATCTATGTACTATTGACCCTGTTATTTTAGCACAAATTATTGAAGAGGCTCAAGCTCCTTTACTTGATCCCATCATTGCAGCTTCTTCCATAATTGAACCACATAATGATATTCCTTCACCTGTTACTTCTCACATAGCTAATTCCCCTCATACAATATTTTTCCATACTTCTCCATCTTCTACTTTTGTCCCACAATCTCTGAAAGCTCCACATGACTCATTCCCTACTATTTTTATGGTTTATATGGTCCCCCCCTGATTCATCATTCACTCCTAATGTTACAAGAACTATGATAATTTATACAGATTCTACTCCACAATACTCTCTTTTTTTACCTATTCCTCCACCACCTCCACTTATCGACTAGCTACTATTTGAGGATGAAATTTGCATGATAGACACAATTCCTTCCCTGCTACCTATTACTACCACTATTATCATTCTATATCATGGGCCTCTCCATTCCACAGACATCACTCTATCATATCCACCTTCCCCAACAACATCCCCTTCAGTATGCCTACCTTTCACTTGTACAATCTTCATGAATAATTATTATTAGGAACATATACCTCTTAATATTTCCTGTAAACCCATATTATGTTCACACGACGGTCTCCTTCGACTTGGTTTTGCCTTAGAGGACCTCCATTCACCTTTATAGGATACACATTTATATCATGTATATGTTATTTTCACCTTCATGTATGGGCTTCGTGTTTTTGACCTTGTTGTTCACCTTGCACGTTACCCTACTCCCTCTCCACTTACTATTGGCTAGTCTTGGTTAGATTATATTGGAGGCACACTCGATCTTGCTTACATTGATATATCATTTCCCATGCCCTTTTGTATTGTGCACATTCGTAACAACTCCTTTATTTTCTATTCACCCAAATTTACTATTTGGTATGCTCATGGATGTCCATTACCTCCCTTTACTGATGAACAATATGCCATGGCAATGTATATATTACGCATTCACGGTTATTTGGATGAAAAACCTCACAACTTCTCTTATCAAGTTTCCCGCACTGTTCAATATGACTTTAACAATGATAATGATGGTCCTTTAAATGATTTGCCTTATCCATTGCCTCTCTTTATTGATGAAAATCAGCCACCAAACCAAATAAGTCCCATATTCACCCATGTAGTTGACAGCTCTGACCCTCATGATCACCCAACTAATACATCTCTATTGGACTCAATTATCACTTTGCATACCTTATTTCAAGAGTATTTTCAAGCTATGGAATCCATAATTTCCTCTCTTACCACTGAAATTCAACAACTTAAGGATGCTTCTCAATCACATGGTCATACTAATTCTACATCTCATATACACTTTATGTCTGATACCTGCTATTTAACCGAACCTCAAGACATACCATTACCTGTGCCTATCATATTTGAACATAATTCTACAGCCCATGACATTCTTATTTAGCTTCTTAAGTGTCAATTGATCACTCTACCACCTACTCATTCCTATCCTCCTTCTCGGGTAGCACAAGACCGAGGTCACCCATATTACCACTATCATCAAATTCATGGACATCATGATAATGCTTTCCTAACTTTGTCATGAATAAGTAAAGATCTTGAGAATCTGGGCCTTCTTTCATTTTTTGCACATTCTTCTGATAATCACAATAAGGCCCCTCAGGCTCATATATCTCATGCGTATTTAGATAGTGTTACTAAACCACGTCCTAAGTAATGACCTTTTACAAGTAGTTCGCCATCTCTTTCTCTGACATCGCCAAGTCGATCCTCTACCAAGTGTTGTTCACTATTTCTTCTTAATAATTTGTCAGCCATATCACCACAACCACTCCCGTCGGCCTCATCCCCACCACATGTTACTACACCACAATCTTCCTCCTATATTAATCCTTCAAATGCATACATATTTCAATCAGAAAAACTGCAAATATCTATCATATCACCACCTTTAGATTATGGCCCTCCGCTTGTATCCTCATAGACATCAGGTGGAGGACCTTCATCTTTCACTATCATCAGTTATTTTACCTATTTGACATAGAAAATCACACACTCCCCCCCTCGTGTTTCAGCATAGTTACATAGTATTACATCATTTCACATAATTTATTGTCCCCTATAGGCATACACCACACATAGCACTGTCATTAGATGATGCACTCTTATGCTTCAGTTCACATTGACTATTGAGGGATTACCATCACTAAACCCCATTAGGCATTACATTGTATATCATACCATTTCATTCTACATTTATTTTACATTATACTAGTCCTCATCTACGCATTACATCCATTATGATATCTACGTACTTACTCACATCATACACTTTGCATTTATACATATATTCTACATATTACTCTAGATTACATTACATATGAGTCTATCTTTCCATGTTATCATTACATATTCCATTTCTATCTACCCCTATTACATCACATTTTACACATTACATAGTATACATCCTACACACCCTACACATTTAGCATTGCTTTTTACATACCATGCATTTATAACTTCTACTCATCACATGGTCATTTATTCTCACCACCGACTATACCAAATTGTTTTCTACGTGTTGCACTCACCACCCTATGAATCACTTTAGTTCCTTAGTCCATACTCAACTACCGAGGGTTTACAAATCAAATGGACCTTACCATGCAACATTCCTAGGCTAGTGACATATGCTTTAGGCTAAATATTCACTCACTCTAATTACATCTATTAGTGGTATATGCTTTAGGATAGATCACCACTTCCATCATTTCATCTAGTAGTGATATATGATTAAGGATAGATCACCACTACCACTGTATCATCTTGTAGTGGTATATACCTTATGTTACATCACCACTCATCCATTTATCATATAGTGATATATGCTTAGGGATAAATCATCACTCATCCTTTCATCATATAGTTATATACGCTTAGGCTAAATCATCACGCATCCATCCATCAAGATGTGGTATTCTTTGACTATAGGGTTCACACACATACTTTCTCTATGTCGTATCTCATCACCACTACATCCACATTCATCACAACACACTAGACACAACAAACACTACTCGATCATTTCCCGATTACGCACTCTTGTTTACGGTTCATTCTTTACTACTGAGGGGGAAAACAAAATGAACCTCATGGCATACACTTTCATCCACTCGAGGGGCATGTGGATCCTATCATTCCATCATACATTTCATTTCATCCACAACATATTGCATTGTCTTGGGGGATTATACTCTTGTTTACTAGCGCTTTACATGATCACTTTACTACACATGTTAGATTGATCTCTTATATGTAATTATCTATATCACCCACACATGTGCATTCTTGCATTTTTTTGGTATGATCACAGATACATGACTCCTACACACGGCACAGATGCTCTCCTTCTACCCTTCCTACAATGGTTGTTTGCGACCATTATGGCCTTGCGTGTCTTGTGACATCATGAGTTATGTCCCATGTTTACAACCCACTTTGCATAGCTTACTTGTTTCTTATGTGTTTACACTATTGTGCTTGGTATTTTCTACATTGTATGTCTATTTTACACTTTTCTTATTACATGCATATGTTTTCAGAATAACACTTGTTTTGGATAGCCATCCTTAATTGTGCGTGCCTTGGTTGCTACCAAGTGTATCTCCTTTCCCCCCACAGGGCAGAGTTATCGAGTTCAAAGTGTGGTAGGTCTTCTTTTGGGGCCAAATTCTCCTTCCAGCGACATCGCATGTGCCCCCAAAGAGGGGGGAATCATAGGGTACTGCACCGTCAGAACAACGTAACACGTACCCCAATGATGATACAGGTCTCCTCGCAAGGTGTTCGGATCCAGAAAATCTCTCCAAGTGTGCGTTAACATCCCGCATGCCCCGCTTAGCCCCCGCATGCTTTGTTTTTCTCTTTTCCCTCTTTTCTTGGCCTTTTTCTCTTCAGTTACGAAACCGCCGCCCCGCCTGGGCGGCGGTCTCGTGACCGCCACCCTAAGCAGGGCGGCGGTCCTGTAACCACCACCCTGCTCAGGGTGGCGGTCCTTTACGCATTTTCCAGAATGCTCTTTTAACACGACTCACGTAAATTTCAACGATTCACCAGCTTTTTTTCACCGCCATAAGCTTGCATTAATGATTCTGGTTCCCTGGAATAGTGTTTTGCCATTGTTTATAGTTTAAGAGTTCTATTTGGTTTTTACCTTGGGTAAATCCAAATGCTATAAATAGTTGGCTTGTGCTCAAGCAAATGGCCCCTCAAATTTTCCTCTGAATTTCTCATTGCAATAGATTAGTCTTTCATTTTGCTTAGAATTCTTAGTTTCTTTCATTGCATGCTTAGTTAGTGTTGTTTTGCTGTTAGTAAGCCACATATCCATCTTGTGCAAATGCTATTGATATTTTATCCAATCCATTGGAGTAAAATAGTTTGTTTTCAATAGGAAGCCATTAAAGTTGCAGGTTTTGTTCTTCAAACAGGATAGTTTCAGGTTCTGGACATTTTATGTTGCATGACTCACAATAAATCCCGCTAGGAATTGCATAAGCCAAGCTCTGTACTCTTGCGCTATCCCTCTCCTACTCGCATTGTATTCAGTCTGTATCTTGAGCTGCCTTTGTCCCAATATCTACTTCTGTTGATGCTAGCATTACACGCTTTTCTGGATCCACGTGAACACGAAGGAACGAGGAGATCACACTGAGGGGACATAGCCACACACACCATCGGATTCGCCACTGTTCTGCAAAATCCAGGTTCTAGCTTTCAAAGTTCTAATTAGAAACATATCAAATAGAGTAGTCAATTACTTTATTTCAATCAATTTTACTTTCGATATTGCCGGGGAAGCTGTGGGGATTGATAGTTTCTGAGAGACTATGATTCATTCCTCACTTCTGAGGTAGGATCGAGAGTCTTGCAAATAGACTAGATCAAGTATTTCATTATTTAGAATAGATTCACAGTTGCACAGACAAATAGCTATACTCGGTTATCTTGTTTGTTTTAATTTGTTATTCTAAATTGTCAATTTCTAGATATATTAAACAGTTACTCTTTAAATTCGTTCGAATAGTTCATCAGAAAATACAAAAATAGAGAAATCATATATGCTATAGATATACTTAACGTAGTTAAATTTCACTTTGCTGCAGTTAATTTTCATTGTTGCTTTTGTATGACAATCACGGGACCTAGAGAGCCCAGGGAATACGTATTCGAGCCAATCGTGCCCCAACCCAATCTCGTCACAGCCATAACTGATATAGATCAGAATCTCAGGATCCAAGTCTTCCAAACAACGGTAAACTTACAACAAATCAGTTTCCAACTGCATGGGTTAAACATAGAAGACGACCAAGCACACACATTTTGGTCAAATCAACCAAACTACAGATTACCCTAGATTCATATCCACATGACTGTAGAAGGGTTTGAGAGAGAGTGGACATTCGGTTGTGATCCTTTGGTCCCACAGCCAGACACAGGAGATACTCTCACAGATATAGATACCAGCTTGAGAATTCAGGTTGCACAAATGCCTGTAAGATATTCTGAGAAGATCACACAATTATTGATTCTGAATATAGAAGCTGAAAAGGCATATGACTATTGGATACTAGGGATTAGGGATTGATTCCATACATGACCATAGCAGGACCACAACAAATATGAATCTACGGGTGTGACCCACAAATCCCACAGCCCAACGAGCCTATAGGTGAATCAGACATAGATGCTGGCCTACGTACACTAGTATTCAGATCTACTCCACTTCCACCTATCATCATCGAACAGTTATCCTTATTAGACATAGCAGCTAACAAAGCTAAGGAGTTCTGGACTAGGCCAGAGAATCACCCATAGAGTCAATTATATTTATCATCCGTCCTATGACCTTATCGGGGGACATACACGAAACTATCCCAGGACATTTTCCACGTATTCCACAACCTATAGACCGAATCACGCCAGAGCTCGATATTGATTGGAGCCTTCGAGTAGTCATCCTTGCTGATCGATCTATCACACCAGTTCAGGTTAGGAGGGCCTTCTTTGCCTTAGATTCACAGTTTCCACTAGTGCGCGTCGAAGACATCAGATTGCCTAACTAGTTTGTCTGTATCCCACACATATTCCATCCCCACCGGCTGTCTCGGCACGACCTCGGGAGGTCGGGTGCGAGGAAGAGTTACTTGTAGATTCCCAAGCTCGCTTGTCACTTTTCCGTCGTACAAAATTGGTGAACCCAACGTGAAACGAACACGCAACCTTCTGAACCTTTCTACTTTCTAGTCTGGAGTCAGATTTCTACTTGTTCTTTCAAATTAAAAATGACTCTTTCATCTTTACTACCTCATTAGCTTTCACCATCACCTTCGCTCCTTCCCATTATTCTACGGGTATTCATATACCCCCCAAATATGTCGGGATTCGATGCATATGGCAGACCCCTCTTGGGTCTTGAGGCATACTACGCCCAACAGAATAGACAATCATCACCCTCGCTCTCAGTATGGGGTGACAACTACTCAACTAACCAGTTGTCAACACAAACTCCAAGGATCAGATATACCTCATCCCTCCAAACAGAGGAGTTGGATCAGTTCACTCAAACACGGAAAACAGAGCCTTCAGGCTCGAACAATATGACGCTCACAGGAGAATCAAGTTCGTCTCCTCAGGTACTACTTAGACCACAAATTAGTAGACAATCAGACTCATACCTGGGTTTAGATGATGAACATTCGGTACGTTATGCCAGGAATGAACAACGTTCTCGAAGTATGTACCCACCTGTAGGAGGTTTACAAACACAACCCGAGGTCTCTTTTCAAGGAAATACCTCCATGCCACTACACATAGGAAATGCCCTCGGGGAAACTTGGCAGGGCAGCGATCAATTCATATCAGGATATCACATGCCTATACAACATCAGGATATACAACAAATGCCACCAAGGCAAAATATCGTGACTTCACCAAATGAAGTCATTTCAACTCTAGTAGAAAAGGTTAGGGGGTTAGAACTTGCCCAAGCAAGTCAAAATTCTCAATTCATGCAGGCAGGAAGTTCCAATCCTCCACACCATCCTAGCCAAATAGACCTCCTCACAGGAGTAGGCACGTTAGGCATGACTCCTCAGTATTCACAACAAACCCCAACTAGACCCACCATCCCTAACACCGCTCCTCCCGGTCTGGTACAAAGTAATCCATTCTTGGACAATACCCCTTCATACTTAAACATGTACTCCAAATCACCACAAGGGGATATGTTCTCCTCTCCCGGTATTTTTACTCAACCACAGGGGTTCCCTTATGCTCCTACCAATGCATATGCAACACCATATCAACAACCCATTCCACCTCCGCTCCCTCAGCAGGCACCATCAATGGTCGAAACCTATGCGATAGGGACTTACTCAGAATATTTGAAAGAGCCCCTAGATTTCACCATACGAAGCGTCATGCTTCCAAGACCTCTTCCCGATTTTCCCAAATACAAAGGTGAGGGAGATCCAAATGCACATATCAAGGCTTACGCAACAGCCATCCGAGAACTACTCCCTTGGGATGGGGTTGTTGCTAAAATATTCCCCAAAACTTTGGAAGGCATCGCTCTCGATTGGTATTATAGAATACCTGAGGCTTCCATCCATTCGTTCAAGCAGCTCGTGTCAGAGTTCATCAAAGCCTTTGACATGAACAAACTATTAAGGACAGGAATCAGGGAATTCTTGCACATTAAGCAAGAACACAATGAATCTGTCACCCATTTCATCCAGAGGTGGCGCACAGTTCTCTATTCTTCGGCAAGTGCTCCGAACATGGATCAGATGGAACTATGTGATCTATTCCTTCATTCTCTCAGCAGAGAGGTAAAGGAAGAGGTCCAGAAGTTCCCACTAAGAACTTACGATGAAGTACTTGAGAGTGCTCTCCGAATAGATCAAGCGGCAATTGATAGTGGTCGCAAGACATATGGAGCAAACGGGAGGTTAATCACCTCCAACCAAAACACTACAACTTATCCTACTATCACGAATGTCAATCAAGGACCTAAAATTCTTAACAAAAATCGTGGAGTGACAACGGATGGAGTAACTGATCAGGCTAGAAAGACAAACGCTGTGAATACTCCACCACAAATAAACAATCAACGAAACAACAACTTTACCCCGACAATCAATGCAGTGGATTTTAATCATCCACGGCAACAACAACAACAACGACATGGAGAAGTCCTACATGGGATTCAAGCCAAAGCTCAACTGGTTATCAAAATCAGAATCAAAATAAAAACAACAGACACAAAACTTTAATAGGCAACGGTTTGATCAAAGTTTTGGGCCACAATATGCACCAAACCAACAAACTAGGAATTACAATCCTAATTCGTATTGTGGTTTCCACAAAATTTGGGGCCATGACACTAGAACGTGCCGTGACTACAATAAATTCATGCAACGCTTGCCAGATGAACAAAGACAACTTTTCATAGATATGTTCTTGGCAGATCCTACGTCACCAGCACCAAATACTTTTACAGGGGCAGTTTCCCCTAAAAATGCACCCCCCAAGATCTTTAATGATCCGCTCCCAAATCACAACAATAACAAGTTAAATCCAAATGGGACAAACAAGGGTGTAATTGTGGGAAACAATGATCATGAAGCTTCAACTTCGCTAAATCCATTAGTTGCGCCACAACTAGGAAGTCAGCCACGACCTAAGATAGTCGGATTAGTGGAGTTAGATGCCGAATTACCCGTAGAAGCTGTAACAAGGACACGAGAGTATTCCTCTCAGCCAAGTCCAAGCTACCCGCTAGAAATAGATAATATCCAACAAGTATTAATAAAACCCGTGGGTGCTTATGACTTAATTAATGATCTAACAAAAACCTTCTCGCACATCTCCTTTTTGGATTTATTAAAGAACTCTCCTGCCCACAGGGCTGCTCTTTTAGAAGCATTGGGTTTAGGTCATCTAATTAGCATCACTCCACCTCCCGAAACACAGGTAAATCATATAGACTTTGATATCCATCCTCCGAGGCAGGCGGATAGGGACACCGAATTCATATTCGAAATAAACAAAATGCCAACAGATGCTGAGATTGCATGCCGAGGTGATCCGGCCTTACACTTGCAAGTATGGGTTTATAACAATTATGTGAAACGTGCGATGGTTGACGATGGGGCAGCAGTTAACATAGTCCCTTTTTCTTTCCTTCAAAAGCTAGGGTATGGAGAAACAAATTGTTCCACAACCCGAAATACGCTAAGAGGCTATGACAGCCTTAAAGCCACCTCGATTGGAACTATAATATTACCGGTCACCTTAGGACCCAAAACCATCCTGACTGAGTTTTATATTATAGATCGGGAAACTAACTATAATATGATCCTCGGCCGACCATGGATACACCGCATGAAGGCAATCCCTTCTACGCTATTTCAAGAAGTAAGGTTTTTACACTTAGGAAAGATATTTGTAGCCAAAGGTGATCCAAAACCTTCGATGTACACCTAGCTGACTTAAAGAAAAGACCAGGCGTGCACTCGAAGTTTGAACTCCCAACAAACTAACTTAATAAACCTACCGACACAAAAACTGAGGAAAAATTGGTACCTACCACAGACCTTGAAACTATGAGCCTAGCCAAGACAACCCCAGCCCCCAAAGATGAGGCTAACACTATAGAAACAGTGTCATTAGGAACTACTGCAAAAATTGTTGAATTACTGGAACAGGATCTACCAATGTTCCTACCATTTGATTCTGTAGGCATGGGGTGCACCCTAGGTGTTGGCTCTCTTCCAGTAATGGATCTCTGCATGATAGAAGTAGAATGACGTTAACACAACAAGTATCCCAGCGCCCATATTCCCAGCTAAGTATTGGACTCTCCATTTTGATGGAGCTAGATGTCGTTATGGAGCTGGGGCAGGTGTAATCCTTACTTCTCCCAAGGGAAAAGTCCTACCATTTTCCTTTAAGCTAAAATTTGAATGCACTAACAACGGCGCTGAGTATGAAGCCCTTCTCCTTGGCCTCATCCTAGCTAAGAGAATCGGTGTTGATAACATCAGAGTGTTAGGAGACTCACAATTGGTAGCAAACCAAGTCTCTGAGATATATGAAACCAAAGCCGAGCACTTACAGCTTTACAAAACAGCTGTATTAGATTTAAGCAAGGAGTTTGACTTCATATCAATTGAAGCAATCCCGCGAGAACAAAATCTTCTCGCCGATTCTATAGCAACCTCAGCATCACGCTTCACTCCAAACAATGAATTCCAAGATACCCGTTTCATGGTGTCCCTTCGTACCGAACCATTGATAAAAACAATGTCAAATCCTCTTTTAAATAGAAATGAAAACAAATCTACTATCCTAGATCACATTGGTAGTGATATGGCAACTCTGAATTACTTAAACACCTATGTGGCATTACATCTCGCCCATCACGCAGTAGATTTATCTTTGATCCCGCATTCATCTTCCTATTACGGGAATCCCATGACAGAGCTTCCCCCACAAAAGGAACCCAGCATATACACAGTTGAGAATGGAGACGAGCTGGGGCTACCCCCAGCCCCGCCTGAGTTTGAAGAAGGTAACGCTTATTTAATCGAAGAAACAATTGATATTAACATCGGAACGGAAGATGAACCAAGGATGTTGAAGTTAGGATCCTCGTTAACTCCGTTAGAGGTAGAAATACACACTCGGATCCTCAAGGAACATCAGAAGGCTTTCGCATTTAGTTATAAAGAAATGACAGGAGTTGCACCGCACATTGCGGTACATAACCTCGTCACTAAATCAGATGCAAAGCCGATTAAACAAAAATCGAGACCAATGAAACCCAAGGTAGCTCTCATGGTAAAAGAGGAGGTAATAAAACTCCTCCAAGTAGGATTCATCAAACCAGTCGATTACTCTCAATGGGTATCTAATATCATTCCGTTCTCAAAAAAGAATGGGAAGATACGCATCTGCATAGACTTCCGAGACATTAACAAGGCGTGTCCTAAGGATGAATTCCCGTTACCATCCATAGATGCCATTGTTGATGCAACAGCTGGATTTGAGCTTTTGTCTCTCATGGATGGATTCTCGGGATACAATCAAATCAGAATATCTGAACAAGATCAAGCTAAAACCACATTTATAACTCCTTGGGGAACCTATTGCTATGTTGTTATGCCATTCGGTCTCAAGAACGCTGGCGCTACATACCAGCGGGCTATGACATATATATTTCATGATCTAATTCATCAAATTGTGGAATCCTATGTAGATGACTTGTTGGCTAAGGCCAAGAAGCGTTGTGACCATCCAGAAGTACTTCGCATCATTCTTTCACGTCTGATAGAATACGGAGTCACGCTAAATCCAGAAAAATGCGTCTTTGGTGTAACAGGAGGGAAGCTCCTAGGTTACATTATATCATCACGCGGGATCGATGTTGACCCAACCAAAATTTGGGCTGTCCTCGAAATGGTCCCACCTTCGGATGAATCTGGAATCAGATCATTTCTCGAAAAGCTTGGTGCAATCCGGAGATTCATCCCGGACTTAAGTTTCGCCATTCATCCAATCAACAATCTACTCAAGAAAGATTATAGCATTGATTGGACTGAAGACTGCAATGAAGCTTTCAACGCAGTTAAGTGTTTCTTGTTATCACCACCTACGCTAATGCCACCTAAGCCAGATCACCCGTTAATTTTATATTCACGAGCTACCAATGTCTCGCTAGCCTGTATGTTAGCTCAAGAAGATGATGACAAGAGGGAACGTGTTATTTATTTCATTAGTCGAACATTTCTCGACTATGAAACATGTTACACACAAGCAGAATGAGAATGCCTCACCATATTCTTTGCTACAAAATGCTTAAGACATTACATGTTAAATCAAGAAACAAAGGTCATGGTAAAAAAGGATCATTTATGAACTTTCCTCATGCAAGGGTCCTTGTCTAAAAAGGCTGGGTGCTTTATAACCTTAATGGGTGAATTTGAATTAACATTTGTAAATTAGAAGTCAGTTAAAGGACAAATCATCACAGATTGGTTAGCTGATAATCCATTAGACGGAGGCGATCTAGTAGATCTGGACTTTCCAGATGAGTGCGTATACTACATCGAAACCAGACCTCCTATCTATGAGTGTCCTTGATACACTGATATCATTAATTATATCATGGACCATACATATCCAGAAGGTGCTACTCCGCAACAAAGAAGGTGGTTACACATTATCGTAGCCAAATACGTCATTATAGAGCAAGTACTCTATCGAAAAGCATTCGATGGAATGCTTCTAAGATGTGTCGACACAGAAGAATCCAAGAAGATTCTCCATGAATCTCACAGTGGGATGTGTGGAGGCCACTTCGGTGGCCATGCCACCACTCGTAAAATACATCGAATGGGCTATTTCTGGCCCACTCTAGAACACGACGCAGTAGAGTTTGTATGTAGATGTCATAAGTGTCAAGAATTCTCCCACGAGATTCACATGCCAGCACAAGCTCTACAACCGATCGCTACTCCATGGCCCTTTTCTACATGGGGCCTAGATTTAATAGGGAAATTCTCTCCCTCATCTACAGACGGCCATAATTTTATAATCACGGCCACCGAATATTTTACCAAGTGGGTAGAGGCTATGCCTCTTACTACTGTACCGGGTTCTGTAATCGCCAAGTTCATTTTGAACCAAATCATTTGCAGGTATGGTGTCCCGCAAATCATTATCTCAGATAATGGAACTTCTTTTAAGAATGACGAAGTTCACGAATTGTGCAATAAATTTAAAATAAGCCATCATACGGCTTCATTATATTACCCTCAAGCCAATGGACAGGCTGAGGCGACAAACAAAACATTAAAAGCCATTCTCCTTAAAACGGTGAAAGAAAACAAACGAGATTGGCATTTGAAGTTATATCCGGCCTTATGGGCCCACCGAACCTCAATAAGAACACCAACAGGAGTGACTCCTTTCTCGCTAGTATTCGGGGCAGAAGCAGTTCTCCCGCTTGAGGTTGAAATACCCAGTCTCCGCATTTCATTACAAGGGATTCTAGATGAAGACACTTATAGAGAAGCACGTCTTTCCCAACTAGAAAGTCTAGATGAAGCTAGGTTAGATGCTGAACAGCGGCACAGAGTCTATGCTGACCGGATGTGCCGGCAGTATAACAAGAAGGTCTATGAACGTGACATATATGAAGGTGATCTAGTTCTAAGGCTAGACAACCGGATCGACAAAAAAACCGGCGAAGGAAGGAAGTTCCGGCCCAAATGGTTGGGCCCATACCGAGTCATGAAGGACTATGGAAATGGTGCATACCTCTTATGTACGCTAGAAGGTGAGGAATTTGGTGAAACAGTCAATTCCCTACACCTCAAACGATTCTACGCATAAGCAACTAGCACTACTTATAATTATATCTACATTGCATCTTCATACAGATTAGGATCATTTTGTCCGCTTGTTTCGTACAAAAATTGTGATCAAGGAATTTGTTCTCAAAGCAATTCATTACAAACTCATGATGTTGTTGGCATAAACACTCTAATCATACTTCTCCATTTCCATGATATCATCAAACTATTTCAGAATCATTTCATCAAATAAAGCTAGATATGACAAAGTCTTAACGGTAACCATGCCAAGATCTGCGGGTTTATTCTCACTTTTGGTTTCTTCTTAGGATAGGTGTCTTGCCTATGGTCTGTTCTAGAAGCTTCATGGTGTCACATCTATCCCGTATGAATATCTCTTTGGAAATAAGAACACACTGACATTTTGCTCAAATAAATAAGTCAAATATAGATCAAACAGAAAATTTTAATTTTACACATTTCCTTGCCCCACCAACCTTTGGTGATGAGCTTGCATCTCTTACTAGTGACGTAGGGTTGGGAAAGGATGGAAATGCCCTTACTCGCCTATGCCTTGCCTATGGTGATAAACCCACGCTTCTTACTAGTAGCATGGGGCAAAGTGTAGGGGGTCCTCTTGACAAACAAACGTAAAAGGTCATAGACAAACAATTCAAATCTTAAAATCTTGAGTCAAAAACAAATGAATCAGATGTCCAAAATTCCAAGAGAATTAAAATCCTAAAAATCCAGATTTTGTCTACCATGTGGCCATCTAAGGATCTAAGTCTAGATAAACCGCAAAGCAAGTTGCATCCCAAAACTATGAAGTCACTCGAGTGGAGTAAGCTTGTAGCATCCTAATTTGGTTCCACCAAAGCTTTGTCTATCTCTCATCACTACCATTTCAACACATTTCACAACTTGTGCCCTTTCTAGCTCTCGGTGATGAGCCCTCACATCTTACTAGTTGTGTGGAGTTAGGAGAGGGGCAAGTCTATCTGCTCATCATACCGGTTTGTCTTCACCACTTTGCCAAAACAAATATGAGGCATCCAAAATTGCTTACAGAAACTAAGATTCAAAATCACATTATATCTACATTATCATATATCAGCATCATGAAATACAAAAAGAAAGTAAAACACTTGCATCATTTGTTATCCATTGCATACATTCTAAAGAGCATACAAGCATAACATCATAATCTACATGAGGAAACTGGAAAGGAAACAAAGTCATGAATGCCAAAAGTCTGATCCAAAAAGAATATATATATATATATATATATCAAAGTTTATGTACAATGCCATCATGCGCCAAGCATGGTCAAAATGCTCAAAGAGCCCGGGATATACAAAAGAATATATCATACAAAATCTAGGAGAGCCAAGTGGCTTCTCAACCCCTATGAGACCCCTCCGAAGGTGCACGCCCACGCCTAGGACTCCGGCTACGCCGGTGCTCTGAGTGCACGGAGGGCTCAGGATCCCGAGGGGCAGCCGTAGTCTCGCCACGAGAATGACTCCTCATCAGGCGCTCGGCTGTCCTATACCCCGCTAGCTCCGTGCGGAGAGTCGATACCATCCTGGCCACATGCCAGACTGGGGAAAAGACATCAGTGTGTCTACCAGCTGCTGAGGGCTCCCCAGCATCCACAGACAACTCTGCGCGGGTCCTCTCCATGGGGATCATCAGGGTATCGGTGCATACCCTATGAATCAAGTCTCGCCACTCATCGGCGGTCTCTGCAAACAAAGGAGAAAACAAATTAGAAACAAAACAAGAGATTAGAAATACAAGATAAAACAAAAGGAGAGATAGCAACTAAGGAAATCCTAACTAAAAACAAACATTAAAAGGAAGGATGGTAACTTACTCGGATCACCAGGCCTCCAGGATGGATCGCTAGGGTCAGCACCTGCCACGGATGCCGCCACTGACTGAGGTGCTGCTCCTATGACTGGAGCAATGTAGCACCCCGCAACGGACTCATCCTCCCCACCATGGCCCTGGGAGAGTGGCTCCTCTGAAACCAGAGTAACTCTCTCTGCACTCTGCTCGGCCCTCACTGCCTGCATGATATCCTGAGTGTCATGCCACTCAGGATCACTGTCCTCCTCTGTCTCTCCCCCTGTAAACTCCTCAGACTCAGAGTCTATGTCAATGGGGTCATCGCTGCTATGGGCAAGACCCGCGGAAATCTGAAGCAAAGGTGCCTGAGGCGCACCGGCTCTCCCTCGAGCACGTACTACCCTCCTGGCCGCAATAGGGACGCCAGGAGTAACAACTGTCCAACCCTGGCCTCTAGGACCCCCTCTGGCCTCTCGAAACTGACCTGTATACTGGCACTACCGGGGGAAGCATGCCCATGTAAGGTAGGCCAAACTGCTGAGGAACTCGGCCAAAGGGGTGTATCTCCACTCACCCCACTCTGTCAATAAGCTACCCTGTGGTGGAGCAGGAGATCAAAGTAAGAGCCTCCTCGCCCCATATGCCTGCCATGGTCTGATATGGTGTGGCCTCCATGTCGTCGGTGGTCAAGAAGAAACTGGCTGATGAGGTGCTCTGAGCACCGACATATCTGTCCATCTAGCTGCCCTCACAGCTCCTGGGATCTGTCACCTCTACACCTCTGCCATAGGGGATGAAGTGCTCATAGACCCAACTCATGACCAGGGTCGGGTGGCTCAAGAACTGCCCTTGTAAATGGACTACCATGTATAAGTTTTGGTAGGTAGTCCCAAGTATGTCTACTCCCCAGGCATATATCTGGCCATGTCCCTCTATCTGTGCAATGATGGGGGACCAGCAGTATAGCAGTGTGTCTCCTCCCTTGTCCCCGATCAGTCTCGAGGCAAGGATCCCCATAATAGCTTGACGAAGCAAGGGGATGGGAAAACTAGGAATGGATTGAACTCTAACCCCCTTCTTCGACCCCGTGGAGATGACTGCATCTCCCATATAGGAAGCCCACTATGCTATCTGGGCCCGTGAACCTGTTGTCTCAAGGGTGAGACATCTCCCAATAATCGGGACCCCCAGAATGCGATAAACATCCTCCAAAGTGATGGTCCACTCACCGCAGACCCCTAGTAATCGGAAGGTGTTCCGATCAGCATCCCAATAGGAAAATAAGTCACAAAGAATGTGACTGGATGGTGCAACATGTGGAACACGTGAGATACATAGTATCCTGGCCCTCTGAAGAGTGTCCTCCTCATCCTGAGAAAGTGCATCTAGTACTGTTGGGAGCCAGTCACACTCCCTCTCTCGGCTCCACCGAATATACTCCTCTCTCACCTGCATACACCCAAAAACACACAAAACAGAGCAAGTTAGCATCCGAGTGATACTGGAAAAATCATGAAAACACATAGAAATGCTAAAAATGCAAAAACAATCTCAAACAGATGTTCTTTTGGCATTCTGTGCAAAACTGCCACCCTGAGCAGGGAGGTGGTTTTGTAACCGCCACCTTAAGGGCGGCGGTCATGTAACCGCCACCCTGAACAGGGCGGCGGTCGTGTAACCGCCACCCTGGGTAGGGCGGCGGTCGTGGCCCGAAAACCCACGTGGGTTTTTAAACCTAAAAAATCCTAAAAACGCAAAAAAAAGACCATTTTTAACTAAAAACAAAGCCTACCTAGTAGGCGCCCCCCTAGATGGACCTTTTGGACCTAACATTTTCAAAAATAACCCCCCCACGACAAAGATTTTAGCATTTTAAAATTAAGGGGGTGAAAAGGATAAATTGAAGAAAACTAACCTGTGATCTCGTGGGTCGATGTTCCACTCGCGGAGGCATGATCACTATCCCGTCACGAACGTTTTGGCTCTACTCACGCAAGAAACCATTTCCGTGGGTCCCAGAGCTCAGAATCAATCAAATCAACATGCGCAAATGAATAGGAAAATGGGCCCACTTTCATATATATAGCAGCCTGACTTGTTTTAAAAAAATGTTTTTTTTCACAGGTTTGGAGCACCGACGGAGGTAAGTTCTTACCCCCGCACAAATGGTACGTCCTCATTTCCCATTATTTTAGCGTTTATTTTCCGATCTATCTTGTCTATCTGCACTTGAGTTCTCTTTTCATTTTGCAGGGAGCGGGAATTTTGGATGGCGTCATTTCGACACACGGACGTATCAGGTATAACTTTCAACTTCCCATTTCGGGACCGCCATACTCGGACCCATCGTTTTACCCCTCTTCATGGCTAAAACGCTTCTCTGAGGGGGCAATATGTACGTACCCAAAATTGTAGGGTACTGCACAATCGGAACAACGTAACACATACCCCAATGATGATACAGGTCTCCTCGCAAGGTGTTCGGGATCCGGAAAAGCTCTTCAAGTGTGCGTTAACATCCCGCATGCCCCGCTTAGCCCCCGTGTGCTTTGTTTTTCTCTTTTTCCCTCTTTTCTTGGCCTTTTTCTCTTCAGTTACGAAACCACCGCCCCGCCTGGGCGGCGGTCTTGTGACCGCCACCCTAAGCAGGGCGGCGGTCCTGTAACTGCCGCCCTACTCAGGGCGGCGGTCCTTTACGCATTTTCCAGAATGCTCTTTTAACATGACTCACATAATTTTCAATGATTCACCAACTTTTTTCACCGCCATAAGCTTGCATTAATGATTATGGTTCCCTGGAATAGTGTTTTGCCATTGTTTATAGTTTAAGAGTTCTATTTGGTTTTTACCTTGGGTAAATCCAAATGCTATAAATAGTTGGCTTGTGCTCAAGCAAATGGCCCCTCAAATTTGCCTCTGAATTTCTCATTCCAATAGATTAGTCTTTCTTTTTGCTTAGAATTCTTAGTTTCTTTCATTGCATGCTTAGTTAGTGTTGTTTTTCTGTTAGTAAGCCACATATCCATCTTGTGCAAATGCTATTGATATTTTATCCAATCCATTGGAGTAAAATAGTTTGTTTTCAATAGGAAGCCATTAAAGTTGTAGGTTTTTCTCTTCAAACAGGATAGTTTCAGGTTCTGGACATTTTATGTTGCATGACTCGCAATAAATCCCGCTAGGAATTACATAAGCCAAGCTCTGTACTCTTGCGCTATCCCTCTCCTACTCGCATT
Organism: Taxus chinensis; assembly: GCA_019776745.2. NCBI lineage: Eukaryota > Viridiplantae > Streptophyta > Pinopsida > Cupressales > Taxaceae > Taxus > Taxus chinensis. The sequence continues at coordinate 465,460,177 of CM034155.1, read as the reverse complement.
GTATTCAGTCTGTATCTTGAGCTGCCTTTGTCCCAATATCTACTTCTGTTGATGCTAGCATTACACGCTTTTCTGGATCCACATGAACACGAAGGAACGAGGAGATCACACTGAGGGGACATAGCCACACACACCATCAGATTCGCCACTGTTCTGTAAAATCCAGGTTCTAGCTTTCAAAGTTCTAATTAGAAACATATCAAATAGAGTAGTCAATTACTTTATTTCAATCAATTTTACTTTTGATATTGCCAGGGAAGCTGTGGGGATTGATAGTTTCTGAGAGACTATGATTCATTCCTCACTTCTGAGGTAGGATCGAGAGTCTTGCAAATAGACTAGATCAAGTATTTCATTATTTAGAATAGATTCACAGTTGCACAGACAAATAGCTATACTCGGTTATCTTGTTTGTTTTAATTTGTTATTCTAACTTGTTAATTTCTAGATATATTAAACAATTACTCTTTAAATTCGTTCAAATAGTTCATCAGAAAATACAAAAATAGAGAAATCATATATGCTATAGATATACTTAACGTAGTTAAATTTCACTTTGTTGCAGTTAATTTTCATTGTTGCTTTTGTATGACAATCACGGGACCTAGAGAGCCCAGGGAATACGTATTCGAGCCAATCGTGCCCCAACCCAATCTCGTCACAGCCATAACTGATATAGATCAGAATCTCAGGATCCAAGTCTTCCAAACAACGGTAAACTTACAATAAATCAGTTTCCAACTGCACGGGTTAAACATAGAAGACGACCAAGCACACACATTTTGGTCAAATCAACCAAACTACAGATTACCCTAGATTCATATCCGCATGACTATAGAAGGGTTTGAGGGAGAGTGGACATTCAGTTGTGATCCTTTGGTCCCACAGCCAGACGCAGGAGATACTCTCACAGACATAGATACCAGCTTGAGAATTCAGGTTGCACAAACGCCTGTAAGATATTCTGAGAAGATCGCACAATTATTGATTCTGAATATAGAAGCTGAAAAGGCATATGACTATTGGATACTAGGGATTAGGGATTGATTCTACACATGACCATAACAGGACCACAACAAATACGAATCTATGGGTGTGACCCAAAAATCCCACAGCCCAACGAGCCTATAGGTGAATCAAACATAGATGCTGGCCTACGTACACTAGTATTCAGATCTACTCCACTTCCACCTATCATCATCGAACAATTATCCTTATTAGACATAGCAGCTAACAAAGCTAAGGAGTTCTGGACTAGGCCAGAGAATCGCCCATAGAGTCAATTATATTTATCATCCGTCCTATGACCTTATCGGGGGACATACACGAAACTATCCCAGGACATTTTCCACGTATTCCACAACCTATAGACCGAATCACACCAGAGCTCGATATTGATTGGAGCCTTCGAGCAGTCATCCTTGCTGATCGATCTATCACACCAGTTCAGGTTAGGAGGGCCTTCTTTGCCTTAGATTCGTAGTTTCCACTAGTGCACGTCGAAGACATCAGATTTCCTAACTACTTTGTCTGTATCCCACGCATATTCCATCCCCACCGGCTATCTCGGCACGACCTCGGGAGGTTGGGTGCGAGGAAGAGTTACTTGTAAATTCCCAAGCTCGCTTGTCACTTTTCTGTCGTACAGTTACCATGGGTTTCCATCTCTACACTACTTCTGTCATTGGTGTTGGATCACCCAAAAAACTAGGATGCTAGAGAGATCTATTCACACACATTTCAGTAGAAGCGGTTAGAGATTAGAGTAAAAAGAGCATTTCCTCCCTACACTTCTTCAACCAGGGTGGCGTGAGATCACCCAAAAAATGTGCAGCAGTATAGGATATCCTTCTATAGCCTTTCTCTTGACATGGATAGGGTGCACATGTTCCATTTACATTTTCCTTTTCACGTATTTTACATTTACGTATTTTACACATGCGTATTTTACATAGCATTTTTACATACATACATATTTGACTACTTGATCATTTTCTCCTTGTAGGTCCAACCGTATGAGAAACAAGCATTCAAATTGGGGGAAACATCAACAATAACATTTTTTGACGACACACGCCTCACTAACCATCTTGTTACACTACACACCGTAGTATCTACACACGCATTCTGCCCTAGGTTCACTCTCATCACTTTTTCTATGTGCATTTTTCATCTATAGTTTCCATGATCCTCCATCTTTTTATCATTCCATGCTCTTGTCTAGTCCTTCAGCATGTTTTCTACTACACTCTACATAGACATCAGGTACGCATCTCTATCTAATTTATGTAACTGAGCTTTTCGCTCACCAAGATAAAGTGGGGGGAAAATGTAGTCACAAAATCATTCACTTTAGACATTATTTAGCCCAGTCTCATACTATTATTTATAAGGTTCTTAAGTGAAGAAAGTACTAATTAATCTCACCTTTTGGCCATCTTGTTTTACTTTTATTTTATCATTCCCACACATTTTTATATACATGCCCAGTCTGTTTTGGCACTTTCCCATCATTTTCCATTTTTTACTTTCCCACCACTTTTTGTGATCTTTCTAGCCATTTTTCATCCTTATCTTTTTCCTAGTCGGCCATGTCAGGATTAATTATGAAATTAGATCAAGATAACTCTATAAATATAAAGTCATGAGACCATAATGAGGGTCCTAGCGTCATCTAACACTATCACTCCATCTAGATTTGCATCCATTGCATCACTTGCATCCACATATTTCTATGCATCAAGGCTAGGAGATCTGCATCAGCACACACTTCATAGGTAGAGGTATTATATTATATTCCAAGCACACATGTTATTAAATTTTATACATTTAGTTATTGCTCACTGCTTCACATAGTGCGACTGACACAAGAACACCTAGGGCATGACATACACACGCACACACAAAAACTACATTTGGGTCAAAAATGTATTGCAACGCTCAGTTTAGTAAGCCCACTGTTGTGGCAGTTAAGGTCAGTCCAACCCATTCATTTGCATATTTTATTTTTTTAGGTATTTGATACTTATTTTATCTTTTGCAGGTCTTCAACATCATCCTCCATTATTTGATACATTCAGCGTAGTTCAGTAAATCCAGTGTGATAACTAGTAAGGGTTATAGGTCATCTTCTGACCTTAATAAGATCAACTGCGGAGCATTTTCAGAGACCGCGACACCTATTTCTACAAACCTGAGCACCCAAGTACCCTCCTAGGTTTCGAGATCTTCCAAATTCACTCTTTTCGAGACCTTTGTGTAGTTGTTCCATCTTCTGGAATTTCCTGTCATACCTACGACACTATAATAATCATTTGCAATCAGCTGAGTTCCTTCCTTACCTTCCCCTTACATATTAGGGTTTTAATTCTATTAGTTCAATTATTTAATTACTTTATACTACTTTAGTGCATTTATTTACAGTGTTTATGTCCTCCAAGATTAGATTAACTATCACTATACTTTCTCCTAGTTTAGTTAACTTTACTTAATCACTATGTTTTTTTATAAAACACTACGAGATCATTGTTTAACCCGTTGAGCCTCCCAGGTGAGTTGGGTGGCAGATCGGTCTTATGGCGTCGAGGTCGTGGGTTTGATACCCATCAATATCTATTTGTTCTATAACCATTTTACAAAGTTGTGGGGATGAATCCCACATCTACTACGTTGGAGACGGGTTCGTAGTTTAAATGGGCATGTTCACCCAAAGCTTACGTGGCTTAGGCCATGTCTTGGCCTTTTTTTCGGCCACCCAACTATGTTGAGCTTGGATTGGGTCAAGTTATACGTTGTATGTTACGTCGATAATGGTGCCGAGCTATGTTTTACCTGCCTATTGTGTTTTCTGCCGAGTTGGGTGCTAGGTTTGGCTACCCTGAGATGTGTGCTCATTTCGTTGTGTCGTGTGTTAAGGCGTCGAGTTGTGTTTGTTTGATAATCCCAAACGGTTTGATTTCCTAGTATAAGGCCGAGTCACATGCCTAGGTGTGGTGCTACGCCACAAAGGTGGTGGTTGGAAATTATAATGCTCGGGTTGAGGGCCGAGTCCTCTGACTTCCAAATTATATAAATGTTGAATAATTTTTGGATAATAGGCTTCGGCCGAACAATATGAAAGTAGATTAAAATGTGATCAACTCGGTGGGGAGTTGATCACCCCACCGAGCTAGGAATTATCTCACTTGAGTTGTCTAAGGAAATATAAGAGACCTGCAATGAAAAAATTGAACTCTCCATACAATAATCCCACATTGGAAATATCAGAGAGATATAAATCATATATAAGTAAAATTGTGATAATGGCAATATGAAATAAAGGCGGAAAAGGCACCCCTCCTATAATAGAGCGTGTCAAACCTAGCTAAGGGCCTCCAGCAAAACAATAACGGGACCCACCAAATTTTTCATGTGTTGAAGACCGAAGGCACTCAAACATGAAATTTTAACCTTTTTCACCTTTTGCCAAATGCCACGTGTCAATGCGTAACTCGCCAGTTGACCCATTTTGAACCGTTTTCAAACCAAATCTTTTACCTGTGATAACTTATGCATCCAAACTCCATTCTTGGAAAGGTATCAGAATGATCTATATTATGGTCATGGTTTAGGAAGGTTTAGGAAACTTTTAAATACCTGAAAATCCTCTAGATCAGAAGCCTAGTTTTGTAATACAGTCTATTAAATATATATATAAGCTTTATTTTGTGTAAGGATCTTGCCTTTTCATGATTTCTTATGAGTTTGAGTTAAGTAACTAATGGTTTCTCTCTATAAATTCATGGGAATACTAAATGAAAACATATTATGAGGTGTTTTTTAAGGATTGAGGGTTTGAATGCTCTATTCTAGCTAGGAAGTTATTGTGTGGACTGTGTTTAACAATGAACTGTGTTCTTGTTAGAACTCTTAATATAGTTGATTTGTGAATCTAATGAGGAAGATTTATAATGATGAATTTGATGTGAAGGGATTGGTAATCTGATTTCTCAAGGGGTTAGACCAACATTCTTAGGAAAATTAATTGAAAGATTGAGAAAATTCTCTCTTACAGGGAGAGAGGACAAGAAATGAGTGCTTATCAAGGAGTCATGTTGCATGGAGCTCCATTGTTAAAATAATCATGTAGGAAACCCTAAAATAGACCTCTGGTATAAATATTTGGGCTTGTTAAGAAGTATAAATAATTTATAACAATTTTCCCTTTACCGGGTTCATAGGAAACCCTCCTTTGGGTATTACAAAAACAAGCATTCGAGATCTTTTCAATAGGAGTTAAAAATTGAAACTATTAACATATCATATCATGGTTGTATGTCAATATATTTGAGTGGTTTTAGTCATTGGGAATTCATTAAAATCCCTAGAGTCCTAATATTTTACTTGCACATACTGTAGCAGTGTGCCAAAACCTAATGGAAACCTGATTTAGTGGAATTTGATTAATTTTCTTCAAAGGAGCACCTATTAAATTTTTGAATACTATTTATTGGTCCAAATGGGTATCTTGAAAACCCCTCCTTTAGTTTTGGAACTCAGTTCTTTGAAATATATGCTTGGAAATGTATAAAAACATGGTTGGTAAGGTCTATAGAGCTAGAAAGGAGGAAGGTGGCTTTGATAGAAGAGGATTAATATTCAGGTTATAAAATTTATCCCACACCTTAAGGACCTAAAACCGTTCTTGAAAAGGCTTTCACTTTATTCTGGGTATGTGTAGATGTTCCAAACCATGGAATCACCAAAGTAATGGTCTTAAGAACACAAAAAGGGCATTCTTGAGTAAGATAGGTAAAAAGTGAAGATTTTATCTTTTTAAATCAAGGTGACAGTTGGAATAACACTTGTTTGAAGTGAGTAACAAGGTACCTAGATACAAGGAGGTCATTAGAGACTAAAAGCCCAAATTTTTCTTCATTTGGAATAAGGACTAAGAGAAGTTGAAAGGACAAAATGGATAAAGTAAAGGTATTTGAATCTTGCATGGAATTTTCTCATATGACAAGTGGATTTATCATTGTATGAAATTTATTGAAACATAGTATTGTGTTTGATTTAACCAGTTAAGGTGAATTTGATCAATTTTTGCATTTCTTAAGCCATTTTGGGCTTCTTGGTGAAGATCCTCATCTGCAGAGCTTTGGTGTGGGTTGTTATTTGATCCTTCTTGATTAGTTGAATACATGAAATGTTCATATCACTCTGCATCAATGTGAGATCTCAATTCACTCATATTAGAGTATCTTCTTCTCACCTTCTTAATTAGCTTGATTTTTTATTAGCAATTTTTTGCAATCTTTTATAGTGTCCAAGTTTTTACAACAATGACAAATAAAGGATTTCTTACTTTTCCATGCGAAATTTACTTGTTATTTACCCTTTGAATTAGATTTATTTAGATTTTTTATTTTTTTTATGTATTTCTCCCCTGGATTTTAAATTCTACCCTAAGTTTCAATTACATACTCTATATTTCTTGCATATATATTCATCCTTTCCTCATGGGGAAAAAGAGAACCTACTAAATTATCAACACTTGCAGTGTTCATGTCCTTACACTCTTCAAGATTGTTCACAATATGCAACAATATTAGTGTTAAAAATCTCAAAATATTTCTAACAATCATTTTATCTTCAACGTTTTTTCCATATACTATCATTCTATAAACCATATCATTTACCCTTATGCAAAAATCTCTTACACCTTCACATTATGACATTCTTAAATTTTCAAAAATCATTTTGAGGGTTTGGATTTTCTCTTCTCTTACCTTAATAGATCCTTGATATGAATTATTCAAGGTATCCCATGCTTCATGAGAATTTTTGTAGCCGATAATTCTTAGGTAGATGTTAGGATCTATAACACTCTAAAGATAAAAGAAGGCTTGTGCATATGCATTCTCTTCATTCTTTTTCACTCTCTTCAAATATTGAGAGAGAACATTCCAATCAGAAAGTAGTTGATATTCAATGACAATATTGTCTTAAAATCCCTTCCAAATAAGAATTCTCTTCAATTTATCCCTCAAATACTCAAAGTTATCTCTTTTGAAAATAATGATATTCATAGAAGCAAAAGTGGCAGAAGCCATTGCTTGTAGAACCTAGATTTGATGCCAAATGAAAGAAATGGAATGGACATGTGAAAGGAGAATAAAACCAACAACTTGAAGTGTTGATTAACCTTTTAAATAACCCAAAAATAATCTCTATATCATATTTTCATGTATCTTAAGTTATAAAGTGTTCCACCTCTTTGGGGATAACTACACAAGAATTTGTACTTATCCAAAGACTGACAATTGATAGTCTACATTTAGCTTTTATAGCTATTTTTTAGGAAATCACTTATCTGGTCCTACATGACTAAAACAACATATGACTAAAATAAACAATTCCTAATATATATTAAAGGTATATTCTTTATATTATTTATAAAAATACAAATTCTTGAAATTTAACAAATTCCCAACATATTGTTGCGTGGAATTGTGTGAGGGTATAAATTTATATTGCATGGTCAATGATGTTGTTTAATTGACTCCTCTCCAAATTTTATTACATCGCCTGGATAATTAATAACATGCCTCCATAATCACCAAATGGTATACAACAAAGAGTGGGAGCACACTAGTCTTGACCAAATATTCTTCCACCCTAATGAGGATGCCATATTTGTATGACAACCAACCAACCAGATTTTTTTAATTATTCTATAAAGGGTTTTTTAATTCAATGGTATTCCTCATTGTGAATTGTTAAGTAAATTATAGGGATAAAATTATTATAAATTAGATTATAGGAGTCATAATGTTTATGCTTCTATAAATCATTGCAAACCACTTGAATTAATTTCTTGTGAGTTGCATTCCATAAAAGGAACAAGGATTGATGGAAATTCAAATAAAATCATATGTAGTATATAAGGCAGGATGTTTTAAAAACTACCTCCTTGTTTATATTCATATAAATAATTTATAAGAAAAAAAGAGATTAACTCCTAGTTTGGTGGTTTTCCATTTTCCAATATATTACGAAGTAGAGGGACCCACAATAAGTAAAATATCATATGCATGACATATGAGGCAGGATGCGATGTAAAAACTAACACCTTGTTTACATTCATCAAAATATTTTATCAAAATAAATGGGATTAAACTAGCAATCGTACGTGAAATGTACGATGGTAACACTGAAAGGGATCTTTTTAAGGAGTCAAATTAGAGGGGGATAAATAATAGGAGAAGAAGATGGGTGAAGATGAAAGGGTTTGAGGGTCGAGAAGTGCAAGGGTGGTGAAAATGGAATGGGGAAACAAGGTGAAACTCGACCCTATAACAACCACAAGACAATTTTATTAATCATTTATAGGAGAAAAGGGTTGTTGTGTAAGATGATGGAGAAATTTTTATAGAGATATCATGAATGGAAGGAGTGGTAGAAAAATATTTCTGAAGTGAAAATTCATTTTCAGCTTCAGCCCTTTCATTTATTGTGCCACGATGATTGCTTCGTGTAGGAATTTGTAGAACCTATTTTTAGTTGTGAGATACAATAAATGCAAGAAAAAAAATATGTACAAAAAACATAAATAAAGGGAAGGGAAATTGAATGATTCTAACACCAGGTGCTCCAAATTATATAAAGGGAATGACAAGCCATTGATTTTAAAACCACCCATACATGTCCTCAACAAAAAATCAGATGGTTCAAGTGCTTCAAATATTATGATTTGACAGTTTATTCATACCCATTAATGCCCTGCCACCATTGGATTTTTCACAATGTAATCCCCACACTTGTATTCCTAAAATAAAAACATAAAATACTTTCAACACAATTTAGAAAACATCATTTTAAAGCCATGGGTCATGTGGGTGCAATATACACAGGCCATTGTGGGCGTGGCAAATGTAGGTGGGTATTACACATCGATCACCCATGTGATGTTAGAAATGTTGGACATCCTTGCATTTTGGAAAATGTTTATTTACCATGAGAACTTGTTGTGTCCCTTGTAAGGGACATACAGGGATGCCATTCAATTTTTTGTAATGTAAGACAATGATAACATCAACATTTAACTAAGGAAACCTCATGCCAACAACGGGAGCCAAGACACCCCTTGCATGGGTATTGTCATTTCCTACAATACTCATTTAAAAACCCTAGGAAACGACCAAACTATGAGAATCCCCAATGGTGTAAGAAAATAAAACTTCAACATATATTCAATTTCCAAGGAGGTTTAAGCAATGAACTTCATCCTTACTCTGTCATTTTAGAACTATACTCTAGTTAAAAAGGTTCAAAATTTGTTTGCATTGACAATATGTTCTTACGAAGGGAACTATCACTATTACACCTTATTTACAAATTCATCTACCTTTGATTCAAACCTTAAACTGGTTCAGTTTCTTGCAAATTTCTTTAGAAACTGACCTTTGTTAGTTACCCTTCTTATATGCTTACTAGCTCTAAGTGCATACATCAACAGTTCTTTTCTTATGGCTCCCAGGACTTCCTTGAAGATTAAACCCTATAAAAAAACTCAAACATTGTTAGACTAATCATTACAAAGATTCAAGAAGCTTATTTTCAACCACTTACCTTATTAGGTCAATACTTCCCTTAAACTGTCCTCTTTTGTTTTGAAGAAAACTTGCTTGGTACACATAAGGATATTGACTTCTAGAGGTGATTAGGACAACTCATAAGATTTCATAGGATCTTCTTTACACCTTAGATGTGCTCCTCAAATTTTAAGGTCTAACTCTTTTTTTAACTCTCTATAGTCCACTTTTTGCATTTGGCTTTAAAACCCCCAACTAAGTCTCATAAAGTGAACTATCATGTATAAATTAGGATTTAGACATGTAAGACAAAATCATGGTTTAACCCATTGAGCCAATAATTTATTGCTACAAATTTCAGTTTCAAACTCCAAGTCTATTATATACTTCCATTGTAAAAAGCACCTTCTAATCTAGGTCTTGACTGTGCACCTAAATGTGACAACACACTGTCAGTGATAACTTACAATTTCACTAATAAAACATTAAATTTATTCCCAAGTCACTTTATGCATTTCCTTTTTATCCTAGATTCAAATTTTCAGAGGAAAATAACTTAGTTTTGAGGTTCAAATGTCATACCCTAGCCAACCTTGCCTGTAGGTTATCTCAGAACCCGAAAGGGGTGTTTCTTGAATAACTTCCTTCACAAATGGATTCAAACCATAAAAATTTTGTACCAACATTTTCTTAAGGTTGATCAAGGATTTATTTTACTATTATACCTTAACACATTGTCCAAGCTCAAAATTATTCTCAATTTCCATTGTCCTACTGTGAAGAATTAAGGGTTTCATGCCCTATTAAATCTTTCTAATCATTAGGATCTCGAATTCACTATTTTAAATCTTGAATTAGATTATTAAATTTCTACGTGATGTTATCGCTCCTCTCCCCTTAAATATTTCCTTCTCCTACCTTATCCTTCTTGTTTAGGTTAACTTCCAAACCTGTAGCCACCTAAATACCATGCTCTAGCTAGTTTAGTTTTGATTAAGATTTGAAGACTCCCAAAGAGTTGAACATACACACACCACTATAAACTAACAATCACTTTGTGTTCTCTCCTTTAAATAATTATCATGAATGCATATCAAGTTTTTGGAGCAGAGTGGACAAGACACTTACAGTTTCCCTAAGAATTAGATGTTTTTACTCATGAAAGAAGCCCTTCAATCCAAATTGTATGATCTTCAAAACACAAATAATTGTAAGAAAAGACTCATTTGCTTGCATGCACTAATTTATCAACCCAAGGTCACTTTCAACTCATAGAATTATGTCAATATTAGGATAAACTGCGCATTACATATTTCTGTAGAACTCACAGTTTTTTATCAATAAGTATACACAGGTCTTAACCAATTACCATTTAGTTATGTATAAAAAACTTTCTCATATGAAAAATAAAAAATACTATGAATATACAATGATCCTCAGAGAAGAGCTCTTTTCTCCTTCAAAATCAAACAAGAGTTATCAAACCTGAGCTTTTCCTCTTTTTCCTTCAATATTTCTTGAAAACCCTTACACATTGAGACTCTATACAAATAGAATGAGGGAATTTAGTTAAATTTTGGAGTATATAGTCTTCTCATCCACCTATAACTGAATGTTCACCCTTGTAGTCATATGGGTGGCCTTAGATTTAACACTAAGTAGCCTAGTTATGGGTTCTAGCCTCATATCATGCTTTCTAGACTTATGTTATGATTCCTAGTCCCTAAAAGAGACCTAATACACCCTTTTATACCTCATGCCATCCTTTTACAAAGGTTTCAAGTTCCAAGAGTACATGAAATAAATTTATCAAGCCAAAGATGGCCTCCACATTCAAGTTTTACATTTTGGAGGGAAAGTGTGATTTTCAAATTTTGAACATCCTAAACTCTAACTAGCTCACTTAAATGACACCTAATGACCTTAAGGACCTAGGAACATACTGTCAATCCAAAATTGGATGCCTTCATGGCTTATTCATATACATGGAGTGATTCTCCTGCATCACCCAGCCATGATATGTTGAACAAATAATCCTACAGACCTAATGACAACCTTAACCAGAGCATATACATCAATTATGTCATTGACATGAGCTTGCAAACAATAACATGCTTCAAAACAATGTGAAAAAAGTGATTTTGTAGTGTAAATTGATGTGTTATATTTAGATTTTTGAGGTAATTTACAAATACAGTGGTACACGTACAAGCGATTATCATTTGACCATCGACCAATCTTTTCACATGAAAAAGGTAAAGAGTCTTTTGTGGGCGGTGTGCGGGTATGATGAAGTAAGTATTGAGTAACATGAGACAACTTAATTAAAGAGAGTATCAAACTTAAGAATAACGTTGCATCGCGCCTTCTTTAGCTATATGGAGGGGTCCCTTAGTCAGTGTTGTTATTATTTCAAATAGTTGTAAGTAATGTATGGCTAAAATTGCAAAAAAATGTTTAAACTAACATAAAATTTATGTTTGACATTGCATGTGATGGTTATTTAAAATATTTACAAGTATTTTATGACTAAAATCATAAAAAATGTCTAAACGAACATCAAATTCAACCCATGATGTGTGGAAATATTCACGCATAACTATTAATAAGGACATTTTCCATAATGTTTGATGTTCACAATTTTCATTATTCATGTGCATTGTGTACGCTCCACGAACTGACACATGAAAGCACAGGATTTGTGGAGGTGGGTCATTAATAGTACATACCAACCTCAAGTTCTAAATAGTAATGCCTTTTGACATAAATATAACAAATGATATAATGTATTTATTTACATGAAAAATTAATAATCATAACTATAACTATCTTTACAAAAAAATTTAGAGAGCTCACTTCTTAGAACGCTATTGGTTATGTAATGCAACGGTAACCAATCCCTTGGGCCCTGGGGAATTAGAAATTGGGTGGGTGGGTGATGAGCACTCAGGTCCTACCATCTGTACAATATATTGAAAATACTACCCCACAAATGTACTACACCAACACAATTAACTAATTTCATTCCAAAATTAGGTATCACACCATTTTTTTTTCATTGTGATAACATCATAGTTACGAAAAGTTACAATCATGCAGAAGCTTAAAATCAACATTTTCATACAAAATATGTCTCCTTCAACATCCTTTTTTTGGTCTCTAAATTTACAAAGAAGCATTTCCAAAGCTATCCTTTCAGCCAATGTTGCTAGAATAAATGAAACTTTTCCTCTGGTTCCTTCAATGAGAAATGTTTGATAACACAATTTGCAAAAATCTTCAAAACCTCTCATCCCGTATTTTCCCTTCACTTGTTTCCACTTCAAATGCACCAATGTTTCTATGTCTGCAACACCCATCTCAATCAACATGTGCTTCATTTATGTCTTATGAAAAGTCTTTTGTCCCACATATTGGACCAAACTCGACCCCTTGACCTCCATTTCACAAGTCACGGGGCTTCTCATTATAACGTAGTACTGAAAATTAGAACAAGAATGTATTGGTTACCATTAACATATAAGAAAGAAAAAATTACAATCAAACATATGTGCTACTATTATTGTAACTACAAAATCAGATGTGAGAGTGTTGAATATACACTTGTTTTTCACATCCACAATTGTATGAATTCACTCCAAAAATCCTCAAAATAATTGATTTTCCACATAGATATAACACTCATTTTAACAAGAATGTTTATTCCCTATACGAAAGTATCATGCCTATTAAGGAAATACATGACTTAAATTACTTTTGGGTGGATCTATAAACATAATGAATGTAGAGCATGGCGTGGGTCTATAGAAATAAATTCATGATGTCAAGGAAGAGAGGGCTTTGGTCCTCTTCTAATGGGCATGGGAAGAAACATGCATCTCAACCACCTTCCACTTGTTTTTCTGCAGATCAAAAACAAACAAAATGTTGAAAAACCATAAAAATTTAGATAAAATAAAAATTTGGATACGCAACTGACAACAAACTTAGATCTGAATGCAACGAAAGGAGTTTTTCACAGGATTAGGTCATTCTTCCTTTTAGATGGATATTTTCGATAAGTATAGAAGATAAGTAGAATCTCAATAAATATTTTGGACCGTGTCGAATATTTCTACTTATCTACCATAGAAGATATGAAGAAGCTCCGGGTAATGACATATACAATTAATATTTAGTGTTGGAAACAACAGTTGGAAGAAGTTGAAAAGGTGATTGATTTTTGAATCATAAAGTAACCAAAAAAATTAAGAACGTGTGATGAAATGGGATTGTAGATAAATTGAAGATGTAACCTAGATGAATGCATTTGAAATTACAAAGTAAAAGAAACCTATGAAAAAAATCATAAAGTATTCACAAATAAATATTGAGAATAATAATAACAAATATGAGATGGATGTCCTACATATGCCAATTGAAACACAATGGTAGTTATCCAATAAGTTACTGACAAGTAGTTTGTCACAATATCGTGAAGAACTAGAAACACAACCAAAAGCTTGTGCATTAGGTATTTACTAGTCTTGAGAAACAACCAATAATTCCTCCAAGGGCACCTTGAAATCATCCAAACCTCTGTTGAATATATATATATATATATATATATATATATATATATATATATATATATATATATATATATATATCAATGCACTGTAAAGTCCATGTTCTCTACACAACATCACCACCTGCAAGATATGACTACAACAATGATTTCCCTACTCCAATATACATAAATCCACCTAAATATTTGAGCTGAAATAAATTCCCATGACTTCATTCCTAACACACTTCATGGGATTTTATTAGACATATATGTTACAGCTTCAACTACAAAATATAAGTAGTATACAAACAATAAAGTATAATGTGATGGTAGGTACTTCACAAATGCGGACTTGATTGAAATCCAAGGAAGCAATGTCCATGTGCAACACTCATTGTTCAATTTTCTATAGCCACCCTTTTTGGCTATAGTATTACACTAGTGCTTGCATTACCTGTGATGTTCAAACAGAGAATACAATAATGTCAATAACACTTATAATGTGTATAGTAAGAGAATTTAGCATTTCATGGAAATTCCTTGTGAATACCTTGGGAGGTATACCTCCAAGCATATCCTTTAATATATAAGGCTCAAGCAATTCTAAAAATGTACCTGGGATAACATAACATGGAAAAGTGAGAATGACAAGAGAATGTCATATAACTTTCTAAAACAAAAATTGCATGTCTTGAGCCTATTTAATAGCATAGCCATCAAAATACAACAATATAAGAGACATCAAAATACATATTTATTATATTACTAATTAAATATATTACAATCAGTATTTATTAGCCCCAAGATGTGTCCTACACTTTTGTATAGATTCTAGACTTCTAGAATATAACTGTATGGGATTGACTCTGGGAAAATATCTGAGAAATGTTTTAAAAAAAAATTACCTCTATGTTGGACTCCTAGAAATTTGGAAAGAGTTGTCAAAAAGCACATCAGTCTTCTTTATGTACACACAAAACTCTATAACCACACCTCCAACTTGTCTAAACTGTCTTTAAATTGTACATAAACAGTGTCTTTAATTTGTACATCTGCTTCTAGCTTTCCGTGTTGGTTGCTAAAATCCAATGAAATATAAGAAAAACCTTCATCTACATAAGCAGAGAGCAACTGCAAAAGAAAGGGAATTATGGCCTCCCACAGAGTGTCCAACGTCATTGGAATCCCTATCACACCTTGTACATTTCCATCATACAACTCCGTTGCCAAGTGGAGGCCACCCATCTAATCACCTGCATCCTAGAGATCCTGGATTCGTTCCTTCTAAGGTAACAGGAAAAATCTGAAAAGGTGAGAAGGTCCCAATAAATATAAAGTTGCTCCTCTGACCACAATAGAAATATGATAAGACTTCTTAGGATTTCTAAATGAATTGATGAATTAGGTGTGATATATAACAACATAATCTAGACCACCATCCTCAATGGGTAGCCTAAATTAGTCTAGTTCCATTCATCCTTTTGTAAACAGACACAATAGGCCTTTTGAAGTGAGAATAACTAATATCTAGAAGAAATTTTAGAAAAAGAGTAAATAGCTATCCAGATGCAACATCTAACTCACAAGAACCGAGTACTAAAAAAATAGACTGCCTATACCAACTGCAAAAAGTGTAAACACAAAAACATTCATAGTAGAATTCGATAGTTAATTGAAGCTTCCTCTTTTTGTAAGATGATTAATGCCCTGTATAAAAAAAGAAACCATATATCTTACTTTCTCATCCAACCATGTTACTCCTATTGTTGAACTATCAAGGTTTCGCTCTCTTCACACTTGTAACTATGACTTCACGAACTGGGCCACTTAGAACTTTTATGATCCATATAATTGCAAGCAATGATTCCTTACCATTTAAGTCTTCAGTATCATGGGAAACCTTCATTAACGCACCTTATTGCATTTGTGGTAACCCAGAAGTCTCTAAATCTATATTTCCATTTGAGGTGTTATTGTTGATTGGAGGACCCATGTTGATTGGGAATACGCCTCCATGATGTGTGACCTCCCCACCACGAACATAAGCGTCTACCTGCAATCGCGTCACAGTCATTCCAGATCCCCGACTCGTCGATATCAAGCACCTTCTGCGACAGATACACCACGGACCCGCCCACGTAGAGTCGTATTCCATTTAATGGTTGACAGATGTACACATAGCACAAATATTTTACAACCACCATTGATTTTCAATGCATCTCCAAAAACAAATCTCCGTTGTTCATTTTCTAATGGATGTCAGACTCAACCGGAGGTAACCCAACTAGAATATGCCTCTCGGCATAATTAATCTAATTTGATGGATTTCTATTCTTGAAGACATTATGAAGTGAATATACTCACAAAAATTTCACCATTCTAGTCCCACCCTTGTCAAATAATATATTAAAAAGGTGTCATACCTTCCTTAATAGGATCCTAATATAATCAAATCAGGTAAGACAGATATGTCGTGTTATTCTTTGCATTTAGGTTCACCAACCATTCCTTTGGAACTTCATACAAGTTGTTGTATTTTCTCCATTCTTTGGTCCAATCTACATTATATTAATCTTTGGATGAATAACCTTGAGAAATCAAATATCATTTTTCCATTATGAGCATAGAGTTGGGCATTTTCTTTCTTCGTGCAATGTTGACATGTGCATGGGTCCCCATCATAAGTTATAAATATGGAAAGACTTCTAATTTAGATATTTCTCTACAGAGATAAGAAGCCTTGATTTTTTATGTACCCTTTTCCTTTACATCAACAACACCTATCTCATTTCTAAGTTATTAGACCTCTTCGAAATAAAATATAGTTTATTATATTTTTCCTTGCTATAGATTCATGGTTTAAACACCATATCTTCTAATTATATTTTAATTATTTATTTGGCCTTATTTGGATATATTTTCATTGAAAATAAACATTTAAACTCTTTGAATCAATCCCATTCACTTTGCAAAAAATAAAATCAATCCTTAAATTATTTATAATTTTGCATCGAGTTTTATCGCATTAATCATTACCTTAGAATCGATTTGTTTGATCTCGTCATCATCAAATATACCTCAAATATTGTTCCTAAGATATGTAATCATGATTCACCCCTCTAAAAGATACATTTAAAACCATAAACCCTTCAAAATGATGATAATAATATTACACAGGCATGTAACTACATTTTTTTAGTCTTATATCATTAAACATATTAAAAAAAGACAAATCCAAAAAGATCAATTGATCATCTCATCCCCTTTATGAAACAAGTTTATGAGATCATGACAAGTTATGCCATCTCTTTGTACGTACACAACATTAAATAAAAGATTTTAAAAATAGTAAAAAGACCCTTTGGGGCATGTACATGAAGATAGGGGACCAAAAAGCGGCCAAAATCTATTTTTGGCCATTTTGCACATAACGTGAGCGTGTTATGGTTTGGCCACATTATAATGTGACCATGCAATAAAATGAGCATGTTATAATGCATTCACATTATGGATTGGAATTTCCAAGCCATAATGCACCCGTGTTATGGCGCACATGTTTTTTACTATGTAAATTTGAATTTGTCAATAAGAAAAGCAAAACGTGAGTGTGTTTTGTTTTCTTTGGCTTGAAAACCACCCACCCTTTGGATTGGATATCTAAGCCTAAGGTTTGGACTGTGTAATCCGTGAATAAACCTATGTTCTACAAAAAAACATAATAATCTCAAGTTTATGTCCAATTTCTCATGTGTTACAAAACAATATTCCAAAAAAACAATACTACGATGTCATGCTCTATTTTACGTTTGTGACAATATATTTATTTCTAAAATTTGTTTAGTTTAAGACTCTCATCCTTAATTTATTTTTCTAGTGCCTTCTTTTCTTGCCAAAACACATGTATATATTTTTATATATAATTTATGATTTTTTCTTCCAAATTAAAAATATGATTTGATCTAAACTCCATTCTACATGTACTAAAAAAACCAATTTCTGACTATTTTTCTCAAAATTAGGAGGGTGTACACACAAATATTTCATTTTCGGGATGTGTTCACTTTGAAAATTAGTAAAAAATTATATATTCATCCAAAAAATATGAAAAAATAGTGGGACCTCATACATGGTCTTAGCTAACTTTCTACTAAAGGGATTTGTAAAATAGTTTACAAAACTCAAAAAATGGGGGGCACACACACAACACTATGTTATATTTTTCACACAAAAATAGGCACACTTTGTGTGTACGCCACATTTTAAAAAAAAAATAGTTCAGAAACTAGATTTTGAGCACTACGATTATTATTCTTATCATATGTATACCAAATTATTAGTTGAAGTTCATTTTTTTTATTTCAAGAAAAATATGGCCACTTTTGACCCCCATTTGGTCCCCCATTTCCATGCACTTACCCTTCATGAGCCCAATTCATGAGATTTGGGCATGTGGAATCATATCACTCCACAAAGCATGATCAACTCTCCTGACACAAAGAAAAGTAAAAAATGAAAGATCCCAATTAAAATGACACTTGTAATCTTATAGTAATCACACAAAAGGGTAGAAAATGAAGGTAAAATAAAATTGAATCCTAAATGGGGAAATCAATATATAGGTTACGAATGTGATTCTCTTGTTAAGTTTGAAATGATAATAACCTTGAAAATACCTACTTTACAAAGCCTATGTGCACTGAGATTACGACACATGGAAAACAATTATATCTCTAAGGGTTTATAGGGATAAAACATGTGGCAACCTATTATGATCATAAAAAAATCACGTAAGCTCAAACTAACTCAAAATAATATTTTAAATTCTTCATCACCATCACATCACTCTTAATGAGAGGGGATCTATGAAACAATCTTAAAACACGTGAAAAATATCATTTCACAAAGCTCCATCAATACTAGCTTGATATAATTATAATGAATGAAAAAGGAATCATTACCAAAAAGGTAAAAAATTTACTTTTTCCTTACCTTTATCTTAAAAACTATATTTTCATAATGTATAAGGAAGATTTAGGGAAGAGAATACACTAATTTTATACTTTGGTTTTGATGGAGATGGAGTGACATGATGTCATGAAGTATCCAACTTACAATCATATATGAAGCCAGTATACTGACAACTTGAAATTTAATACTTTGAATGTCTTGTTTGAAGAGGAGATTATAGAAAAACAACTCGTATATCACAAGCATAACCTAGCAACATTTGTCTCGTTTAATATTATTTTTGTAAAAATAAAATGTTGTTACGACCGCATGGTTCCATAGAGTGTTTGGTCTTATAATAGATTCATTTTAGAATATCCACCATAAAAAAGAGATTGGATATTTTGCAAGGCTAATATAATGTACATTATGTCAAGTGGAGGTTTTCTCACTTAACATTCTTATTAGTACTCTTGGTCACATAGTCTTCTTGATCTTGTGGATGTTATTAAAACATTTGGTTCATTATTTCACATATCTCAATATTAAACCTTAGGGACAATTATGAGATATTTATTAGCTTGAATAAAATTAAAAATCCGTCAACACCATCATATCACTCTTGATGGGAAGGAATACATGAAATGAGATCAAAAAATAAGACACGATATCATTCCACAAAGCTCTGTTGATGTCAATGTACCTTGAGATAACTATTTTGAATGAAAAGGCCATCAATAGTGACATGGTAAAAAATTCACATGATTTTTACCTTTATTTTCAAAACTAGATATTCACAATGCATACAAAATATTGTGAAAAGAGAATGTGCTTATTTTATTTATTGGTAGAGACTAAGTGGCGTGAAGTCATGGAGTATCCAAATTATCCTAAAAACCTAAAATTTGAATTCCTTGTTTAAAGAGGGGAGATTAGCAAAAACAAACCATATATCATAGACATAGCCTAACAACATTGTCTCATAAGATTATTTGTATAACAAAAAAATTTGTTACTACTTTGTGAAGTACTTCACGAGATTTAGACTAGAAGATCCAACATAAAAAAAGGAAATAAACATTTTACAAGACTAATAGAACATTATTTGTGGCAACTAGAGGTTTTCTGGACATTATTAAAAAGCTTTATTCAAAAAAGTGCAAGACAACAAAAAAAAAATCGATATATCCTACAAAAACCTAATACAATATCATATATATATATATATATATATATACTAGAACGAAAAAGTTGATTTATATAGGAAGGCATAAAACCCTAAATATATTTTAAGATAACTTCAACATAGGAGGACAAAAATAGATAATACAAACACTCAATGGCTAGAATATGCAAAATCAATCTATAAGAAAGATTAAGATAAATACAACCCCCCTTCCTCTCTTTCCCCTCATCATCAACACAACTACTAATGCCTTCTCCATCGGGGATATCATTCAAGGCATAAAGAGGCCAACTAAGGGTAAGGCTCGAGAGATAGATGAGATATAAGTAGAATATCTCAATTGGTGTATGGAAGCCATCACACCATACATAAATCATATTCATGGCATCATTCAAGAATGTTTCTTTACATATTAGACAACAAGTGTCATTATCTCTCTATACAAAATTTGAGATATAAATACTCCATCAAATTATCACATAATCATGGTAAATCCTCTTCTTAGAAAACTATTTCAAAGCATGATAAAGTGTAAAATTAGCAGTTGGCCATAAAAAATGAAATAGAGAAAAAGAATATGAAGGATTAAAGTCGAAACTCTCCATTATCGACCGCTACATAACTCTTAGGAACATGATTGAAATAGTATGAGACAACCAAGGGGAATAAAAAATTTGTTACTTTGTCGACTTTCAAAAAATCATTTAACACAATACCTAGAAGTAAACTCTAGAGTAAGATGGAGGAATTTAGAATTCCAAATGAGTACAGAGTGACAATATATAGACTCCATGATCAAATTAGGGTAAAAAATTAAAATGTGAAGGACTGTCATAAAGTTTTCGGGGTGAAATTGGTGTTGAAAAAGGTACACATTTTCATATTTTTAAGGGTTCACAGTTATAAGATAAAGGAGTGGGTAAAAAATTAGTGGAGGGGGTGTCTACTTAGCCAACTATGTAGTAAAGTCACTCATTTATGCAAAAGATCTCATTTTAATTGTAAAAACAACACATAGTTTGAGATAGCACCTAAGGGCCCTTGAGCTCTTATGCCAAGAGGTTGGAATGAAAGTGAATACCAACAAAAAAAAGTCATGATTTTTTCAGTATGAGTAAAAGAAAGCAATTTCACTTCATTTTTAAGGAATACCATTGGAAATGGTGGAAGAATACAAGTGTCTCAAGATGAATTTTCACAACAAAAATAATTGGGAAACTTATAGGAAAAAATACAAAGGGCATGGAAGATGTTATATTAATTACAAAATATATACAAGAATGTATAATTATGGGATTAGGATACCAAAAAACCTTGTTTATCTCATCAGCTTTCTTCTTACCGCACAAGTTAAAAATAAAACTTAAAAATATCAAATAAGACAACCGTTGAAACACTGCTAACAACTTCCTTGATGCTTAAATTATTTCCTTTCACGGAAAAAATATGTTTGTATCTTTGATTCCATACACCTTATTCAAAGAGGCACGATCATCATGTATCCACAAATACTATCATACATGGATCCTTTATTGACATGCTATGAAAGAGGGTACTATACATGTTTGGCAATTTACTCTCTAATTTCATCATTTGGAAAATGTTGCCAAGGAATAACTACCCAAGTCTTGATGGGTTTTAAATTCATGCACAAACTTTCTGGAGAGACCAATTTAGGTGAGATGCAAGATGGACTTAAAGGGATAGCTCGGATTGATCCATAATTGGATGATAATTAAGGAGACCTGTAAAATTCATATCCCATAACAAAATACTCAATTGGGATTATCATTGCATGAGGTTGTTCCTATGTAACAAGTGATCCACAAGTTATTAGGTAAAACCTATTGTATTTAGGTAATTTTACATTGTCACTGGTAATTAGGTCTTAGTTACCTTTTACCATAAGAAGATATAATTTACAAGGGTAATTGGTTAAATGGTTGTTTGATGTTATATGGTTTTATTTGGTTAAACCATATATTTTTCATATTATACATTTACATAGGTTTGTTTAATATATGTAACAACTTGGTTGTTTTTACTCAATTGTACAATGTATATATGCATTGCATATTTCATGCTTTGTTATTGATTTTCACATATTAATAAAATTTTCAGACATCCTCCTTGTTTACTCACCAACATTTGGTATCAAAGCAGGTAAAGGAGCCTCTACAGGAAATCCAAGGAGAGTGGTAGAAGATACCAGAAGTCATTGAGGAGCTTGGATAAGAATTTACATGCTTTAGAGAGATAAAAATTGTCTCCTACAAATTCCCAGCCTCATACCTGCATCTCCACACCCTGGTAAGATCTACAGGGATTTGTGCAGATATTTTTACAGAAATCAAGAAAAAAAAAATTCCCCATCAGGGGTTTTATCATCATCAAGAGACAAAATTCCCCTCTACATCTCTACAATATCATAGTTGAATTTCATTAAGAGGGATCCTACCGAGCTCTATACATAAGGTTGAGTTGGAAGTCTTAAGGACCGAGTTGGGTTCATTCACCCCTGGAAAGCTCTACGGTGAGTTGAGAAAATGAGTTGGGAGAGTGGTGATTCGAGTTAGGTTGCCTACTTGCAGGACTAAGCTCCCAACGATTTACATCAGGAGTTAAGGTGAGCTCCCACAACACCGAGCTCTACACATAACTCCCCTTATAGCAGACCTCCCTCACCGCAACCATCTATCAACCCTGCGGCGAGCTCCCTCACATCACATTTCACCCCGATCTGTTGATCCAAGATTCTCCCACAACATTGAGCTCCCCTACTCCAAGATAACCTATGATCTACAAAGAAAAATACAAACAAAATCACAAAGGTGGTGAAAATACAATGCAACACACAAAGCAAGCAAAAACGAGTCGAAATAAAACAAAAAGCAAAGAAAAAACCCTCGTGCCAGGTCACTTACCAGCTAAGTTGAGTTGGGTGGCGAGCCAGCCAATGAGTAGTTTAATTTTTTACAAACATTGTCAATTGTTTTAAATTTAAATATAAAGAGCTTCATTTCATAGTACAAGCACTGGGAGCACCCTTTTGGCTAGCCGAGTTATGGTAAGACATTACGGAGGGATAGGTGCAAGAGTTGAACCCCTTCCACGCTGTCCTCTTATTATTTTTGATGAAAGTTCATATAGAGCCCCCAAATCTAGAATAATTTTCAAATAAACTGTACCAAACCTTGCTAGATATAACTAAATCCCCCACTAAATTTAGTAAAAACCCCTTATTTAGGGTAAAATATTTCTCCTAATTACTTCAATAAGTTGTATTGGGAAACTTTTGTAAAGGGGAACTTCTTGAAAAAGCATTTTTGCAAGTTTTTTGCAGGATTTGTCATTTTTGAGCTATATAGTGCATCATAGGTCACCAGAAACCAAAAACAAAAAATAAAAAATTGCCTACTAGTCAATTTTTCCACACAAGAGGTTGTTTCATTTTTTCAATGTATTATAATCCTTTATATTGTACTAACATGCCATTTAGTTAGGAAAAAATCCAATCACCTGCTATGGCCAATAATGCTCTAAAATTCTTTTTTCCTGACTTGCAACTACTTTTTGGTGACAAATATTTCGTGTGGAAGACCAAAATTTAAACTTAAATTGAGGTTGAATAATTGTATCTTGTTGTAAATGGTTTCGTAACCAAATCACCAGGTGATGCAATACAACAACATCAATTTGACAAGGAAAATCAGAAGGTCCAATTGATCATCTTGTTCACAGCACCCGATGACAGGCAACCACATATTTGAGATGCCATAATGACCAAAGAAGTGTGGAATAAGCTGAGCACAGTGTACGAGACCAAGAACAAGAACACAATACTAAATTTTTAGAGTTAACTACATAAACTAAAATTTAAGCCTAGTGAGATTGTTCCTATGTAACAAGTGATCCAAAAGTTTGGACTTGTAATGTAATTATTTCAAACAATGTTATGCATCCACAAAATTCAAGATATAAAATCAAATCAAGTAAGATATTGTGAGCCTAGATTTCAAAAAAAAATGACTACACCTCAACCAAGGAATTTTATTTTTTGCCCATTTTTGCATTCGTGTTAAGAGCTTCAATATGAAAAAGAGAGTTCTCTCAAACTAATATAAGTTTTCTACACTAAAAATTATTCAACATATCATTCATATCACATCTCATGTAGGAAACAACATTCCAAATGTAATTCTCATGGCAAAATGCCAAACAACATTCTAGATGTAATTTCACGTCAAAATGCCTCTTCTATCCTTAAGAGTAACTAGAATTGCATATACATGTCATACTAAACTCTAATTACATTTTTATATAGAATGAAATTTCTTAGAAGGAAATCCTATCTTCTCAAATTAGACTTTGCATCTTACTAATAATGAAAACTATTTTCCTATTTAAAGTATTAACCAGACATAATACTCATCTTCATGATGAGAGAAATAGTGATAATACCAACCAATTCACTTTTGAATAGAATTAGAACCTAAAAGGAAATTTTTCCAATTAAGTAGGATCCCATATCGTAAATAAGTCATTTGAAACATGTAGATACTTCTAAAGGGATACCCTCCAAAATTCTTAATAATCTAGGTGTCGAGTATTTACTTAAAGTCACCCTCAAGAATTTTTTAATAATTTTGGTGCTAAATATTTAGTCAAGATCTATAATTCATTTCAGTACACATATAAATTCAAAGATCTTATATTTCACTTGAAATATCTTCTTTAGGGATTAAAAACCATTCAAAAACAAATATGGTGGAGAAACTCGATAGATATTAAACCCAAAAAACCACACCGAAGAATATTTTTGGCAAATTTTATAGAGATAAGACACAATTAATAAAATTGTAGGAAACCAAAGTTTTAAAAAATAAAAAATGTATCAAAATAAGTTAACACTTTGTGCTAAATTATATGAACAAAACAACCCCAACTTTAAGGAAAATGTAGTCTTTGGAAAATCCAAAATGTATTTCGGTATTGAAAATTCTTCAATAGACTGGAAAAAAGTTTCTACTTTTAGAAAAAACACCAAAACTTTATCTATATCTAACATTAAAAAAATTACATTAAAATCATTTATATATTGTGATATCTTTGAAATACTTACCGACCAATCATTTGCATAAAGCCCATAACATTATTAATCTCTCTCTCATCCAACAACTACAGGTGGACATCCTTCGTTTAGAAATTTATTCCATAGAAATAAAGTGATCATGGAAATAATCTCATGTACAAAATTTGACACGTTTTCATTAGAGAATAGATTTTTCTTTAAACTTACTGTTAGGCAAGCTTGCATAATGTTATATTTTGAACCTTGTACAGCACCCCACAATTCTTGACATATCCACAATGGCCTCAATAAATGTCAATAAGAACCAAAATATGCTAAGGAATCCAAAACTAAATGGAAAAAATTGGAATTCATTTAAATCAAGAACAGTGGATAACATAAGACATGTGATTGAAGTACCATTGAAGCAAACTTTCCTTGACAATTCCACACATCCCATAAAAATAGAGCAAATTGGTCATTACTGGCTAAGGAAGTATTTCATAAGTAGACAAATCAATACTAAACATAACAAACATTTAGAAAAAAAAGAAGACATGTTAGCTCGAGAATAGGTAAAAATAGTAGGTTTTATTTTGCCCTTAAACTGACTATCATACAAAAATTACAACAAAAGATAGATAAGGTTCGGAAGCATACCCAAAGTAATCAAACACTTAAACAACCTCCTTAGTTAGATCATCCACAATATTTATAGAAATATTAGAAGAAATGGAAGTCACTCCCAGTGCAAGAACTCTCGACAAAATGTAAAATATAAATCATGTGAGCATATATTTAAGATTTATTAATTTAGTTCGTAGTTACTAAATACGATAAAATCATAAATATTTTTCGTATTTTTCTATTTTTATGTTATTTATTATATGGTATGTTTAAATTATGAAAACTTTTAAGATTTATATTCAAGAGCTAAAAGGATCTTCATTTTTATGAATTGTTAAGAAGGTTTTTCAGCAGCCCTTAGAAGATAAGGGACATCAGATTTTTTCTATATTTATCATATTTTTTGATCAATTGTATTTTTTCCATGTTTGAAAACCATCACTTAAATAGTTAATACAATTTAAAATTTTGAATTTGATTAGTTCTTGAAAGCTACCCATGCAACTAAATGTATTACAACCATAAATATAACACATTCATCATATTCAACACACAACAACACATTCACCAATATAAAATAAAGAAAGTATCAATACAAACCTCATGTCTAAGTGCATCAATATGATAGATGCATAAATTCTGAAATATCAATGTCAGGGCATAAAAAAGTCCTTGTAAACATGACATGTATGTTCAAATGATTGGATTAAAAAGTCATACAAAACCATCAAATAACAAACATCATTTGAAGCAAAATGGATTGATATATAGATTTAACAGTTTCTACCCTGGGCTCCTAGCATTACATGAGTGGATCTCTACTCACTGGAGGCCTTTAATGTCAGGTAAATTGGACATTTACCCTCAATCTAGGGGTTTCTTCATTATTGTTTTTGATAAAATTCTTGATAAGGATGTGATTTTTGGTAAAGTTTGGGACATCCAATCCCATTTTTTGCTGATGAAACCTTGGTTCCCTCTCTTTAACCCAATGACTGAAACTTTCTATGTTAACCATGTTTGGGTCCATTTACCAAATTTACCCCTCCAGTTTTGGAGTGAGAATTGTCTGTTGTCAATTGGGAATACTCTTGGTAAATGTCTGGCTATAGACCCACGGACTTTGGCCTACGACTACACCTTATATGCCCATATATTGGTGGACTTGAATATTTCTGCTGATTTTCCTGCTTCAATTAAGCTCA
The DNA here is from genome assembly GCA_019776745.2 of Taxus chinensis. Lineage (NCBI taxonomy): Eukaryota > Viridiplantae > Streptophyta > Pinopsida > Cupressales > Taxaceae > Taxus > Taxus chinensis. The sequence goes on along the minus strand of CM034155.1, from coordinate 465,433,017 downwards.
AAGTGGAGGATCGGGTTTGGATTCAAAACTTAGACTATGAAGGGTTTCCCTTCCGATGTAGAACTTGTTTCTCGCTCGGTCACTTAGCTGCAAATTGTCAGGTTGTGAGGAAATCTGTCAAGAGTAGAAATTCATGGTGGAATAATTTTGATCCATGTCAATTGGTTGTTAAAGGACCATTGGATAGTGATTAAGACGTGGATTTAGAGAGTGAGGATGATTCAACCTCAAAGAATGAGGAGTCAACTCCTAATCATTCTTCTACTTCACTTGATGGAAATCCACCTACATTTGTTTCAACAAAGTCCCAGTTTCCTGCCGAGAAAGAGGACTCCGAAACACCAGGTCATAGAAATGAAAATGAAGATCCGAATATCGAAAAGGGTTGGACTAAAGTGTGTCAAAAGAAGAAAGGGAAAATTGTAAACATCACCTTTAAAACGAATTTAAGATCCCATGGGAAGGGATCTCTTGGTTAAGTTTTTAATGTTTTGCTATTTTTTGTTTCCTTGTTATGCTGCTGGAAGAGGTTGGATCTACTTATTCCTTTAGTCAATATCCTTTTCTCCATATGTATTGGGGTAGGGTCCACTTAACCCTTATTTTACCATTAATCAAAAAAAAAAAAACATCATTTGAAGGATGAGATTAATTTTTCTATTGTCAATTTTTGGAGTGTGTCATCAAGACACCTAAAATTCAATAAAATTGTTGAACTACTAGTCTTGTAATAAGTTCAATCCTTCCCTCGCTATCACCTAATTTTAGGGAATCGTGACAAAAGATCTATTTACCCAAAACCAAAGAAGATAAACAAAATATCTAGTTACCCAAAACCGATCTAGTAGACAACCACTCCAAGTTGCTCAACTAAGCAGAAAGGGAACATGGATAACACCTCCATGTAAACAATAAAACAAATGAAATCTGAGTACAAAATCAAAAGATCGTAAATTCCAAATTAATTCTTCAATTTTATTATCCATTGAATATTTTTAAATTCCATCAGTACATGTAGTATACAAAAGAATGGAACAAACATTTGTATTCGTCCTCTAATTATTTGGAATTATATATAATGGATAATAAAATTAATGTATGCAATTTGATCTTGTACTTAGATTTTATTTGGTGAATTGTGTAATCAATTGGGAAAATAATAATCAGAGATAGTTTGTTCAAAAATGATTTAACTATTTGGGATTTATTTTCAGATTTTTTGGTCTGTGATGTATCAGAATGCAAGGGAAAAAATTTGATTAAAAATGAAAGCTTTAACAAAATAACATGCAAACATAATATAGAAATACAATATGCAAACAAACACTACAATATTGACTATCAGGGGGAAAAAATTGGAAACTATAAGCACTTGCATATCAACTAAAAGTACCTTCAACCTTTCAAAGCTTCGAGACACTGAAAAATGGATTTCATAAGATTATAGGATATGGATAGCAAACATTCTTCACATATTATAGCTTCAGTAGTTGTGTTTCATACAAAATCTTTTTAAGGCCGTCTTATGGACTAGGGCTACATGTTTCAGTCTAGGGACAACCAACACAACTTGTTTTAACATTATAATGAAGTAATTATTGAAGGAGAAATTTATTCCACATATCCACCATAACATTCAAATATATTTGAAGAGGGATGAAGAAAGTGGGCCCAAAATGTTGGTAACAAAAGATGATATAACATAATTGAATCTATAACATATATAATGTAAAATGATGACATGTTGAAATCTCAAATCTTTAAGCATTCGTCAAATACACAATAAATCTAGTATCCTTCACAATTGGAATTACCTTCTTACATTGCCAAACACAATGTTTTGGATAAGAAAAGTTGGTTGAAAATCCACTCTTTCAGCCATCTCAGATATCACTTTTTCATAGCCACCTCCATCGCCACCCGCACCCCCACCCCCAAAAAGAAACATAGCTTGCCGAAAATTTCCTTAAGGAAAACAAATTACATCATAGCCACAAATAGGGAGGAAATTTTCTCATGGCTGAAGAAAAGGGGCCAAAATTCGTAGAAAACTATCAGCTCCTTGAATAATATTAAACACTAAAATTCTTTATAGCCATGACTATCCATGAATTTGGTAAGGATTGAATTTTCTTCTCATAACCCATGCTTGCAATGAACCAAAAAATGTAGCTTACATCCCATGCTCGAAATATATATTTTCAAGAACAATTTGTGAGCTCGTGCATACGTGGTTGTAGGGTAAAAACCCAACATTCAAAACAAAAAAGTGTTTTCACAAGCACATGGAAAAAAGCATGTAAGGATCATACTAATTTCAAATGTAACTTTGAATGCTATTCGAAAATAACACATACTTAACACTCAAAGAAATTTAATACATAAGAAACCTAAATAAGATTGATGAAATTTCTTTTCAATCTGTTGAAACCTTAGAGAACAACATTGGAAAAACGGGTTCACAACATGCTCTATCTCTTTGGTGACACCATTGAATCTAGATAGATAATGTAAAATGATGACCCATGGAAATCTCACATCTTTAAGCCTGCATCAAATACCAATAAATCTAACATCTTTCATAGTTGGAATATACAAAAACTAGCAATTATTTTCTTACATTTCCTTTCATAGTGGTCTAAATAAAAAAAAGTAGATTGAAAATCCCATATATCACTATTTCACACATCCCAAAACATTGCATGTCCAAAAATTCCGTAGATAAAATAGATTACATCATAACCAAACATAAGGGGAAAATCTAATGACCGAAGAAAAGGGCCAAAATTCACAAAAATCCATTAACTCCCTCAATAATATTAAACACTGAAATCCTTTGTCCATATTTTCCACAATGATTTGTGAGACCATGTATACATGGTCCCAAGGTAAAAACCTAAGGTCATAAAGAAAAAAACATTTTCACAAGCACATGGTAAAAATCATGTTTGGATCATATTGATTGCAAGATATAATAACATCAAATAAATGCTTAACCCGATGGAATTTCATCAAACACATACTTAACACTCAAAAAAATCAAAATAGAAAAAACGCATAACACGATGAAAATCCTTTCAATCTATTCAAACCCTAGAGATTTGCATTGGAAAAATGGGTTCACAATATGCTCAATACCTCTTTAGCGACGTAAACACAGATCACAATAACTCATAACTCTAGCAACCCAACGATAACAAATGCTCCTAAAATCTTTTGGGTAGTAGATGGGCACACCACAAATGCTTTTAGATAGTAAAAGGATGTCACACCCCATTCCACTTTGTTTATTCCATGTGGCCAAATGAAAATTTGCATGCGCTATTAGATCTAAACCAGACTAGTTGGGTACATCAGTACAACTCTTTTAATCTCACCATTACCGATATGCAAACTATACATACATCATTTTGCATGGTTCCAAAGTAAATATACCTAATGATGATGATGAGGATGTCTAAAAACATGACGAGATGTTTCAAAATGCTCAAGACCACCTCCTAGCCCCCTTTGACCCTTTAGACCCCTTTACATCTCTCTCCAGCTCTTTCGAACCCTCCCAGAACTTTGATTTTCTTCTTCCTCCCTTTTTGGCCACCTTTTGCTTACTTGGAACACTACATCTACCATGGTTGCATTCTACCTATTAGTGGTTGCATAATCACTGTTTTCTGGAACCAACGGTTTCGTCTCTAGTGCAACCCCAATTTAAACTCAAACTTCTCTTTCATGATTTTTTATCATTCTTTTCACCATATATGTGTTTCACCTTGTTTTTAATGCTCAGCTCATCAATCCTACCCCCTATCAATTATTTTATACATATAAATATCTAATCTAAGTCGTATATTTCATTTTTTATCTAGAGTTGAGATTGAGATCACTTAGAGGATTTCTATTAAGCAAAAATTAAGCAAGATTTTGAAGCTATCTTCTCCAAAGAACATTGCTACTATTGTATTATTGATCCAAAAAGAGAAACCAATCCCAAATGAGATTTCTTCCAGTACTAAGTACTATGAGGATTATGTATTGATGTTTCTACTTAAAAGAGAACACAAGGGCCTCCACACCAACCTTTTTATTCCCCTTGAACCAACCAAAGATTTTTTGTTTGTTCATCTTCCAAAGTGGATAAAGACTCTTCTTCTCTCTGATTGATCATATCACTACAACACCAATATTCATGAGCTCAATTGGAGTAGTTCGTTAAGGGTATAAGCACACAATGTTTAGATCAACTTCATTCTTATTATAGAAAGAAGTCAAGGATCTGAATTAAGTTTGTTTATTTACATTATTAGCTTAGATTTAGCTTTCTTTCTTTAATATTAATTTGAAAAACCATTAAAAGGAAAAAAAGTGTTAGATTAGGTTTGTTTGATTGGACTCATGTAGTGTATTTTAATAGAGTAACATCTCTTTGCATTAGGCTTCTCAAGTCTGCGGGATTAAATCCTAGGTTTAGAGTAGGATCATAATTTGTTACATTTAAAATCTAGGATAGTTTAATTTCAGAGTTTACACATCAAAAGACATAAAACCCAAATAAAATATAGGTTTGTTTATGAAATTATTCTAGGATAAATAATTTCAATCACAAAATATGTGTAGACACAAAATCACGCACTTGGGTACATTTCTAGGTCTTAAAAGCATGCTAGCATTTACATGATTCCTAAGATAGAAAATTAGTGGTTGACAACCTTGGCCTCTTTTCTTTATCTCTTGATTTATCTTTGGTCTTCCACACCCTACAGCCCAGTTAGGACTTAATTGATTCATATTTTATGGCTCTAGACACCAGCGCCCAGCCAAGACAATAGTGCCCAAGTTCTCATGTCCCTCCTAGGTGCCCCTAGCCCTTTCTTACCTTAATCACTCTTTTTGGATCTCTTTTATCTTTTGGACATCCTTTTCACTTATGGGTCAGCCTTCCAGTTGTCAATTATGAAATTCAAACAAGGGAATCATATAAACACATGGTTATGTGTTCAAAATAAAGGACCAAGCACTAAGCATTACTATTACCACTTAAATTTGCATTCCAAAAGTGTTAAAGCACTCCAAAAGCATCCATCTAGCGTCCATTCAAGGGAAAAGGGTTTCATACTTCTTCATACGCTGCATAGGAAGGGGAAGTTTATTCTATTACATCCACACATACTATTACATCGCTACATTCTAGCTACATCCCGCTATCAAGTGTAACTTGAATGAGGGCATCTTAGGGCATCATTACACACACTTTTGCATATAACTACATGGAGTCTGATATGTAGTGCAACACTCAGTTGTAAGATCACTCTTCGGGTAACCGTCAGGGTAATTTTTACTCCACATTCTACATTTTTTTATTAGATTTGATGTGGTTTGTGGATATGTGCAGGTAGACATTTATTTTGCAGGTTACGTGTGTGATCAGAACCCTAACAGTGAAGTGGGAGTGACAAAATGAATATTGAAGTGAAGACCTTCTAACCTAGAAAAATTCAAAACCTAGGCATCTATGTGAACACTATCACCCATATCAGATACTAGTGCCTCACCATTATTGCCCTCTTGTGGATGTTTTTTCCTTCGTATTTATGCACTTTTCATTCTTCATTGATCCTTTATGAAGTTATTTTCAACCTATTCCAATAGATACTCAGTTCAGATCACACGAAATCATATAAGTTGGTTTTCCCTCTCATTTATTTAGGGATTCACATCATTGCATGTTTGTTTCTTATCCATCACTATATTATATCATTTGTATACCATTTATTACATTAGTTACTATAAAATTTTAGCCTATTCCAGCACATAGTTAGTCCAGATCACTCTTGCATCACACAAAATCGGATAAGTCACTTTTCCCTCACATTTGCTTAGGGTTTCACATCATTTCTTACTTATTGCTTGGAACTTGTTATATATTATCATATTTTATATCATTAGGAAAAATAGTTACTCTACAATAAAATCTAACTCAAATTTAATTAAATCATTTGGTGAACTTATACCCTCATTCAAACACTATTAATTTCTTTTTTGTTTCCATCTTCGATGCCCTAGAATCATGTCGCCATGAGTGTCTCCATCCCTGAATTTTTGTGGGACAATCCTAAATGTCAAACTAAAATCTAATATTTTATGTACAACACTTATATTCATCATCATACTTCTCCTGAATATGTGTATCATAAATTTTCTACAACATTATCTTTTACAAAAGAGCATATTACTTTTACATATGCAGAAATTCCTTCTCAATCTATTTGAGATAATGATCCTCCTCTTTATATTCATGTTTTTATCAATAACATAGGGGTTAAATGATATTTAGTTGATAATTACATCGACCTTAACATTTTTAATCTACTATTCCTTTAGCAACTTGGAATTTCTAAAGCATCCTTAACACCCTCATCTATTTGTATTCGTGGATTTGACAATATTCCTAAAAAATTATTACGTACAATCACACTTCCCATTACTGTTGGGCCATACACTTTGTTCGCCCCATTCCATGTAATTCCTAGCAATCTTAATTATAATATTCTCCTTAGACGACCTTGGATCCATGACATGCATGGCATCCCTTCAACCCTTCACGTGCATATTAAATTCCTATACCATGGTGTGGTCTATGAGGCCTTAGTAGATGCCTCCCCATTTACATTTTGCAACACTAATGACCATTCACCTGAAACCCCTACTTTAGCCACCCCTCCTCCTAATTTCAAAAATTATGGTCTTGGGTATCGGTATATGCTTCGTTATGGATTTGTTATCCAAAATAACTCCCCTAGTTATTTGGACAACTTACATTCCATTATGGTTCTAAGGATCTACATTGTAGGTTGCATGCACTTCAATTGGTCTTTGACATACTCCTTGGTTGTAGTTTCTCATGCGCTCCTTTCCTTCACTTTCCACCTCTCCCTTTTCCTCCATATGTTCCATTTTTCCTTGCACCCAACCTCTACGCATTCACCATCTTCCCATCATTTCATGCATCCTTGGCGTGCGCCTTAGACTTGCTTCCCAAAATTAGCAAAGTCCCTGACATTCTTATGTGCCCTCTTTCCTTGTTATCGCACATTATTTTGCAATGATTGCACCTCTACCATACATTTCTCCCTCAGGTATTCCTCCCATTTCTCCCACACACATCATCTTCACACACGCCCTTTCTCTATTTTCCTCGCGTGCCTTGCTCTTTCACACATGTATCTTCGCACCTTCTTCTACACCATTATGTACCATGTGGCATCTGTCAGACTTAGAAGTGTGCTACACATAACCAATCAAAGCGCGCCAACTGGGTTTTGGATCCTTGCAACAAACCAATGAGTGACATGTAGAAAAAAATGACAAAACAGTTACACAGTTGTCTGATCATTCAATCAATCAGTGTGTGTCATGTGTCTTGCATGTTCAATTTGTACTAATAACTTCTGATAGCCATAACTTCTGCTATAGAGATTCAACACGCACTTTCCTAGTTTCATTTAAAATTTGCTGACGTGGGCTACACTCTAGATTATTTAAATTTAAAATTCAACGGGATTTGGTAGGTGAGAAGCTGTAAAATGTCTTTCATGACACCAATACAGGATATGATTGCTCCAACCACCTGATTTGATTCAGATATCACCCCTTTTCTTCTCCCACATGTTAAACAGACTTGGAAAAGTGCATTTGACATATTTGCAAGAAAAATTGCGGGCATTGAATGCTTTTTGTTGGTGGTTGTGATTCAAATCCGTGTTTTCCCTCATTTCCTCTTCTTCTCTCACAGATTCATCTATAAATGTAAGAGAATAGTTCATTGTAAAGGGTTGGACATTTTGGATCCTCTAGCATTTGCTAAGGACTATGTATCTTTGTATTTTGAGTTGTCAGACCTCTAGATCTGGTTCTTGCATGTGGATATCGACCTTCAGATGCCATTGTAATCGAATGTGCATTTCTAGAAGTAATAGAAGCATTGTTTTGTGGCTATTCTCTACCTTAACATGTTTGTATCCTTCTTTCTTGCCTCTCATTTATATTGTGTACTTGTTGTGCCATTATAAATCCCTTGCAACTTTATTTTCTCATTGTGTTTCATGAAATCGACAGAGTGAATGTATTTTGGTTTGTATTACGCGTACATGGATTCCATTTATGAATTATCCTTCGTTTTCACTCAAAATGGATAGTGTTCATCCCACTTTTTATGGTGTTATCACCTCCCTTAGTTTTATTTTTCCATTTTATGTTATCCTTCTATCCCTGGTCCCTTGGCATCATTAGCTTAGGTTTCCCTTTCAGCATTAGGAGTATCAATAGCAGTAGAAATAGGTAGAGGAACCGGCCTTCTCCAGAGGTCTATCTCAAGTGTGCAAGGTCCCACAACTTGGAGACAGTCCCATTGTTGACTCAAATGACTCATTTCCTTTAGATCTGAGATACGAATACAAGTTTGACCACCAACAATTTCTGGCATACCTGGTGAGACAAACATTGAAAGCTCAAATTTCAGTAATGCTAAGTTTTGTGTGTGATTTAATAATTTCCAGCCTCTGTATGCTTGTTCTAACACATCTGACAACTCCCAATATATGGATCTACTGATTTCTGCAGTCCTAAGTGCCTTTCATGAGAAGAGTACATACCAGACAAAGCGCAACAATTGAAGCATCTTTTAAGTACCTCCAGCTATCTCCAAGGATAATACGTAGCATAACACTCACGTGCACAACCCCATCAGTAGCGCGCCACGCACATTCAACTCTTCCTCATAGAATATCTGTGTGCCCTACCATAACGTTATAGCTGCATCCTCCGAGAAAATTTTCCACCTCCACTGGAAATAGCCCTTTCAATCTCAATACGTAACATGATATGCCAGCAGTCACGCTCAAGAGTATCCCATACTTTACAGACAAGAATTAGGTCACCCCTGTTGAGCACATATAGGATGTTGCAATCATGTCTATCTGATCACGCATGATGATGTACCAGTCAAGTTGATTGCAGCCTCGTTCAAAGGTAAAGTGCTCCAATGGTACCGAGGCCTGAGAAATGCATTATTGCCACCTGGGATGAGTTTGGTATAACTCTGTGTAATTATTTTGAAGAAAAATCTGATAACATGTCTTTGGTGGAGCAACTGACTACAAAAAAGAGGGCACCTAAGGAGAAAATGACTTATTTCAATATCAGATTCTAGAAAACTTGGGACAGAATCCCTTAAGTGGTAAGGCCTACAACTCAGCATGCTTTCTTGTACTATCTAAGGGCTTTGAATAGTGGAATTTCATTCATGATTCAATCTATGGAAGGTAAAACCCTACTTGTTGCTTATAACATTGCAATAAGGGCAGAAAATAGTCTCATCCAGGTGGTAAAGTTGGCTCTTAGACCTCTCGCACCATTATTCCTAGATATTTCTCCATCTCCCCAGCCTTCTATTACCCCTATCCCTATATAGAGTGTGCAACCAGTTTTATCCACATCCTACTCTCCCACGCAGCAAAAAGAAGATGAAGAAATGAAATCCCTAATTAGAAACTTGTCAAACAAAGTTATATCCTTGGAAAAGCAGCATGCACAAGCCTTCAGAAATAATTCAAATCAGGTGTAGAGCCAAAGTAATCATCCCTAGTGGAATCAGTATGGAAACCAAATATATGGGTAGAATCAGCAAAGTGATATATGGCATGCTAACATGCATCTACCCTTGTAAGTTATTCCTCTAGCGCAAAATTTTCCAGCACCCAGCATAAGTCAAGCACTTGTCCCTTTTCAGAACAACATGGCACAAGAATCAGAATGGTTTTTTCCTTGCAACGTATCTCACAGTCAGTATCACTGCACCAATTTTGTGTGCGTGCAGGCCTACATGATTCATGTTGCTTCTAGTTGTGAGCCTTCCATAACCACAAGCGATCTTGAGAATCAAGAAAATTCAGAGGTTCCTCATAAAGCTAACTTGATATTATTTGGCACCAAACATTTCTATGCAATCAATCAAGTTACATATGATACAAACAGACTGCATGCCCAGGTTTCTGATAACACAAGATACAAGAAGAGAATTTTCAAGTCTAGCACGTAAATCTCAATTCCCGTAGCTCAGGCCCATCCTAAAAACCAAAGATATGCAGCTAAGGCATCCAACAATAAAGGTGCAAAAATTATTTTATACGAGGTTTCATGCAATGCTCCTCTTGAAGCAACGTGTGCCCTTCCTTTAGTAATTCAAGCCTCTATGCCAGTTAGGGCCCCTACCCCTACGTCCGAATAACAAATGCAAAAATCAATGGGTCTTCCATTCAACATTGTGGACCAGAAGAAGAAGACAAATATAAATGTCACAATTTGGGATGCCCTGACCATTCCATCTCAACATGACCTGTTGCATGAGGCTCTAACGCAAATTCCATGCGCAAACCCTGTTGTTCACAAAGTGTGCACTGCTGTCAATATTTTTCAAGAAGAGGAGAAGCAAGTAAGTAAGGTTGTTAAAACCCCACCCTTTTATATGCCCTTAATCATAGGTGAAAACTTGGTACATAATTGTATGATTGATTTAGGTGCTAGTACTTCTGTCATGCCTAAGAAAATTGCTAATGTCCTAGGTCTTAAGTACATTCCCTTGTCTAAAGGTGTCATGCAACTTGATGGCTCAATTGTCACCACTTTAGGAATCATCAAGAATATTGATTTGACCCTCCATGTATGTCCAAGCCTCACAATAACTCAAGATGTTTCAAGTATGGACTTACCTCTTTTGTTTTCCTTGTGTCTATCAAGAGATTTTACTGCTAAAGTGGGTGGTTATTTGTCTTTTGATTGGTCCTATATGTTACTTAAGACAAGGTATGGTACCCATTTTATCATATAAATTGAGCCAATATTTTCCTATCATGTAGAGTCATATGACCCATCCCCTCTCTAAGATAATTACCAAATCCATAAAGTCCAAGAATAATTTTATGAAAAGAAGCACGTCCCTCCTCTTGTACCTAACTTAGTACTAGAGGAGTGGGTGGAGAGGCACCACAAATTTTATCCATATGATTAAGAGCTCAAAGCTTTTGAAACTGGGCTTGGCACATATTTCATCCTTGAAGAAGAAGTGCTACCACACGTGCTCAAGAAAAATAAAGAAAACTTTAGTCTGTGGAAGTTATAATTCCATGGATCCAAAAGCAAAAATGACATGAGCGCAAGAGTCATTCTCATTTCTCCCAAGGATCAGAAATTTTTCTCCATGCACAAGTTGTAGTTTGCATGCTCAAACAACATAGTAGAATATGAGGTGTAGGTGCATGGTCTTCTCATTGCAAATAAGTAAAGGATTAGGGCGTTGCAAATCTATGGAGACACAGAAATGGTTATCCACCAAGTTACCAACAAATGTGCAACAAATAACAAGCTTTTGAAAGCTTATAAACAAAAATATTGGGACCTCCTTGAGAGCTTTGATGCTCTAAATCTTCAGGTAGTCCCAAGGAGAATGAATAAGGAAGCTGATTAGATGGTCGTGTTTGGTTCGCAGTTCTTCCCTGCTGAGGATTTTATCAAAGGGAACACGCGTCATGTCAAAATGGTAATCAGACCATCCATTCTAGACAACAATACTAGTTGGCAAGTATTTGATAGTGATGTGCAGATCATCCAGTTCATTCAGAATGAAGTTGGCTTCTCTTCAAGCATTCAAGTCAACTTGAATGACAGTTATGGTGACCAACTGATCCAGCTAAAGAAAAACAAGTTACCTAAAGGGTTGGTTACCTTAAATAAAATGTTCAGCCCTAATGATGAGTTCAAGGGTGAAGAAAACTATATACATGTTACGCAAGAATACTACGGTCCAGTCACTATTGTGCACGGAAAGGAGTTGTTTCTCAGTAAAGCTTACGTGTGTGATGAAAAGTAGGCCTTTATTCTCTCTTTGTCAAAAATACAATGAAATCTTCTCCTATGAGTATGAAGACCTCAAAGGATTCGATCCAAGTGTTGTTCAACACTCCATTGAACTTGATCCTAACATCAAGCCCATCAGACAAAAGCAACAGCCAATCAATCCAAATATAGATACCCTCATGAGGAAAGAATTTTTTGAACTCGTCGAGGCAAAGATTATATTTCCAATCAAATACTCTACCTGGGTTTGAATCTCATTCCAATGCACAAGAAGAACAGAGAAATCAAACTCTACGTTGATTTTAGAGATCTGAATAAGGCATCCCTCAAGTATCATTATATGTTTCTTTCTATGGAGTAGATCCTATAGATTGTGGCTGGAACATAGATATTTTCTATGCTGGATGGGTATTATGGCTTCAACCAGATACTGGTTAAGGAAGAAGATAAATTCAAAACAACATTTACAACCAAATGGGAAACATAAACATATGCTTATCATAAGATGCCCTTTGGACTTTCAAACGCAAGCAGGACCTTTCAGCGCACCATGGATATTGCCTTCAAAGGTTATATTAATGAGTTCATCTTGGTTTACCTTGATGACATCACTATTTTATCAAAGTAGAGCGTAGATCACATGGTGTACCTAGAGAAAATCTTTAAGAGATGTAGAAAGTTTGGGGTGTCTCTTAAACCCAAGAAGTGTAATTTTGTTGTGGCGCAAGGCAAGATTTTAGGCCATGTGGTCTTAAAGGATGGCATCATAATTGATCCTAAGCATGTTTCAGCCATCTTGGCTCTTTCCTTGTCGGCACACAATAAATCCTTGTAGTGCTTCCTCGGGAAAATAAACTTTGTTAGGAATTTCATCTCTAATTTGAAGAACTAGTTAGGCCCATCACCCTTATGCTTAAGAAGGACATAGCCTTCAGGTGGATAGAAGAAGGAAAGGATAGTTTCAACAAGATCAAGTAAGAAATTACTTGCACACCAACACTCATCAACCCAGACTACTCAAAGGATTTTATCCTTTATGCTTATGGTTTTGATGCAAGTGTCGCTACTATCTTGACACAATAAAATGAACAAGGTCTAGATCATCCAGTGGATTTCTTCAGTCAGACACTGAAGGATTATGAATTGAAATACAATCACATAGAAAAGTAGGTTTACGCCATCATGTGTGCACTCAAGAAGTTCAAAATTATTCTCGCTACAAACCACATCAAGGTATTATTCTCTCACTCTGTTGTTAGAGACTTCATCATGGGAGCAGAAATTAGTGAGAAAAGAGCGTGGTGGGTGACCAAAATCATGGAGTATGATGTGATTATCAAAGCCACAAAGTTGGTAAGAGGTAGCATGCTCTGCAAATAGCTTGTTGAGGATACGCAAGATGAACCTGATAAATCATTGTTTCTAGATGAAGATCTCTCGCGCACAGAGTCTGAATAGAATGAATCCCCTAGTGCACGCAACTAGATGAAGGAAATGATCACATTCCTTTTTGAGGGTGCATACCCTCCTGGTCTAAATAAGGAAAAGAGAAGACATCTAGGTTTCAATCTATTCCATATGTTATGATTAATGGTTTTCTCTTCAAAAATAATCTTTATGGCATGTTGTTAAGGTATATTGATGGTGGGAAAACTAAAAAAGTGTTAGAAAAATTTCACGATGGTTTCTCTAGTGGACACTTATTTGCCAAGACTAAAGTGATGAAGATCATAATGGCAGGAATATTTTGGCCTACCCTGTTCGCAAATGCACACAGGTGGGTCATGAAATGCAAAGAATGTGATTTCTTTGTAGGAAAGAAGAAATTGGCAGTGCTTCCCCTCCGACCAATCCAAGCAGACTAGGCTTTTGTGCAATGGAGCCTTGACTTCATAGGCATGATCAATCCTCCTTTAAGTGTTAGCCACAAGTGGGTGCTAACACCTATGGATTACTTCACCAAATAGATAGAAGTTATCACACTCAAATAATCTACCGAGTTAGTCATCCTTAACTTTCTCAAAGGTATTATAACAAGGTTTGGCGTTCCTCATAAAATCATTTCAGATAATGCAAAATCCTTCCTTGGTACTCGAATCACTGATTGGGATCTTAGTCTTGGTATATAATTGAATACATCATCCAATTATTACCCTCAAGGTAATGGTTTGGTAGAGTCTACAAATAATAACCTGATCAGAATTATGAAGCACACAATGAACATCAGCCAAAGACAGTGGCATACAATTGTCTTGCGCGCACTCTGGGTAGACAAAATCACAACGAAGAAGGCAATAGGATCTTTTCCTTATAATATTATCTACAGTAAGTAGGTTATCCTTCATTTGATACTTGAGTTAAATTCATTAGCACTTTCCAACAGCTAGAATTTGAAGGCATGGGCAAGAGATAAATCAGAATGACAGAGTTGTTTGAACTTGAAGAATCAAGAAACTCTACCATGATCAAGCTAGAACAACATCATCAATCAACAAAGAAGTGGTTTGACATAAAGGATAGGCCTCAAGCTTTAAAAATTGGGAACTTAGTCTTAAAATGGGATGCTAACAGAGCTAAACTAGGGTGTCATTCAAATTTTTATGCACTTTGGAGTGGCCCTATTGTCGTGCAAATGTGCAACAGAGAAATTGACAATTTCTAAGTATGACAATGATACCCCTGTACCAAAATTTTCATGTCTAACCATTCCAAGACATCTTGGGACTGTCTAGTTAGTCCAAGTGACCTCCTGATTAAATTTATCTCATCCCCCTATGTGATTTAGTAAATTCCATTCATTCCCTCTAGGTGATTTTAGGATTTCATTAAAAGTTGCAAGCTTCAGGAAGTTGTGGGAAGGACTATCACTAGCCTTCCTAGGACTGGAGCAACCCCATGAAGCGGAGCAGAAAATCCAAAATGGATGTGGATGAGATTAAATTTTTTTGGGAAATCATGGAATTGATTTTGGAAGATTCAGGGAAGATTTGGAGAGTTTGGAGCAGTTTGATCAAAAATAGGGTTCACATGCCTAGGCAATGCACAGGCCAAAAACAACTACTAAACTTCTGAAAGTGATTCCAGGAGATCCAAATGGATTTATGAGAAAAATAAAATCTATTCTTAAATTTAATTCCAATCCCTACAATATGGTGAGATTATTTTTTTTCACAACACTTTTGCGCAATGGGTCTGCAAGTAGTATTTCTCATGCACATGTGGAGTACTAAATAAAAAAATCCGATTTTTTAGGAATCAAATGGAGGAAAAAATAAATGAAACCATAACCATTGGATTTAAAATGTCATTTCCAGTCAGGATAATATAAAATTTCATCATAAACGTCCATCGAGAGCTCAAGTTATTTTCGTTTTAAGTTGTCCTCTTAAAGCGAGTTCGGGAGTTAGTTAAATTTTGGGAGGACATGTATCAGCTCCAAGAGCTTGTTAGGATTTTGTGTCCCTCACGTCCCTCAAGGTTAGGGGCATAAACCATGGAAAAATTTTCCCAGTTACCATATGACCTCTAGATCCTCATGCGACCTCTAGGATCGCCAGTTCATCCCCTAGGTGTTTACGGGAGCTCAAAGCCTCAATCGTTCGATCGTTGCCATGTGTCATCACCAGGAGCACCATGGAATTTGATGTCCCTCATAGGTTAGGTACATAAAACATTTAAAAATGTTCCCATCCCCTAAGGAGGACTTTTGGTCACCCATATGACCAGCTTCCAGCCTCTCATTGCTTTAAAGCTGATTTTTTAGCCTTCATTCCCTGCCGTCAGATCTCCGCCACATGTCGTCGCCTTGCTCACCATGGAATTTGATGTCCCTCACATCCCTTTCAAGTCAGGGATGTCAGGGACATGAAAATTTTCCTCATCCCTTCTCAGCTTTAATTTTAAAATTCTAAAAATTCCTCCTGCTTCTAACTTCTAACATCTAACTCCTCCGTGCACAACTTGCTCTGTAACTTTCTTTGCAACTTCTCACCACCACTCCACCATTGCCAAAGATCAAACCAAATTCACCACAGTAATGAAATTTTCTATTCCATGGTGATACATAGGTATCAGAATAATATTTCATCAAGATAAGAAGAAGAAATGAAGAACAGAGAAGAAGAACAGTGTAAATCCCCATTGCCGTGAAATCGAAATTTGAAGAAATCTTCCAAACCGGTGCATGGATAGGAAAACCGTTTATTGCTGAGTTCTTGTTGGCTAGATTTTCTGCATAGCACAAAACCTACGCAGTCATGGATAAATCTCCCTCATTTAACCGGTGAGGCTCCCGTGTCATATTTGTCGATAAAAATGTGTTATTATCTATCAGGGGTTTTACTTTAACCACTTAGTTCATGAACCATAGCTAAGAAGTTCTGCAGCAAGTAAGCAGTTGTTCAATAAAGGAAGTATTTAATAGAAGAAGAAAGTAAAGGAAATATAGATAAGAAATGGGGAAGACGTGCATCTCAATTAGTAGATAGCAGAGCTAATTGCATGCACATAGAAGAAACTTAATAGATATGAACACAGAGAATTATAAAATAAAGGTAGCTCTAGATTCAGATCTAAAATAACACAAAGTTTATTAAGAGATCTAAGATTAAAAGCAAGAAACAAAGTACACCGTGACACAAAGTTCTCCGAAAACCTGCTCCTTTGTATTCCTTTGCTCCAAGTTGCTCTCATGGGTTCAGCACAAAGTCTAGAACACAAGATTGTTGCTTACAAATTCTGATTGATTCTTAACCCGGGGGTACTTCTCCTACTTATAGAATGTGGGAGGGCAAGTACAAATGGAAAACTCAAACTGAACTAAAACATAAACAACAAGTAAAGATGACATTTGGCAATCATCCTCAACTATCTTCTCCTTAAGTGACACATGTATCACTTAACTAATAGAATGGTTCCACATGACTTTAAGTAATGGTTACAAAACCAATAACTTAGAAGTTTTACAATTTCATCTGGGAACATAGAAAATAGAAGAATAAGGAATAGAAGAAGTCATGCCACCTGTAATGTTTATGTCTTCTTCTTGTTCTGATATCGGATATACTTGTCGAACATGTAATTCAACATCCTTCCATCTATTTTAGCCACTACTTCTTTCTCTGTCCTGAACTGCAGCAACCCTTCATTCAACACTTTGGTGCACACTTCCACATCTTCCAAGCTCGGACCAAACCTTACAATGTCTGCCTACAGCGCCACCAGTCTACGGATAGAATTCATCGTGAAGGGCTTGGTAGCTTTATCAATTCTTTTTTGTACCATCATAAGAGACCCTTCCAAGTAATTAGGCACCTTAGTTGAGACGATCCGCATGTATGAAGTAACATTCTTGTCCACTCTCTCCTCAGTGAAAGAAATGACACTGTCTGGTAATTCTGATGTCCTACTCTCAAGTGCATGCATCCTCTTTAGCAAAACTCTGTAGATTTCCAGACAGAAATATACTACAAATTCTAGCTACTTCCCCTTCTCGACTGATCCATCTGGTACAATTTGTTCCGTAATCAATACATCTCCCGGCAGCTTATTAATCTTAGCCAAAATACTCAGGTTACTCTCTGCAACTATATTCATCCCTTATAAGTTTGCCATCAGTTGCTTCAGCTGATTTGCTGCATCATCCATAATCTTTAGGTGGGCTGGCACTTCTCCAAGTTGTACAGAAGCTTGACGAATAATCAAATCCTTCCATTCGTCAATAGCTTTTACTTGATTGCTTGCATCCTCCATTTCCTACATAAGATGATCACTCACCTGCTCTAAAATGGGTTGAATGGAAGGTTTAGCAACCTTGGCTATGATCTCACATAATTGAGATACTTTCTTATGTAGCTATTCTTTCTCCACCTTTTCACTGTCAAGCCTAAAGAATAAAGCATCCATCAATGTCTGCGTGTCTTGCTTCAATCCTTCAGTGGTGGCTTGACCGAGGGGTACTTTGGTTAATGTCACATCCTCTGTTGTGAGCTCCTCCTCTATCTTTCCTTCTACCGGAATGGATATCTCAGTAAACTTCTCTCTCGAATCCTCGATGATCAACCTAGAAGTTGCTTTGGAAACTTTAGGCCTTCTGTCTCTTTCACCCAGATTCTGGAGTAGCTACAAGTTGTGCTCCTCTAAGTGCATCTCCATTCTCACTTCTGGAACCAACTGCGAAGCCAACCACTCCAAGAAGTTACTCCTCGGAGAATGAGAAGTCGCTAAAGTCACTGAATGTACTACCATCTTCCGCTCTACATCCTCTCCATCAGAAAGTGTCATAGTGTTATGGCTTCCATCTTCTGAATCATCCAAGGACAAAGCCCTTTCGAATTTCGCCATCTGCAACTTCAACGTATCATCTGGAACAGGCGCTAAATGAAGTGGCTGAGGGGAGAAGATGAATATCACTGCATTCAGTAGAGGCATGGAAACATCCTGCTGCGGTGCAATAGTTGGTGAAGTACTGGGTACTGGAGAAACCGGAGCTAAAGTCATGTTCGTAGAAGTGATCCTCTCCTTGGATTGAGATCTTCTATGCACTTTCAACTTCTCAAATTTTTTGATGCTTTCTCCTCCGTGCTTCCGCTTGAGGGAATCTCATGTGCCGAAGTTGCCCATGACTTGATTCATCAATGCTTCATCAAGGCAATATCCCTTCGTTAGCAACCAGTTTGAAGTATTCACCAACACAGCTCCCGACCTTTCTTCAATTGTGTTGCAGCCTCCTATGTTATTCTGCAGTATGGCTTTATCTCCTCTCATTTGATGGTAAGTGTCAAGTACCACATTCCCATCATCTTTAAGATCCATAGGTATCTGCGCTAGTCCAAATTCAAACACTTGCTTTGCTAATAGCCTGCTGAAATCTCTCTTTCTAACCTCGTACTCACTTTTGCACTTCATCCAGAAATCTTCTAATGAAGGCACATGTGCGTACTCCTGGGAGACTGTCTTCCTGGCTACTCCAAATGGATTGAAGTTCAGCTGTGTAGGGAAGATCTCTTGCTCATACTCGGATAACATTTGCACCTCTATCCCCTGAGCTCTATGAATGCTAATGCAGTTGTAATATCCCACAGTTATTGGGAAGAAGCCCGTAGACTTGTGCCGCTTTGACTGAAGGTCGTGTAACTCCACAAGTTGCCTGCTTAGCTCCATGGCGATCAATCTATCATTCAGATGCCTGGGCATCTTTATTGGTTCTCCAAAAAATCTTGTAATCCTGAGCTATGTGAAACCTACAAATTGAACAAATAGACTACCAATCTTGGACACAGCTTCCCACTCTTCCTTGCTTACCCTGTTGGCCTTCAAGTCTTTGTCTAGCCTGCAGATGAAATCATAGAAGAATTCATCATTGACCACATTGAAATATTTCTTGCACACATGTACAGTAGGTTGTAGGTAGCACTCGAAAATGGGGTCCTTAGAAAGAACACCACATCTATCCATCTTGGAAAAGACGCCTTGTGAAGCTGCAGCATACACCAAGTAGGAAGTCATTTTGAAGCTGAAAGTTTGCTTCACGTTTCGGAGTTTATCTCCAATTTATTATAGAATCAATCTTGTTAACTTCATTGGTCCTTATGAAAGCATACATCCATGTATGGAAAGTGTAAGCATTCACCTCGCCATTCATCCTGCATAGCAATTTGACAACATCATCTACCTCCTGCACCAAATTGGACCGCGGAAGAGTTCTCGGGAACTTTGAAGGAGATCTAGGCTTCTTCATGTATTGGTTATTCATTATGCTCACACAATCAGCTCTATGCTTCTCCCACCTGCTGTCGGCATCCTGAAGACTAATGGAAGTCGCCACCTTTCGCACTGGAATCTTCAAACAATAATTGATGAACTCTGCGTCCAAATAAATTATTATCTTTCTCGAAGCATCACGCACTGATCTAAATGAAGGAAGGTAAGATCTAGCACACTCCATAACAAATTTTGGTAACTGGGCTATACATGGAAAAGTTGCAGCTCGGATAATTCCACTGCTTTTAACCGCATGCATGAGTGAAGTCTTTCTTGCTCTGGATCTATCAATAAAATCGGAAAGAGGTTCCGGGCCTAGATCTGTGTCTCCTATGTCTACAAGTTTGGAAGCGATGCATGACTCCATTGTTCTTTCTTTTTCGTCTCTCTTCGCCATGGCTTTGTCTATCTTTGTCTGAATAATTCTTTTTCTTCTTACTTGGCCGGATTTCTTCAAAATTGGTGCAGATCTGGACAATTCTTCAGATTCGAAGGATATATGCAATGTATTGGACATTGATAAAAGCTAATTTTCCTTTGTAAAGCACCTGTAATGAATTTCTGCAATTTATTCAGACAAAAATGGCCACCGGAGCATGAATAGTGAATTTTAATTGTAAAAATCTACACTTTTCAAGCCCGCTGCCCCAAAAATTGGTGTTTAATTTACACATAAAGAGAGCATGAATCCTTTTAACAACACTTGAGAACCTGTAACACCTATGCAAACAATTATGCAGATAAAGATCCACCTCCTTCAAAGCATGCGCCAAATCTGGAAGCTTTTAGCCTTGTTACCACCTTGCCTGAGTAAAATCCTTCTTCAAATGGGGGCGCACTTTTCCTCTTGGCTGCAATTCTTTACCCGTGAATTAAATAATTCACCCATATGGCTGCCCATGCTTATATAACCTTTGCAATTCTATAATTAATAATTTCCCTAACAATTCAAGGCAATTAATTAATCAAAAATCATGCTCTTCTCTTTTTAAAATAGCATGTTTAAGGACAGACATTCAATAAATTAAATTAATCCAATTTAATCCTTCACACTTCACTTCACTTAAGCTTCACAGTGTGCCTTGACTATAGCCACTTAAAATAGAAATTAATTTAATGATTTAATGCCTTAAAAATCATTAAATAACTCCCAAATGGGGCGCACTTTTTGAAAGATAGGGGGCAGCCACTAAATAAATTTAATTTAATGCTTTTAGTCCATTTCTTTTATTCCCCTTTTGACTTGTTGACTTCTTCCAAGCTTGGGTGCACTTTTTAGAAGAATAGATTAATTAAAATAATCACTTAAAGGCTACCATCATCTCACCAAAGGGGGCGCACTTTTTTGCACATAATTCTATTTTTAAGAATTTTTCATAATGGGATTCTTTACCCTGCAAGGCAGGCACTAAAATCCCATGATCCACTTAAGTGATTTGACATTGACAATGGGATTATTTACCCTACAAAGCAGGCACTAAAATCTCATGATTTCACTTAAGTCACTTTCCTTTTATTTTATCATGAGAATTTTTACCCTGCAAGGTAGGTAATAAATTCCCGCCTGCCTGCAGCCTCTAACTTTCCCACTGCAGCTTAAGAGAATTTTATAACATGAGAAAAAGTACCTTTCTAGGTAGGTACAAAATTCCCACCTTGCCTACTACTTCTATTTTTCCCATTACAGCTTAAATCCTTTGTTTTCCAAAAATGCGCCCAACCCCGCAGGGGCTTTTGTGTGCACGACTTTACTTTTTCCCAGTGATCCAGACCTCCAATGGTGACTTCCTCTAGGCATAATGTGCGTATATGTTCTCCACCTGCTCCAAGCCAAGAATCGGGCTTACCCGGCAAAGGAATTGTTCTAGAGAAATTTCACAAAAAACAAAACGGGACATCACAAAAACACGAAAAATTGTCAAAAGTTACAAATGAAGCCCAAAACTTATTCCAAGCCAAAACCCTTCTGGTACATAAGATTAATGACATATTCGATCATAACATAGTTAAAACGAAGCACAAATAGCCTCATACGGGGCTCAAAATAGTTAAATACAAATTTCCCAAAGACAAATCCCGATGATAGAATATAACAATTTCAGGCATCTGGGTATTTGGCGAAAAAGGCTAATATGGCTCTTTGGGAATATCTTGACACAATACAAGAAATTTTAGGCAGTAAAAACACAAAATGACCCATTATTTTAAAAGTACGAAATATTTTTCGGATAGGGTAGTCACAGATTTTAGTATGAAATCTGGGGACACCAGTTAGCTCCGTCTGTGGACATCTTTTTCTCTGTCAGAATGACAAGGGAAAAGATGAGATCCCAGCATCTCTGTTTTCGTATCTTATCTTTATCCATTGGGCACAGGGTCAGGAAAACAAACACGACACGACACGAAAACAAAAACAAAACAAGGAAAAACAAACAAAGTTTTATTTATGTACATATAGGTTTTACCCTGCTTCTCATGTCTAGAATAGCTTCAAGTGTTACCCATTGAAAGGTAACGGAAATTCAACTCCATCCTGATGAGCAAGAATGAAACTATCTGCTTCGGCGATCCTCTTGATCATAAAAGGCCCTTTCCATAGTGAATCAAACTTTCCATGCATGCCTTTTGCTTCTCTTCTTTTGTCCCATAAAAGGACCTAGTCATTGACTTCAAACTTTCTTTCCCTGGCCTTTTCGTCAAAAATGACTTTCACCTTCCTTTGATGCTCTGTCAACCTATCCGCAACTTGAGTTTGTACTTATCTCAATTCAGTCAGGTACACAATTCTTTTATCAATAGCATCCGTGAAAGTGGAATCCTCTAAGGCCTTAGAAAGTTACAGGGCAGGCAGTTCCAAGGTAAGAGGCAGCTCTATGTCTCTACCATATAACATCTGAAATGGGGACATGCCTATCGTCCTCTTTGGTTTGATTCTATCGGCCCATAATGCATCAAACAACTTTTTATGCCAAGTCCTCTGATTTTCCGTTACTAGCTTGCGCACGATAGTTACTAAGTTTTTATTACTAGATTCAGCTTGACCATTCCCTTGTGGATAGTAGTTTGAGGAATGAACCATCTGGATCCCATAAGTGTAGCAGAATTCCACCAGCTCCTCAAAAGAAATATTCAGAGTGTTTTCTGCTACAATTTTGCTGGGCACGCCAAACCTGACAATAATGTTTTCTTTTATAAAATTGCACACCTCGGCGGAAGTGGCGTTCTTCACAGGAATAGCTTCTACCCACTTACTGAAATAATCAATAGCTGTTAGAATGTAATGGTGACCGACACTGGAAGTTGGGTTAAGCATTCCAATAAAATACAGTCCCCACTGTTGGAAAGATTCTTCAATCACAATGGGTTTTATAGGTAATGCAGACAATTTCACACACCCAACAAAATGTTGGCATGCTTGACACTTAGCTACCCAATCTACAGTATCTTGAAAAAGGGTTGGCCAGTAATACCTTGCTCTGAGGATCTTGTGTGCAGTGGCTCGGGCTGAGAAATGACCACCACAAGCCATGTCATGAAACTGTTGTAGTAGCTTATCCTGTTGAGCTTTATCGACGCATCTGAGAAATACGCCATCAATTCCCTTCTTGTACAAACCATTATCCCAAAGAACAAAATCTTTGGATTTAAGTTTGATTGTTCATTTCTCTTTTCTGGAAATTTGATCTGGGCATTCTCCATACATCATAAATTAAGCAATGTTACTATACCACTCTTCTACCAGATCTATAAAAAGTACTGCAGGCAAATCTTCATTTGTCTTATCTTAATCTGCTTTTGGCATTGATGTTTTCATCTCCATCATTAATTCACACAGACCTCTTCCTCAAACCAGCTTTGTTGGTTTAATTTCCAAGTCATATTCTTGAACCTTTGTCACCCATGTGCCTCTCAATAATCCTAACTCTTGTTGAGTAAGGATGGATTTAACTGCAGTATCTGGAACCAAAACCACAGTGTGCAAGGAAAGAATATAATACTTGAATGCTTTGCACGCCTTCACCACTGCATATGCGTGTTTTTCCATGGGAGTGTATTTAAACTCATAGGCTTTAAGAGGCATGCTCATGAAAGCAATAGGAGCTTCTGTGTCCTCTTGATTTTTCTGCATCAGTATTGCTGACATGGTGTGTTCGGAGGAATAATAGTAGAGAATAAATTATTTACTGAAGTCGGGTGAAACCAATACCGGAGCTTTTGACAAGGCCTCTTTAATTTTCTCAAAATCTTCCTTCCCTTCGCTGCTCCATTTAAAATCTTGTGTCTTCTTCATCATATTTGAAATATGACGGGTTAGCTCAACAAAGTCAATAATGAATCTCCTGAAAAATTTAACTTTTCCAAAGAAAGAGTGAACTCCTTTTTTGGATGTGGGTAGAGGCAATGTCTGAATGGATATGATGCATTCTGGATCTATCTTCGTTCCTTCATTAGAAACAATGTGTCCCAGTAGTTTCCCTTCTGTTACAATAAAGATGGATTTCTTAGGATTCAAAGAAATACCATGCTCGCGGCATTGTATGAAAACCTCTTCCAAGTTTGAAATTTGTGTTCTTCTATCTTTGGAAAAGACTGTTAGATCATCCAGTTACACAAGTATGCTTATATCTTTGAGATGAGCAAAGGCTAGATCCATAGCTCTTTGAAATGTAGCACCAGCATTAATCAGGCCGAACAACATTTTCTGGTACGTGAAGGTTCCCCAAGGTGTGATGAACGTCGTTTTGTATTGATTTTCTTCAGCCACCTTAACTTGATTGTAGCCTGAAAATCCATCAAGCATGGAGAGCATCTTAGATCCAGTAACCACCTGCAGAGTTTGATCCATAATGGGGATGGGGTAGTTATCTTTTAATGAAGCTTGATTAAGGTTGCGGAAATCCATGCACAGCCTGATCTCGCCACTCTTCTTTCTTACAAGGACTATGTTGGCCAACCATTCGGAATGATGTATGGGATAGATAATCTTTGCGTCTAACAACTTCTGGATTTCTGCAAAGATGGTTCCCGAAATGGTAGGGTTGTGCCACCGCAACTTCTGCTTGAAAGGCTTCTATTCTGGTTTAAGTGGGATGTAGTTTTGAACTTCCGCAGGCTGATATGTTTTTAGATCCTGGTAAGACCAGGCAAAAACATCCATGTATTTCTTAAGAAGCTTAGTGAAAGCTTCTCTTTTGGCCTCTGAGCAACACTTACCTAGATTTACTAATTTGGGATCATTACTAGCTCCCAAATTTAATAATTGTGTGTCAGAGGAAGAACTGTTGATGGCAAATCACAGCACCCCTGAATGTCTGCAAATCGATGGGTTGAGAATCTCAGTGTGATTTCATAACATGGAGCTTTTCCCAAGTGTGGGACCTTGCGAAATCAGAAAATCTCTCTGGATGAAGGTCGGTTCCTATTCCTTTGTTCAAATGCACACATAAAAATGTAGAGGGTTTACTCAAAAAACCTAATCTAACTTGCCAAGGACACAGGGTAAGAAGATGCATAAAATAAAACCTAAACTAACAAAGGTGATGCACCGAGGAATGAAGAACAACTGTCTTGCCAATAAACACAAGCCATTAAAATGCAATGCAAGATCATGCACAGATAACCAAATTTGCAGTGAAAGATCAGGAGGATGCAAATGAACATAGAGAGGGTTGAGAATCATCCACAGACATGCATTATTTTCTCCAAATATTGATACAATACACTACAAAATTCCAAGAGGCAAAGTTGCATTACAGTTTTAAAAGGAAGGTTTGAACTCCACAAAATTCACCTACAGACAAGAGGAGAAGGGAGGGGCAAAAAAAGAATGTCCAACCTTTAGAAAGAATCTCATCCTTACAATTTATAGGAAGAATGAGAGAGGGAAGAGAGAAGAATTCCAAATCTACCCCAACCACCTCCAGACTGCATTTAATTCATCTCATTATGGCGGTAGGTGAGAACCCTAGCAAACCCAAAAAATAGCGAACTATATTTTTCATTTTTGAAGAAATTTTTCTCACTTAATTACAGATATCCAGTCGTAGTTGGATAAAGGCCCTTGTAAGCTTTCCGAAAAGTCCAACCTTGCGTGAATCTGAGCTCCTTGTGAAAAGTTATGGCCATTTGAATATCTAGGTTAGGGTTTGCTTTATGTCGGGGTGTCAACGCCCAAAATGTTGCACCTCCTGAAGATGTGCCTCGGTGCATCCATCCTCATGTCAACATACTCTTAAGTGCGCCATAGGAACTGAAAATGTGGTGTTGACGTCTTGTGATTTATGCCTCCAACCTGCACCTGGGTGTAACTTTTTACGTGTCGACACCTTGTGATTTGCGCCTCCAACCAGCGCCTGGGCACAACTTTTTACGTGTCGACACCTTATGCTTTGCGCCTCCAACTTATGCCTAGGCGTAACTTTTTACGTGTCGACACCTTGTGATTTGCGCCTCCAACCTGTGCCTGGGCACAACTTTTTATGTGTTGACACCTTGTGCTTTGCACCTCCAACCTGCGCCTAGGCGTAACTTTTTACGTGTCGACACCTTGTGCTTTACGCCTCCAACCTGCGCCTGGGTGCAACTTTTTACATGTAGACACCTTGTGCTTTGCACCTCCAACTTGTGCCTAGGCACAACTTTTTACGTGTTGACACCTTGTGCTTTGTGCCTCCAACCTATGTCAGGGCGACTGGTGGTGCAAATAAATGTCGGGTTTTGAGTTTCTTTGATTTCCATATTCTTTTGTTTGTCTATATTTACCTGGGGGGAGATATATACAACAAGAAACTTCCCCACTTTCTTCATTTTTCTTAAGCATCTAATCATGCTTATCAAACATTTCCTCAAGAGATACCAAGACTTTGGGAATTTTATTTCCCTTTAGCTAGATAATCTCCTGACTTCCTGAGACGTCCGCATCTATTTCTCCCACAGTAGTCTACCTTGGAGGTGAATTGCTTCCCCTCATAGTAGATTTCTTCAAATTTTTCCTTCTGTTGGAGAAACGTAGCAATCTGCGTATCATTGTTGAAAACCTGCCATTACTGGACGTTGTCAGGAACTTTTGGGTGAAAGACCATCTCCACCTTGTAGTCTCCCTATCTAAAGAATGCGGGAGGCTGATCTGGATTCAACAAGGCTGCAGTCACTGCAAGCGAATCAGCTTTTGAATTTTGTTCTCCCGGAATGTAAGATACCGAGAAAGCTGAAAAATCTGGGTTAGCAGAGTAGAACCAATCTCTATAGTGCCGCAGTTTGTCTTTTTTGACTTGGTAGAGACCTCTTATCTACTTAACGATCAACTTAGCATCTCCTTTTGCGTATAATAATTTGATTCCCATTGTTCTTGTCTGCTCCATGCCTAACAACAACGCTTCATACTCAGCTGTATTGTTAGTATTTTCAAACATCAATTTGAAGGAGTGTGCATGCACCTTCCCTTCAGGAGAGATAAGAACAACTCCTGTGTCGGATCCAAATGAATAGCAGCTGCCATCAAATTCTAGAGTCCAAATCTTGTTGTTAAGTTGATGCGGTTCTTGAATCACCAGTTGAACATCTTCTCTATCCATTTCTAGATAATAGACTCCGTGATCCGATTCCTGAAACAAGATCTGAGATCTAGGATCCTCAGACTTTGATACTATGTACTTAGATTTCTTCTCATGTTTTAGCTTCTGATTTACTCCTTTGATTGGTGTTATGTTTGTGGAGCCTATTTTCATGTTAGAGTATGGTACACCTTCCATGTGTTACACTCGGGTATTTTTTCGGTGGTCCCACTCGCCGGTGAGCGGGTCAGGGGGGTTCGGGGGCGAAGCCCCCGAAGAAAATTTTCATGGGTGGTTCATTAACCCATGGGTAATGGGTAACCGTTATGGGCTGTTTTTGGGCCCATGGTTTTTTCGGTCTTTTGCCCATTGTTTTGATACCCACGGTTTTTTGCCCTTGGTTTTGATACCCACGGTTTTGTATCAAACTGCTTAAGCAGTTGTCTATTTATATGGTCTTATGCATATGATAGATGTACAAGCAAATGTATTACAGATGTGTTTTGAATTCGGGTTTGAATTCTGTAGAGTTTGTTGAGCATAGCTCCAAACGGATCTGGGTATTGTATTGAGAGAGTGAAGGCTTGTAATAAAATCTGAGCAAGTGATTCTTGGTGGACGTAGCCCAAATTGGGTGAACCACGTTAAATATTGTCTCTCTGTGTTGTGTTATTTATTCTGCACTTTTATCTGAGATCTGTAATATTTTCTGCATATTAGTTTCTACTGTTGCAATTCTGTAAGAGATTATTCCGCATATTTTATCTCTTATTTCCTAACAAATTCTGTAAGAGATTATGCCGGATCCAAATGAATAGCAGCTGCCATCAAATTCCAGAGTCCAAATCTTGTTGTTAAGTTGATGTGGTTCTTGAATCACCGGTTGAGCATCTTCTCTATCCATTTCTAGATAATAGACTCCGTGATCCGATTCCTGAAACAAGATCTGAGATCTAGGATCCTCAGACTTTGATACTATGTACTTAGATTTCTTCTCATGTTTTAGCTTCTGATTTACTCCTTTGATTGGTATGTGCGCACAAGACCAATCCATCTTGACCTCTCCACCCAGCTCTTTGCAGAAATTCCTACTCAACAGCATGCTATAAGAGACTGGAATGTCTGCAACAAGGATAGTCATTTTCAGTCTTTTGTTTGGAAAAGAAGCAAGTATTTCCTGCACATATTTGATTTTTCCCATAAGAGGGACTTTCCATTTCCATTGAATAACACCTTCCGATGGTTTTTGTCAATGTGAGACCCAAGGCATCAGCAACTTTTGCAGGCATGACGTTGTCATAAGCTCCAGAGTCCAAGATGTAATTGCTTAGTTTGTGTCCATTGATAAGCAATGACACATAAAATGGCTCAATCCTTTCTGATGTAGCAGGAGAAGAGGTAGGAGGAGAAGAACTTGTAGCCACATTATTTGAAGGGGGATTATTCTTTGGGCTTGACAAGATACCCCGTGAAGTATTATTTGTTTGGCTGGGACCGTTACTTTGCACATATTTGACCAATCTATTCAACTAATCAGGAAATGCTCTCAAATACTCAGCTTCTAACATTTGGACCTTGTTCCACCTGATGTGATCAATTATGTCAAAAGCTTGTCATTGCTTCAGCAGGATGTGCATTGGCTTTTTGCTGTGAATTGAAAGAATTTGAATATTTATCTTTTGGCGCTAATGAAGAAGGAAGAGTGCTACCTATTTTCAAGATAGTAACATCTGGGCCAGGATATTCTCTTTCTCTTCGGCCGCTTATGGATGCTTTGGCATTTTGGAGCGTTTGAGACCTTGTAAACACCGTAAAAGTGTGACCATCAGAATCTTCAAAAGATTCATAATAGCCATCGTTAGATTCGTAGTCCAAGTAACCAATATTGGAGTCACCAGCTGGATCTATAAAGTCTTCATCATCGAATGATTCATCAATGCCGACATCCTCTTCATTAGTTTCCAAGTTATTCCTTGGAGCAGCTTCTATTGCCAACCGCTGTGGTGCAGCAGCAAGTCTGTTTCGGTTTTGATTTTGATTTTGACTAATAAAGGTCCAAGTAGGATCTATTCTTGAGTGGGTTACACTCCCTGCTTGAGAGATCTGCTTCTTGATCTGTAGCATGTCATTAGCCAATCTCTGCAACAAAGGATCAGAAGTACTAGAAGAAGTGCCATCACCTTTGTGAGATGGTTGTTTGAGTTTTCCAGCCATGATCAAGTCGTCCTCAACTTCCAAGGTAGCATTTTGTGCTTCAAGTAGATTTACATGTCTTGCCCTTCTCAGCTGATATCCAACTTCGGGTAATAGATCGTTTATAAAAAACGTCTTTTGATTTTCGTCGCTCAATGTGGCGGAAGTGGGGATTTTATATAAAATCCTTTGGAACCTTCCAATAAAGTCCTGCATGTTCTCACTTGGCTCTTTCTTCAACTGCGTTAGTTGGGTGATCAACGTGTTAGCATCCTCTGCAAGCTTGAATCTTTTCAGAAATTGATCACGCATAGTCGCCCAGTTGGTTATGGTGCCAAGAGCTAGCCGATAGAACCATTCTCCAACCAAGTCATGTAGAGTCTCAATGAAGAGTCTGACTGAGACATCTTCATGCTCTACGGCAAGCACACCACAAGATATGAAGAAGGCCGCCAAATGATCATTCGGGTTTTGCTTTCCATCTCCAAAGAATTTTGGAAAATTCTTTCTGGACCCCTTTAGTAGCTCGTGCATAGGTGGAGCCAACTTCAGTGGCCCAAAAGCTACTCCCCATGGAACGGGTACTAGCTGATGCCCCATGTTGACTTGAACATGTCTCCTCCTTGTGTAGACTTGATAGACTTGATGGATAATTCCAACCACCGGATTATGCTGAATACGATCCGGATCTGAATGGGTGTGCACTCTCCTTCCTAGTGAGAGACTAGATCTACGGCTTCTAACTTGAGGATGATTGAAATTGAATTGCTCCTGCAGTCGGAAGAAATGATCAGTCCTTCCTTGCGCCTTCACGGATCAGGTGAATGGACGTTTAGCCAGGGTGATATTTGTATGAAAAACACTCTAATCTTCAATAGATAAACCTTGATCTGCAAAGATAGTTGTTCCCAAGTAGAGTCGCCAAAAACTATTGGCTAGATTTTTTGCATAGCACAAAACCTAGGCAGTCATGAGATAAATCTCCCTCATTTAACCGATGAGGCTCCCGTGTCAGATTTTTCAATAAAAATGTGTTATTATCTATCAGGGTTTTTACTTTAACCACTTATTTCATGAACCATAACTAAGAAGTTATGTAGCAAGTAAGCATCTGTTCAAGAAAGGAAGTATTTTATAGAAGAAGAAAATAAAGGAAATACAGAGAAGAAATGGGGAAGATGTGCATCCCAATTAGTAGATAGTAGAGCTAATTGCATGCACATAGAAGAAACTTAATAGATATGAACACACATAATTATAAAACAAAGGCAGCTCTAGATTCAGATCTAAAATAACATAAAGTTTATTAAGCTATCTAAGATTCAAAGCAAGAAACAAAGTACACCATGACACAAAGTTCTCTGGAAACCTGCTCCTTTGTATTCCTTTTCTCCAAGTTGCTCTCAGGGGTTCAGCACAAAGTCTAGAACACAAGATTGCTGCTTACAAATTCTGATTGATTCTTAACCCGGGGGGTTCTTCTCCTACTTATAGAATGTGGGAGGGCAAGTAAAAATAGAAAACTCAAACTGAACTGAAACATAAACAACAAGTAAAGATGACGTTTGGCAATCATCCTCAACTATCTTCTCCTTAAGTGACACATGTATCACTTAACTAATAGAATGGTTCCACATGACTTTAAGTAATGGTTACAAAACCAATAACTTATAAGTTTTACAATTTCATCCGGGAATATAGAAAATAGAATAATAAAGAATAGAAGAATTCATGCCAGTTGTAATGTTTATGTCTTCTTCTTGTTCTGATATCGGATATACTTGTCAAACATGTAATTCAGCATCCTTCCATCTATTTTAGCCATTGCTTCTTTCTCTGTCCTGAACTGCAGTAACCCTTCATTCAACACTTTGATGCACGCTTCCACATCTTCCAAGCTCGGCCCAAACCTTGCAATGTTTGCCTGCAGCGCCACAAGTCTACGGATAGAATTCATCGTGAAAGGCTTGGTAGCTTTATCAATTCTCTTTTGTACCATCAGAAGAGACCCTTCCAGGGAATTAGGCACCTTAGTTGAGAAAATCCGCACGTATGAAGTAACATTCCTGTCCACTCTCTCCTCAGTGAAAGAAATGACACTGTCTGGTAAGTCGGATGTCCTAATCTCAAGTGCCTACATCCTCTTCAGCAAAACTCTGCAGATTTCCAGAAGGAAAGATACTGCAAATTCTAGCTACTTCCCCTTCTCGACTGATCCATCCGGTACAATTTGTTCCGTAATCAATACATCTCCCGGCAGCTTGTTGATCTCAGCCAAAATACTCAGGTTACTCTCTGCAACTATATTCATTCCTTGATTGCTTGCATCCTCCATTTCCTACATAAGATGATCACTCACCTGCTCTAAAATGGGCTAAATGGAAGGTTTAGCAACCTTGGCTATGATCTCACATAATTGAGATACTTGCTTATGCAGCGCTTCTTTCTCTTCCTTTTCACTGTCAAGGCTAAGGAATAAATCATCCATCAATGTTTGTGTGTCCTGCTTCAATCCTTCAGTGGTGGCTTGACTGAGGGGTACTTTGGTTACTGTCACATCCTCTATCGTGAGATCCTCCTCTATATTTCCTTCTGCCGGAATTGATATCTCAATAAACTTCTCTCCCGAATCCTCGATGATCAACCTAGAAGTTGCTTTGGAAACTTTAGGCCTTCTGTCTCTTTCACCCAGATTCTGGAGTAGCTGCAAGTCGTGCTCCTCTAAGTTCATCTCCATTCTCGCTTCTAAAACCAACTGCGAAGCCAACCACTCCAAGAAGTTACTCCTGAGAGAATGAGAAGTCGCTAAAGTCACTGAGTGTACTACCATCTTCCGCTCTACATCCTCTCCGTCAGAAAGTGCCATAGTGTTATGGTTGCCATCTTCTGAATCATCCAAGGATAAAGCCCTTTCGAATTCCGCCATCTGCAGCTTCAACGTATCATATGGAACAGGTGCTGAATGAAGTGGCTGAGGGGGGAAGATGAATGTCACTGGATTCAGTAGAGGCATGAAAACATCCTGCTGCAGTGCAATAGTTGGTGAAGTACTGGGTACTGGAGAAACTGGAGCTAAAGTCATGGTCGTAGAAGTGATCCTCTCCTTGGATTGAGATCTTCTATGCACTTTCAACTTCTCGACTTTTATACTGCTTTCTCCTCTGTGCTTCCGCTTGAGGGAATCTCCTGCACTGAATTTTCCCATGACTTGATTCATCAATGCTTCATCAAGGCAATATCCCTTCGTCAGCAACCAGTTTGAAGTACATCACTAACACAGCTTCTGACCTTTCTTCAATTGTGTTGCAGCCTCCTATGTTATTCTGTAGTATGGCTTTATCTCCTGCCATTTGATGGTAAGTGTCAAGTACCACATTCCCATCATCTTTAAGATCCGCAAGTATCCACGCTAGTCCAAAGTTGAACACTTGCTTTATTAATAGCTTGCTGAAATCTCTCTTTCTAACCTCGTACTCACTTTTTCACTTCATCCAGAAATATTCTAATGAAGGCACATGTGCATACTCCTAGGAGATTGTCTTCCTGGCCACTCCAAATGGATCGAAGTTCAGCCGTGTAGGGAAGAACTCTTGCTCATACTCAGAAAGCATTTACGCCTCCATCCCTCGAGCTCTATGAATGCTAATGCAGTTGTAATATCCCACAATGATTGGGAAGAAGCCCGTAGACTTGTGCCACTTTGACTGAAGGTCGTGTAACTCCACAAGTTGCTTGCTCAGCTCCATGGTGATCAATCTATCATTTGGATGCCTAGGAATCTTTATTGGTTCTCCAGAAAATCCTGTAACCCTGAGGTATGTGAAACTTGCAAATTAAATGAATAGACTTCCAATCTTGGACACAACTTCCCACGCTTTCTTGCTTACCCTATTGGCCTTCAAGCCTTTATCTAGCCTGTAGATGAAATCATAGAAGAATTCATTTTTGACCACTTTGAAATCTTTCTCGCATGCAGGTACAGTAAGCTGCGGGTAGCACTCGAAAATGGTGTCCTTAGAAAGAACACCACATCTATCCATCTTGGAAAAGACGCCTTGTGAAGTTTCAGCATACACCAAGTAGGAAGGCATTTTGAAGCTGGAAATTTACTTCACATTTCAGAGTTGCTCTCCAATGTTGTTGCTAATAATTTCCAACCAATTGATTATAGAATCAATCTTGTTGACTTCAATGGTCCTGATGAAAGCATACATCCATGTATGGAAAGTGTAAGCATTCACCTCGCCATTCATCTTGCATAGCAATTTGACAACATCATCTACCTCCTACACCAAATTGGACCGTGGAAGAGTTCTCGAGAAAATTGAAGGAGATTTAGGCTTCTTCATTTATCGGCTATTCATTATGCTCACACAATCATCTCTATGCTTCTCCCACCTGCTACCGGCATCCTGAAGACTAATGGAAGTCACCACCTTTCACACTGGAATCTTCAAACAATAATTGATGAACTCTGCATCCAAATGAATTATTGTCTTTCCCAAAGCATCACGCGCTGATCTGGATGAAGGACAGGTAAGATCTAGCGCACTCCATAACAAATTCTGGTAATTGGGCTGTACATGGAAAAGTTGCAGCTCGGATAATTCCACTACTTTTAACCACACGCATGAGTGAATTATTTCTCGCTCTGGATCTATCAATCAAATCGGAAAGAGGTTCCGGGCCTAAATCTGTGTCTCCTATGTTTGCAAGTTTGGAAGCGATGCATGACTCCATTGTGCTTTCTTTTTTGTCTCTCTTCGCCATGGCTTTGTCTATCTTTGTCTGAATAATTCTTTTTCTTCTTACTTGGCTGGATTTCTTCAAAATTGGTGCAGATCTGGACAATTCTTTAGATTCGAAGGATATATGCAATGTGTTGGACATTGATAAAAGCTATTTTTCCTTTGTAAAGCACCTGTAATGAATATCCTGCAATTTATTCAGACAAAAATGGCCACCGGAGCATGAATAGTGAATTTTAATTGTAAAAATCTACACTTTTCAAGCCCGCTGCCCCCAAAAATTGGTGTTTAATTTACACATAAAGAAAGCATGAATCCTTTCAACAACACCTGAGCACCTGTAACACTTATGCAAACAATTATGTAGACAAATATCCACCTCCTTCAAAGCATGCGCCAAATCTGGAAGCTTTTAGCCTTATTACCACCTTGCCTGAGCAAAATCCTTCTTCAAATGGGGGCGCACTTTTCCTCTTGGCTGCAATTCTTTACCTGTGAATTAAATAATTCACCCATATGGCTGCCCATGCTTATATAACCTTCACAATTCTATAATTAATAATTTCCCTAACAATTCAAGACAATTAATTAATTAAAAATCATGCTCTTCTCTTTTTAAAATAGCATGTTTAAGGACAATCATTCAATAAATTAAATTAATCCAATTTAATCCTTCACACTTCACTTCACTTAAGCTTCACAGTGTGCCTTGACCATAGCCACTTAAAATAGAAATTAATTTAATGATTTAATGCCTTAAAAATCATTAAATAACTCTCAAATGGGGCGCACTTTTTGAAAGAGAGGGGGCAGCCACTAAATAAATTAAATTTAATTCTTTTAGTCAATTTATTTTATTCCCCTTTTGACTTGTTGACTTCTTCCAAGCTTGGGCGCACTTTTTAGAAGAATAGATTAATTAAAATAATCACTTAAAGGCTACCATCATCTCACCAAAGGGGGCGTACTTTTTTGCACATATAATTCTATTTTTAAGAATTTTTCATAATGAGACTCTTTACCCTGCAAGGCAGGCACTAAAATCCCATGATTTCACTTAAGTCACTTTCCTTTTATTTTATCATGAGAATTTTTACCCTGCAAGGCAGGCATTCCCGCCTGCCTGTAGCCTCTAACTTTCCCACTGCAGCTTAAGTGAATTTTATAACATGGGAAAAAGTACCCTGTTAGGAAGGTACAAAATTCCCACCTTGCATGTTGCTTCTATAGTTCCCATTGCAGCTTAAATCCTTTGTTTTCCAAAAATGTGGCCAACCCCGCAGGGGCTTTTCTGTACACGACTTTGTTTTTTCCTAGTGATCCAGACCTCCAATGGTGACTTCCTCTAGGCATAATGTGTGTATATGTTCTCCAGCTTCTCCAGGCCAAGAATCGGGCTTACCCGGCAAAGGAATTGTTCTAGAGAAATTTCACAGAAAACGAAACGGGACATCACAAAAACACGAAAAATTGCCAAAAGTTACAAATGAATCCCAAAACTTATTCCAAGCCAAAACCCTTCTGGTACATAAGAGTAATGACATATTCGATCATAACAGAGTTAAAACGGAGTGCAAATAGCCTCATACGGGGCTCAAAATAATTAAATACAAATTTCCCAAAGACAAATCCCGACGATAGAATATAACAATTTCGGGCATCTGGGTATTTGGCGAAAAAGGCTAATATGGCTCTTTGGGAATATCTTGATTTAATACAAGAACTTTCAAGCAGTAAAAACACAAAACGACCCATTATTTTAAAAGTATGAATTTTTTTTCGGATAGGGTAGTCGCAGATTTCAGGATGAAATATGGGGACACCACTTCTTGTCTCTTGAAGGCCATTAAAAAATCATATTCAAACCTCCCGTTTGCAGCAAGGAATGCTCACAGTGAATAAATTTCACTTCCGGCTCCACGAAGAATAAAGTTCAATTTCTGTCAAACCGGCAACTAGATCGAAGGGAAATTTCACTAGTGAGACAAGAAGCAAAAACCTATCGCGACAAAGTTAATTTTGTCAAGAACAGAGACAAAAACAAAACCTACAAATTTCAAGCTCCATTAATGGCCGTCATGACACAGTAGTGGAAAAAATTAGCGAATTACCTCTCCACTTCTTAGGGTTCTAGTGAGCAAATCGCACGAAAATTAGAGGGAATGATTGTTGAAAAATCTAGTTTTGCATGAACTAGTTTTCGCACCATGAAGTCCCTATTTTTTAGGGACATGGAGTGTTGTGTTTTTTATCAGCATTCTACCCTCTTCAAATAAAATTTCAAATTCCTGAAGATCTGGCAGGCAAAACCCTCTGAAATTCAAAGGGAAGGGTCTCCAACAAATCTAGTTTCTCTCAAACTAGTTTTTGCACGATGAAGTTAGAAGTTTCTCAAGATATGAAGGAATAATTTTTTATCAGTATTCTTCCCTGGTAGCTCCATACCTGAAGTTGTTACCAGGGATAAATTTTCATTTTTCATTTATGAGTTTTCTTAAAAGTGAATCATGATGAAAATTGGAACACAAGTTCGTGACGAAGAGCTGAATCCAAAAAAGTGGTTCCCGTTGCAAACAGAGGTTGTTTTCACAACTTACTAAAAATAACATATGTTATACTTCCTCGCATTCTATAAATTACGAGTCCCAATGAATTACAATTTGGATCACTCAGGACAGTCAGAAAAGGGGTAAAATGGAAAGTAAGACAGAAAACGGCTTATTCCCAAAATAGCGGGTCCCCAAATAGCAACTTGCTAAAAATAAAAATGTGCTAAAAATAATAATATCTCAGGAATAGAGGAGGTTGGAATATGGTATATGGTTTAGAAGGTGAAACTAGAGTAACAGGTGATATGTCCCAGAATAACAGAGCACAGGCTCATATTCTAAAAATAGAAAGTTTTCATTTCGGGAGTGAAAAGTTGCATATGACTTTGTTTTCACTCACATTCCTACTTTTTGGACTCCTCTTTGGATAATGAGATGGTTTCATCATCTTAAGTTCAATGGTTTACAGAAGCAAAGCAGGGCATCACAAGGCACATCATGTGAATTCATCTTTGTCACTTAAGGAGGTGGGTGATTCAAAGAGAGTTGATCAAAATTATTACAATGAGTCAAGGAGTTCATCAATCAAGTTTCAAGGAGGGTCATCATGGGCATTATATGTGTTTATCTCGAGCTTGCAGCGGTAAACATCATAAAAGTGTTTCTAAGCACTCATTCTATGGTCCAGGATGTCCATGCATCATAGACTTTACGGTCATCACTAGATTGGGAAAATTATTCAAATTTATTCAAGAGAGCAATCTTCATCAGTGTAGAAGATCACCATTGGCAGAAATCTTTGCTCAAATTTCATGGCTACATCAAGGCATTCAAATCATTTCGTCACAAGGAGTGTTTTCCCCTCCTTTCCTTCCCTCTTCATCTTTTTCCCTCTCTTCTTTTTCTCTCCATTCTAATTCTTCGTTATGCATCATCATTGTATTTCATCATATTCACGTAAGTGACCTATTTTAAATTTGTAAAAAGTATTTTCTCAAAATTATAAGAGAAATACTTAATTCATGGAAAATGAAAGTTCGCGAGTGGAATATGGAAACGGATAGTCATGTGAGGGAGGTGAAAGGACAATTCAGATTGTTATAAATTGGGATGGTGTCTCCATTCCAAAGGATTTGGATTCCAGATTTTGGAAGAAATCTTACTATGTAGCATTGTGATAGCTTGGTTGAAGCTTTGTATTCATCACTACACATGGAATAAAAGCTACGATTCTTCTATTTCCCTTTTTGTTTTTTCCTCTATTTCTCTCTTTCATGCACTTTGCAAGCATAGTTTATCTCGAATGGAATTGGAGAGGAACTTGGTGTCCTCAATAGATGAATTTAAAAAATTGGTGTTTTAATTTGTTGGTCTCGCTAGCTTCACTGTGCTTTCCTCTATATTGAAGGTTGAACTACTCCAGTTATTGGGTGTGAACTCTGTAATCTACTCACGACAGTAATCTTCCTTGCATAAATTCCCCTTTTTTCCCTTCATCATTATAATTTGCTCCCTTGTACCCCCATACAAGCACTTTGTCACAGGTTCAATGGAGTGTCCCTGTGTGATCCCCGACCAATTTGGTCACCCAAAACATTTAGATAGGATTAGGATTAGTCTACTTTCAATAATGGGAGTTGTACCATTCAATGTAGAGGGGCATAGCCCCGTGAACATTGGTGGAGACACCTGATTTGTCCACCTAAAAATTTTTCTCACCAACAGATTTTGGTGACTCCGCTGGAGAGATATTTTCATAAGTGCACCAAAAAAAGATCTCTACCTAAAATGTTTTTTAAAAAAAACAAAAAAAAGTATATATTCAAAAAAAAAATCAGATTTCAAAGTAAAATCATTCTTGAAGGTGACTCCGTCAAGGAACAAAACCCGATCACGTTTGTTTTCTACACCATGAAGAAATTTCTAGATTAGAGTGAAGTACCAATGAGTGATAGTGAAGAAGAAGAAGAAAATGTCCACCCAGAAAATAAGATCGTTGATCAGCCATGGTTTTGAACTAGTATTGAAAAAGGAAAGAAAAATGAATATGTCACCAATGAAGAGGAATGGATTCAAAGGAGACATAGGATAAGGTGTGAAGCTCGAGAATATGCCAAATTTTTGCATGAGATGAACGAGCAACTTGAAGCATCTCGTAGCAAGGAGGAAGAAGATGAGATGCATGCTATGGAGGAAGACCCTGATGGCTGCCCATATTATGAGGTTTTCATTCCCGGAAGATTCTTGGATGCTTCTGAAGAAGATCTTATCATGGAACCTTTCGATGAAAGCCAAAGTGACATCATGCAGGAAGAAGTAGAAGAGACAAAGATAAAATCACCATTCATAAATTCCATTTGGCTCGAGTTATAGCCCATAGGGGGAATAATATATTCAATAAATGAATATCTTTGTTGCATAATGAATGATTCAATGCTCTCCATAGACTCCACCAATGATGAAGAAGACAGCCAATTCGAATTAAGCATGAACGATCTCTTTTCAAGTTTTGATATTTCAATTAATGATGAAATGGAGAGATGTGAAGAAGTGCAAGAAATTCACTCAACATCATAGCCCGAAGATGATGAATTCAATGGGATCATAGATAATCTTCCCTCCTATTTTGATTCTTCAAGTGATGTAGAAATGGTTCATGAAGAAATGGAGGAAGTCAAAGAACCAAACTCTCTTCCAGATGCAATCATGGATGATCGAATGGAAGAACCCCACTCTCTTTTCAAATCCGAGGAGAATGAACAATTTAAATAGAACCTCTACTCACTCGGGGAGTAGAATCATCATCACGTTGAAAATAGAGTCTTTCATATTTCACCTAAGAAAGAAGATTCAATAATGGATGGTCAATATGGAGCTGAAAATTCTTCCCATACTACTGCCCCAACATGGTTCTCTACTTCTTACCAAGAATAATATGATATGGATTTTGAACTTGAAAGAATGCCCTTCCCACGAAGCTTGGGCCTCTTCTCCTTGTCAGAAGGTGCCATGGATCAAGTATGCCCATGTTTGCAAGAAGGTGAATCTTGGGCAACGCAAAGCATAGAAGAGGTGAAATAGGATGTTTCAAATGAATCGTGGGCCTGTATGGATGAGATTTTTTAACCATGTCCTAGAGGCACAATAAGAAGATTCTTCCAATGAGGATAAAAATGAGCCTATGGAAATTTCAAAAAAAATATCCATACAAGATATCTTGAAGGCTGTGGAAGAAACTGAAGATCCTCAACTCAGTATTGAACTCTTAACCCAGGCTATGGAGATACAAGACATGTATGAATCAATTTGTGCTTCCTATTTTGGTACACCAATTTTTGATGTTGAGATGGAGCAGTTGGATAAGAATGATGACTTCTCTAATACTTTTCTTGACAAGAATGAACATGAAAACATGTCTTTTCTTCCACATCGTGCGAAGAAGTTCGTGAGTGTAAAATAAGAAAGGTTCTTGAATATCCTTTGGAATTCCTCAATCTTGAAGGTAACATCTATGTTGTGGGAAATAATAACATGGAAATTATTGATCTTATTTTCACTAAAGAAAGTTATTCAAAACAAAACAAAAATCTATGAAAACATTAGGAGTGTGATCAAAACCAACTTATTCCATCATTTCAAAATGATCCATCAATGAAAAGAAAGAGTTCATATGGAAAAATCCAATGAAGGGTGAAGAATTCTTATACGGC
The DNA here is from genome assembly GCA_019776745.2 of Taxus chinensis. Lineage (NCBI taxonomy): Eukaryota > Viridiplantae > Streptophyta > Pinopsida > Cupressales > Taxaceae > Taxus > Taxus chinensis. The sequence goes on along the minus strand of CM034155.1, from coordinate 465,392,596 downwards.
CAAACCAAAAGCTGAAATTTTGAAAATGATTTCAAGATGCACTCCGAACAAATGCATATTGGCAAACATTTCTCTAGACAACAAAGTGGGAGTATGCATGATTCTTTCCAAATGATCCAAAATCAAATTGCACTCACCATCCTCCAAGCTCAAATTCACATTGAACATGTTCCCATGCTGCAACAATATCTCAAGGATGATGAAGATATCCAGCTTAATGATTTAACCTTCATGTCTGAAAACACTTACTCAAAGAAATAAAACAGGATGTTTGGGGAAGTTCTTGAATGGGATTAAAATCAGTTTATTCTCACTCCTTCCAATTGTTTTCCTGATATAAGAGACAATTTGAAGTTGAAAATCAAAGGAAATGAATTTTTTCATGACAGGAGAAATTTTCCCACTCTTGAAGACATGGAAGAACAGTGTCACATGGTCGCAGGACGTAAAGTGGGAGCATCAAGGTACAAGAGTTTTGAGAAAGTGATGAAGTGTTCATTGGATGCAAGAGCATTCTCTATATAGTATGAGTACGAAGATGGAATTATGGTCAGCATTATTCTTATCAAGCCATGCAAAGCCATCACCAAAGCATGGTTTGATCAAATAATAGTTTTTGTGCTTCAATGGTCATATTTCAATCCGCTATTTCATGATGGCATGTACTTTTCTAAACCCATTGCCAAGTATGTATATATCCTTTCCCTTCCTCTGTAAATTTCCCTCCCCTTTTATATAATTTCCCTTTCCTTTTCTATGTTATTTTCCCCCCTTGGTGTGTTTCCCTTCTATTTATTTGTTTGTGTGTGTGTGTGTTTAATAAAGAAAGTTGTGTAGCCTATTTTTCTAGTGGCTCCGTAAGGCCCAATGGATAAGGCATTGGTAAATATGTTGTAAGTTGAGATTCTGGGAGTTCTCATGAAATATCTTCATTGCACTCAGTCCATTTCATGTCCCTAAGCTAGAGCAATATGGTGTCGTGCAAATGTGCAACAGGGAAATTAACAATTTCTAAGCATGACAATGATACCCCTGTACAAACATTTTCATGTCTTACCAATCCAAGACACCCCGGGTCTGTCTAGTCATTCCAAGTGACCTCCTAATTAACGTTATCTCATCCCCCTAGGTGATTTAGGAAATTCCATTCATTGCCCCCTAGGTTATTTTAGGAGTTCATTAAAATTTGCAAGTTTTAGGTAGTTGTGGGAAGTGCTATCACTGGCCTTCCTAGGACTGGAGCGACCCCATGAAGTGGAGAAGAAAATCCAAAATGGACATGGAGGAAATTAAAAGGTTTGGTACATCATGGAAGATATTTTGGAAGATTCAAGGAAGATTTGGAGAGTTTGGAGCAATTTGATCAAAAACAGGGTTCACATGCCTAGGCAATGCACATGACAAAAAAACAGTTGAACTTCCGAAGGTGATTCCAGGAGATCCGGATGGAGTTAGGAGAAAAATAAAACATCTTCATAAAGGTAATTCCAATCCCTAATAGATGGTGAAATTATATTTTTTACAACACTTTGGTGTAATGGGTCTGCAATCATTTTTTCTCATGCACAGGTGGAGTACCAAATAAAAACTCCATTTTTTCAAGGATCAAATGAAGGACCTGATACCCTAGCCATTGGATTTAAAAGTTCATTTCCATTTAGAATCATATAAAATTTCATCAAAAAATTCCATCGGAAGCTCAAGTTATTGTCATTTTAAGTTGTCCTCTTGGTGTGAGTTCGAGAGTTAGTCAAATTTTGGAAGGCCACATGTCAGCTCCAAGAGCCTGGCGGGATATTTTGTCCCTCAAATCCCTCAAGGTAAGGGAAATAAACCATGGAAAAAATTTCCCATCCCCCATATGACCTTTGGATCCTCACGCGACCTCCAGGATTTCCAGTTCAGCACTCAAGTGTTTGCGGGAGCTCAAAGCCTCAACCGTCTGATCGTTGCCACGTGTCATCACCAGGAGTGCCATGGAATTGTATGTCCCTCATAGGTCAGGGACATAAAACATGGAAAAATGTTCACAGCCCCTAAGGAGGACTTCTGGTCACCCATATGACCAGCTTCCAGCCCCTCATTGCTTTAAAGTTGCTTTTTTAGCCTTCATTCCCTGTCGTCGGATCTCCGCCACATTTTGTCACCTTGCTCACCATGGAATTTGATGTCCATCACGTCCCTTTGAGGTGAGGGACATCAAGGACATGAAAATGTGCCTCATGCCTTCTCAACTTTAATTTTCAAATTTTAAAAATTCCTCTTGCTTCTAACTTCTAACATCTAACTCCTCCGTGCACAACTTGCTCTGTAACTTTCTCTGCAACTTCTCACCACCACTCCACCATTGCCAAGGCTCAAACTAGATTCACCAAAACAATGAAATCATCTACCACATGGTGATACATAGGTCTCAAAATAATATTTCATTGAGCTAAGAAGAAGAAACAAAGAACATAGAAGAAGAACAGTGTAAATCCCCATTGTTGTGAAATAGAAATTTGAAGAAATATTCCAAACCGGTGCACGGATTGACAAACCATCTGTTGCTGAGTTCTTCTCTCTTGAAGGCCATTAAAAAATCATATTCAAACCTACCATTTTCAGAAAGGAATGTTCATAGTGAATAAATTTCACTTCTGGATCCACGAAGAACAAAGTTCAATTTCCCGTCAAACCAGCAACCGGATCGAAGGGAAATTTCACCAGTGAGACAAGAAGTAAAAACCTATCACGATAGAGTTAATTTCATCAAGAATGGATACAAAAACCATACCTACAAATTTCAAGCTCCATTAATTGCCACCATGACACAGTAGTGGAAAAAATCAGCGAGTTACCTCTCCATTTCTCAGGTTTCCAGTGGGAAAATCACACGAAAATTGGAGGTAATGATTGTTGAAAAATCTAGTTTTGCATGAACTAGTTTTCACACCATGAAGTCCCTATTTTTTAGGGATATGGAGGGCTGCATTTTTTATCAGCATTCTACCCTCTTCAATAAAATTTCAAATTCCTGAAGATTCGGCAGGCGAAACCCTCCAAAATTCAGAGGCAAGGGTCTCCAAAAAATCTAGTTTCTCTCAAACTAGTTTTTGCACGATGAAGTTTCCATTTTCTCAAGATATAGAGGACCTATTTTTTATTAGTATTCTACCCTGGTAGCTCCATACCTAAATCTCTTACCAGGGATAAATTTTCATTTTTCATTTATGAGTTTTCATGAAAGCGAATCATGATGAAAATTGGAGCACAAGTTCGTGACGAAGAGCTGAATCCAAAAAAGTGGTTCCCGTTACAAATAGAGGTCATTTTCACCACTTACTAAAAATAGCATATGTTATACTTCCTCACATGCTATAAATGATGAGTCCCATTGAATTGCAAGTTCGATCACTCAGGACAATCAGAAAAGGGGTAAAATAGAAAGTAAGACAAAAAACGACTTCTCCCCAAAATAGTAGGTCCCCAAATAGCAACCTGCTAAAAATAGAAATGTGCTAAAAATAACAATATCTCAGGAACATAGGAGGTTGGAATATGGTAGATGGTTCAGAAGGTGAAACTGGATCAAGACAGGTGATATGTCCCAGAATAACAGAGCACAAGCTCATATTCTAAAAATAGAAAGTTTTCATTTTGGGAGTGAAAAGTTGCATATGACTTTGTTTTCACTCACATTACTGCTTTTTGGACTCCCTTTTGGATAATGAGATGGTTTCATTATCTGGAGTGTAATGGTTTACATAAGAAAAACAGGGCATCACAAGGCACATCATGTGAATTCATCTTTGTCACTTAAGGAGGTGGTTGATTCGAAGAGAGTTAATCAAAATGATTTCATGAGTCAATAATTTCATCAATCAGTTTCAAGGAGGGTCATCATGGGAATTATATGTGTTCATCTAAATCTTGAAGCGTTAAACATTATAACATTGTTTCTAAATACTCGTTCTATGGTCCAGGATGTCCATGCATCATAGACTTTGTGGTCATCACTAGATTGGGAAAATGATTCAAACTTATTCAAGGGAGTAATCTTCATCAGTGTAGAAGATCTCCAGTGGCAGAAATCTTCACTCAAATTTCATGGTTGTATCAAGGCATTCAAAGTATTTCGTCACAAGGAGTGTTTTCCCCTCCTTTCCTTCCCTCTTCCTCTCTTTCCCTCTCTTATTTCTCACTCCATTCTAATTCTTCGTTATGTGTCATCATTGTATTTCATCCTATTCACTTAAGTGACCTATTTTAAATTTATAAAAAGTATTTTCTCAAAATTATAAGAGAAATAATTAATTCATGGAAAATGAAAGGTCACGAATGGAATATGGAAACGAAGAGTCATGTGAGGGAGGTGAAAGGACAATTCAGATTGCTATAAATTGGGATGGTCTCTCCATTCCAAAGGATTCGGATTCAAGATTTTGAAAGAACTCTTACTATGTAGCATGGTGATAGCTTGGTTGAAGCTTTGTCTTGATCACTACACATGGAATAAAAGCTACACTTCTTTTATTTCCCTTTCTTGTTATTCCTCTATTTCTCTCTTTCATGCACTTTGCAAGCATAGTTGATCATGTATGGAATTGGAGAGGAACTTGGTGTCCTCGATAGATGAATTTAAAAACTTGGTGTTTCAATTTCATTGGTCCTGCTAGCTTCACTGTGCTTTCCTCTATATTGAAGGTCAAACTACTCTGGTTACTAGGTGTGAACTCTGAAATCTACTCGTGGCAGTAATATTCCTTGCATAATTTCCCCCATTTTCCCTCCATCGCTGTAATTTCCTCCCTTGTACCCCCATATAAGCACTTTTCCACAGGTTCATTGGAGTGTCCATGTGTGATCCTCGACCAATTTGGCTACCCACAACATTTAGATAGGATTAGGATTAGTCTACTTTCAATAATGGGAGTTGTACCATTCAATGCAGAGGGTCGTAGCCTTGTGAATGTTAGTGGAGACACCTAATTTGTCCACCCGACAAATTTTCTCACCAACAGGCCCATATACTATCAATTCGTGCAAGGAGGCTAACTCTTTCAAGTTGTCTCATCTTGATGGAGGCACGATATCAATTTTAGTGAATGGAATCTATCTCAAACCCTTCCATTAAGCTTGTTGCATCATTTTATATATATTATAGTAGTTTCAATTCCTCCAAGTGCACTGTGCGCACATTTTTCAGTTTGTATATAGTTATTTCTTCTTGTGTGTTCCTTGTGCGCATTCTTTTGTTGCTTCGAAGATGCCATTCATCTTCCATTAATTTTTAACAGTCTTGCAGAATTCATAACAGAGTCCAGAACATGTTTATAAGCAGCTTCAAGGGAAGTTCTTCAAGGTCACAGATCATAATCTCATATTCCAAGCAGACTCCATGCCCAATGGATGCTCTAGGATACTAATATCCTTCATCTAGAAAGTAGATGGCCCTCAAAATGGTCAAATTGTTTTCCAAAATAACTCCCATAGTTATTTGGACAACTTACATTCCATTCTGGCTCAAAGGATCTACATTGCAAGTTGCGTGCACTTTAATTACTCTTTGACATATTCCTTGGATAGTGTTCCTCACGCGCCCTTCCGCGCTTCTTCCTTGCTCTTTCCACCTCTCCCTTTTCCTCCATATATTTCATTTTTCCTTACGCCTAACCTCTTTACATTCACCATCTTCCCAGAAGTTCATGCATCCTCTGTGCACTTCCTTACACTTGCTTCCCAAAATTAGCAAAGTCCCTAGCATTCTTGTGCGCCCTCCTTCCTTATTACCACACATCATTTTGTAATGATTGTGTCTCTGCCATATGTTTCTCCCTCAGGTATTCCTCCCATTTATCCCATGTTCATCATCTTCACATGTGCCCTTCCTCTATTTTCTTCATGTGCCTCGCTCTCCCACACACGTATCTTTACGCCTTCTTCTACACCATTCTGTGCCACGTGACATATGTCATCCTTAGAAGTGTGCTACACGAAACCAATCAAAGCACACCAACTGGGTGTTGAATCCTTGCAAAAAACCAATGAGTAACACGTGGCAAAAAATGACAAAATAGTTGCACAATTATCCAGTTGTTCAATCAATCAGCGCGGACCACATGTCTTGCGTGTCCAGTTTTCACTGAAAAATTATGATAGTCGTAACTTCTACTACAGATCTCTGACACATGCACGACTAGTTTCATTTAAAATTTGTTGACGTGGGCTACACTCTAGACTGTTCAAATTCAAAATTCAACGGGAATTGGTAGCTGAGAAGCTAGAAAACATATTTCATGCCATCAATATAGGATCTGATTACTCCAACCACCTGATTTGATTTAGATCTCGCCCCTTTTCTTCTCCCACATGTCAAACAGACTTGGAAAAGTGCATTTGACATATTTAATGGTGGATTTGCAAGCATTGAATGCTTGTTGTTGGTGGTTATGATTTAAATCCAATTTTTCCCTCCTTTCCTCTTCTTCTATCACTAATTCATCTATAAATGTAAGAGCATAGCTCATTGTAAAGGGTTGGACATTTTGGATCCTCTAGCATTTTCTAAGGACTTTGTATCTTTGTATTTTGAGTTGCATACCTCTAGATCTAGTTCTTGCATGTGGATATTAGCCTTCAGATGCCATTGTAATCGACTGTACATTTTGGAAGTAATAGAAGCATTTTTTGTGGCTATTCTTTGCCTTAAAGTGTTTGTATTCTTCTTTCTTTTCTCTCATTTGTATTGTGTACTTGTGCCATTCTAAATCCCTTGTAGCTTCATTTTCTCGTTATGTTTCTTGAAATCAACGGAGTGAATGTATTTTGGTTTGTGCTACACGTGCCTAACCTCCTTTTATGCATTCTCCTTCATTTTCACTCAAAACAAATAGTGTTCATCCCACTTTTTCTGGTGTTATCACCTCCCTTAGTTTTAGTTTTCCATTTTATGTTATCCTTTTATCCCTGGTCCCTTGGCATCATTAGCTTAGGTTTCCCTTTCAGCATTAGGAGTTGCAATAGTAGTAGAAATAGGTAGAGGAATCAACCTTCTCTGGAGGTCTGTCTCAAGCACACAAGGTCCCACAACTTAGAGACAGTCCCATTGTTGACTCAAATGACTCATTTCCTTTAGATCTGAGATACGGTTATAAGTTCTACCACCAACAAGTTTCAATGTCATAGGATTAGGTAAACATGCAAAATGAGTAAAAGAAGCTCCTTTCATTTCTACACAATCCACCAGACTTGGCCTCGACAATCTCCCTTCGCTTTCTTCTTTTATTCCCACCATATCTCCTACTAAGGTTTACACTATTTCACATACCATCAAAAAAACTAATTTCCATCTACTATAGCTTACTTTGGAAAATTTAATCCTCCTAACACCAATATCAATACTCCTGACACATTGCCACATCCACTATTATGACATTGTCTCTCTTCTCACCTCATCACATAGATCTCCATTACTCACACACTTGGGGCATCAACCTCTCCCCCCTTCATAGTCGTGTGTCCTAATTCGTAGTTACCTATCTATACTATTCACATAGACATCGTTACATTACTCTTTTTTTATAATTCACGCCAAAATTTCTAACAACGCTTACTCTTATCTGCACTATGTGCATACCTTGCTACATATATCCATGCTCTTATGTTACTCCGTAAAAGCTTTGCTCCTCATGCCTACTTCTAGATTCTTCTATACACGGTACACATACTATTTTCTATATATGGTATACATCATTGCATGCACTATACATACTCTAGCTACTCTTGTTCATAATGACCACATCTATTTACCAATATATCCCTATCAGTTGTCTCTAGTATCTACTATTACACATTTCACGATTCACGCTTCATGATTAGTCTTCATTAGCACTCCTACGTCTTTGGTACACACATTACATTATCATTACCCTATGATGCACTCTAGTTCCATTGTTCATACTTGACTGTTGAGGGTATAATTCTAAAATGAACCACATATCATCTACACATCTCACGTTATGTGCTTCATGGTACATCTTTCTAGCATTTATTCACACAACACGCATATTATCCGATGAAACACTCTTGTTCTATGGTTCATTCTTGATTGTTGAGGGTTCCTATAAATGAACTTCATCTCAAACACATTCACCGGAGGGCACGTTGATCCTCTCATCTTCACACTTTGTATACCATGTCATGACACCCATACATTGCATTTGCATATCTTGGTTGCATTTACTCTTGCTAGCTTATTTTATCTACATGTTACACTTTGTTTTCCATGCTAGATGGATTCTTAGTATGGCATTATATTTCTATATATTCACATGCACGCTCACTTGGTCTCTAGTGGTGAATGCAAATCTCTTGCAGGACCTTACATGCCATAATGATGCTTAGAATTGTACCTTTTACCAGTCCCACCGAGGTTCTTGGGGGCATCTACCTTTACAGCTCTCACACATTTCAAGTGTTATTATTTCATCATTTACTACTTATACTTTCTAGCACATTACTTTCCATTGATACATACATGCCTTGACATATTATTTATTTTTCTAACATGGTAACGGGCGCTTCGTGTATAGCATTTATTTGCAGGAACTATATGTCATCATGGTTATCTGATACACTTTGCTTGACATTTTATGCTACTATATGTCATTGTTTGCGGGATTTTTCCTATGTCTTATATGTTTATTGTATGCTTTTGTCCACTTCAGCCCTGATTGTCTTGTGACATTGTGAGCAATGTCCCATGTTTGAAACCCACTTTTCGCAGTATATCTTGTCTACACGCTTGTTACATTCTTATATTTCATGCTTACTACTAACATATGTACTAGACTACTTATTTTGCATGTGCCTTGCTTTCTACCATGTACATCCCCTACCCCATATAGGTATCCGCTTAAGATCATCATCATGTCCTCTCTTTTAGGCCGCATTATCCTAAAATTGCATATACCCCAAACGAGGGGGTATACATTGGGTGAATAAACCATCCTAACAGTAGCTTAGAGCTACATTTCATAACAATACAATACAGAGAAATCACAGGAACACAGTCACAAAATGACCCAAAATATGACTTGAGTCCAACACATAGTACAATCACCAATGCCCAGACTCAGACACTAATGTTTGGGTGTTTATGTCCTCCCCTAGGTGCTAATGTCCTGGGGGCATATATAGTCATCTTTTCATATCCACACATTTTACAAAAGTTTTTAGAACAGTTCTACAGTTATAGGCATAGACCTTTAGTTACATAATGCATTCTATCTCCTTCAATCGGAACAACTAATACAATCAGAACTAATTTAGGACAATCAGAACTAAATCGGGACGCACTATTTGTAGTGGCAGTTATTGGGCATATTCATAGAAGGAGAGTAAAGCTAAACCTCTCTCCCCAACACTTGCTCTTGGCATGAGATCACCTAAAAAACTCACTATCAGTGTGAGTTCACCCAAAAAAACTCATTTTTCACATCATTTCAGGACATGTTTTCATCCTTTACACTTTTTTACATCAGGTGAACACTTTACTACTACTTTATACACTTCTACATACTTATCTCAGGTTTATCATATAGATGACTTTGATTACTCTTTTTTCTCTTCTTTTGTAGGTCCATCCTTAATACACAACAAGAAGCAACCTATAATAGAAAATACAAGCAAAAAACAGGTATAAACAATGCATATGTTTCACCCCTAAGATCACTTTCCTTTCCTAGTCTCCATGTTTACATGCTTCAATTGTCCTATTATACAATTTTCCCCCTTAGGTGAAATTGGAAAAACATGACCTTGGACACAAAGAAAATAGAGGGATTGATTCAGTAATGGGAGCTCACATTTCGATTTTGAAAGTCAGTTTGTAGGTGAGATTGGCAATGGCAATGATGTCGAAGGCAAGAAATTGAACGAATCTTGGAGTTGAGCTAAGCAAAAAATTGGGGCCCCAAAGTTCAATTTTTTTGGACTTCGGAGGTTTTACACTTCAGGATTTTGGCGGACAAGTAAGGAAAAAAAAAGAAAAATGCCCGAAACCTCGAAAACCCGAAGTTCGAAAAGGCTCAGGATTTTCGAGGTCAACAATGTCGTAAATAAGGGATGACGGACTCCGACAGAATTAGGAGGTTCAAAGGTCTCGGTAGGGTCTAGAATTGAATAGTGCCACACAAAGGAGGGGAAAAATTCTGTAACCCGAATTCTGAATTCGGACTTTGGGCTTTCAGGATTTTGGAGGTTTCATGTGCCTAGATGAATAAAGGAAACCCAAAGTCCCAAATCCCTGAAACCTATAAATCCAAAGTATCGAAACCCCTAAAAACCTAAAGGTCTGAAACCCAAAGTCTGAATTTCAGACTTTGGGGTTTCGGCATTTCGGAACCTTCAACCCCCGATGTGAAAAAATCACAACTCGAATCTTCGAAACCCAAAGTCCAAATTTCAGACTTTGGGCTTTCGGAGGTTTGGAGGTTTTTCAAACTCAAGCAGATGAGTAGTAACCTAACCTGAAATGGAAAAGTCCAAAATTTCAGATTTTGGAGGTTGTGATGCATTTCAAAGTCCAAAGAAACAGAGCCAACAACTCGCATTTATTGCATTATGGCACCCCCATCTTCAGATGGCCATAAATTGTGACTGGGAGCTTAGATTTACACAAAATTGGACTTTTTGGAAAGCTATCAGTGTCCTCTACACAACTATGACTAGTTTTCTTAATTTTAGTGAGACTAAGTACTTAAAATGAATAAATACAGTCCACCATTTTAGAGGGTGTTTCCAAATTTCTCACCTACCAAAATGACGAAGGTCTAGGCTTCCTTTCTTATCTAACAAGACAAAGTACATGGAGGTGTGGGTTTTATAGTGGCGTCCATCATTGTTGCTAGAGAATTTAATGCATTTTATGGTGGTTGAAGCAAGATTTCGAATCTTTCTCTCTTCCTTCTCTCGTTCTTTTTATATATTGTAAAGAGGGGCTCATTTTAAAAGGTTGGACACCTTGTATATGCCCCTCCCTTATTCTTATTATTTGTAAGAGATTTTGTGGAGATTTCAAACCTCCCTACTAGAAATCACAATGCAAAATATGTGCCTTTGGCCCTAAATGTCATGTATTGTATCAACTTTGAGAGCAATAAAATCATATTTGTGGATGTTTCAAACCCTCTTCTGTGTTCTAGTGCATCTTTCTGATCTTTCATTGCATGCAAGGTTATTGTGTACTATTGTTTTTTCATTGCAAGACTCTAGTTGTCTTGTGTTTATTTTGCAGGTTGTTCAACATCCTTCTTGGTGCATCACTTTCCCTTATAGTAGGTTTTAATTTTCATGCATTTTCTCTAACTTTGTCTCCTTAGGAAAGCATTAGATTAGTGTTAGATCTGCAACTCTCTACACTTTGGAGTAGTTGGCACTAGGATAGGATAGTAAGTCGGCCTTCTCTGGAGGGTTATCCTAATTGTAAAGTCCCACACTTTGGGATAACTCCATGTTTAACAAATCACACTGAGTGCCTCAATCATTCACTTGCAAGCATTCAGGAGTGTTTTGATTTCGCCATAACATGTCCACTTGGCACATTATTCACCACACACTCTATAGGATCATAAGGTATGCATCTCTTATCTACTTTATGTTATCAAGTATTCACTCAACAACATAAAGTGGGGGGAAATGTAGACACAAAATCATGCACTTGGGTACATTTATAGGTCCTAAAAACATGTTAGCATTTGAATGATTCCTAAGCAAGAAAATTAGTGGTTGAAAACTATCTTTGGCCTCTTTTCTTTATCTCTTGCTTTCTCTTTGGTATTCCATATCCTACACCTCAGTCGGGACTTAACTTATTTATCTTTTATGGCTTTAAACACCAACACCCATCCAGGACAGTAGTGCCAAGGTGCTCTTGTCCCTCTTGGGTGCCCCTAACCCTTTCTTACCTTACTCACTCGTTTTGGGTATCTTTTATCTTTTGGGAATCTTTTTCACTTATGGGTCAGCCTTCTAGTTTTCAATTTTAAAATAAAATAAGGGAATCATATAAATACATAGTTATGTGTTGAAAATAAAGCACCAAGCACTAAGCATTACTATTAACACATAAGTTTTCATTCCAAAGGCACCAAATCACTCTAAAGGAATTCATCTAGCATCCATTCAAGAGACAAGGGTTGCATACTTCTGCATACACTACATAGGAAGGGGAAGTTTATTCTATTCCATCCACACATATTATTACATCGCTACATTCTAGCTACAACCCACTATCAAGTGTAAATTGCACAAGGGAATCCTAGGACATCATTACACATAAATTCACATGGAGTATGAGATGTAGTGCAATGCTCAGTTGTAAGTTCACTTTTTGGGTGACCGTCAAGGTCAGTCTGACTCACTATTCTACATCTTTTTTTTATTATATTTGATGTGGTTTGTAGACATTCACAGGTAGACATTTATTTTTCAATTTACAGGTGTTATAGGAGCCCTAACAACAAAGTCAAAGTGACAAAATGAATATTGGAGTGAAGACCTTCTGACCCAGAAAAATTTAGAACCTGAGCATCTAAGCAGACACTAGCACCCAGATCAGACTCTAGCACCCCACCACTATTTTCCTCTTGTGGACGTTTTTGTCCTTCATATTTCTACACTTTTGAATCTTCACCGAGCCTTTACGACACTGTTTTCAACCTATTCCAGTATACACTCAGTCCACATCACTCTCAGGTCACACAAAATCAAATAAGTCACTTTTCCCTCTCATTTACTTATGGTTTCACATCATTGCATGCTTCTTGCTTATCCATCACTGTATTCTATCATTTTGATATCATTTATCACAGTAGTTGTTGAGAAGACAAAGTATGACACTTAGCAGAAGGCACACAGAAGTTTTGCGCATGGGAATAGGGAACGTTCAAAGGTGCGGAAGGATAGGGAAGGAAACGCGCACGGAAGACAAGGACAGATTCAGGACTTAGCCATTTTCAGGATTACGGGCTATTTTTGGAGATAACGTGCAGAGCACACAAACCATATGGAGACTTGCGTGACACGCATAGGCTATTTTTGGAAGAGCTTCTACTAAGCGCTTTGCATGGGTTCGAGTTAATAATAGAATTAATACTACCAGTTAACTATAAGAGGACTATTATTAGCACACTTACATGTGTGACTATTATTGTAAAGGCACGTGGCTATTTTCAGCATGTGACCTATTTTTGGAGCTATGTAAGCGGTAAAGGGAAAGTCCCCACCCCTATAAAGATATAGTGAGCTATGTAGTTTATAAGTAGTGAGGGTGAGCTATTATGGAGGTATGCTTCCAGATTTGACGTGAACATGAGCTTATGATACTATTTATTGTAAGAAACTTCTGTGTATTTACTGTGTTTAATATAATGGAGTGTATTGGCTGAATCAAGGTGTTAAACATGATTGTGACTTGTTCTTACACAGTTGAATTCATTATGACTATTTTTTAGATTCATTACTCTTTAGATCTAGGTCTAGAATATGCTTTGTAGAGTGTTTATGATATTTATGGTTCTGCATGCATTAAATCTTCATCATGCCAACATCTTGCACAAGAAACCCTAAAGAGGAGCCTGGTACCTTTGTACGCTTTGGGTGAGCGCTCATTCTAGGCTGAGTGATGTTCCAGCGCGCTTGAGTTATTCTTGGTAAATTCTAGGTTGCATCATTGATTCTGTTGTTGGGACCTCTTTTTCAGTTGTTTTCAGGGTGGTTCGCGATGAAGATGTACCAATTGACCCTAGCAAGTGTTGAGGAGAGGATAAAATATCTAGAAGAAGAGTACACGTGAAGGTTCAGCAATGGATCTGAGTTTAATGCATGCACATGGGTGGAATATAATTTGTATGACTATTTGTATGAGAGCTTCTTTGTTATCTTTCCGGTAGAGCTGTATGAGTGGTTGGTTACTTATGCATCTAAATGGAACTGGAGGTATCACACACTTGTCTGGATGCAGGAAGAATTTCAGGCCCTTTATGATGCTGATATGATCTGGACATGCACTATAGATACTTAGTTTCATGGTGTTTTGAATAGTTATATCTTGGAGTACTCAATTTCCACTTATTCTTTCTCAAAGGTAGCTGAGTTCCAGTTTTTACGATATCCCAAAGGAAATTACTTGCAAGGAATTCCCCTGGAGATCAAGATCCTGATGGTAACCCTAAACTTGGAAGAAAAACCTATGGCTAGCTAAACCCCACCACACGAGGGGGTAGGAGCATTTTTGGTGAAAGATGGTTGACCTAACGGCAGAAAGGTAGAGAGAAGAAAGGTGGCTTAAGTATAATGAGGTGCGCGAGAGGGAGATAGAGAAGCAACGAGATTTTACGGAACGAATGGCATTGAGGAGAGAGATGGATCGTGAAGGATTTGAAGCTCATGTGGGAGGTGTGTAGCTGGAGCATCAGGAACTCCCCCATTTAGGCAAGCATGATAGGGAACCCCCTTGGCCTCACGTGGAAGCATGCCAATAGAGATGACCTGGGCTGCAGGCGTGCATCTGAATCTACTTGGCAACCTCACCATTGCACTTGGTTTTCCAGTATCTAAGATGACAAGTAGTCAGCACACTAGGTTGGGCAGTAGAGGAACAAGAGTAATTCAGGTGGTAAGTACAACTATGGCCAGGTAAACGTCTTCATTATTGTTTGGAGGTACCTTTTTAGGTGCATCATCCACACAGAATGTGAGTGTATAGAAATTTGGACTCACTTCTGGGAGTGGTACCACCTCGCAGACGGTAGGGGTTTAGTTCAATACTACTGTTGGGACATAGGTACATATTCTAGTCCACTTCTGGCTACATGTGGAGGATCAAGAGGTGTAGGTGGTTCTAGTTCTGGTGGATCTGTTGGTTCTGAAGGCAGAGGTAACACATGAGGTTCTAGATTGGGTGGGAAAGGTCCGCACCAACCCTAGAATATTTACATGGAGATTTCCCTTCATCTTTCAGAGTATAGGGGCATATAAGATGTTGTTGAGCATGTGTACATGTGTGAGATATGGTGGCATGAAAAAGGGATCACAAATTTTGAGCGCAAGGCAAGTCAATTTTCCACTACGTTATAAGGATGCGCACACAACTGGTACATAAAGTTTGACCCTGATCAGACTTGAGTAGACTATGCAACATTAAAATATGCTTTCCTTAAGGAGTTTCACATCCCTGAGTTCGAGAAGAAGAGTATAAGTACGGCCAAGGATATTAAACAAGATAATACCAAGAGTTTCCGGGAGTATGACGGCTGCTTCAAAACTCTGTTGTCTAAGATTTCTTATGATATTCACACAAGCCAGCATGCACAGTGGTTCATTGGAGGTTTGATCACACCTTTTAGAAGGGCACTATCACATAAGACATAAATTGATCTACGCGAAGCACTTGAAGCAGCTTTACGTGTTAAGGCAGTTGAGAGTATAGACACTGGGGTAAGCCCATTCTTGGAAGCATAGATTACAGCTTTGACAAAGTAGTTGGAGAAACTACCATCAAATTCAGCACATGAGACATGCATAAGAATTTGGTGTATAGATTGTGAAGTGGAAGGGCACACTAAGGATAGTTTTCCCTGCAAATCAGTGCGTTCATTATTATTAGACTGTGAAATATGTCATTTGAACCATGATGTTAGCCGCTTCCCATTATTACAATGCGCGATAAGGAAGAACGTCTCTTACTATTATAATATTTGCAGGTCCAAAACTCATGATATGGAATATTGTCACTTGATTGGTCATATCCATAATGCTATAGATATTGGTGTACGACAGATAGGAGTATCAGATAAATGAAAGGGTGAGCATCGGGATCACAATCAAGCACGATATGATCAAAATGAAGGGCATTATGAAGGAGGACGTGGCAGAGGTAGAGGATACCATGGTGGATTTAGAGGTCGAGGCCGTGGTGGTGGATGAGGCAAATTTCCTCGCGAAACATGTTTTACATGCGGATCTCCTGACCACTACAGGTGTGAATGTCCCCAAAATATTACATGTTCTTTATGTGGGAAGAATCATAGTTATGAGGAGTGTCTGAACTTATATGAGCATCTTAGTAAGTAGTATAAATAAGAAAACAAAGGCAAGGGAATGGTTTGGATACAACGTGCTGTGGAAAATTAGTGGATGCCCAAGTTGACACCGAAACCTGAAGTATTACCTGTAAATATTACTACACGCACTGAAGCGGCATGTGCTAAAGAAGTGTTGCAACAGAAGCCTACCATCACTTAGGAGGAGGTTCTACATACACGATACCTAGATCCTACCCATTAGAAGGAGGTTTATCAAGAAACCATGGAGATACTTAGAAATCTTCAGGGTGAAATACAGTGTTTAAAGGAGCAGTCACGGAAGATAGAATAGAAGAAGGTAGAAAAGATGGTCCAATTTGATATTGATGACTTGAAGAAGGTGTGTAAAATGTTGCGCTAGGAAAATATCATTCCATTATAAGGGAATTAGCTGAAGGGAAACACTCAGCGCACAGGTATTGAGAATGGACGGTAGATCCTGCATGCAAATCTTCCTCCCCATAGCTTGGACTATGACAAGGAAATCACTTTGAATGTTGTTGTGGATGGATGGCATTTGAGTAATATATTGATTGACACAGGAACATAAGTTAATGTACTTACTTTAGATGCATGGGTACAGATGGGGAGACCTCTGTTATAGCCATCTTCTAATGTGTTTTTTATGGCTAATCAAACCAAGGCCACTCCCATTTGAGTTTTACAAGATGCATCCATTACTATCCAAGAGGCCAAGTTCACAGGGGACTTTGAGGTTTTAGTACTTGCAGAAGCAGACAGCTTCCCAGCTCTACTTGGACACCCTTGGTGCTATAAAAATAATGTTGATCTATGGTTCAACAAGGGATATATTAGTTTTGAGAACAAAGAGGAACGTGTTATTATGCCATTAACATATGGGAAATCTATGGCTTATGTTGAACCTTTAAGTGAAGAAGACTTGAACCAAATATATGTGTGCACCATTTGAGACCCAGAGGTCCTTGAGCTATCTAAGGAGGGTATGCTTCAATGGGAAGATGTAGTCTCTTGGTAACACTATGAGTATTGCTTGTGATAATTGGGCCCATGGTACTTATGAACTGTTTGGGTGCGAAGTAAGAACCACATTTGCATGGAGGAGTAGACCTCGATGTATTAGGAGAATGAAAAGAGTTTGCGAGAATCGAATTAGAAACGAGGCACCACGAAGTAGTTGCACTCCAACGGAATCGTGAAAGCTCCAGCGATAGCAAGGAAAAAAATGATCAGTAATGGAAGAACTTGCTCAATAGAAACAAAGCTTGCATAGAGGAAAGACAGTGAAGTGTCTTGGCATGCTCATAAATGAATAGAAAAGGGGTACATATAGGGTGTTGAGTAACCCTAGTGCATGACACATATGAAACCCTAAACCTAACCCAAACCTAACCCATGTGAGATGACCCTCCAACATGAGAGGAGGACACATAGGATAACTCACACTAACACCCCCCTTCATTGAAGCTGGGGTAGTGGCTGTGATGAGTCAGACGGAAGAGGAAGACACTCCTAAATAACTAAGAAAGATGTGTCAATGGGGCCTGGCAACTAAAGGCCTGATAAGGTGCCCATATACAAACACAATCTTCCTAGAAGAAGAAGAAGAAAAGAAGGACTACATAGCCCTAAGAAGATGGGCAGCTGCAGAAGACCTCACCCCAAGAAGAGACCGTGAGTGAAGAAACTTCATCTCAGTGAAGGGCTTGGTGAATAAGTCTGCAATCTGATCAGCTGTCTGAATGTACTGAATGTCGATGATACCATCATGAATAAGCTCCCGTATGAAGTGCATATGGATCTCAATGTGCTTCGTCCGCTAATGCTGAACTGGATTTCTGTAAATAGAGATTGTGCTCGTGTTATCACAGTAGATAATGGTAGGCCACTGAAAGTGGATGCCAAACTCTGTCAGAATACCCTGTAGCCAAATAGCTTATGTGGCAGCATTAACTACTCCTCTATATTCTGCCTCTGTAGATGATATCGCAATTACATTTTACTTCTTGTTAGACCAACTAATAGGACTTGAACCAAGAGAGAAACTATAGCCAGAAGTAGATTTCTGATGATCTAAGTCACCGGCCCAATCAGAATCTGTGAATCCAATCAAGTCAATATCAACCCCTCCATGATAGTGTATGCCATCAGCATAAGTGCCACAAACATAATGAAGGATCCATTTAGCTGCTTTCCAATGCAACTCATGTGGCTCCTGCATGAATCTGGACATGATCCCAACAGCATATGATAAATCCAGTCAAGTGTGAGTCAAGTAGATCAAGCTCCCCACTAACTGTCGGTAAAGAGTACCATCAACCAAGGGAGTAGAGCAATCTGAAACCAACTTAACCCCGGAAAGAAAAGGAGTAGGAGAAGACTTGCAATCAGACATCTGAAACTGAGCTACCAAATCAAGAGCATACTTAGGTTGCGAAATCAAGATTCCCGAGTTAGATTGTGAAATCTGGATCCCAAGGAAGTAATGAAGCAGACCTAAGTCAGTCATGGAAAACTTGTTGGCTAAGGTGATCTTCACATAATCAATAATAGAGGAAGAGCTGCTTGTGATCAACAAGTCATCAACATATAGAACAAGAATGAGTATGGAGTCATCTTGCCATAGAATATAAACATTTGGATCAGAGTGACACCTAGTAAACCCTGATGTAAGTAAGAAGGAGTCCATCTTGGCATACCAAGCCTGAGGGGCTTGTTTAAGGCCATAAAGAGACTTCTTTAACTTACAAACGAGGGAGGAATCTTGGACATAACCCAGAGGTTGTTCCATATAGATCTCTTCCTCTAGGTCACCATGAAGGAAGGCACTCTTAACGTCCATTTGATGGACTTTCCATCTGTTTGCTGCGGAAATGGCTAGGGTCAGTCGAATAGAAGTCATCTTCACAACTGGAGAAAAGGTTTCTATATAATCAACCCCAGCTATCTGGGAGAAACCCTTAGCTACTAATCGCGCTTTAAACTTTTCGACATCTCCATCTACTCCATACTTTGTTCGGAACACCCACTTACACCGAACGATTTTTCTTCCTTTCGGAAGAGTGGTGAGATCCCAAGTATCATTCTTCATGAGAGAGGAATACTCCTCATCCATGGCAGAATCCCACTCAGGAATACCAGAAGCCTCCCGGAAAGACTGTGGATCAGAAGCAGAGGCGAAGAAAGAGTGGGGTCCAACAAAATCTGAGCGAGTACGTCTCATATCCGAAGTATCTCCAACTAAATCTCCAGCACTTTGCAAAGTTTTCCTGGCCCAAAGGGGACCAGGAGGATCAGGCTCAGAGTCGGAAGATTCTTCACTTGAGTGAGAAGGGACATAGTCCTCATCATCACTACTGTCAGAATCAGAAGACTCAAAGATCTGATGGTCGGGAGGATCCAGAAGAGGAGCACGCTCAACAGTATCATCATCTGATGAGTCAGAATCTGAATCAATGAGCTGAAGAACCTCAATAGGTGGAGAAGTAGAAGTCGAAGAAGACTCATCAAACTTAACACTTCTCTCAATATATAGCTCATGAGAAGTAGGATTCATCAATCGATATCCCTTCACGCCATCAGGATACCCTACAAAGATACAAGGTTTGGATTGTGGTTCCAAGGCCTTACGTTTCTTCTTGGGAATCTGAGCCATAGCCTTGGATCCGAAGACTCAAAAGTGCTCAACATCAGGCTTGCATCCAAACCAGGCTTCAAAGGGTGTCATCCCTCTTACTGCCTTGTGTGGAACATGGTTCTGAATGTAATTTGCACAATTCACTGCTTCGGCCCAATACTGCGGAGGAAGAGACTTCGAGTGAATCATACAAGTGGCCATCTCCTTAAGAGTACGGTTCTTTCTTTCTGTGACTCCATTCTGCGAAGGGCTATAAGCAACTGTATGCTGCAAAGAGATCCCTTCAGAAGTATAGAAATCCATGAACCTATTGTTTACATATTCACCTCCATTGTCAGTTTGAAGAACCTTGATAGACCATTCCGCCTGTTTCTCAGCAAGAGCCTTAAAGTCCTAAAAATGTTCAAAGACTTCAGACTTAAGCTTAAGAAAATATACCCAAGTATATCGTGAATAGTCATCAATGAAGGTTAGCACATAAAGAGCTCTAGTAAATGAAGGAGAAGGAAATGGACCAGAAACATCGCTGTGAACAAGATCCAAAGGACGAGTGGCTCTCCAGGCTTTTCCTTTGTCAAAGTTCTTTTCAGGATGCTTTCCAAGGGTACAACCCTCACAAAGACCCATAGAAAACTTGATGCGAGGCAACCTGTTGACCATTTCGTTTTGACTCAATTGTTCAAGATAGCGATAATTTAGATGTCCAAAATGTTCATGCCATAGCTTACTAACCTCATTTGCATGAGTGAGCAAGGCAGTGGGCGTAGAATCAGAAGTAAAGTGGGATAAGGTGTACAACTGTGAACGGTGATCTGCCTTTCCCTCAGCCACTATAGTATCATTGTTAAGCTCATGAATGATCACCGAGTTAGGACCAAATTCCACTCACATTCCTTCACCAAGGTGAGTAATTTGGTAAACTGATAGGAGATTGGTAGAGAGATCAGGAACACTCAACACTTGGTTAAATGTTCCCCCATCCATCTCTACCGATCCACTACCGGAAACTGACACTGTCGTGTCATTACCCATCGTGATTTGGGACATTCCACAAGGTTCGATGTTGGAAAACTCAACATGCAAAGAAACCATGTGGTGCGAGGCACTGAAATCTATAATCCATGTCGATGAAGGAGCAACTTTGGCTACAAGGGCCTTTCCTTTCTTCTTATCATTTCTAGCACCTTTTGCAGCAGAAGACTCGGCCTTCGGAGCACTTTGTTTTATTGATTCAGGAACACTTATTTTATTTTTCTCAAGTAAATGAGATAAGTGATCAATTTGTTTCTTAAAACAGTGTTGCTCGTCGTGACCAGACTTCTTGCAATAGGAACACAAATACTTGCTTTTCTGCGCTCTAAGCTCAGAAGTTGAAGTGTTTGTGTCATTTTTAGGTTTGATCTTGGTTTCTTTCTTAGGTTGATCCTTAGTTTCTTTCTTCTTTTCAGTCTTCTTTCCCTTGCTAGTACTTGCTACAAGGGCATGTGACTTGGACTTGAGAGACCCCATTTGAATGAGTTTGTCCTGTTCTCGAATGAGTTGGGATGAAAAATAGTCAAAGGAGGGAATAGTCCAAGTATCGCCCAAAGCAGATTTTGTAGCATAGAAAGTTGACACGAAGACAAAATATTCGGAACCTAGCTTAGAGAGAATCGACAAGATCAGTTGAGAATCTTTCTTTTCTACTTGACATCCTTTTAACAATAATCTAATGTGGACAAATTTTGAGAAGAAGGCTTGTAGGTTTTCAAAGTCACTAGGATTTAACCCTAGTAGTTCATTTTCCAACTCATGCGCTCTCATGTCATCTAGTTGTCCAAACATTACATCCAGCATTTTCCACGTAGATGTAGGTGTTTCAGACGCCTCAATGTGGAAGAGCAAGTCAGGAGAAATGGACATGCAAAGAAGACCTAAAGCTTCATCACTACGGTTTAACCACTTAGATTTTTCAGGTTCGTCGTCTGGTTCAGTCTCAGTTCCCATGGTGATGCGGAATAACCCTTTACCCCTTAGTTTCATTATTATTTTCGATCTCCATTCGAAAAAGTTGAACGGTGTAAGCAAAGGAATTGAAAGTGCATCCATAGTGAGAGAGAGAGAAAGAAATGTAGAAAAGAAACACAACCACCCAGGACAATAATAACCCCCCTGCTTTCGGCACTTTATAGTTTAGTGCGTTGATTACAATCAGGTCCGTGCATGCAGTTTGAAACATCTTGGTAACTCGTCTTGCAATTAGCGTAATAACACGCAAGAGAGGAGACCACAACAGTGTTTCATGGAGCGCAACAAAAGAGGACACCGTAAACAAGCACAAGCAAAAAACAAGAAAGAGGCAAAAGCCAACCCTGGTGGTGAGAAAAAGTGTCTCACATCACATGAAATAATCCCTTTGTCGTAAAACTGTGGTGGACGCACTCACAAGTCCACGAAAAAAAGGAATAGAACAAAGCTCAAAAGAATGAGCTGAAATAAGCAATACAAGGACACCCCCCCAAAATGCGGCACTTTATAAAATTAGTGCGTTTACAAAGCTAATGATCCCATCATCTAGAGTGCGAAAAAACATGCAACTTTGACTAAAGAAGTGCTCAAAACCGAGCAACGAGTCAAAAGTTATAGCAAAAACCAATTCCCGCAATTGATGAGAAAAAGTCAATAAGCCTGCAAACGGATTAAAAAAGTGCCCTAAATGCATGCAAAAGGTGTCATATGTATGCCCGTTGGAAACGACATGGAATTTGAGATAGGGTTTGTTTGTATTGCGAGGGGGGATTAGCCACCTGCCAATCCCGGACCTCACCCTTCGTCTTCGGCACTCGACGAAAGGTTAAAAATACACAGCCAATAGACCAAATTATAATGCCAAAGAAATATAGTTCAAATAATGTGAAATTAAATTAGATCTAATGTAATTAAATCTAGTGAATTTTGAAAAAGGCTTTAATTAAGCAAATTACTGAAAAAAAGCACTTTTTTAAAATATTTTCTAAAACTTTCAAGTTTTAGAAAGAATGCGTTTTAAGAGAAGATTTTTAAATAAATAATGATTGAAGGCATTTTTAGAAAGTATCTTTTAAATAAAGAAAGATATGTTGATTAAAAACGCATACCAAAAGATATGTTTGCTTGATTTTTGTTTTAAAAAAAGCTTATAAAGAGACTTCCACGTGTTTTTAGAAAAATACAATGAGTTAGAAAAAGGAAAAAATCTTTCCTGAGTTTTAGAAAAATGAGGAGGAGTCTAATTTAGCCGACCTTTCCAAAAAGAACAACAAAAAAACTTCAAACGTTTTGATTTGGATCTAAAAAAAGCAGCACAACAGTTTTAAAGAAACCTACGTACTTACCAAAAAAACGGTAAGGAAACCAGCGTACAAAACACTTTGGGAAAAAAACTTACCACGATTACCTTCCTCACAGCACGCACCAGATGACTTTCTAAGAAGGTGTTTGGCAATAATAATAGGTATAGAGATAAAATAATTGTTTGCAGGTCCGTGGACACCAAGTGAAAGAGGCGACAGTCCTTTGCAAGGCTTTGGAACCAAGTCTACAGTCCACGCAAATAATGTACAGCCCCTTCAAAAAAAAGGTGGCAGAGTTAAAAAAATGCAGGAACAGTAAAAAATGCCAGAACAGTCGAAAAAACACCTGGAATGAAGAAAAAATGCAGGCAGCACGTGAAAATAGTCCAAAAATGGTCAAAGGGACAACAGTTCGTTGATGAGTAACCACGACTGAAGAACTCAAAGATCCTGCAACCACAGACAACATGCATATCCTGCAAAAACCAGAGAGCTTAAAAAAATTTCACTTCCATTTTAATAAATGAAAAGAATCTCTATTTTAGATTTTGATACATCCAACTAAAAAAAAGCAGTTAAAAAACCTGATTTCTCAAGGTATTTTGAAAAACCTGCACATGCACAAGAAAAAAAACACGAAAAAACTTTCCGAGAAAGCTTGTTAGAGATATTTGCAAGATAATTTCCAGAAAATAGTGATCAAAGGACTTGCATGCAGAGTAAAATAACGAAACCAAGGAGTAATAGCAACAAAAAAATTGAGTGTCGTTGGGCATGATAGGGTTATTGGCGTAGCAACTGATTAACACGATGAGATCCCTCTTCACCACAAGTTTGAGCTTTTGGTGTGACGGCAAGTCGTTTAGCTCTGATACCAGCCAGTTAAGCACATCAGCCCCAGAGCAGTGCTGAGATGGGTGACCTCCCGGGAAATTCCCGATGTCACTGCCTCCTAATGTTGTTGGGCCTGATTGGGTGTATACCCGGCTCCATCGTGTGGGAGGGTGTTGGCGTAGCAACTGATTAACACGATGAGATCCCTCTCCACCATTAGTTCGAGCTTTTGGTGTGATGGCAAGTCATGTAGCTCTGATACCAGGTAGTTAAGCGCACCGCCCCCAGAGTAGTTCTGGGATGGGTGACCTCTCGGGAAATTCCCGGTGTCACTTCCTCTTAATATGCCATTGGGCCTAATTAGGTTTATACCCGGCTCCATCGTGCGGGAGGGTATTGGCGTAGCAATACGATGAGATCCCTCTCCACCATAAGTTCGAGCTTGTGGTGTGACGGCAAGTCGTGTAGCTCTGATACCATGAAAAGAGTTTGTGAGAATTGAATCGGAAACGAGGCACCACGAAGTATTTGCACTCCAATGGAATCGTGAAAGCTCCAGCGATAGCAAGGAAAAAATGATCAGTAATGGAAGAACAACAAAAACAAAACTTGCATAGAGGAAAGACAACGGAGTGTCTTGGCATGCTCATAAATGAATAGAAAAGGGGTACATATAGGGTGCTGAGTAACCCTAGTGCATGACACATATGAAACCCTAAACCTAACCCTAAACCTAACACATGTGAGATGACCCTCCAACATGAGAGGAGGACACATAGGATAACTCACACTAACAGAGAATAGGTAGCAACATGGTACCTAGGTACACTGGAGAAGGAGATCCTATGGTATTTTTGCATGCCATGAAAGAACAATGGACCGACCAAGTTGAGAGAATAAATATGTTGACATATACCCTGCACATGATAGTAGCACGCTGGTGGGTGGTTCACAAAGATGATCTTACAGAATGGGATGAAATCAGGATTTCTCTTTCTACTCAGTTTTTCAGGAGTAATGCACCTACTCAAATCTACAATTATCATGGTAATCAACCTGTTCAGCACCACGTTTGGCGGTGTGAGAGACTTTGGATAGAGGGGCAGGAAGCTTTACCACCTTCACTCTAGGTGCACAAATTTTATTCCACTTTACAAGGTTGTGCGTGTGCTTGGTATGTATATGCAGAACTGCGTAGAGCGACTATAAATTGGCAAGGTTTGATTATAGGAATGATCCATAATTTTGACTACTTCTCTAACAAACCTCTAGAAGAAGAGGCATTAAAGGTTATAAAGCGCTTATCTATGGGAGATAGTTCTAAGGCAAAAGAACTCATCCAGGAGATATTTGGTGGGACAAACTCAGAAGCACACTTTGGTGAAAAAGAAGGGATAGATGCCACGCAACTTGAGTGTTCTTGCTTGGAGAAAGAGAAAGGAAAGATGTTCTACTTAGTGGATGATGAAGAAGTAGAAAATCTGGATGTAGATCATTCAACAGGTAGGCGTGAGGTTTTAGACATTGCAGATAAGACCACGTGTGCCTATCATGAACCTATGAAGACAAAGAAAGTGAATATTCGCTCAAATGTTGAACCTAAGGAGGCCATAATTGGGGATTATTGGTTTGACTCTGAAGTGGCAAAAATCATTGAATTACTACGAGATTTTCAGGACTTATTTCCTAGGGGATACCATGAATTAAAAGGTGTGTATGAATCATTAGGAGAGATGAAGATCAAGCTTAAGGAGGGTGTGCACCCGGTTAGGAAGAGACCCTACAGAATGAATTCTAACATGCGCATAAAGGTTAAGGAAGAAATTGACAAGATGTTGAAGTTTGACATCATCAAGCCCCTAGAAGAATCAGAGTGGGTTAGTCTCATGGTTATCAGTATAAAAAAATATGGTCGAATTAGGATTTGTGTGGATTATAGAGAACTAAATGTTGCATGTGTCACTAATCCTTTTCCTACGCCCTTCACAGAGGAGATACTAGAAGGTGTTGCATGGCGCGAAATATATTCATTTACAGATGGATTCTCTAGGTATCAGCAGGTTCAAATTGCACTAGAGGATCAAGAGAAAACAAATTTTACCACTGAATGGGGAAGTTTTTCTTATACTGTGATGACTTTTACCTGTTGTATTTTCATGCATAGTTGTCCAAGCGTTCAAATACTTTATTCACAACTTATTGCAGGTTTATTTAGATGATTGGACAATGTATGGACTTGTTAAGGATCATTGTGACAATTTGTGACTAATGTTTAAACGATGCAGATAGTTGAGCATCTCATGACTACCAAGAAGTGTGTGTTTGCTACACCATTTGGCACTTTGTTAGGGCACATCATCTGTAAGGAAGGTTTGTTGGTGGATCTGATTAAGGTTGTAGTTATTGTAGGCCTGGAAGAGCCTACCAGTCAAAGTGCGGTGCGCGGGTTCTTAGGTCACACTGGGTATTATAGAAAATGTATTAATGGGTATGCTAAGGTTGTCGCACCCTTGGAAGAGTTACTAAAAGGATAAGGGAAATTTTATCAGGGGGAACCGCAATAACACACATTTGTGACATTGAAGTAAAAACTTACAACAACACCTATTTTGTGCTTTCCATCATGGGACCAACCGTTTCACATACATGTGGACGCTTCTGGCACAACCATTGGCGCGGTGTTAGCTCAACCTGGAGAAGGTATTATAGATCAACCTATATGTTTTGCTAGTAGAAAGTTGACCCCTGCAGAGTAGAATTATACAACAACAGAGCGTGAGGCCTTGTCAATGATCTACGTGCTGCATAAATTTAGACATTACTTACTAACGACACCTGTTATCCAAAATGATCCCCTACTTATTTTGGCTAACTTGGTTTCATTTCCTCCTTCCTTGTGTTTTAGCCAGGTTTTCTAAACTTTCAGGTACTCAAAAGATTCTAGAAATGGCTTTAACAGATAGAGAATTTCTTCCCCTTCCAAGAAAGGTATAGACGTCCTCCTAACTCCTTGTATTTTTTGAGATATGGCTAGGAGGAGTTTGAAGGGAAAATTTTCCCAAGGCAGGCCCGCGGAGAAAAGTTTCCCACTTAGCCCTTTTTGCTAAAAGGTGCAAAGTCATTTGGTGGCCCAAAAGTCTGCAAAGAAAAATGAAACACTTAAGGCCTGCAGCCAATGAAATGATGCCACGTGTCAAGGTGGAGTGGCGGGTGTCGAAGGGACTTCAAGTTTTTTGGCCTTTTTGTTAAAATTTCTCAAAGTAAAAAATGGAAGCGCAGCCCTGCCGACCAATAAAAAGGGGCCACGTGTCCATTCATTGGCAGGGATCAGGGCATCGGGAGGATTTAAATTTTTTTGCCAAAGTTGCAAAAACATGAAAGGCAAGAATGAGGCCACATCTCCGCAACCAATTAGAGAGTGCCACGTGTCAACATAAGCAGTGGGGAATTAAGCGGTGGAAGACCATGGAAAAATTTGCCCTTGCGGGCAAAAGGGCCAGAATGAAATTTTGAGACCTGCTGACGAATCAGAGAGCGCCACAGGTCCTCGGAGCGATGGGGCCATGGAGAATTTTTGGAAAATTTTCCAAAATTGTGAAAAGGGGTAAAAATCTAATTTTTACCCGCGAATCCAATTTTTGCCCTAATTTTGCCCTAAAACTTTAGAAGGCCATATCTTTCGATCCAAAGCTCAGATTTTTGCATTTTTTATATCAATGAAAAGATATTGAAATTATCTACAAGATGGACACTTTAAATTTTGTTTTTTATGTAGATTGGTGGAAGAAATTTCAAGAAATATTCCTGGCACGGAAAAAATTGTAGAGCCGACATTCAACCGCCAATTTTTAATATAGTATGGCGCTCGTTTCTTCTCCAACGGTTTGAATGCATTGGGAAATGGAATTGTAGAGGCACCCTTGACTTTTGGGGATCAAATTGAATGAAGGTTGTCGGTTGGTGGGTGCAAAGTTTTATTCTCTTTTTCCCTCTTTCGATTTCATTCTATATATTGTAAAAACTTGTCATTTGACAGGGGAGACATTCTAGGTGTGGGGAAACTCTGCTAATTTTTTTCCCGACTCTATTTTGAACGGCCAAACCTTCTCTTGCACCTGAAAAAATGATTTTTACCTTTGAGCAAAAAATGTAATGGTCTGTGTGCATTTTGAGCAATAAAAAATCGTGTTTTGTGGTGTTCTTTCAACCCTTCCTTGTGTTTTATTCTTTCCCCATGCCTCTACACTCCAAATTTGCTTTCTGTGTACGTATTTCATGTTTGCAGGTGTAGGATGTTGTGTTTCATGGGGATTTAAGGGCTGATTTGAAGATCTAGGTTTGTGTCACTTATGTCTGACCTCCCTCAGTCCTCTTTTCCTTTGTTTCATTCTCCCTCATCAGATTGTTTCACGTTTTCTTTCTTTGGTGTATCATCATTTTAGTGTAGGATTTCATTTTTCTTGCATTCTCTCTTTCACTGTCTCCTTGGATGATTAGAATAGGATTAGATTAGATGGCCTGCACTAGAATAGCTCGTGGCAGGTAGATTAGGAAGAAGAACCAACTTTCTCTAGAGGATCCTCTCAAGTTTTTTAGGTCCCACACCTTGAGAGAGGATCTAATGTTGTGCAATCACACTGGATTCCCATTATCAAACTAGAAATCTAAGAAACATCTAGGGGTGTTGTGATTTTGCACTAACAGTTTTGGCACGCCCAGTGGGACAAGTTTGAAGCACCTTACCACTTCATTTCATCAAGTTGATGTGTTCTTGGTGAGATTCAACCTTTGGAGTCATATACAAACACATCTGGCGACTCCATCTGGTCAACAACCCATCTCTGAAATTGCAGACCTTCTTTCCGTTCATTTTCATTCATTTTTCACCCATTATTCTTTTTATCTCTTTCACTCTTCTTTCATTCCATGAATTTGTGTAATCATGACTTCATTTCCATCATGGAATTCACATTTACAACAGCAGCAATGCAATCCACCTCCAACATATTTTTCAAATCCTCCAGATCAACATTTTAATCAAATTCAAAACCAATATGCATACCCATATGAGCAATGCCAAAATCAGCTTGGCTATGGAGCTTTCCAAGAGCAGGGGTATGTAAACAATGAAGATAATCAAATGCAAGATGCTGGTTTGCTGAAGAAGATTCAAAAAATGGATATTGGTATGGTGCAGTCAAGAGCTACATCTCAAATGAAGGCTTTCAGAATTGGTTGCAGGGCACCTTGTCCATGGGTTGGCCCTTTTCTAAGACACTTTGGCCCTCAGGAGAAGCTGGACTTCATGGTGGAGATGCTGCCCCAAATTGCACAATGGACTAAAGAGATAGAGGCCTATGAATTTTGTGTTGAGAAACCTTGTCAATGGGTAAGTTCTACACCATCATCTGGTTTTCCTCTTTTCATTTCTCAAGTAGCACCATCTCATTTTGAATGCCAAATTCCAAATCCAACCCATACTACGCCACATGTTGATTCCATTTCTCCATCTCCTAATCTTCCATCCCATCTCATTTTTTCTTCCCTCTTCTCTTCCAAATCCAAATCCCCTCCACAAGAGCCAAGTGAAATACCTTCCCCTCTAAAGAAACAAGAAGTTTCATCTCTTCCACCACCACAAACAAATGAAAAAATGGTTGAATCCCAACCCATTCCTCCTCTTGCCTTCCCAATTCCATGTAGGGAAAAAGAAAATAATCAAGAAATCAGTCAAGAAGGACAACAAGAAGAAGAACCAAGCAAGGAAGAAATGGTTAAGATCTTAGTGAGCTTAGCTCTTAGATTTGGGATAACTAAGATACCCTTGCTGGTTAAGCCTATAGAGGAGGTAAAGGTTGAAGAACAAGTGGTGGCAAAAGCTGATTTTTTAGTAGCAGAGAAGCAAGAAGATCAGGCATCAAGTTGATCAGAGTGTAGTGTCCATGTTGGCACTCTACTTGAAGAAGATGTTGATCTAATAGAAGTTTCACAATCAGCCATGGAAGAGGAAAAAAATCAGCTCAAAGCCCCATTGAAGAGGAGCAAATCGAAGAAACCAAATCAGAGTTTCTAGCAGCAAAAGAAGAAGACATCATTGATGCTTTCTTGCTTTCATTTAAAGGGCCTGATTTGGTCAATGAACCCATGATGGAGGAAAGCTCTAAAAGAAATCTTGTTGCCCCAACTTGTCCTCTAGAGCAGCAGATTGGAAAGTTTGATTTGACAAACTTCATGCTAGAGGAAGAGTTTAATCAAGAGCAAGATGGTCTTCAAGCACCAGAGGAAGGAGAAGGTGCTCCAAATCTAAAAGAAGAGGAGTAAATTCCAGCTGTGGAGGAGAGAAATGCAGATCCAAAAGCTTTGAGCAAAAAATAGGCCATAGAAGAACCTTCAGTTCTTCCTCTCACCTCATCTCTCTCGAACTCTAATGCTGAAGAAGAGTTTGATCTTTCAAACTTCATGTTGGGGGATGAAGGAAAACATGGCGAACAAGTTGTTGATCAAGAGAACACCATGGAAGAGGTTGAACACTTGTAGGAGGTGAACAATGAGACAATGTATTTTTCTGATTTGTAGGACTGTTTTGATGGAGAGGAACTAGTTGAGTTTCCACCATTTTCTCCTTCATTATCCATCTTCCAAACAATTAAGCCTGTTGTCATGGAGGAGAGCATTCATTTGCAGTGGTCTGCATTTTATAGCAGCTCTTTGGAATCAAGTTTGGGAAATTTGAGTCTTCCATGTTCTTCATTGGAAAAGGAAGAGAAAGAACAGAGAAACTCCACCATTCCTTCCACACCATCCACCCAAGGAGGTCTACAAGAGGACTCCATTTTTAGAGTAGAAATTCAGAGCTATTGGCATATCAAACGGATCAGACCTTTCCTAATCAAGTACTTGGCTTCATTAGAGTCAAAGGAGGAGTTTCCACCAGTCATGATTGCTTCTAAGCATGAGGATGAGCATCAAAGTACCAAGGATCAACTGCAATGCCTCTTCAGTCCAAATGTAGAGCAACTAAAAGAGGTATTTGATTTGTTTTCAGTTGACAACTTGATGATTTGGGTGGAGGATTGGCCTCTTGTTAGTTTTTCACTCATTATAACAACCATGTTCAGTGCCAAATCAATTGTGTGGCTGCCAATTTTGAAGAAGGGAAGCTATTTTGCACAACCAGTTGCAGGGTTTGTTTAGCTTACCTTTGCTTCCAGTTAGAGTAGTGTAGGTAGGTTTGTTTTCAGTAGAAGAATTGCTTGTGCACACTCTGCATATCCCACTTGGGGTATGTATGATTTCAAATTTTTTACATAGTTGTTTGGTGTTATTTTGGTTGCTCTTGCACAGTGCATTCAGTGGCTTTTGGTGAAGATCAACTCCAAGTTTCAGTGGGTTTCCAAGTGGCTCAAAGGTCATATTTTCATAGTTCATATCAAATTTGGTTATCAGGCTTGACTCCATGCCCAATGGATGCTTCAAAGGGTCACTAATCATTCATCTAGCAGGAAGATGACCCCTCTGAGTCACCAAAATTGTTATCCAAAATGAGCCCCTACTTATTTTGGCTAACTTGCCTTCATTTCCTCCTTCCTTGTGCTTCAGCCAGGTTTTTAAAACTTTCAGGCACTCAAAAGATTTTGGAAATGGATTCAACAAATAGCTAATTTCTTCCCCTTTCTATAAAGGTAAATAATTCCTCCTAACTCCTTGTATTTTTTGAGTTATGGCTCAATGGAGTTTGAAGGGAAATTTTTCCCAAGGCGGGCCCGCAGAGAAAAGTTTCCCACTTAGCCCTTTTGTCTAAAAGGTGCAAAGTCATTTGGTGGCCTGAAAGTCTACGAAGGAAAATGAAACACTTAAGGCCCAAAGCCAATGAAATGATGCCACGTGTTAAGGTGGAGCGGCTAGCGTCGGAGGGACTTCAAGTTTTTTGGCCTTTTTTTCAAAATTTCTCAAAGGAAAAAATGGAAGCGCAACCCCGCCGACCAATAAAAAGGAGCCACGTGTCCACATTGAAAATTCATAGCTAGGAAGGCGGGGTCGTTAGGAGGTAATTTAGGAAATTTTGCCAAAGTTGCATAGAAGGCGTAAAAGTGAAAAAATGAGGCCGCACCTCTGCCGCATGCCAATCAGAGAGAGCCATGTGTCTAGCCTCAATTTCGGGGAATGTAGCGGTCGGCAGGCCTTGTAGTGATTTGCCCTTTTAGGCAAATGGGCTAGAATGAAATTTTGAGACCTGTCGGGCCCGAAATCATGATTTTTAGCCAAAAAGTAAATCCTGCGGGGCTGCGAGGCAATTTTTGCATTTTGGGACTTTTTGTGCCAAAATTGCGACAAAGTTAGTTTCAGGCCCATGGACCTGCTCTACTAATCTCGATTTTCGCCATAATTTGTATGGACCCGACTCAAATACTTCATAATGAACATATCTTTTGATCCAGTGCCTGAAATTCATCAAAGTTTGGTATGTCAATGGAAAAATCTCGACCTCCTCTATGCACAATGGACAGCATCAACTTTGAATTTCAGATGGAGATATGGTCAGAGAAAAATGAAGAAAACATGCTTAGCATCGAGAAAATCATTGTAGAGCTGAGCATTCAACCACCAAAATTTAATGTAGTATGGAACCCATTTCTTCTCCAGAAATCTCGAATGCATTGGGAAACAGGAATTTTTTTAGGTGCCCTTGACTTTTGGGAATCAAATTAAAGGAAGGTTTTTGGTTGGTGGGTGCAGAGTTCGATTCTCTTTTTCCCTCTTTCAATTTCATTCTATATATTGTAAAAATTTGTCATTTGACAGGGGAGACATTCTGGGTGCGGGGAAACTCTGCTAAATTGTTTCTTGACTCCATTTTGAGATGCCAAACCTTCTCTTGCACCTGGAAAAATTATTTGTGCCTCTGAGCAAAAAATTTAATGGTCTGTGTGCATTTTGAGCAATAAAAAAACATGTTTTGTGGTGTTCTTTCAACCCTTCCTCGTGTTTTATTGTTTCTCCGTGCCTCTCCACTCCAAATTTTCTTTATGTTTATGTATTTCATGTTTGCAGGTGTAGGATATTGTGTTTCATGGGGATTTAATGGCGGATTTGAAGATATGGCTTTGTGTCACTTCTATATGACCTCCCTCAATCTTCTTTTCCTCTGTTTCATTCTCCCTCATCATATTGTTTCACATTTTCCTTCTCTGGTGTATCACCGTTTTAGTGTAGGCTTTCATTTTTCTTGCATTCTCTCTTTCCCTATCTCCTTGGATGGTTAGAATAGGATTAGATTAGTTGGCCTGCACTGGAATAGCTCATGGCGGGTAGATTAGGAAGAAGAACCAACTTTCTCTGGAGGATCCTCTCAAGTTTTGTAGGTCCCACACCTTAAGAGAGGATCCAATGTTGTGCAATCACACTGGATGCCCATTATCAAACTAGAAATTTGAGAAACATCTAGGGGTGTTGTGATTTTGCACTAATATTTTTGGCACGCCCGGTGGGACAGGTTTGAAGCACCTTACCACTTCATTTCATCAATTTGAGGCATATGCAAACACATATGGTGACTCCATCTGGTCAACAACCCATATCTGAAATTGCAAACCTTCTTTCCGTTCATTTTCATTCATTTTTCACCCATTATTCTTTCCATCTCTTTCACTCTATTTTCATTCCATGAATTTGTGCAATCATGACTTTATTTCCATCATGGAATTCACATTTACAACAGACGTAATGCATTCCACCTCCAACATATTTTTCAAATCCTCCAGATCAACATTTTAATCAAATTCAAAACCAATATGCATACCCATATGAGCAATGCCAAAATCAGTTTGGCTATGGAGCTTTCCAAGAGCAGGGGTATGTAAAAAATGAAGACAATCAAATGCAAGATGTTGGTCTGCTGGAGAAGATCCAAAAAATGGAGATTGGTATGGTGCAGTCAAGAGCTACAGCTCAAATGAAGGCTTTCAGAATTGGTTGCAGGGCACCTTGTCCATGGGTTGGCCCTTTTCCAAGACACTTCAGCCCTCAGGAGAAGCTAGACTTCATGGTGGAGATGATGCCTCAACTTACACAATGGACTGAAGAGGTAGAGGCCTGTGAATTTAGTGCTGAGCAACCTTGTCAATGGGTAAGTTCTAAACCATCATTTTTTTTTCCTCTTTCCATTCCTCGAGCAGCACCATCTCATTTTGAATGCCAAATTCCAAATCCAGCCCATGTTGCTCCAAATGTTGATTCCATTTCTCCATCTCCTAATCTTCCATCCCATCTCAGTTTTTCTTCCCTCTTCTCTTCCAAATCCAAATCCCCTCCACAAGAGCCAAGTGAAATACCTTCCCCTCCAAAGAAATAATAAGTTTCATCTCTTCCACCACCACAAACAAATGAAAAAATGGTTGAATCCCAACCCATTCCTCCTCTTGCCTTCCCAATTCCATGTAGGGAAAAAGAAAATAATCAGGAAATCAATCAAGGACAACAAGAAGAAGAACCAAGCAAGGAATAAATGGTTAAGAGCTTAGTGAGCTTAGCTCTTAGATTTGGGATAACTAAGATACCCTTGCTGGTTAAGCCTACAGAGGAGGTAAAGGTTGAAGAACAAGTGGTGGCCAAGGCTGATTTTGTAGCAACAGAGAAGCAAGAAGATCAGTCATCAATTTGCTCAGGGTGTAGTGTCCATGTTGGCACTCTCTTGGAAGAATATGTTGATCTAATAGAAGTTACACAATCAACCATGGAAGAGGAAAAAAAATCAGCTCAAAGCCCCATTGAAGAGGAGCAGATCAAAGAAACCAAATTAGAGTTTGTAGTAGCAGAAGAAGAAGGCATCATTGATGTTTTCTTGCTTTCATTTAAAGGGCCTGATTTGGTCAATGAACCCATGATGGAGGAAAGCTCTACAAGAAATCTTGCAGCCCCAACTTGTCCTCTAGAGCAGCAGATTGGAAAGTTTGATTTGACAAACTTCATGCTAGAGGAAGAGTTCAATCAAGAGAAAGATGGTCTTCAAGCAGTAGAAGAAGGAGAAGGTGCTCCAAATCCAAAAGAAGAGGAGTACATTCCAGCTGTGGAGGAGAGAAATGCATATCCAAAAGCTTTGAGCAAAAAATGGGACATAAAAGAACCTTTTGTTCTTCCTCTCACCTCATTTCTCTCGAACTCTAATGCTAAAGAAGAGTTTGATCTTTCAAACTTCATGTTGGAGGATGAAGGACAACATGGAAAACAAGTTGTTGATCAAGAGAACACCATGGAAGAGGTTGAACACTTGCAGTATGACAATAATGAGACAATGTATTTTTCTGATTTGGAGGACTATTTTGATGGAGAGGAACCAGTTGAGTTTCCACCATTTTCTCCTTCATTATCCATCTTCCAAACAATTAAGCCTGTTGTCATGGAGGAGAGCATTCATTTGCAGTGGTCTGCATTTTATAGCAGCTCTTTGGAATCAAGTTTGGGAGATTTGAGTCTTTCATGTTCTTCATTGGAAAAGGAAGAGAAAGAACAGAGAAACTCCACCATTCCTTCCACACCATCCACCCAAGGAGGTCTACAAGAGGACTCCATTTTTGGAGTAGAAATTTAGAGCTATGGGCATATTAAACGGATCAGACCTTGTCCAATCAGGTACTTGGCTTCATTAGAGTCAAAGGAGGAGTTTCCACCAGTCATGCTTTCTTCTAAGCATGAGGATGAGCATCAAAGTACCAAGGATCAACTGCAATTCCTCTTCAGTCCAAATGTAGAGCAACTAAAAGAGGTATTTGATTTGTTTTCAGTTGACACCTTGATGATTTAGGTGGAGGATTGGCCTCTTGTTAGTTTTTCACTTATTGTACCAACCATGTTCAGTGCCAAATCAATTGCGTGGCTGCCAATTTTGAAGAAGGGAAGCTATTTTGCACAACCAGTTGCAGGGTTTGTTTAGCTTACCTTTGCTTCCAGTTAGAGTAGTGTAGGTAGGTTTGTTTTCAGTAGAAGAAGTGTTTGTGCACACTCTGTATATCCCACTTGGGGTATGTATGATTTCCAATTTTGTACATAGTTGTTTGGTGTTGTTTTGGTTGCTCTTGCATAGTGCATTCAGTTGCTTTTGGTGAAGATCAACTCCAAGTTTCAGTGGGTTTCCAAGTGGCTCAGAGGTCATATTTTCATAGTTCAGATCAAAGTTGGTTATCAAGCTGTACTCCATGCCAAATGGATGCTTCAAAGGGTCACTAATCATTCATCTAGTAGGAAGATGACCCCTCTGAGTCGCCAAAATTGTTATCCAAAATGAGCCCCTACTTATTTTGGCTAACTTGCCTTCATTTCCTCCTTCCTTGTGCTTCATCCAGGTTTTTTAAACTTTTAGTCCCTCAAAAGATTCTGGAAATGGATTCGACAGATAGATAATTTCTTTCCATTTCCAGAAAGGTAAAGAAGTCCTCCTAACTCTTTGTATTTTTTGAGTTATGGCTCGACGGAGTTTGAAGGGAAATTTTTCCCAAGGCGGGCCCGCGGAGAAAAGTTTCCCACTTAGCCCTTTTGGCTAAAAGGCGCAAAGTCATTTGGTGGCCCAAAATTCCATGAAGGAAAATGATACACTAAAGGCCTACATCCAATGAAATGATGCCATGTGTCAAGGCGGAGCGGCATGCGTCGGAGGGATTTCAAGTTTTTTTGCCTTTTTGTCAAAATTTCTCAAAGGAAAAAATGGAAGCGCAACCCCATTGACCAATAAAAAGGCACAACGTGTCCATTCATTAGTGGGGATCGCGGTGTCAGGAGGATTTAGGAAATTTTTCCAAAGTTACAAAAACATAAAATGTAAGAATGAGGCCGCATCTCCGCAACCAATCAGAGAGTGCCACGTGTCCACATCAACGGCGGGGAATTCAGCGGTGGAAGACCATGGAAAAATTTGCCATTACAGGCAAAAGGGCCAGAATTAAATTTTGAGACCCGCCAACGAATCAGAGAGTGCCACATGTCCTCACAATGGCTGGGCCATGGAGAATTTTGGAAAAATTTTCCAAAATTGTGAAAAGGGGTAAAAATCAAATTTTTGCCCGCGAATCCGATTTTTGCCCTAATTTTTCCCTAAACCTTCAGAGGGCCATATCTTTCGATCCAGAGCTCAGATTTTCACATTTTTTATATCAATGGAAATCTATTGAAATTATCTACACGATGGACACTTCAATTTTGGTTTTTGATGGAGATTAGTGGGAGAAATTTCAAGAGATGTTCCTGGCACGGAAAAAATTACAGAGCCAACATTCAACCACCCATTTTTAATATAGTATGGCACTCGTTTCTTCTCCAGTGGTTTGAATGCATTGGGAAATTGAATTACAGATGTTCTCTTGACTTTTGGGGATCAAACTGAATGAAGGTTATCAGTTGGTGGGTGCAAACTTTGATTCTCTTTTTCCCTCTTTTGATTTCATTCTATATATTGTAAAAACTTGTCATTTGACAAGGGAGACATTCTGGGTGTGGGGAAACTCTACTAAATTATTTACCGACTCCATTTTGAGCTGCCAGACCTTCTCTTGCACCTGGAAAAATAATTTATGCCTCTGAGCAAAAAATGTAATGATCTGTATGCATTTTGAGCAATAAAAAAACGTGTTTTGTAGTGTTCTTTCAACCCTTCCTCGTGTTTTATTGTTTCCCCGTGCCTCTCCACTCCAAATTTGCTTTTTGTGTACATATTTCATGTTTGTAGGTGTAGGATGTTGTGTTTCATGGGGATTTAATGGTAGATTTTAAGATTTGGGTTTATGTCACTTTTGTCTGACCTCCCTCAGTCTTCTTTTCCTCTGTTCCATTCTCCCTCATCAGATTGTTTCACGTTTTCCTTCTCTGGTGCATCACCGTTTTAGTGTAGGATTTCATTTTTCTTGCATTCTCTCTTTCCCTATCTCCTTGGATGGTTAGAATAGGATTATATTAGTTGGTCTGCACTGGAATAGCTCGTGGCAGGTAGATTATGAAGAAGAACTAGCTTTCTCTGGAGGATCCTCTCAAGTTTTGCAGGTCCCACACCTTGAGAGAGGATCCAATGTTGTGCAATCACACTGGATGCCCATTATCAAACTAGAAATCTAAGAAACATCCAGGGGTGCTATGATTTTGCACTAACAACACCTTTTTTGTTTTATACTAACCACACAGAATTGAAGTATTTAGTCAACAAGCTCGTTTTACAAGGGCACATATGTCGTTGTGTTCTTATTCCAAGATTTTGATTTTACAGTTGTGGTAAAACTAGTGAAAAGTTATTCTTTCCTAGACCATTTATCAAGAATACAGTCAGGAGAAGACGCGTAGACAATTGAAGATACAATGCCATATGCACAGTTATGCAAGTTACAATGCACGCCATCGGAATTAGAGGACATTGTTGTCTTTCTATGCATAGGTATAGCACCATATGGAATGAAAGCCTTAGAGAAGAAATAACTTGAAATTCATGTGGCACCATTTATGTTAATTAGTGGTGATCTATACAAATTGGGACGAGATGAAGTATTGCGTTGATGTGTCCTGGAGCATGAGCGCACAACTATCATGGAAGAGGCTCATGGTTGTATTGCAGGTGGGCACTATGCAGGTGATGCCACTGCACGCGAGATACTACTCGCTGGATTATGGTGGGAGACCATGTATAAGGATTGCAAGGCACATTTCAAGGCGTTTGATCATTTTCAGTGCCTTGAAAAACTGGGGAAAAGAGATGAAATGCCTTTACGACCTATTCCAAGCACAGAATCGTTTGAAAAATGGGCTATAGATTTTGTGGGTCATATTTCGCCAGACACGCATAGGACAAGATCGCGCTACATCATCATTTGCATGGATTATCTGACAAAATGGGTAGAAGCATCACCTACAAAGGATTGTACAATAGCTACAACAACCATGTTTTTATCAGAAAATATTCTTACAAGGTATGGATGCCCACTAAGTTTGAAAAGTGATAGGGGCACACATTTTTTGAATGAGTCAAGATATTATTGGATGAATTTATGATTACGCACCATAAGACTACACCCTATCATCCTCAGGAAAATGGGACTACTGAGGCCTTCAAGAAAATTTTGAGCTAGACATTGACAAAAATATGTGATGTAGGAAGGAAAGATTGGGATGATAAAGTTTTTTCTATAAATTGGGCATATCAAACAACATATAAGAGCTTGAACAAGGCCACACTGTTTCAGTTAGTGTTCGGCTTGAAAGCCGTTATTCATATGGAATTCATGTTACCTTCTTTGCATATTGCGTGCGCTGGAGGTCTAGCTGACAAGAAAGTGTTAGAAGAACGAATTGGAAAGATGATAAAGCTGGATGAGCGATGAGCAATAACATGTTGGAGTCAGAAGCAGGAGAAGGCCAGGTAGAAAGCATGGCATGCCAGGCACATCAGGGATAAAAAAATTAAGATTGGACAGATGGTGCTTCTTTATTATTCTAAATTTCTGCACTATCTAAGCAAACTTAAAGTACATTGGTTAGGACCATATGTTATCACTCACATACTTGAAATAGGCGCTTGTTAGTTAGAGACGCTTGATGGAATACGATTACCCGGTTACTTCAACAGGAGTAGGCTGAAGCCCTACTATAAATAAGTTTTCTTGGTGTTTGTACTAAGGCAGTGTTGCCATTTAGATTAGGTTTTCATTTATGTATTCCCTTAATGTATTTCCTTCTTCGTCACTATGCTTTGTCAATTTAGTTGGTGTTTTGTGTAATAAGCGTGTATGTGTGCCAGAAGCTAATTAAACATTTGAAGTATTTTTATGCACAGAGGACTGCACATACCATTGGTGTGGGGTGGTTGTTTACAACTGGGTACAAATCATGCAATAAACTGTTATAGGTGTTATTTGAGGTTGGAAATAAATTGTTAGAGGAGAGATTACTTCTAAAAGATGACCAAATATGAGGATAAATGAAGGGACAATATAATGCGAGGTAAACAGAGGCCATGGAGACCTCCAAGAGAGGGCACAGTGGCGAGGTACTTAGGAGCATGAAAGCGTACTGAAGAGAAGTTTATAGCCAGAAGGTAGGAAGACACGCTAGAAGGTTATAGCTGGGGCGCGAAGATGTACCGCATGGAAATTGTGAAAATGGTCAATTAATGAGAGAATTATTGATAGGTGAAGGAGAAATAAATGCACTAAATTTTTGAAAATCTATATAAGGACATGATACGAGTTCATTCTTATCGTTGTAATCACAAGAATTTGAATGAGCTAAGCGTAACTGAGCTGAGCAAAGAGTATTGAGGTGTGAAGAGTGTGAAACCAGACATGGAGAGAAGGTTTGTGCATAGGAGAATCTTGTGTCCCCATTGGTGAAGGGTTTGAGTGAAGTAGACGAGTTGTGAAAGATCTAGGGCACATGATTTCAAACTAGGGCACACATATTTGAGCTAGGGTTTATACCTACTCGCTACAAGAGATAGAAGAATATATGAAGTTAATTCTTCTAGTTGAGACAGAGATTGATCCAGAATAAAAATCCATTTTTGTATAAAATTCATTACATTCATTCTATTCTTATTCTTTATTCTTGTCATAAATTAGAAAGAAGCCCCATTGTCGGGATGACGATGAGTTTAGTGTGGGGTAATGTTGAGTAGAAAAAGTATGACACTTAGCAGAAGGAACACATAAGGTTTGTGCATGGGAGCAAGGTGCGTTCAAAGGCGTGGAAGGATAGGGAAGGAAACACGCTTGAAAGACAAGGACAGATTCGGGACTTAGCCATTTTCAGGATTACGGGCTATTTTTGGAGATAACGTGTAGAGCACACAAACCAGATGGAGACTTACGTGAAACGTATAGTCTATTTTTGGAAGAGCATCTACTAAGCACTTTGCATGGGTTCGAGTTAATAATAGAATGACTACTGCCAGTTAACTATAAGATGTCTATTATTAGCGCACTTGCATGTGTGACTATTATTATAAAGGCGTGTGGCTATTTTTAGCATGCGACCTATTTTTGGAATTATGTAAGCGGTGAAGGGAAATTCCCTACCCCTTTAAAGATATAGTGAGCTGTGTAGTTTAGAAGTAGTGAGGGTGAGCTATTATGGAGGTATGCTGCCAGATTTGACGTGCACATGAGCTTAAGAAAACTATTTATTGTAAGAAGCTTTTGTGTATTTACTGTGTTTAATATAATGGAGTGCATTGGTTGAGTCAAGGTGTTAAACATGATTGTGACTGGTTCTTGCATGGTTGAATTCATTATGACTATTGTTTAGATTCATTACTCTTTAGATCTAGATCTCGAATATGCTATGTAGAGTGTTTTGCTATTTATGGTTCTTCATGCATTAAATCTTCATCATGCTAACATCCTGCACAAGCAACCCTAAAGAGGGGCTTGGTACCTTTGCACACTTCAGGTGAGTGCTCAGTCTAGGTTGAGTGATGCGCCAACACGCCTAGGTTATTCTTGGTAAATTCTAGGTTGCATCAGTAGTTACTCTTAAATTAAATTAAATTCAAATTAAATTAAATCAATAGGTAAACCATAAGTTTAGATTAAAGATCCTAATTTGCACAATAATCATATTCCAAATCAAAACTTAGTTTAGGGAAACTGCATTCAAACAATGTGAAAAAATCAGATTTGAAAATAATGGTTGTTCTAGGTTAGTTGTTGTTTTCATTTCTTGTTTTGTGGCATGTTTTACTATAAGAAAAACTACAAGTTAGCTTGTTGTTGTAGATCTATAATTATATGCATGTTTATAACATTTTGAAAACAAAAAACACCAAAAAAATAGTAACTTTTATTTTTATCAACTAGAGTAGCAAAAAATTGGAATTAACTATTAAGTCTTCATCACATGCAATCTGAAAATTAGCATTTATACTTTCATTTCCAACAATAATTATAGTTACTTTTATCATGCTTAATTTGTGTTCAAGCAACTCATAAAAATATATCTGAAATAACAATGGATAAAATCCCTCAAACAAAGTTAAACACATTAAAAAATATTTATTTAAGACCCAAACAAACCTTAAAACTAACAAAAACAATCTTGCAACAAACACCACACATAACAACACTATTTTAGACACAAGAGAATTAAAAAAAACACTTGATAGGGAAACTTGTTGATCCGTAGGACAACTATAATTTTGATAAAACAACACAACAATATATCTCCATGGATCCAATCCTATCTCGAGATCTCCACACCACAACCTTCAACATAAGATCTCATCGTGCTTCACTCCAAATCATAGAAAACACTACACCTTATTATTTCTCCTCTAATTATGAATGAATATAGATAGATAGATATTTTTGGGAAGAGATGGATACTTCCCTCACATTCAGATCCCATTTAGAAAACAAAATGTCTGAGACAAAATATTGTCTAAGCTCAGGCGAGAGGTATTTCATTTGTCACTATCCCTAACACAGATGATCCC
The DNA here is from genome assembly GCA_019776745.2 of Taxus chinensis. Classification (NCBI taxonomy): domain Eukaryota; kingdom Viridiplantae; phylum Streptophyta; class Pinopsida; order Cupressales; family Taxaceae; genus Taxus; species Taxus chinensis. Next base: position 465,350,251 of record CM034155.1, on the reverse strand, counting down.
CCAACTTGTTTTCCTTGACAGTGAATCCCCGCATGATAACAAAAATGTTTGACATATCATTAGACAACTACTCCTATTGATTATTTAAGTTCTTCTAGCTCATATAAAATCTTCCATCACTCCCTTTCATATAACCTTGCCAAATCATGGCCAACCTTTTTTAGAAAATTACTCTATATGAGTTGCACAACCTAATATTCCTCCCTTCAGAATCAAGACATAGATCTAAAGCTACACATCTCTATCATCTTTGTGATTAAACTCGTACAAGTTTTATTTCACTCAATAAGCACGTCTTCATATCTTAAGAACAAAGTTAGAGGATTTTTTTAGGAATTTTAGGCACTGGGAAGGGGGTGAATCAGCACTCACTCAAACTTTTGAATTAATTTATAGTTATTCAATTAAACTATCTTAGCCATGATGAAGGATGAATATTCAGCCATGAGAAAGAAAGAGAAACAAACACATATGCACACATAGGAAGACAAAATTTAATGTGGGAGACCCTTTAAGGGACATAAACCCATTGAAACCAGAGAGCTAGCTTGGAAAAATTGTCCTATAAAGTTACAATTATTTCACCATATGTTGAGCACCCACTCCAATTTTAAAGGACCCACTCCAATATAAATCCAAACACCCACTTGATAGGTTTGCAATAACCTACTTGCAAGGAAGCACCCACTTCTAAATTATGGAGAAATAACTCAGACTTTTGTCATAAAATAAGTTGATCACCTTCATCATCTATTTTCTTACACCAGAATATTGTGATCCATGTTTCATCTCACTTTTCTTCTCTTCTCTTCTCCTAATTTTCCATAGTTTCAATAGTCTTCTCACTTTCTGAAACTATCCCTCATCCCTCATCAACATCAACAACATTCCCTACATCAGCAACACAATGTTTGTTTTTTCAAAAACATTTTCATGCTCAACAATGATCTTATATAAATAAACATAACTCCTCGACATGGACCTTTGACCTTTCATATTTAAAGACTCTTCAACTAGCCCTCTTTTTCTCACATACAAAGGAGATAAAAAGACTTCTAATAAGGCTACCTCTAGGATCATTATAACCTATGATCATCTTTAGTTACTTGTACATACTTTTCAAACCTATCATGATCCTAATTATTTGACTGATGATTAATGGGAATTCCTGACCCATATGACACTCTACCTTCATCCAAAAAAATTCCTCTAACACCGGTAATATTCCATTGTAACTGAAATATCTGATTTTTCATTATTCTTCACTGAATCCCTCTTGTCTAGTAGCTAAAATATGTTCTTACATTTTTTTCAGTAGGATGAGGTATTACAAGAGCCTTTAAGGATTCTATATAACTCCTATAAATTCCAAATTATTTTCATTTAGTCCTTAAAATTCCATTTGAGTACATAGAAGAGCTAGATGTTAGACAAGTTATCACATATTTGAGCATGATAGATGAGCTCTTATCAAGTTTACATTTGGGGTTTTAGGACTGTAGGAGGATTTCATACTATCAAGATCTTGGAGATCATCTTCAAAAAACAACAATAATCAGCAAGACCTCACCATTCCTTTTTGACTCATGCATTAGAGCAAGGTATTCACATATTTACATGCACATATGTGTACCTTCAAATGTTGAGTAGGAACATCCCATACCTTTATCACTTAGGTATCTAAAGTAACATTTCAAAGATGATGAAGTTGATTTCTAGTTTACTATGTCTACAGTTTGTTTCATCTCATAGATACATGCTCAACCTTGCATGATTCACTAGACACACAAAAACTGGTTTTTGAGCTTCAAAATAAAAATTTTATTCACCTTGAATCTAACATATTAATGTGTATTTTTATGATCAATCCATGTCGTCACTTTAAAAATAACCTTTTCTCCATTCCTAACCACTCTTTGCAATTGAGGTAAGAGGAATATCTAAGTTTTAAGACTATTTACTAGGCCTTAATCACTACCTCAAGAAGCCATATTTGTATCATTTATGTTAGAACATAAATACACTTTACCTAACATATACAGGAGATTTAATGGACTATATTGGACTCTTACCATCTATATATGTTCATTTTGCACTCATACACCAAAGAATAGTTTTAGGCTTGTTTAGCTCTTAGTTGTAGACTAGCTAGAATTTCATGATTCATACCAAATATGAAATTTATTTTCAAAAAATCCTTCATGAGAACTAATACAACATCATGCAACATCTTTCATAGTGGAATATTTATCTTAGAGTTGACTAACTAAGACTGTATACCAAAAACTTGCAAAATCGGAGAAAAATGCATACTGTAAAATCATGTTGGCTAATAAAAAAGCCATAAAATTGATCTAAAATAATTATTTTATACCCCTGAGGTGTTTTCATAACTTTTCCAAGATATTTGGAGATCGAAAATCTCATTTTACCTCTATCGCTACAAAACAAGGTTTAGGAGGGTTTTAACATTTCTAGTAAAATGGAGAGAAATTTTTTGTTTCTTAACCAAACGACTCAAAAAAATTGCAAAGGTTATATATATAAGTTCTCTTCAAAAATTACTTATATGATTTATCTGAAGGAAGCCTAATAATTTTTCATGAGTGTTAATAAGTTGAGGTGCTCAATTTACATTTTTCAAAAACCCGGCTTTGGTAAAACTTGATTAACTTGCACAAAACACCTTCTTATGTCCCCAAATTTTGACCAAACCTTCACAAATCCTTCCTCCATGATTTCAAATGACTGATTTTTCATATGTTTCTCTAAAAAAAATTGACCCATCTCATTTGTGTAGCATTTTTTTCACTAATTATGAGAAAGAGTGTTATATTAACCTATATAAGTTCTCAAATCACCTCCTTAGTCACTTATGAGTCCCTATACACCTCATATACCATCATATTGTTCTCATGTCATACTTTTTTTACATCTTCATACCTTGGCTCATCATACTCACTTGTCTACTAGGCCTTCCTACACTGAAAAGATATAGAACGACCATCTTTGTGCCCTATAATCCAAATTATTGAGTTGATACTCCTCCTATACATGTTATGTCAAATCATATTGCTCTAACCATGCTTTCTTTGTTTTTCCTTGATCCATTTCTCATGTTTCCATGCCAAATGTCTTGATCTAAGACTATGATTAAGCCTAAAGATGCCTAATTCTTTATGAATTGACCATGTTTGCTTGTTACTAACTCATTTACACTTCACACACATATCATGGACCACATTTGACATTATGGATTCTTTAGACAACATTGGGAGGACATATTCAAACACCTTGTTTGTTTGACCATGCACCTATACTACTGACTTGACATCTCATGAAGAAACTTGGACAACTTGGGAAGACACTTAAACCCCTTGGACATCATATGACATCACTGACCACTTGACATCAATGAAAACACATGACTATGACATCGAACAATCTCCCCCTTTGTCATTGATGGTAACTACCACCAACTAGACCTACACCTACAATACTTATTTCACATGTTTCTTGGTTCACTCTCCCCCTTTGACATCTATGAAAAAGGTGACTAGACTACTTGACAAGAAAACAATGACAACCAAAAAAACAATGAGTGTAGGTAGACTTACTTGTTCACAGGCTCCCCCTAGGATTGTACTCTTTCTTCTTGACTCCCAACAACAAAAAATTGGTTTCATGGACCTATCTTGTGCATTCAAGCAGCACCCCTTGAGACTATATTCCTCTTACTTGTCTTTATCTTGGCTCTATACCACCTTCTACACTTTTCCTTTCAAGTAATAATTGCCAAATCAAAATTATTCTTCCTTCATACTCTATTTTCTCATTGTTTATCACTTGTGTAAGCTTTGAGATGATGCATTGTGGACTATACAAAGCTCCCCCTGGACTTTAGTAACTTCCTTTGAAGTAAAATAACATGATTTTCCGCCTTACCTTGATAACTTTTTGATTTCTCATGATATTCATCTTGGCCTTAAACTAAACTAGGAATCCTTGTAGATCTATTTTAGTGCATTTTAGCTAAACTTTGACTCTTTAGGAGCACAACCATCTCATGAAGCATCCTTCCAGTGCTCCCCTGGGTACAATCCATCTCCATCTACTTAGGAAAATAATATTTTGGCAAAAAAGCATGATCATTATTTCAAAATATTAGTTGTAAATTTCGTCAAGGTCCTGAAAGGTTTTTACAATGTTGTTAACAATATTTAGCAATAATTCATAAGTATACTCTCCTAAAATGTCAAGATTGTTATTTCATCCTTTATAGGTACTAGGTTTTCAGGATTTTGCATGTTTTTATCACCAACTCCTCATTTTTTATGTCATTTCACCATGTTAGGTATTCCATCCTTATGCAACCAGTCAGGCTACTATCGTGTAAAATCTAATTTGTCAAAGAATTTAACTTTTTGTTTGCAATTTATACCATTTGATCATCATAAGTAGAATATTCTATCAATTCCATCACCTTCCAAGGTTTATATGACTTATAATACTTCAAAAAACATCAGTATCAAACACTAATATATTGCATACCTTTTCCTTTCATCACTATATAGATCAGGCAAGGCATGTACAATCTTCTTTTTCTTTTCTTACTTCAGGGAATCTAACATTATAACTATACCTTTTTCATGCTTCTACTATTCTCCATTGTTCTTCAAGTTTCTTTGAACCTGTGGTACTTCACTAACTCACCCTAAATCATAGCCAAACGTCAAGAAAGCCTTATTACTTAACTGTACTATACTGACATGGTTTCCCCATTCTCTTTATTTCATGATGATCATACCAAGGTGTAGCAAGTCAATTCATATCATGTCTAAATTTTTTTGATGCAAGTAATGATTCTCAATTCACTCATCAAGCTTCATCGAGCAACTAGAAAAAAGAAACATGCCTTTTATTTGCAAGAATCCTTCATTCTTAGTCACAGTCCCATATACACCTTCACACATTGTATTTTCCATTTATCATGTCGAGAGTAAGCTATGAATGCTCAGGACAATGTAAGACCATTTCAAGCTTCCTCTTATCCTTCTTATGGTGTAAGCAAGGTATCTTGACTTGGGACTTAAGATAGATCTACATTTCTTCCTTATTCTTCTTTAGCCACCAAGTTTCCTTGTAGCCCTTCCTTGAGACTTTATCAGATATAGATTTTGATCTAGGAAATTTTAAAACAAACTAGAAAAATTCTACATAACAAATTATCACATTTATCCCTTGTGAAAATTTTCACTGAGAGTTTCTTTCGAGTGATATTATCAAAATCCCCAAAACCAGTTTTCAATCAGGTCTTCAAAATTGTGTCTTGATTGTGTTTCCAAACTGTCATGTATTGGGGAAATTTAGGCCTTTCATAAATCTTGAAACCATTAAAATATTGACAAGTAGTTTTCTTATATCCTTTTTTCAAAAATTCATCATTCAATTCCATTGTTAATATTCTTAAAACTTAAATCCTAATAGCATTTCTGAGTGAACCCGAGACAGCAACTTTTCACTTCAAAATGTTCAAACTTGTCTTCAAGGCCTCTGTCTTCCTTTATTAGGTTTTTTCACTCATTTATAAGATTTATAACTTATAAGTAGTCTAAAATTTCTACTAATATGTGAATAATTACTCACCTTTATCATGTTCATCTTTCTTGAAATAGGGGGTTTCTAAATGTTACTTGAAGAGTCTCATTCCAACTTGATGTCTAAACCTTAGTTACCAAGACCTTTAAAGAGTTTAATTATTTCAAATGACCCTTAAACTTTTTAAACAACTTGTTATCTTTAACTTGTAAACTCTTTTCCAATTGAAATCTTAGGTTTTTATCAATTTTTTATTCCATGTCTTATTCTATCGCGACTTTTTAACTCATTGATTTTTCAATATATTTCTTGCCTCCATATCTTCATACTTTGAATACTGTAGAGAACTTAGAACAACATCTATGCCTAATTATTCTAACCCCACATGACTAACTTTTACTCTCTTTCTTCAACACAAGGGCTATTGGGCTTGATGATCTCTTGATGAGTCAATGTTCATAGATTCCTTCTTAGGCATGTTCAAGATTTCATTGATCCCTTAAGACTATTTTGAAGACAACTTCCATTGTGACATGTTTATGTCACAACTTCTCATACACTTTATATGAATAGCTTACTGTTCTTGACATCCAAGACAAACCTGTATCTGGGCTTAATAGACCTGTATCAAAGAATGATGCCTTAACTTATTTTACACAAGTTCCAAAGACACCTTTTGAAAAGCATAGTTCCAATTAGTATTGTAAATACTCCTTTGAAGTATATTCTTATTCCTTCTAACATCTAGGTAGACCATGATGAATTTTTCACATCATTCTTACATAATGTTTCTTATACTTCATCACTAACACCTAATTTTTCTTCTTGTGAGTTATCACAGTTTAGAATGTTCGTGTCATGACAGATTTTACACATTATGACTAGGATCAATGTGATATAGTAGTAATTCTGAGTTTTCACTAAGTGTAGAATGGTACCTTGTATGACCCTTTCATAGTTTGGCATGATACTATTGGCTATTATGACTATAATTGATAACTACTTATATACTACCTCAAGCATAAACTCTTATTCAAGAAATAATCAAACCTCTTGATTCTTTTCTTACTTGTGGCGTGACCATATCTTTGAATATTCATGAGAGTTATATACACATCTTTATGAAAATATTTAACCCCTCATATTTATACCATGAAAACCTTGGACAGTTTATGACACCTTTGACAATGTTGACACATTTACCACCTTTGAAAAGCTTCATGACTTTATAATCATTCATTTCATTACCTCATATAGATAGTTTGTTCCTTTCAAGGATTTAGTGGTGAAGACAAGGAAAAATACATTCTTTCTATCCTTAAAATTTTCATGAGACATCTCATATTATTTTGAGGTATTTTATTACCTTTCTACCACCTAGGAGAATTGATTCATACATGACTCATGTTTGAAAACATTTGGTAAGGAAACAAAACTTTGACACCTATTGAGCACACTTTCTTGCAAGAATATACAGTTTGATCCTTCAAGTACCTTGTTTTGACTCAAGCATGTATAAATACCTTGTTCGATGGGCTAACAAAACATTCCTTGAATTTTTCTCTCACGTTCGTCATAGAGAAGACTTGTTTGGTATCTACAAGATGATGAAGACCTTCAAAACAAACATATTCTTCATTTTGATGAAGAATGCCTTTTAGAATCTTAGAGAAGACATTCATGTTCCTGAGAGCACTAGATCAACATGGAGTACTCAAAGGATTCAAATGACTCCACCTTTATTTCTCTCTTTCAAATTTTTTTAGCGATTCCTTGAGATGGTTGTCTTAGAATGATGATCTCATGGGTTTTTATTATTAAACACATATGGTTTTCTTCATACATGGGCTTATTATTTACTAGAGAAAACATACCTCTCATAAGGATTGACGGTTGATAAGTCTTGACTGATCCAACATCCTTCTTTTTAAATTTTTCAATGCAATCTATCACCTTAATTGAGCTCATCTCTTCAATTTCTAGTTCTAATTCTTCCTTGGTTGTTTTTATAGGAGTGAGTTTGACTTCATCCTTTCTCTTGTAGATGAACTTCCTATTATCACAGTATCTTGCAAAGTGACCAATTTTGTTGCACTTAAGGCATACAAGATGACTCTTATTTCTAGATGTTACCTTCATCTAATTTTTCTTCATGGGTACTTTAAGAAAAAATTTGGCTATGTGACCCTTCTCATGACAGTTGTAACAAACTTTATTCTTTTCATATTCATTCTTGCAATCTCTCCATGGGTGTCCTTTTTCTACTTTCCTCATACAATCCCTAGCTCTATCTCCAAAAACATGGCATGAAAAAAAAACTCCATGAAACTTACTTGAGAATCTCCTTGTATTTGGTTACCTGATGATATTCGTGTGTTCTTTGATGTCCTTGATTTCAGAATTTCCTTAACGTGATACATGGATTGACTCACCCTTTAATTTATTTTTCCTTGCTTGTTCTAGTTGCTCCCTTAAAGTCTTCAACTCTTCTTCATGGTTGAGGCAATATTTATCTTTGTCTCTTAGTGATTTTGATACATTCTCAACAAATGATGCCATATCATTGAGTTCTCGGCCATGATTAGCTTCCATGAGCTTTACTTCCATCTTTAACTCGTTTATCAGGGATTTGGAAATATCATACTTCTTTTTTAGTATTTTTTCATCTAGACCACCCATGTTTGTGCCTCAAGAACCTTCTCTTATTCTGTTAAACTTATACCAACAAAACCTGCTCTAATACCAATTGTTAGGAATTCTAGGCACTGAGAGGTGGGGGTGAGTCAATGCTCACTCAAACTATTGAAATAATTTATAGTTCTTCAATTAAAATATCTTAGCCATGATGAAGTATGAATATTCAACCATGAGAAAGAAAGAGAAACAAAATCATATGCATGCATTTGAAGACAATACTTAATGTGGGAAACCCTTTAAAGGACAAAAACCCATTGAAACTAGAGAACCAACTTCGAAAAATTGTCCTATAAAGCTGCAATGATTTCACTATTGTTGATCATTCACTCAACTTGAAGCACCCACTCCAATACAAAATCAAGCACCCACTTGAATGCAAGTCCAAGAACCCAATTGACAGTTTTGCAAGCACCTACTTGCAAGGAAGCACCCACTTCCAAATTGTTGAGCAATAACTTAGACTTGTATCATAAAATTTTGATCACCTTTATTACCTGATTGCTTATATCAACATCTTGTGATCACTTTTTGAGCTCACTTTTATTATCTTCTCTTCTCCTATTTTTTCATAGTCTCAACACCTTTGCATTCTTCTCAATTTCTCATACTTGTACTCAAATCTCCTTGGCTTCAACAACCTTTTTATACCTAGACTTCACATATATTGGATAATAAGATACACATTTGACTTTTTAACTTCCACACACCATCTAAAAAAATTCTATAGATTTTAAAATTTTACAAGGAAACTATCACCATATAATTGTTATGACTCTTCATGTGCTTGTGGGGAACAAGGAATAATTTTCAGACCTCTGACAATATGTTTTACTCACAAAGATTCCATAATTGTCCTATGCCAACTCAATTTGTAACTGCCATTTTGACTTGTCTTCTAGCACAACGAGTTCTTATTTGTCATTTATCATTTTTGAGCATGCACCAAGTGATATATGCATGCAAACACATTATTAACTCCTCTATCATTCTTTATATCACCATTTTATCTTCAATTCCTTGCCATTTATCTTTAAAGTTCCATTAGAGTTCATGTGAGATTTATTAGTTGGAAATTTAACATAAACTAGAACAATCAGAGTAAGAAGACTTATAATCTTAGTTCATGCATTCATTCAGGTGAATTAGGTCTGTATGGTAGAATTCTTCAACAACCAAAGCTTGGAAGCCATTAGATCAGAGTATGGAGCAGTTTTGCACATCTATCTCTCATAAGCATCAACCCACAGTCATGGAGGACTGTATACTAGTTCTAAATAAGCTTGAGTAGACACAAAAGTGGTGTTCATGAACCTATTGATGCTTGAACATGGTTTTCATATATTCTAGAATATCTTCAACTGATAATAGGAGGTAAAATGTTCTTGTTCACTTCATGGATCATGCATTTGAGTAAGATACTCAACGTTTTGTAAGTACATATCTGCAACGTCAAAGATTGAGTAAATCTTCACCTTATCATTTTATCATGGCCTTGGAAAAACCTTTTAGAGATGGTAAAGGATGTAGTTATCTCCCCAGGCTTGTGCCTTTCTTCATTTCATAGAGAGTGACTCAAACTTGTATGATTCACTGGACACACTCAAGCTGATTTCTTTGAGCTTCAAAGCACGGTTTTTCTTCACTTCGGATTTAAAAATTAGAGGAAATTTTTCATTATTTATCTCTGTATATCCTCTTCAAAAGGAACCTTTTCTCCATGACCAACCACTCTTTGCAATTAAGGAAAGAGAAAGAAACAAGGTTCAAGACCATTCACTAGGCCTTATTGACTACCTCAATAAGCCAAATTTGGATCATTTGTGTTAGACCACAAAAACACTTCATCAAATCAAGACATGAGATTGAATGGACTGTATTGGACTCATACCATCTATATATGCTCATTTTGCACTTAGGAATATGTTTTTTCATTAAAAATTCACTCATACACTAGAGACTAGTTTTAGGCTTTTTTAGCTCTTAGTAGGAGACTAGCTAGCTTAGCATGATCCATACCAAATATGCAATGTAATTTCCTAAAACCATTCGTGAGCACTAAGACAACACCATTTACAAGATTTCATAGTGGAGGATTCATCTTGGGGTTTTCCAAATAGGACTTCATCGCCAAATTTATTCAAAATAGGGCAAAATTTGTACTGTACCATCTCACCTGTAGGACAAAATTACTCTCAACATAAACTAGAGAGTGTCCTCTACACCCATAAGTGATTTTCACATATTGAAAAATTGATTTGATTCCCTTAAGAAACATTTTTCTCCTATCATTGTAAAACAAGTGTTTAGAGAGGGTATGATCATTGTTAGTAAAATGTAGAGAACTTTTTTGTTCCTCAACCATTTGTCCTCCAATTTTTTGTTAAAGTTATGTATCAGAGTGCCCCCAATGTAATCAAGCCATGATTTTCCTAATGTGAGTGGATAAGAATGAGGATTGCACGATAAATAGACTATAAGATGGAATAAATGTAAGCCATAAGCAATGGTAATAATGATGAAGTCATAATATAGACGAGGAGCTTGAGTAGGAGAATAGAGGTCCTCAAAAGTGAAACCAAGTCGAACCAGACCATTATGTGAGCATATGGTTTCATCACAAGTAATATCAAATGGAATATGTTCCCAATATGAATCATTCATGAAAAATGTGTAAGTAAATGGTGGGCGTGCTAACAGAGGTGGTACATGTGAAGGTGTAGGTGATAGAGAGACTACATCTATTACAAAAATGACACCTTCAATTGGTGGCAAGTGAGGTATTGCGTCCATAAGTTAAGGATCATCTATAATATCAATAGTAGAGTAGTAAAAGGTGGTAAAGAATCATAGTAGTAGTAGAGTAGTAAAAGGTGGTGTAGAAGAGACTACATATATTACAAAAATGACACCTTCAATTGGTGGCAAGTGAGGTATTGCGTCCATAAGTTAAGGATCATCTATAATATCAGTACGTGGAATATGAAGACTAGTATTAGGAGCACGATCACAATATTGGAATGGGTCACACTCACAGAAAAAGATATATTCAATGCCTTTATGGAGGAATTTAATATAATGATGTACAGTAGAAGCGATAACTTGCATGACATGAGACCATGGCCCACCAAGCAAAAAGTTGTAAGATACTGGGAAGTCAATGACAAAGAACACAATGTTGGTAGTTTTTGGTCCTACAGTGATAGGTAATGTAATGTGACCAACACATGGATGAAAGGAACCATCATATGTACAAAGTGAAAGACAAGATGGACTAACATCATGAGTAGAAATACTTAGCTTCTCAAGGAATGACATGGGATATAGGTTGAGTTCAGATCCATTGTCAATTAAAGTGTGTTTGACACCTACATTTTGAAGACAACACATGATATGCAAAGGTGGGTCATTGTCAAAAATGTGAACATTAGCGGGAGGATTAGATTTGAATGCTACGTGTTAAGAAAATACATCTACAAAATTTTGATATACTGAGTCAAGATGCACATTAGAATGAATGTGAGTAGTAGCAAGAAGATGTTGGCTTCTATGCCTTAAATCAAGTTTTACAAGTAAATAATCATTGATTGAGATACTCATGGTGACTAGACCCTAAGAGGACAAAGAATGATGATCCTAAAAACATGAAGATCGAGTATGAGTTCACCATTTTTTTTAAAATGTGAATATTCTAGCTAATCTAATATTATGCACAATGATAAATAAAAGCTAAGTAAATAAATAGAGTAACCCAAGCCACTAAACAACTAGAAATATGAAACCCTAATGATCAAATATGGTTAGGGAGAGCTTAGTTGATTTGATGATTGTTCGGGGTTGTGTCACAGTGAAGACCAGATAAACAAAATGCAGGAACGGTCACACAGGAGCTCTAGAAAGTACAAATCTGGAACAATATTCTAGATTGGGGCATCTAGAGAAGGACTGGGGCACCTGGGGTGCTCTGGTCTAATATTTAGTTCCCTGGTCTATGAAAAAGCTCTGTAAACCTCCTCTGAGGTGTCGCTAGATGTTCACCTATATTTGCCTCCAGTCATGTTGTTGTCGTTGGACTGTGATGAATTTCATTGTAAATTAGAAATGAAGAAGAGACTTGCAAAATCCCAAGCCAAACATCAAAACCCTAAAAAATAAAGATGTATATGAAGGGGTAGGACTATCCTCATCAACCACAATGGAAAACTTACTAACCGAGAGTTGCACTATATTTCAGACCCAAATGTAATTCTGTGTGTGTGTGTGAATATCGTGCCTTAGGCACTCTTATGCCAGTCGCACTTTGTGAAGTAGGAAATAATAATTAGATGTAGAAAATAGATGGTGGATGGAATATAATAAACTTCCCTCCTATGTAGTGTGATGCAGATGAACCAACCTTGTCCATTGTGATGGAGCTAGATAGATGCAAATGGAGCCTTTGATGGATGCAACCTTAGGTGGCGACAGTAGTGCTTAGTGTTTGGTCCCTCACTATGGTCTCATAACTTTATATTTATGGTTCTCTTGATCTAATTTTGTAATTAACCCCGAAAGGCTGACCATTAAAAATATGAAAAGATCAAACAACTAAACATTTCCCAAAAAGTGGTGGGAAAGTGTAAAAAGGATTAGGGTGCCTCGAATCGGACCAGGGCACCTAGGGTGCCCCATTACTGGGTTTGGTGCCCCAGTCAGGGATAAAATGACGCCAAATGGAAAAAACTGACTAGGCAAGTACATGCGAGAGGTTGGTAGTGATAACAAAAAGTAAAGTAAAATGACCAAAGGACATGGGTTAATTAGTACTTTCTTCACTCAAAAACCATATGAATAGTAGTATGAGACCGAGACTAAATAATACCCAAAGTGCATGATTTTGTCTACACTTACCACATGTAACATAACATTGTAATTGTTTTCAATTCCAAGTCCACCAATTCCAAACTTACCCTTGAGAGATTAAGATGTGGAGAGGTCATGCACGTGGCACATGAACTCTCATTAACCAATGCATTGTGAAGACCAAATATTTTTACTTAAATTTTATAGGCCCTCGACTAGTTGTAGTAATACAAAGTTTTAGTCTATTTTAAATATCAATGTCAACTATCCCAAAATTTTGCATACATATGTATTAGATTATTTCTAACTGTAACATTTGTTAAAAAATATCCCTTTTCCATAATTTTGTAATGTATCTCCAATGCATTCACTTACAAGTTTACAAGGCCTTTCCAATAACCTCATTTTGTGGGTATGTCAATGTCAAACACGAGTTGGAGTCACGACCACGAATCTCCCTCATCTTGGAAAAATTGAACAAACAATCCAAAAAGTAATAATTTTCCCACTAACAAGAATATACCACAATTTTATTACACCTTTCCTAGACCTAATCTACAAACAATACAATTACATCTTATTAGGATTGAATGATAATTTAAAAATTGAACACACCACATTAAAAAAAGACAAAAATAATGTTATCAGGGATTAATTCCCCCTTTGAATGTAAAATTCCATGACACTCCATTAACATGTGTAATTCCAGCCACACAAAGGTTACGGTAGTCACTAAATCACACACTTAATGTGTACATCTAGCCTCTAGATATTTCATTTATATGCATGATTCCTAAACAAGAGAATTAGTTGTTAACACCCATTTACTTTGCTTTAACATTGATTTTATCCTTTTCATCTTTATTACTTATTTTTTATTGACAACTAATAGTTTTGCATACCAACTAACATCGTAGCTTGCTCTGATTTCGTCATTGGACATTTTGAGCACCCTGTATAGGACCGTACATTAGGGACACGAGTGCTCGAGCGCTACTGTACCCTTTGGGAGTTTGTGTCCTCTTTACCTATTTTTTCCGATCTTTCAAATGTTAATTCTTTCTTGTCTTATTTTATCACTCTTGGTTATCCTTTCACTTATTAATATGACGAAACTTAAGAAAATGAATCATATATATACATGTCTTATTTAACCTCGTTGGGGGAGGGGGAAAGCATTCAAGAAGCAAATACATATACAACATGAGCTAATATTTTCTATCTATTACACCAAGGAATGCATTTTGGGACATCATACTTCACTGCATAAAAGGGTTTATTTTGAATTCCATACCACACATTTGCATTGTGAAAAAGTAGTTAAAGTCCGTTATTCTTTGTGCGACAGGTACTAGGGAATCTTAGCTCAAGGCACACTATTTCAATCACACACACACAAGAACTACATGGAGTCTGAAATATAGTACATCACTCGGTGACAATCAAATTGGGGTGACCGCTGAGGTCATTCAGACTCAAGCATATGCATTATTTTATTCATCTAATGTGTGCTTGATTACTGTGTAGATATCTAGGGTTTATTTCTTAAGTGATTTAACAAAAATAGATTTTATTAAACCCTAATTGTAAAGTAAATGAATGTAAACTATGATATACATCTGTTAAATACAATATGACACAAACAATAAAGCATAAAAAATGAAAACCCTAAGTAAGAGACATATGAAATATGAATTAATTGATTTGCGCTTGATCCTGAAGTATTATGAACTGGGAAAACTACTAAACAAGAGGTGAACAGTGTCGTAAATGCTCAGAATACATTTTGGGGCTCACGGAAAATGTTGGACATGGGCGTCTGGACTAGGGAAAGGGCGTTAAAGACTACTACTAGGTGCCCGTGACTGCAAAAATGGTCTGAACCTGATTTTGATTGTATCGCACAAGTGTCGCAAATAGTCATTGTTGACCACATGTATATTGCTCCTTGATCATCGAAGGTACATATAACATGTAAAATAGAAGTTCACCTGTAAAACCCACAAAACCACATCAAATTTGAAAAAGAAAGACGTAATATGGGGAGTCAGACTGACACCAATGGTCACTTGACAAAGTGAACTTACGACCGAGTGCTGCACTACATCTTAGACTCCATGTAGTTCAGGTGTGTGTGTGTATACATGGTGCCCTAGGGCAAAGTTGCACTTAATAGCAGGCTAGATCTAGAATGTAGAAATGTATAATATATGTAGATAGAATAGAATGAACTTCCCCTTCCTATGTAGTGTATACAAAAGTATGCAACCCTTGTCCCTTGAATGGATGCTAGATGGATGCCTTTTGTTCTCTTTAGTGTCTTTGGATGCAAGCTTAAGTGATGATAGTATATGCTTAATGCTCGGTCCTTCATTTTGAACACATAGCTATGTATTTATATGATTCCCTTGTTTGAATTTTGTAATTGATAACTAGAAGGCCTACCCATAAGTATAAAAGATGCCCAAAAAATAAAAGAGACCCAAAAGAAGCGGGTAAGATAGAAAAGGGTCAGGGGAGTCTAGAGGGGACAGGAGCGCCTGGGTGCTATTGTCCTGACTGGGTGCTAGTGTCTGAAGCTATAAGAGATAAATAAGTAAAGTATTGAGTGGGATGTAGGGTGTGTAAGACCAAAGAGAAAGTAAGAAAAAGAGAAAAGAGGCCAAAAATAGTTGTCAAATACTAGTTTTCTTGCATAGGAATCATGTAAATGCTAGTATGCTTTTAGAACCTATAAATGTACCCAAGTGCGTGATTTTGTGTCTACAACAGGGTATAGGTGCGACATAGTGAATTTGATGTGACACACAATGAATAAGGAGTGGCACTAAGTGACATAGAAGGAACTAAACCTTGAGCACTTATGCAAAAACCATCGCCCACAACAGACACTAGCCTAGGCGGTCCTGTCCCCTTCCAAGCGCTTCTGTCTTTGAGATCGTCACTTTCCATAATCAGACATAGAGCTTGCACAACCCATAATCTCCCCTTCCAAATCATTCTCCAGTCCAGATTCAATTAAGACCTATAGATACAAGCTGAGTCATTCTCTAAGCCCTATCTATCACTCTTGTTTGTATTTCCTTTACTTGATCTTTCCTGAATACTGTTATATCCATTTAATTAGCAATGTCCTTATCTTAGATTTAATTTCATTAAACCAATTACTAACTTATGTATATGAGTGTGATCTATCTCCTGCAAAAAAAATGCACCATTTTAGGGCTTTTAATCTAACTACATCAAATACATCTAAGTATCTTTTTAATTCCTCTATCCTTCATCAATCTTCTTACCATTTGAACCTCACCCCATAATGTGTACTTCTACATAAATGTTTGAACAATAGACTTTCCTTTTGTATGCTTCCACAATTTACATATGTCATACTTCTTTTGTTTTAAATTCACTTGTATGTAAGCTTCCACACTTTATTCACTTTATCTACGTAGATATGCAAACTACCTTGTAACCTTTTCCCCTTTTGTATACACTTCCATCGCTAAAATTTCAATCATCACTTTACCCTCCAAAGATACAACACTTTGCCTTCCTTTCTCGTTGTTGACTTCAAAAAATATCATGGGCCCCAGTTGGACATCCTTCACCCAACACGTTCACCCTCCCTCCTGTTACATGCAAAAATTGTCGAAAAATCCCCCTTTAATATGTCGTGCGACCTCACCATCCATAAGGCACAAGGTATGACAATTGATAAGGCAATAATAAATATCGACAATGTTGATCACTAGCCCGACTGACACTTACTACACTCTCAAGAGTAAACTCGTTAGTAGACTTGCACATCTCGCCCATTTTTACATTTGAGCACTAAAAGAATGAGGTGCACAAAAAACATAAATACATGAAAAGAAGAGGAGGCCATACTTAGTTGTACATATCTTCTTGTACATTTGCAAGACATTTAACACATGTCCTATACAAATAAAAGTTATGTGTTCTACTTAACATTGTTATCATATATCAATACAAAATATAATGAAAACAAATCAGTTGGTGATGAGATTGTAGTAACGACAAATGCTAAGCTACACACCTCAAAAATTCACACCATCTTATAATTTAATTATTATTATATAATTTTATGTCCATAATGTATGTATAACAACATAACCACAAGCTAAATTTATATGACACATTTAACCACTTCCTATTTATGAAAACTATGTGATTTATTATGCTTTTCCATGGACACCCTATGCCACTTCCCTAGACATAACTATCTTGTTCTCTATATATATTGCCAGTATGTTTGTTGTTTGTTACTTCCACTTTCAGAGGTGCTTATAGGAATAGATCAAATTGCAAGTGAGCAATGTACTTCTCCAACATATAAGTCTCTAACTTCACCTTTCAAATATGATCTCTGACTCCACCTCCGCATTTTCGAGACAAAATAGGAATGCCAGAATGGGATTTAGACTTGCATTAATTGGTACTATTCTATGTATATATTTGTTTCTGATTTTTTAATTTATAAAGATAATCTATAATATAAATACGAGCAGATTTTTTGAATGTTTTTCATGGAGGAATACTCGAACATGACAATAAAACTCGATGGATCGCAGTAAATTAAACAATTGTAAAAACTATGAAACATAAGATATTTCACAATATAAATAAAATAATATAAAATGTAGTTCACCAAAGTTTACTTTATATTGTCATTCTCTCTTCGGTTGGTTTAATTTGCAACTCTTGTTTACACCTATTGACCTAAAAAACCATTCATACACAAACGCAAGCATCCCACCGAGGCCATCGAACCCCACGGTCAAGTACCTATAGCAAGGGCAAAAATAATACCATTAGGAAACTTAATTTTCAAATGCAATTATACGAATAAAACGGGCAAACGCTAATTTTCATTTGCCATTTGCAAACCAGAGCTACCACAGAGCGTCTGATGTGAGACCCACCTCTATTTACTTTCCATGGAGGACGAAGATGAGCAATTCAGAGTTCTCGAATTCTACAGTGGTATTGGAGGGATGGTAAGTTTTTAACTATAATCACATTCATATTATATTTTGGTTGATTGCTTCTGAAGTATAACAGAAACATGTTTGTACGTTATTATGGTTCAATCTCTGTGTCAAACACAATAATTTTACCCTCTTGTATGGTTTTTTTGTAAGAATAAGAGGGATGATGAATGCCAACATTATTCTTTGGCTTGTAACAGGAAAATTCGCCCTTAACTGTAATTTGGCTCTATAAGTTCTTATATTGTTGGTGGTGATCCTTAAATTATACTTTTGGCTGGTTAATTTGCACATTGCAACATCCACTCTATGATTTTTCTTAAATGTTTACCTGGATAGGTTGAGATACTTACCCCCATTGATTCTGAGTTGCAGAAGGAAGGAGAGTATTAAGGTAGAACAATCCATTGTAGGGTTGTGTGACTATAGTAAATAGATTGTAAATTAGGGATCCCACATAGATAACAATCACTAGCTAAAGAGGGCCCATACCACATGACACTGAAACAGTAGGCAATGTTCTTACCAAATAATTCTTCAGCACGGAATACGTTGGTATTAGGAGGCCAGCCAATTGTAGTGACTAAGGAGTGCACCTCATCGTAGCAAGAGTCACCCAAGCCCTGCAAATGGTAAAGCTCGATAGTCTCACTTTTGCATACCCAGCAGGAGGGTTTGCCTGTGTGCGGTTTTAAAATATGACGGGAGAGGGAATTGAATGGAACATAATTAGAATTGATGAGAGTATCCATTAGAGCAGCTGGTCTATATAAGTAGTTTCACCGTTTTGTTTTTAAACGAGTCTGTAGTTTGGCTATCATATTAGAGAAAATTTGAATGAGACTAAATTAGGTGAATATGAATATCATCTTTCTCTTGAAACATTGACACATTAGGTGAGAACAAATTTAATCTTTCCTCTTGAAACATTGAATTTCCTTTTCAGCGATGTGTGTGTAATTCATTTTATGCAACAATTTATAAAACTAGAATATTTAAAAATATCTCAACCTTCAGCAAAATAAGAAATTTTTTCCCACCTCTGTAAACTGTAAATCAGAATACCACATTTTCTCTTGTTTCTTAATTATTGCTACTGTCACCGAAGATTGTCCTTAAAATCTGTGATTGCTATCTAGTAGTCGAGTAGATTGATCAATGTTCTGCAGCTCTCATGTTTCACTCAATGCTGAAATATAAAGTTTCGACCAGAAAGACCTTGACCTGCCATCATTGCACAATTACATCCCTCTTGGTAATAATAGGCGGTCTCCTTTTTATGTCTGCCATGGCTTCCAGCCGCTTGCCATCACCCACATCCCATTCATAGGAGCAATTTAAAGCCTTTTCCTTTAATTAGACACTTAATAAAATTCACAACAAAGCTTAAGAGATTCTGGTCCAAACTTAGGGTAAACATAAGGCTCCTTATGATCAACATTGTTCGCATCATAAATTCCGGGATAGCATTTAGTATGGTGTCACTTTGACAAGAAGTGCTTTCTAAACCTGCAACATCTTAAGCTCAAGCCTGTCTGATATGGTCCTTGCATCGTTACCCAGGTAGTAGGCCTGGATGCTTTTCGCTTGAACTTATCAGCTTGGCTTTTTATGCATGAAACATTTACTCATTCCTCTTGACTTCTTACTGGTGTTGCCCTTACTCCTCATCCAACTGAATACATCTTCTGGCTAAAGCGTGAGGCAGAAAAATCATAAACTATACTAGACTATCATCACTCTCTTGTGGTGTCTGCTGTCTATCTTTTACATCTTGTTGAATAAAATTATTGATGGTTATACTCCAGAGAAAACTGAATTCTTTTGCAAGTTCATTCTCTCTAGTTGTTGGTTCCCCAATTTTATATTTCATTAGTTTGTAATTTTCTCCATGTATAATTTATGTGATTTCTGGATAGTTATGACTGCAAGTCTATGACTGCATATGGACAACTGCAGGATGAAACAAAAGGACTAGAAATATAGATGGTTTATCAAACATCAATAGATTCACATAAAACACCCACAAAATATGTTATACACATGGCACAAAACACCTATCTACAAAGTAGAGGCGTTGCACACAATTGGAAGATACAAAAATGATTTGATTATCATTATCTGCAATGTACAATGTCTATATAATGTCGGCCTTTCTGTCGATAACGAGAGCTCTTTGACTACTAATAAATAAAGTGCATGTAAAATTCTGAATAAGTCAAAATGAGTGTGTCAGTTGTACACAACTGCCTGTACATAACCATATGTGACTTACCTCAATAAGAGAACTACATGGGCTTAAGGACATGGCATAGTATTTAATCATGCCTGTTTTTGAACCATGTGCATTTATTTATGAACAGCAGACGCAGATATATTTGAATGATAAACATAATATTACAATCACGTTCTACTGTAGACATGTCAATTCAATCTATAACTATCCTTACTTCTTTTCAAGTATTAATGACATATCTTATTAGAGAATATAAAATAATATCATATCACCACATATACAAAAAGGTGAATGACTCATGTCGATAAAACTGATAAGATATCAACTATGCACCTCAACATATCAATGGTGCACATTTTTGCCATACAACGGCCACATCAATACTTGTCCTTCCCATTGAGTAATTCAAATAAATGGTTCAAACTTCAAAGGATGCCAAATAAGCAATCCATCTCCCAATCAAGAAACCAAGAAATAATCCCCATATGAGCATCAAAGTTTTGGAGACCAAATATTAGGCATCCTAATGCTTAAATGCTAAAACAATTCATTTACCAAACATTTCTGTTGTTTACCTAAAGTATACGAATTAATTTTTATTTATGTCACATCCTTCCATCCAAAGGATGAGCCACCTGTTTATAACTCTTGAAAATGCTTTTTGTGTGCTGTACATCTACAGTCACACCAATCCATCAACAAGGTAACTACTTACCAACATTGGTAGCTGCCTAGTATGTTATATTTTTAACTTATGCATTTGCATTTATGTGCAAACTGGCGCTCCAATAGTCCCAAACATGCTGTTGAAAATTCACTAAAGTAGTAATCAAAATTTGGTGATGATAAAGAGGAACTTATTATGTTTATTGCTTAGCATTTTGATGTTCTTTCTTATGTAATCGTATTGTTTATATAATTTAATATAATATGCATGAAAAGGCATGCTTTTCATGCATCCAGTTCACACACAGATGATGCCAGGTCAGTGACATTTCTTATCTAATATAATATGTTGACATTATCATGTTCTATATTGTCTTGAATAAAAATTTCTAACAACTTTACTGTTAATTATGTCAGAGATTTTCTCTTAAGCAATCTGGAATTCGTGCAACAGTTGTGGAAGCATTTGACATCAATAATATTGCCAATGAAGTTTACAGGCACAATTTTGGGCATTCACCATGTCAGGTTTTCTTTCATCTTTTCTCAAATTTTTGGTTTCCATTTCCTGTTCATGAAATGGGCTTGAAGAAGCATTGACTTGGTTTATCATTTCCATCGGTCAAACTTGTCTTTAATTAAAGACTTATTATTGACTGAACAAAAGTGATTTGATTCGGTCAGCTGATTCCTTTGGTTCTCACTAACCTAGGAGAAACTTGGAAAACTCCTAGATAAGCCCTAGTACTGCAAGGGAGGGATTCTCTATTGGGCTGATGTCTGATTGTTAATGCCAACATTGTGATCAACTGATTAAATTCCTGCAATTTATCTGAAGACCAAAATAGAGAATAGTTAACTCCGAGTTGGGTATGATAGCAAATAAATGACTTTATACAATGTCACATATTCTGGCATTGCAAAATCAAGGAACTGTAGTTTTAATTCAGAGGATTTTGAGGTTAGTTGGTCAGGGAGCCATTAGTGTTTTTCATTATTATGTTTTCAATTTGATGTCTTAATCACTTGATTGACAGTAATGATAAAGCTCCATTGAAAATTACATGGCAGGGGAACTAAATACAATAATTTTTCATATCAAAATTCTGTTCAGAAATTGGAACTAAGGTGGCTTACATGCATAAAAGTCCCATATAAATATTGGGAGTCAATCTATTTTGATGTATTAGTTCATAAAAGTTTGATTGTACACCTGCACTAGGGAGTGAATGACACTTTATACAGTAGCTGCACTGTAACAACCCTGATCCCTTAGTCTTGGACTAGTACCTTTTTAGCACATTAGTTCAAGACTCAACTTCAAAATGTATAGATTTGGCTACTTTATATGCTCTTTACTGTACATCTAGGTTGACCTATTCAGTAGAAACTTGAACTCATCAAATAAACAAAGCGACTGTACAGTATAAAAAATATCCATTCCAAGACTTCCATAAAAGTCACGTCAAAATACATGACAATGGAGAAATAACAGCATAATGTTTCCAAGGCTGATACACACGGGCTTTAAACATAAACTTATTTATTAAATATCCTAACTGGTTGTTATGGGATTGCTCTTTGCTCAACAGACAATGAATTTCATCACGAGAAGACAGCTCCTGAGTTGAGGCATTATCATATGTATGGGGTTATAATTTGTTCAACCACTCTCTTTGTCCTGGCCAAAGGAATTTTACATACAAAAGTCAACAACTTAACAAGAATCAATTATGACTCATGAGAAGTGTTTCTGGTGTCAACCAAATAAGTATTTCTTGTCTGCTACTATCAGATGAAGGCAACAAGCAGCTCCAACTCAACCACATATATTCCTTTAGTTCATATTGGACGTTTCAAGATCTGGTTTGCATGCAATACGATGGCCAATATCATCTAACCAAGCACACTGATGTCAAGGGTAGGAACTTGGTGTAAACATAATTGTAGAAAATGTCTCAAGGGGAGGACACGAGGAAGAATAATATGGTAAAGAACTTAAGAAGATGCTATTCATATCAATGGCTTATCTATCAGAAGAATGACGATGAACAGAGAAAATCTGCCATTTAGTTTTCATCCGATTCTCTCAATGTAGAGGGGTACCTATCGCTTTCCAAGCTACCATTTTTACAATGTGTGCAATGAGCGATTATGAACATGCATAACCCTATCATTTACAGAATTGTTTTCTATTATGTCTTTGTATAACTGACTTGTCTAGGGTTTACCCCCCTTAGTAGGTTCTAGTGCTTCATAGATTCAGTTACAAATGCTTTTGTTACTTTATTTTTGTTTGTTGGAGTCCCTTTTTCCACTCCTGTTTTGCCATTGTAACTTGCTGCACTGTTGGGCCCCATTGACCTTCTTTAGTTACTTGTAGACATTGATAAAATTTCCCCTTTTTCTCAAAAGTTAATGTTATGTCAATGTATAATCTTTGTGTGATTGTTTTGTCTTAGATATGGGATGATGCCATTGTTTTGAACCTATAGGCTACCTACCAGACAATCTACTAATTCTTTGAATTCAAGGAGATCATAACTAGATCATGAAATGTCATCTTGAGCTGGGAAATGAGTGCAAGGTCCTTGGTTGAGTCTTTGCTTTCAAATAATATCCATGGAAAGTCATTGATCATCACACAGCACCCTCAATTTTCCAGAATCAAGCTCAATTTAACCTAAAAATCATAGCAATAAAGGCAACAAACACAAAAGTCTTCGGTTTGCATTCACATCATAAAACGAAACAAACATGAATGTTATATAGATGGATCCTAGAAAAGGGACCATGGCACAGTAAACCGTTTTAGAAAGGGGCACATGTTGTCAAAATAATTGTTTAAGACCCATAAGAGTGCCCAGATACATTAAATTCAATTGAATTGCATGCCACAACAACATAAATTGGTTAATTAGGTCAACTATAATAAGTTAAGATCGATTCAAATGTTGCGCAATTTCAACCCATGGCTAGCTCCGATTTTGGGCCTCGAGACATGCTACCAAAGGCGTACATGCATAAGTTCGATGGAAAAAGCATGTTTATGCTGATGGAAATGATCCACTCACTTGGATTAATGAAATGGAGAATTTATTTGACATACATCGGATCTTATGTGGGTAAAAGGTTACAAACTTACAATAGCATCCTTATATCTAGAACCTGGATAATTTATTCTGTATTGATGGCTGTGCGCTGAAAAGAAGACAACTCCCAGTCAGTTTTCATGGAGTTGCAGATGCACCATAGCAACAATATGATGGAAAATTACTTCAGCCAATTAGTAAATCTGCGACAAATAGGATTCCTCAAGGATTATATCCATCAATTCCAAAACCTATCCTTCAGAGTGGATCTGATTACGGACGAAAACTTGATTGAAATATTTCTTGGCAGGCTCAAGGACCACATTCAACATGAGGTATACATGTTTAATCCGCTTAATGTGTCCGATTCTATTCTCATGGCGTGTAGGGCAGATGAAAGATTCCTGGCCAACCAGAGGCAGACATTCACTTGCATCAGAGATCATGGCACTCCTGCTCTGTCATTCCTTTAGTCTACCAAGTTGATGCCTCAACAAATTGAATAAAAAGGGAAAAAGGATTATGTTTAAATTGTGATAACAAATACAGTCAAGGATATAAATGTGTCAAAAAATTGTTTTACATTGAAGGTGCCGATGAAGAAGAAGAGGAATGAAGAAGTAACATTAGAGGTTGTTGATGAGCTAGAGGAGTTAGCAGGTCCGCAACCATCTCTTATGATGCACTTTATGGTGTTAGCACCGCAAAAACCCTCAATGTAGTGGGTTTCTTGAAAAAATAGAAGGTGACAATATTGATTGACTTGAGAAGTACTCACAACTTGATCACTAATAAGTTGGTTACATGATTGAATTGTTTAGTTTATCCAACTCCAAAAATTCAGGTTATGATTGCGATTGGTGTACAATTAGTTGTTCAAGGAAATGCCATAGGTACTAAACTCACCATGTTTTCCATTCCCATGGGCGGAGCAAACATTATGTTGGGAGTCTAATGACTCAGTACCTTGGGAATGATTGAGATGAACTTCTAGGAACTGTTCACTTGTTTTCATTCAAAGGCAACACATTTGAACTGCGAGGGTTGGGTGCAAAGTGTCCACAATTGATGAGCTCTCATTAGATGTAAAATATGCTTTAAAAGGGCATGGATGCTTTTGTGGCATAATTGTTTTCATTACAATCACATCAATGAAAGGTGCACTCAATAGTTTTTGGGATATTTTGAAAGGACTGTCTTCCAAGAGAGATCATGATCATGCCATTCAAATAGTACCTGGAAGCCAACCACCCAACACTAAACCTTATAGGTACTTGTATGTGCAAAAGAGTGTGATTGAGAAGATGGTATAGGAGATGTTGGAAGCAGGCATTATTCATCATAGTCAGAGTGTGTATTCCTCTCCAATGGTGATGGTGCGTAAGAAGATTGACACTTGGCGGATGTGTCCGGAGTATAGAGAACTCAACAAATACACCATCAAAGATAAGTTTCCTATTATGGTAATTGGTGATTTGCTAGACGAGTTAGTTGGTGCTATTTATTTTGCACAACTAGATCTTTGCTAAGGGCACCATCAAATTAGGATCATAGATGGGGATATAAGTATGATAATATTCATAACACATGAGGGCCACTATGACATTCTACGGTGATGCCTTTTGGCCTCCCAAATGCACCATCTACATTTTAGAATTTGATGAACTTTGCCTTTAAGCCATTTTTAGGGAAGTTTGTCGTAGTGTTCTTTGATGATATCTTAATCTAACAAAACATGGGACGAGCACTTTGCATCATGTGAATTAGGTTTTGGAACTCTTGAACAACAACTGCTTTGTGCCAAGCGTTCCAAGTGTGCTTTTGGAGTCAAGAAGGTGGAATACTTGGGTCACATTGTCTTGCATTAAGGTGTTAAGGTGGACCCTCACAAGACTAATGCCATGGTAGAATGAAAAGTGCCTAGAACTGTGAAGAACATACAAGGCTTCTTAGGGATTAGAGTTACTATTGCATATTTGTAAAGAATTACAACACAACAACACCACTCATAACTTTATTGAAGGATTCCTTCCATTGGAATATGAGGCAGTCACTGGGACATTTGAGAAGCTGAAGGAGGCCATGCCCGTTGCCCACCACTTTGGTTCTAACTACTAATTTTTCCAAAACCTTCATTGTTATGTGATGCTACAAGGTATGACATGGATACAATACTCATGCAAGAGGGTAGTACCATTTCATTTGAAAGTCGCCAATTCGAAGGAAAGAATTTGCTGAAGCTTGTTTATGAGAACAAAATGATGGTTATCCTTCATGTGGTCAAACAATGAAAATTTTATCCGATGGGAAGACACTTTAAGGTGAAAATGGATCATGATAGTTTGAAATACTTTTTGGAACAATGGTTGTCATCAAAAGATCAACAAAAAAGAGTCACAAAGATGTTGGGATATGACTTTGAGATCATCTTCAAGAAAGGAAGGAGAATGCAGTGGCCGATGCGCCAGTGAGGAGGGATAAGTCCACAAAGACATTATCGTGTGCCATGTCCATGTTGCAATTGGACTAGGTGGGAAGCAAGTTTAGGGTGGAAACAACACAATACCCACAATCTCATTCAAAAGCGCTAGCAAGCTCTAATGATGCAGACATAGTTATGGAACCTAGTTAAGGGCAACCAACCTAAAGAACAAACACAACACATGGAAGAAAATTGAAAAAACAACACTTTATTGTATTTTAGTTAGGAAATCTAGCTTGTAGACACACACTAGACTAGTCACAAACAAATACAGTCATCAACAATATCAGATGAGATGCATGACAACTTCATTATTCGATATGACTAGATTGTTCTACAATACAATCCTAAAAAATCACTTCTTTCTAGCCCAAGCAATCTCGACATCTACTCTTCAACAACTCAACAACCACTCTCAGAAGTGTAGGGATGCATTTATACTTTATATAAATACAATCCACCCACTTACAATATTGCTCTCAACTACATTCTACCCATAAATATTAAATGAACCTTTCAACCCATGCCACAAATATAAATGTGTTACGATTAATAAATGCAAGATAAGACCCAAATGCCTCACTACGTATCATGAGTATAATACAACTTGAAGAAACATAATTTGGATCAACAACCACAATCTTGAGCTATGTAGATCCTCTTTGGCTTCCTCTATTGACAATCTCGAGGCAATGGAACACGTGATCACAACATCCACACTACTTGAGACAATGTGCTTACAATACACCTTTCCACAAAGAAGTCCATGCACAAGGCTTCAAACTGATCCTTTACTTGGAAGTTCTGATGGTATGTAGCTTCTTTGGTTTATCAATGCCACCAATAAAAACAAATAAACAACGTGAGCTTCTGACATGGAATGTGTGCTACTACGCATGTATCAGAAGGGTCTTGAGATTGCGTAAAGGTCCCAACAATCTGCACAATGTTTCAGTCCTACACCAAGCATACAAGCATTGTGCCAGTGTGCACAAGTGTTGCTCTATCATTTGAGAATCCCTCAAAGATGTGTACATAATATGATGGTGCCACAATGCATTTTGGATGTCCTCTAGCTACACATGGCCATCAAACTATAAGAATATAAGGCTTAAAAATTATTATCAAGTAATTATTAGTTATGTATTAACTAGTGGACAATTGTGACCACTTCAACCATTTTGTAACTATGTCTTGCATAATAAAATGACGAATGCACAATCTACAGTGTGTGTAAACCACTTCTTTAATCCTTCTTTGTTCAAGTCTTCTAACATTGGTATCAGAGCTTGGTGGTCGATAGGGTCTACAAATATCAAATAGAAATCTACAAATCTAAGGCTGTAACTCGCAGAAAACCAGAAAATGTCAAAATTGAGCAATTCGATGAGGGCAAAATATAGACAAGTCTTGCATATTCACAAGGCAAGAAGACATAGTTGCTAGGGGTGAGGTAAGAAGACATAGTTGCTAGGGAAAAAAGACACAGTTGCAATTTTTAGAGGGCATCAGTCAGAGGGCACATTTCGAATTCTCGTTGCCTTTTCAAATATCATAGTAAAACACCAATTGATGCAACAAAAAGCGAAGGGAAAGTCGAACGTGAGGGAAAATACAATTGTCCAAGGAAGAAATCACGTTTTTAAAGTTTGTTATTAGGGCACGTTCCAATCAAGGGTGATATATTTTGCATATTTTAGTTGCTATAAGGGCGCAATTTTATTGGTATTTCATCTTGCAAAATATTTCTTTGTAGATGACATTGACATTCCTTTGCTGAACAAATTCAGACATAAAAAATTCCCTGCATTAATTTCGAATACAAAATCAGAATTCAAAATTGTATTTCTCTTTGTTGAATTTATTTCCGTGCATGTCTGAAATTGGAAATTGTATAGACTATCACTTCCATTTTGTTGCATTGATTTTTGGTTAAGAAATTAAAGTTGGTGTGAAAAATGGATGACAAAGTCACTATATCTAGCCACATAAACAATTTGAGGTCTCTCATCAGACATAGCAAAAGTCAATGCTACTGTGGGAATGAAGATGCCAAAGCTATTTTGTTAAACAACTTGCCTTCTAAATACAACAAGGGAAAGTTCAAAAACAAATCAAATGGGTGAAAATTTCCTTGATGAAGACTACGTATTTTAAAGAAGCCCACACTTTGAAGACAAGAAAAGATCTAGTGTAGATGAAGCTCAACACAAATGGTTGCTTAGTCAGTATGGGAGTTTGTGGATCTTGGGAATTATACCCCTACAAGGGTCATGAGACAACTTGATGGAGCATTGTGGATATTGCTCACTATGGATGGTCGTCCATTGTTTTAGAAGATTCATAATTCGAACGTTTGAGGAGGTGGAATCTGGGAACTTTGTAATTCAACTTAGGAACTACACCTTTACGAGGGTTACGAGGCAACTTGATGAAGTCCTACCTATTCAAAGAACTGCTTAAAAAAAAGAAAGCTTCTGAGGAATTTGTGGTTCTATTTAATTTTGTTATTTTTATTTGTTATCAATATGTAAGCCTTAAGAGGGGTATAAGAATATACGGCATTATTAAGTCACTATTGGTTATTTATTAACTAATGAACTGTTGTAACCACTTCAACCATTTTATAACTATCTCTTACATAATAAGAAGACAACATACAATCTACAATGTGTGCAATCTGCTTCTTTATTCCTTCTGTTCAAGTCTTCTAATCCAAACTCCATCACATTTCCCGCATTGTGCCATAAGGTATATTCTTGCGCCAACTTCCAAGAATTGTTGAAATCAAGAAGATGCCATGAACCTTTTTAAGACACCTTGTTAATATCACAATCAAAATAATTGCAAAACATACAAACTACTTATTCCTACTCTAAGTGGTTTTGGTTGATGTGAGATTGCTTGTGAACCCGAATGCTCTTGCATCATACACCCCTGGTAATTAAAAGAACCATGGGCTATGTTATTGGTATTCCATGTCTAGCAACTTTTCTGTGCTCATCCAAGTCACATCTTCAATTGCTTTGCCTTTCCATTTAACCAATATTTCTTGTATTCTACGTTGCACATTGTCTTGACTATGGTATCGATCACCGTTTCTACTTCCTCGTGCACTCATGCATTTCCGGTCTCCAATAAAATCCTTGAGTCTGTGCTTGTGCTTTCTTTATTTTTGTTTTGTTTGAAACGAGGATGCAAATCTGCCACATTGAAAATAGGCGAAATTAACTATCTCCCTCTCTCTAGAGGAATTGTTATCCGCCACTAGATAGATAAGATATAGAGAGAGGTATCTATACCTTTAGGTAACTCTATCTCATATGCATTGGACACAAATTTTCTTAATACTTTGTAGGGTCCTATCGTTTTCCATTCCAACTTGTCATGTGTTCTCCTTGGAAATCTTTCCTTTTTCAAATGTGCTAAGACCATGTCTCTTGCCTAATATTTGACTTTCCCTCTCTTCATATTTGCTTGTTGCTTGTACTACACATTACTTTTCTCTAACTGATTGCACAAATGTTGGTGCACCTCCAGCATATATTCAACAAAGTCTTTTGCTTATATGCTCTTCCTTGATGTTGTGCAATTCTGCAACACCTCTTGGATTACTTCCATAAACTATTGGAAACGGTCTCCTTCCTGTTCTTTAATTAACCGAATTGTTGTAAGCAAAGTTAGATTGCACACGTATTAAATCCATGTTCCTAGCTTTTCTTCAATCAAATATCACAATAGATTACCCAAACTTTTATTGACTACCTTTGTTTGTCCATTTTTGGATTGTATTCCAAACTGAACTGCACTTTGGTATTTAGCTTCTTCCAAATGCCCTTTAGAATTGTCCTACAAATTTCACATCTTTGTCTGATACTGTAATGCGACAATCCATGCAACCTCACAATTTATGTGAAAAACAAGTTAGCAATTATTTTTGCATCACTAGTATTCCTAAATGCAATAAAATGTGCCCTTTTTGAAAATCTATCCACCACAACAAAGATGGAATCATAACCTTTTTATGTCCTAGTTGATCCTAAAAAAAAATTGTACTTATATTTGCCAATGATTTCTCTAGAATAAGCAATGGTTGATAGAATCTTGCGTTCTGACTTCTTCATTTGGCCAATTGGCAAAGTCTACACTCCTGCACATATTTATGCACATCTGCATTCTATTAAAGTTCTTAAGTAAACATTAAACTATCAGCTAATGTACTTTAGTTAGTCACGTATAGCTTCCTCAACTATATGTAAATACTTTTGATTAATAAGAAAACAGATGGGTATGTTAGTGTGCTGTGTGGCTTCCATTCTCTTCATTCCCTCTCATACTAACATTAGTATCAGAGCTAACTATTTGAGGAAGCCTTAGGAGAAGGGTACAAATAAGAAGTTGCATGTGTTCTAGGAATCCCTAGGAAGATTGTTGGGGTATGAACTACGAGATTTGAAGAGGTTGTAATAAAAACGAATGCAAATCATGTTTGTTGCAGGCAAAAAGACAAACAGAGCATACCCAAGAGCAAAACGATGGTGCAAATGTCATGTGGGCTATGTTTGGAGTTGTAGGGCTTCATGTGGGTCATCGCTATTGGGAGACATGAAAGGAACCTTCTAGAATGTGTTGTAGATGATGGGAAGACCAAAACATGGAGTGGATGTTTTTGCAAATTGTTCAAGGGTGATATAAACTAGAACGATGCAAAGGGAAGACTAGAATGAACCAGAACACGTGAAAGGGAAAAAAAGTGACCAGATCGAGAGTGTATGAGACAAGATCGAAGGTGTATTAGACGAGATCAAGGGTGTATTAGACAAGATCGAGGGCTTATGTATTATGTTTTTTCGTGATTGTTTATGGTCGCGATTTTCAACAAACTAAAGTGCTGAGCATGATTTGTAGTAGAAGGAAGACACAAAATGTGGACTTGTATGCCCCAACAGACAAATCACGATTTTAAGACGTATGTGTGAACATTAGTAGGGTACGAAAGAGAAAAACCAAAGTATAGTCTAGACTAGAACACATGATCACATTCGTGAAAGGGATCACAAATCCAAGAGAAAAGGCCCATAAGGAATTTACAGTCGTGGGAAGTTTTTTTTTCAAAGTCAAAAACATGAATCAATTATAGTCGCTGAAGGACTTCTTTGAAGACAAAAGGCGAAGAACATTGTGAATTGCTAATAGTCGTGAATCTTTGTTGAGGGCACAAAGGAAGTTCGAGAATAAAAAAATATTATTATTGCAAGAACTGTTCGAGAATTTGAAATTTATTATTATTTTTGTTGTTGCCTAAAGTCAAAAATTCATAATATAGACTGTAATAAAATAATACTTGAGATGGAAGGAAGAACGATTATAGCCATTGTTGAAAATCCACCAGATGCTAAAATTGATGAACTCACTGATAGAGAATACGCATTTTAAAAGATTCCCAACACTTTGAAAACATAAAGGAGTCTAGTGTAGGTGAAACTTGGCATGGATGGCTGTCCAAATGGTTTGAGAGTCCGCGAGTCTTGGAAATTTACCCTTACGAGGGTCATGAGACAACTTGATGGAGCACTGTAGGAGTAGCTTAGTATGGGTGGTTGTCCAACAATTCGGGAGATTCTGTAATTCAGGAGTTCGGGAAGGTGGAATCCGGGAACTCGGGAATTCAGCTCGGGAACTACACCTTTACGAGGGTTAGTGAGGTAGCTTGATGGAGTTCTACCTAGTCAAATCACTGTTTTCAAAAGGGAAAGCTTCTTAAAGAATGCGTGATCTTGTTTGGTTATGTTATTTTTCTGTAAGTGTGTTCTATAGAGTAAGCCTTAAGAGGGGGTATTAAAATATAAGGCTTATTTATTTGTGTTATGTAATATTAGTTTAGTGTCAACTAATAATTGGTTGTAACCACTTCAACCACCTTGTAACCATCTTTCACATAATAAAATGACGGACACACAATGATAACAAGTGCATTCTGGTTTCTCTTCATCCATTCTAATCTTTCTTTATTCTCTCTCTTTACATATTCTAACAATAACCATCTCTCACATGATAAAATGATGGACACACAATGAACAATGTATGCAGTCTGTTTTCTCTTCATTCCTTCTTTGTGCACATTTTCTAACATTGGTATCAGAGCGATTTGGTTCATTTGAGGAAGGGACAAACAAGGAGAGGGCTGTGAAGGAAGATTCGAGATTCAAAAGGAAAAACCATGATGTTGTAGACGTAAATACAACATTGAGGGTGTCTGCAAGCCAAATGTCAACACTAAGGAAGAAATTGCGAGTTATAAGAGGATAAACTCGTGGAAAGAAGTTGTGAGGGCTGAAAGAGCCAACAACTGAGGCCACAGAAGCCAACAAACGAGGACCCAAAAGCCAACAAACTAAAATATGTTGGAAGATCTCTGAAACGAAGTCGAGAAAGGACAAACTAATATACCACACGCAAACGCGAATAACACTCCATTATTGCCATTAATATCCCACTAAGAGTTGTGAATCTCTGCAAGGGCACGAGATGAACTCTACACACAAATTTCAAATTGTTTCGAAGGTTTTATACAGTCGCGGAAGGGTTTTAGATTGTCGCAATCATTTTAGTACTTCATACCAGCTAGGTTCGAAGACATTTAAAGTGACCTAGGGCGCAAGCTAGGTATTCATACTTATTTGTATTCACTTATTTTTTCGGTTTGAATAAATGTCAAAATGAAAATTCCAATAGAGAAGCATTTTGGCTTCAACTTTCACACTTGGAATGTTAAAATACAAATGCAATTAATGAATTAAAAAGATGTGGGGAATAGTTAGTGGGAAAGAGCAATCTCATGCAGATGCAACTAAATTACTAGATTGGCAAAGTGGAGATGATAAAGCCAAAGCCATTACTGGCCTTGCTCTCTCGGATTTTGAGGTACATCATGTAGGCCTTAGAAAAATTATCCAAGGAAATTTGGGAAACTTTGAATAATTTTTTTGGAGCAAAAGATGTCAATGCAAAATTTTTGCTAAAACTTCAACTTTATCAATATGGTTGAGTCAGTATGTTCAGCCACATAAGCAATTTGAGATCTCTCCTTAGACAATAAAAATTAATGCCACGGTAGATGAAGAGCATGCCAAAGCCATTTTGTTAAAAAGTTTGCCTTTTAAATTCAGCGTCATTTTTACTCGTAGTCAATTGCTTTCTCAAACTCTGGAAGATATGATTTCAACTCTTTTAGTTGAAGAAAAGAGAACAATTATAGGAGACACAAAAGATGATTCTCAACCTGAGATGACGTTATAATCAAGAAATAATCATAGAAGATAAGATAAAGATAGGAGAAATTGAATGTTTTTGCTGCAAAAAAAGAGGTCACACAACTTGGAATTGTACCATTTGAGTCAATGATGTTTTCAAAGGAAAACTCATAGGCATACCAAATGAAGATAATATAGCCATTGTTGAAGATCCACCAAATGTTGAAAATGATGAAGAATATGTATCTTAAAGAAGCCCCATACTTCAAAGATAAGAAGAGATCCAGTGTAGATGAAGCTTAGTATGGATTGCTGCCAGTTAGTTTGGGAGACTATTTATCTTGGGAATTATACTCTTATGAGGGTCATGAGACAACTTGATGGAGCACTGTGAATGTAGCTCAATATGGATGGTTGTCCAATAATTTGGGAGGTTCGTGATTTTGGAGTTTGGGGAGGTGGAATCTAGGAACTTGGGATTTCAACTTTGAAACTTTACCTTTATAAAGGTCATGAGGTAGCTTGATGGAGCTCTATCTGGGCAAAGAATTGTTTTCAAAGGGAAAAGTTTCTGAACAATGCGTGGTCTTGTTTAGTTTTGTTACTTTAATCGTTTGTCAGTGTTTATATATTTTTTGTATAGTGTAATCCTTAAGAGAGGGTATTAGAATATAAAAGCTTACAATTTAGCATTAAATCAATATTTGTTAAGTATTTACTAATAAACAATTGTAACCACTTCAACCATTTTGTAACCATCTCTCACATAATAAAATGACGGGCACACAATGAACAATATGTGCATTCCAGTTTCTCTTCATTCCTTTTTTGTGCACATTTTCTAACAACTCCTGCATCATCCGTGCATGTTAAAAACATTTGTGTGGTAAGGGGACTCTTTATGGTACAAGGATAAGTTGTACCTTTGCAAAGCCTCAAACATCAAGCATAAGATTCTTCCGGAATTCCACACTCCTCCAATGGGTGGGCATTGAAGACTAATCATCGTTTCAAGTAAAAGTTTTTGGGGAAGGGTTCAAAAGGGAGGTACAAATATTTGTGGTAGAATGTTTGGTATTTCAATAAAACAAGGGAAAGACAATTAAGACATCAAGTCTTTTGTAGCCTCTATCTATTCCTAGCTTGAGGTGGGAGGAGGATTCAATTGATTTCATTATAGGATTGCCCAAGTTTGAAGGGAACAATGCCATCATGGATGTCATGGATAAACTCACAAAATATGCACATTTTTGTATCTTCTTGCATCCTTTTTGAGTAAGTACAATAGTGACAACTTCCATAAAGACACTTTAGATGCTACATGGGACCCCAAAGATTATAATGAGTGATCATGATCCTATATTTAGTATTGCTTTTTGGACTGATTTATTCTCATGTTTAGGTTCTCAACTAGCGCATAGCTTGTCATATCATCCCCAATTCGATGGGCAAAGAGAGGTGGTCAACAAATATTTGTAGGGTTATCTCCCTTGTTTTGATTCTGATAAAAAATAGAGATGAGTTCACTGGCCGTCACTATCAGAATGGTGGTATAACATTTCTTTCCATCCCTTGTCCAAAATGTCTTCATTTTTGGCATTATATGGTTACCACGCACCATCCATCACCTCATCTTTGAAGGTACAACCAAGAGTTCAAGTAGTCAAAGAGCACATTCAACACCAACAAAATGTTCTCTCTAGTCTCTGAGAGAACTTAACAATGGTGTTTAATCAAATGAAGCAACAAACCGACCAACACCAAGCGAGACATTTTTGAATTATGGGATTGGTTTTTTATGAGATTGCAACCATATAAGCAAATATCCTTAAAACAATAGAAGAAGGATAACGAGCTTTCACCTAATTCTTATGGCCCTTATAAGATCTTGTAGAATATTGGCACTGTGGCCTACAATTTGGAGTTACCTCACTGAAAAAAGTCATTGGACAAAAAATTTCAGCCCAGACAAAGTTTACTAGAGCTTGATGAGGACGACATAATCATATTGGAGCTCGAGGAAATTCTCTAGACACACACTAAGATGTTACAAAGTGGGGCGATTACAAAGTATTTTATTGAATGGAAGAGTTTTCTCATCCAGGATGCGATATGGGAGGATGAAGTGTTCTTGCAGAAGCATGCATCGATAGTCAACATTGAGGACAACACTTGTTTGAAGAGGAGGGGCATGCTACACCCTTAATCTATAGTGTGTATCGTGATGTGTGTGGCCGACCCAGGGCATATGTAGCCTTTGGTTTCATCTTTTGATATTCTTTAGATTTGCATAGTGGTAGTATTAGTCAGCCTTATTGGATGATGGAATCCGATAGTCTAATTATGGTATATATGGGTGTTAGTGTTAGGATATTGATCACATTTCAAATTCTGTTCTTATATTAAGGTTGTGGAGGTTTCCCTCTCAAAGTGGCTTAGTCATATATTCCAATATTTTGCTTTGCTTTCATTCATATTGTGTTGATTTGTTATATTCTTCTTATTATTGCGAGTTACTACTGTTGTTCTGCTTAAGGGAACTTTCATATTGCAATATGTTGTTGTGATTTTGCTTTAACTATCTAGTAATTTCATTACACTCAATGTCCTTTTACCGTTCTGTCTATTGTAATTGAATGTATTCTCAAGCCCCATTTACCTAATTTTGGTAATTCATGGACATTAATATAACATATTTATTTCTTTCAATTATGTTCTCTATTGTGACATGTTTTAGTATGCACTTATAATTTCGCAGTAGTACTCTTTTAGTAGTGTAGCTTTTATAGCAAACTTTTCTCGTATTGTTGCCTTCGTAAAGTCAAGTAGAATCAAAAGTTTGTTAATAGCTATTGATGACGAAACACTATGTTATTTTATAAGATCTTTGTGTCAAATGTAACTTGAAGTACAAAGACAAATTTTTGTACAATTGTACGAAGAGCGGTGTTGTCAAGAAGATAAGAAAGATGAATGTTGTACGAGAAAGAATTAATGCTATTGAACTTGAACAATGGCAGTATAAGAAGACAATACGGTCAGGGAATGGACAAAAATTTAGACTGTCTACTTGATTGGTAGAACAACAAACAAGAAGACGAAGGCTGCGAGAGACAGCCAACTAAAAGTCCATCAAGATAAATACGAAACATAAGCCGAATGGAAAGCCAAGGCCGAAGTGTAAGTAGAATCAAAGATAGAGTCAGAGCTGGAGCTGAAATCAAGAAAAGGTTTAGCTGGAACTAGAGGACCCGATGCCACTTATAGATAATTGTGGGTAGTGCAAGACAATTGTCCTTTCTAGAGGAAGGACGTGCAGACCTTGTTGATTAGGTTGGGTTGGAGGGGCCTGCAAAGGAATCACGTGAAGAGTCCACAAAATCCCCTGCTCAGTGGGAAGTCTTTATCTGGAAATGGAGTTTGATTACATTCTCTTAGGGGAATAGAGAGACGTACGAAACAAGTACTTGCGGAATTGAAGATATATTAATTGAATAGGTCAACCTAAAAACACTAGGACAGCCTACACAATAAATTGGAGTGAGCAACACAAGAGTGGAATTTGATGGTGAGCAAAGTAGTGTACAAATCACTTAGGTAAGAAGAAGGGTCTAGTATATTACATGTCCAACAATGCTAAGAGAGCAATGGAATGTCTACCACGGATCTTATGAGAAGAGCCACGTTAGAATCATGTAATGCCCACAACCATGGGCACCCCACCAAGTCCAACATCAGAAAAATAAAAGTTTTCAAAGTCTATTGGTGATGGAACCAAAGACTTGGTGTTGTGCGATAGAACTTGTATCACTATTTGGACTGCCGATGGGTAGACAAATGAATGTCATTGGTTGTGGTCTTTCTCACCCACACTAAGAGGGGTGGCTATTGACTACAAAATGATAAGAATTCATGGGACAAATTGCACAAGGCATTCAAAAAAGAATTCAAGATCCTTAACGACGACAACAAAGAGATCAACAACATGTGACAAAGGAAACATGAGATTGTAGGAGCCTATAATAGAAGACTTAGGGAATTGTTGGAAAAAGCTGAGAAGGAACCAACTGATGGTTTGAGGAAGAAGTGATTTATTGAGGGACTTGTACCCTTGTTGCAGAGGATGTTGAAGGTGGTTTCACCTTTTCTTGCGAAGATGCATATAATACGGCGATGGACATTATAAGGGAAAATAAGACATCCACATGCGCGAGGAAGAGGAGGGAATACGATGATTCATAGTCTAGTGATTACTGCGAACTTGAATCGGTGCAAGCTCTTATAAGAGACATGCTTCAAATGATGAAAGAGCTAAAGGGAGATTACTAACAATGAAGACAAGGATCTATGTCGTACGGACTGTAAGGTTGAAAGTCACACCAAATTGAATTGCTGAAAGAAAATTCTATTTGACATTTTACATGGCTCCCAGACAAGGAATACTTGTACAATTTGTAGAACAAGAGCGAAAAAAGTACTCTTCACACAAGGAGAGTAATAAGCGGTGGTAGTTGGATTTAGTACGACTCCCATGGATGACTAATCTCGCAATGTTGGAAGTTTTATAAGTGGGGACATTTCGGGAGAGATTTCCCACAAATCAAAATAATACTGGACTTCTCTATAGATGGTGTGGGTATCACAATGATGCTAACTGTTTGAAGCAAGTGAACGCCAACATGATTGATGTAGTTGAGGAAAAAGAAGTAATGGTGACCACTTGAGCAAAAAGGATAAAACCCATATATCGTGTCCCAAGAACGGGGAAAGACTTGTTGAGGCTAGAGCGGAAGTTGAGAGGGCCATGGCTGAAGAACAAAGAGAATACCACGAATGGAAAAGCATTGTGGTGATTGGGATTGAGTTAGATAAAGCAATTATAAGACACATCATGCAATCATCTATACCTATTAAGGTAGCTGATTTATTACAAAATATTCCTGAACTCAAGAAAACAATAACCACCAACGTACCCGACAATGGCTCTCACATGGAGCATGTGATGATGCACCTTGATGCCAGACAATGGGGAAGAACAAGATGCAAAAGAATAAATCCATAGTTGAGCCATCATTGTCAGATGATCAAACAAAAATCTAACCTGATGGGTGACGGTAATGCATATGGAAATACTTAGGCAAAACTTGGCAATTACTATTGTGGATGGTGGTTTTGGAATGAATGTTCTTCGAGATGACACTCGGAAAAGTCTCAATATGTGATGTTCCCAATGGACAAATTTCTGCCCTTGAATGGAATAACCGTAAATCCAATCCATAATAGCAAGTTGTAGAAGATACACAAAAATAATAAAATGCAGATCTGACTATCACTCAGAAAATGCGACTTGCCTAGGAGATGGAAGTCACTCACAACTGAAGTAAAATCAATGAAATCTTTCACCAAACAAATCAGCAATTTTTATTTAGTTGAGAACATAAAAAAAATACCAGATTGGATCAAATGAAGGGCTGGAATTTATTTATAAAGACCTGCAGATGAATAGCTCTCAGATAAGATTGAAAACAAATTTTTCTCAGCCCAAAAAATATGCAACTCAGCTGATTTTGGCCTCTAAAAATAGGAAAAAGATTTTGGTGATGAGATCCGGGGCAACCGTGCCCTAGAATGTATCAAACTTCACCCATAGGGGTGTATATAACCGTGGATTTGGCCGAAGCTGAAGGTAGAAATCTGCCCCAACACTTGTGTCTTCAAACCCTAGCTGGAAACAATATAAATCTACAACTTTTCCCTTCAACAACTGTTGGAAATCTGAAATATAGCTTTGTAAATCAACGAAAGCTCCTAAGGACCTAAATAGAATTTCTTCTCAAAAGAAAGAAGAGTTTTCGTTCTTTTTCCTAAGTTGAAAGAGGGTTTTCCTCCTCTTAAGCAAAGACTTCAAAGGGTTTTCGTCCTTTGGAGTATTAATCAAAGCATGCAAGCTTAGACCCAAATTTTGAATTGATAAGATGTCAAAAGATATCCTCTCCTATGCATGGCGACCTCCTTTTATAAGTTGTATCGGCATTTTTGCCACCCAAAACAACCAATCAGCTTCCTTTTCCTCATTTAATGTTGTTCACTTGCTCTATTTCATCCCCCTATGGGTCACATTTTTCCTCTAGGGACAAATAAAACATAAAGTTACTTTTTCTTTTTCTTTTTTTATTTTGCCATTAATAAATTAACTTAAGTGCTTATACTAATATTTTATGATGCACTTTATAATTAATTTATTATGACTTAGTTTCCCTTTTTCTCATCCCTTAGCCGTCTGGAAACAATGAATGGGCTAAGGGTCTTCGACCGAGAAGGGGATATTACACAATAAGCCAACTATGTTGCATTTGACATTCCAACTATCGGGAGAGATCGGGTATGGCATAAAGGTATTTGGTGTACTAATATATTAGAACCGAACCCTATTTACAGTCATCTTATTATGAAAGAAGACCTATGACGCATTGTTGGGTAGAGGCTGGTTGATAGTAGCCAAAGATGATTGCAACTAGAGGAAAAATTTATTTTCCATTGAAAACAAAGGCCAAAAATATGTGATATATCTGAAGAATGAGGCAGTAAGCAAGGAATCAGCCTTATTTTACTTGTCAAACTCAGACTCCGAAGAAGACGAGTGCTCAGAAGATGGAAACCGAGGTACCATGGAGCCGAATGATGAAGGGATCTTGGAGTTACAGTTGTGCTCTAAAGATGAAACCAACTCCCTAAATGGTTTGTTCCATTTGTAGATGGAAGACTATGAGGTGTCCCGTCTAGATTGCAATAGCATTGAAATATGGAGATAATAGAAGAAGACAACTTGCAAAGAGGTGACTGAAAACAAAAGTTGATGATACCAAGTCCTTTGTCATCTCACCCACCCGAGTTCACAAAATACAAAGTTGGAGCTGCAAAGTTCGATAAGTTGTCTGACCAGTTTGAAAGTAGATGATATGAAGTTCAAAGAGCTGAGTACACTAAGTGTGAACTCAAGGTCCAAGGATATAATTTTAACATTTATTTTCATGATCATAAATAACAATAACAATAAGATGTGATTATTTTCAATTTCAAATTTTTATTTTAGTGTTCCCCCCTGATTTTGGATTTTAGTTTTCACTGTTCAGAGGTTATTATTGAAGGTTCATTGTTCATGGTTAAGTGCTCAATGTCGTAGATGTTATTTGAATTTCAGCTATTTAGAATGTTTTTGATGTTAATAATTTAATTATACAATTGAAAAACTATAAAACATTAAAGACTTGATGCTTCTCCACTCCATAATATTTGTGCACCCGATTTTTGGAAATAACCATGTGAAAGTTTTTGATCAACTTTTCAAATTTCACCTACGGATCTATCATAAGAGAAAAAAATCTTTGCTGCCTCCTGTTGGCTAGATTTTCTGCATAGCATAAAACCTAGGCAGTCATGAGATAAATCTCCCTCATTTACCGGTGAGGCTCCTGTGTTAGATTTGTCAATTAAAATATGCTACTATCTATTTGGGGTTTTACTTTAACTTCTCAGTTCATGAACCATAACTGAACAGTTCTGCAGCAAGTAAGCAACTGTTTAAGAAAGGAAATATTTATAGAAGAAGGAAATTACGTAAACACAGAGAAGAAATGGGGAAGATGTGCATCCCAATCAGTAGATAACAGAGTTGATTGCATGCACATAGAAGAAGCCAATAGATATCAACACAGAATTATAAGCAAAGGCAACTCTAGATCCAGATCTAAAATAACACAAAGTTTATTAAAAGATCTAAGATATAAAAGCTAGAAACACAATACACCGTGACACAAAGTTCTCCAGAAATCTGCTCTTGTATATTCCTTTGCTTCAAGTGGCTCTCAGGGGTTCAGCACAAAGTCTAGAACACAAGAATGCTGCTTACAAATTCTGATCCTTTAACCCGAAGGTTCTTCCTCTACTTATAGAATGTAGAGGGGCAATTACAAGTCAGAAGCTTTTAGTTGAACTGACACATGTGGAAGTCGGAAAAGAAACAACTGACAATCTCCCTCCTGGAATTCCTCTTTGCATGACATGCATGATTTGCAAACGAAAAATAGAGTCTTCTATTTTGCACGTCTGCCACCTATCTCCAAGTAGTTGACTTCTTCAAGTAATGGCTTTTAAACCAATCACTTAAGTCGTATAATTTAATTGAAAGAAGAAATAAGAGAAAGAAGAAGAAAGAGGAAAGCTGAAGTCTTGTCCTTTTTCATATTCTGCATGCAGCTGATTCTTTTGCCCTTGATTCTCACCATACTAGATCCGGAAACGGCTGGATCTGGAAGCAAGCTGGATCTGGAAACATGCTTACGGGTGTTGCCTTTGCCTTGTCTTCCCTCTTATCCCCGAAGCTTTTGCAGTTCTTCTCCAGTACATGCATCAATGCAATGTTTGCCGTAGATGACTCATCATTTTTATTTTTAATTGCATATGAGCAATTAAAAATTC
This sequence comes from Taxus chinensis, assembly GCA_019776745.2. NCBI lineage: Eukaryota > Viridiplantae > Streptophyta > Pinopsida > Cupressales > Taxaceae > Taxus > Taxus chinensis. Next base: position 465,307,901 of record CM034155.1, on the reverse strand, counting down.
TGGAAAGCACTCCAGATGAATGCACATTCAATGAAGGCTTCAACTAGAAGATGGGAGCACTTGCACAAGATCTTGGAAGAAATTTTCCACGCACTGACTTCTTCACAGGCTGCATTCGAAACAAGAGGATGAAGCCTTTGCAATTATGAGATCTAGATTTGGATCTGGATCTGGATCTGCATCCGGATCTGGATCTAGATCTGCATCTGCATCTGGATCTGGATCTGGATCTGGAAGCTATGCATTCTGCTGATCCTTTTCTTTCATCATGCTTTGCCATGGCTGGAGCAATCTTTGTCTGAGCAATTCTTTTCCTCTTTATTCAGCTAGAATTCTTCACAACCGGTGCAGATCTGGAGATTTCTTCAGATTCGGAGGATATGTTCAATGTATTGGACATTGATTTAAATTCCCTTTCTCTTATAAAAGCACCTGTAATGAATTCCTGCAATTAATTCAGACAAAGATGGCAACCGGAACATGAACATTGGATTTTAATCATAAAAATCTGCATTATTCAAGCCTGCTGCCCCAAATTTGATGTTTTATTTGCATGCAAAGCAAACATGAATTTTACCAACTTCACCTGAACCCCTGTATCACTTATGCAAACAATTATCCAGACACAAATCAACCTCCTTCAATCCATGCACCAAAATTGGAAGCTTTTAGCATTAATTTCACCTTCTTCTGAGCAAAAATCCTCTTCAAATGGGGCGCACTTTTCCTCTGGGATGCACTTCTTCACCTGTGAATTAATTAATTCATCCTTATGGCAGCCCATGCTTATATAACTCTCATAATTCTATAATTAATAATTGCCCTTCCTATTCCTGGCAATTAATTAATTAAAAATCATACTTTTCTTTTTAACTGGTGTGCTAAAATTGCATGTTTAAGGACAGCCATCAAATAAATTAAATTTATTTAATTTAATCATCCTCCCTTCAGTCCACTTAAGCTTCACAGTGTGCTTTAACCTTAGCCACTGAAAATAAGAATTAATTTAATCATTTAATATTTTAAAAAGTATTATTTCTCTCCCAAATGGGACACACTTTTTGACATGAAGGGGCTGCATTAAATAAATAATATTTATTTAATTTTAGACTTCTAATATCAATCTCCTTTATCCCCGTTTATCTTTGTTGACTTTTCTTCATGCTTGGGCGCCAAAATTGGGTGAATAAATATTAACAAATATTTATTTAATGCATTTATTATTCACCCAAGGTGGGTCACACTTTTTTGGAATAAAGAATTTCTATTTTTAGAAGTTAGATGTTAATGGGATTATTTACCCTGCAAGGCAGCCCTGGAAATCCCATGATTCACTTAAATCGTTTGACTTTCATAATGAGATTATTTACCCTGTAAGGCAGGCAATAAAATCCCATGATTCACTTAATTGATTTTTCTTTTATTCCACAATGGGAATTTTTACCCTGCAAGGTAGGTAAGAAATTCCCGCCTACCTGCTGCCTCTAATTTTCCCATTGTCACTTAAGTGGTGTTGCTTCCATGGGAAAAGTACTCTGCTAGGCAGGTACAAAATTCCCACCTGCCTGCTGCCTCCAAAAATCCCATGATACACTTCAATTCTTCCTTTTCCAAAAACGCGGCCAACCCAGAAGAGGCTTTTTGGTGCACGACTTCGTCTTTTCCCGGAGAACCAAACCTCCGATGGTGACTTCCTTCTGGCATAACGTGCGTATATGATCTCCAAATACTCTAAGCCAAGAATTAGGCCAAACCGGCAAAGGAATTGATCCAGAGAAATTTCACAGAAAACGAAACGGGAAAAACACAAAAACACAAAACGTTGCCAGAAGTTACAAATAAAGCCCAGAATGCATTCCTGGTTAAAACCCTACTGGTATATGGGAATAATGATATGTACGATCACAACAAAGTTAAACCGGAGCACAAATTGCCTCAAACGAGGCTAAAAAATAATTAAATACAAATTTCCTGCAGGCAAATCCCGACGACAGAATATAACAATTTTGGGCATCTGGGTATTTGGCGAAAATGACTAATATGGCTCTTTGGGAATATCTTGACACAATACAAGAACTTTCTGGCAATAAAAACACAAAATGACCCACTATTTTAAAAGTACGAAATTTTTCGGATAGGGTAGTCTCAAATTTCAGAATGAAATCTAGGGACACCACCTCCAAAATCTGGGAAATTCTGTACCATCCTGGAAAGGTGTCGCCACACACCCTCTACCCTTGTTCTGGAATCTTGGAGAAACATAGGTTTAATGAAGGCAAAACACCGCTGATTTCCTTCTAACCACTTGTTCAGAACACGTGCCTGACCATCAGTTTGTAGATGGTATGAAGAATTCAATGTCAAAGACGCGCCAACTTGTTAACATAGTTTCTTTGAGAAATACTCGCAAAAGTAAAGTCTTGATCGCTGACAATTACATTAGGAAATCCATTTATCTTGTAAACATTTTCTACAATATCTGATGTATCACATGGTTTCTTCACTGCCATGAAATGAGTATATATAGTTGAGTGATCTACCAAGAGATTTCTATGGATTTCATTGTTGGATTACCTGCATCAGAGGGCAAAAACAGAATACTTGGAAATGTACAAGATGATGTACATGAACTCAAAGGTATCTATTAATTAGATGCTGTTGGCCATTCACGGCTTCCCACCATGTAATACAATAGTTAATATTAATAATAAATACCAGTTTCATTATCTCAGTCAGAAAAACTAACTAGGTAATGCTTGCAATCGTGTAGCAGTCTAGCATTTAACAAATGTAGGTTGCCTGTGAAATCTCTGGTAAAAGGGGCACACAGATCAAAGAATTAACGACATTCCATTTATCTCCAGACGGTTCAACTCACCTATGTTCCTAGAGAATGCAGTAAAACAGCAGCTGCCTTAGCCAATTGGGCACTGGATAACCATGACATTACTTGGTATGGTTGGCCTCTCTCCTGGTGGCCAACCAAGCTTCAAAAGGAAATATTGACGATTTTGAATAATGATTTGTCCAAATGAATGTGAATCTGTATCCTTTATATAATGCCATGACTTGGGCTAATAGCTTTCAAGCATGGCATGGCAGAATATGTATTTGTATTCTTAGATTTTAATCTAATATAATGGTTTTTAAAAAACAAAAAACATTCCATTCATCCATAGACACTTGGAAAGTTTAGTTGTTGGCAGTAAATTAGTAGACTGCTGACAAAGATGGTTAATTATTCATGATAATTTTGCCTATGCATTTTCAAACATCTCACATACTTTGGAGCCACCCTTTTTGTGTGCATTACTGCATTTGCTTATCTAGATTTGGTGGAATGGTAAAGCACACCAATTTTGATCGATGAGGTCTTTGGAAACTTTGGTCGTTGGTTGTCTTTATTATAGTATTGTTAGGCATGCTAAGTTTTTGCATTTTCTTTTATCAAATCATTTGACAAGTAGCTGAACATGTCAAATCACTGTCATCGTCCTGGACTTGTTTGATCATTTTTCTTTTCAGTAGCTTACAAAATTGAAAACGTGTAATAATGCATTTGCCATTTAGTCTCTTGATATAAACAAAAGGAAGAAGCTAAATTAGATTGAGTAAAATGTAGGAACTTGGTGTGAGCCCGCATATTAAATTGAATTTTATGTGATATATTGTTATCTCCAAACTGTAGACCTAAGGCTGGATGCTTCATCTGCTTATAGTTAGGATGGCAGTTGGTCTTGAATTGGATTCAGGTTACATTGCCATGAATGTTTTTAGTTTTATGCAAGCAGACAAATATCCAGAGTCTAACTGCTGCTCAACTAGACAAGCTCAAGGCACATGCATGGTTATTGTCTCCTCCATGCCAGCCATATACACGGCAAGGTGCACATTTCTATCTGTCGTCTAATAAGTTAACTGTCAGAAACAACGCAGCGTATTGAGGTGCTCAGAAAAAATATTCTAGTCATTTGCATACTTTGTTACTATTAGTGATTCTTTTATAGATTTTAAATTACTTATTATCTTGATTCTTACTGATTGTTCATTTCATGTTACAGGCCTACAAAAAGATGCTGAAGATGCTCGTGCATATTCCTTTTTGAAAATAATGGAGCTTATGCCATTGATGTTGTACCCTCCAACCAAGTTGTTTGTGGAGAATGTAGTTGGGTTTGAGGTCAGTAATGTGAAATTTGTTTGTATGATCTGCAATTTGTGATAAGCAAATTCCTTGCATGACTATGGTCTCAGAGCTATGCAGTCCTCGATAACACACAAGCAGTTGATGGAGGTCTTAGAGAAAATTGGGTTCACCATACAAGAATTCATCTTGACTCCTCTTCAGTTCAGTGTACCGTATTCCCGTCCTCGTTACTTCTGTCTTGTAAGTTGATTGATTTCCAAATTCATTTTGTTTGTTTCTAATTTAATAGTTGATACATAATAGCTGTGATATGTTTCATCTTAAAAGAAACAACTCTGGGATGCAATGTTTGATAGCTGAGATTGCTAACCCAAATTCAACCCAAACAATTTCAACTTTGAAAGATCGATTTTCCTACCTATAGATCTTGGCTGTGTGTTTTAGGCTTGATTTATATAACCATTGAATCATAGAATGTTAAGAGATGGTGATAATTTCAACAAATATCCTGACTACTATAGCATCACATTATATCTAATGCCTAAAAAAAGGTTTGAAGAAAGAAGTCGATAAGCGGTTCGAGTTTTGGGGGAAACTGGAAAGGATGCCCCACAGTGTATCCACTTCCTTGTAAAGGAAATGGCTAATCAGTGTGGTATCTCAAAGAAAAAACTCTTTATCTGCAGATTTATGGGTGCATACCCAGGACCAAAAACTTTTAAGGTCTTGGGTATGTGCTCAGTAGAAACCAGTCAGGTTTGTAGACATTCTAATGATGCCTAAATGTTGTTTTGTGGCGGTCTACTCTACACTGCCAAAAAGAAGGCAATTTATCAAGGAGGGCCATGGTTTATGAACAAGGGAAGCTTATTCTTGAAGCCTAGAATTCCTTCTTTCAGACCTACAGATGATCTTTATAGTGTAGTTCCCATGTGCATTCATATACTATTAAAATATATTCTTAATATATTCATTAACTCTTAACAAACTGTTAGTTATGTATTAACCAATGTTCGATTGTAACCTCAACCATTTTGTAACTATCTCTTGGGTAATAAAATGACGGACACAAAAACTCCTAAGTGTGCATTCCGGTTTCTCTTCATTCATTTCTGTTCACATCTTCTAACATTGGTATCTGAGTCATTGGTGCTTGGTGAAGTTTGCAGTCCAAGGAAACTCTTGGCATACAGTATGGACATCAAAGCGAAGATTGTAAAGGTCGTGTAGACCTGCAAATCAAGGAGAAAGAGAAGGAAGTTGTGAGGGCCAACTACAATCTGAAATCATGAAGTGGAAAACCAAAGGGGAGTTTGAGGCATTTGATTCAAGACAGCCTGCAATGAGAAGGAAAAGTATTTGTCCAAGACAGTCACGATTTCTGAAGTTTTAGGTGTTATTAAAGAAACGAGTGGAGGAGGAAAAAACAGAAGAAATCGTGAAAGAGGCAGCGTTGAACAAAGCAGATTCGTGCAAAAATAACAGTCGAGATTTAGGGCAAATATCGTGTAGAAAAACTCGATTCGCGAGTTTGGGCGAGGGCATGGGATGGAAGTAGTTTGACAGTCCAAAACACAGTCGTTGCCATTACAGATGCCAATGCTAGGTCGCGGAAATACAGTCACCAATGCTAGGTCGCGGAAATACAGTCACCACTGCTAGGTCGCAGAAGTACAATCGCCAGTAAGTATTTCAGACTGATATGAAACTTTATGCGGAATCACAACTTCTAGTAAGTTTTATAGAATGTTGTGTCTTTCAGAATTTTAATCCTACAATAAACTTCCAGTTGCATTAATGGACAGTAAAGTCTGGACTGTATTTTTTTGGTACATGTGAAGTTAGAATGCAGGACATAAACTGTTATTTTCATTTTGCTGTATTCATTTGCAGGCCAGATTTCAAATTTTGTGTTAATAATGGAAAAAATTCAAAATTTTGGTTCCGTTGGAAGCACATAAATTGATGGGTCAAAATTATAATGTTTGGAGGCGTAAGATTATGAGTCGACAATTGCGGAATTTTGAGACTCTAATAAAATCACACTTGGCGAGGAAGACCGGTTGCAAATTTTGCGGATTATGACAAATGTCATAAGGTGGCCTTTCTATCGCTGAAGTTGTTGGTATCCGATGAGTTGATGACAAAGGTTTGGAATGCCACTTTGGTTAGTGAGCTATGGACCAGTCTGAAGGACAAATACATGAATTAAGAGAAGAGTTCGGTTTTATACTTGAAGAATTTGCTGTTTTCAGCAAGGATGCAAGAGGATGAGTCCTTAACAAAACACCTAGTTTGGACGAAAGATCTCTAAGACCAACACCTTTCCATTAATACATGGTGGATGATGATGATCTGGTGGCATTGGCTCTGAACAATTTTCCCTCCTTATATGAGTCATTTGTGGAATCCTTACATTTGATGGCTGAAAGTCAGATCTTGACTTTTGATAAAGACAGTTCCAATTTGTTACAAAAGGAACAAAGACAAGATCAGTCACTTGAGTCTAGTTTTAGACAATCAGAGTGTATTGACTGCTCAATCAAAGGGGAAGTGGAAATGACACTCTAGTGAATCTTCCAAATACTAGGTGAAAAGTCATTACTGTCATAAGGTTGGACATCTCAAAAGGGATGGCCAAAAGTGACAGTAGGATCTTTCCCAACAGAACAAAAAGCCACGGGATGAGGCAAATGTGGCAGCCATTATAGATGAACAAGAGTATATTCTTTATTCTCTTATGACATCATGCTCAAGTGATAGTGCTACGAGTTGCTAGATCATTGATTCCGGTGCATCCAGACATCTTTCATGTCGAAGGGACTGGTATGTATCATTTATCATAGTTACCAATTGTTCATATTCAGTTATCTCAATTGATGGAGAGTCACTTGCAATAGAGGGGATAGATGTATGCATTGTGATGAACATAGTCTGCATTCTTGTACTCAACCAATACTTGGTAGACCCAAAAATTTGACATGGCAAAAACTTGGCAAGACTCAACAATACTTTGTTTAAAAAACTTAAATTTCCTTAAAAAAACATAAATTTTATGCAAAATATAGTTACAAATGCATGAAATGAGTATGTAAAACGTTGGGGAAGTGTTTTATATTAGATTTGAATACAAATAGAGTACAAACTTGCATCATCATGCGGATACAACAACCAAATGATAAGTCTTATGAATTAATGATGATTGTCATTGAAAATTATCATCATATATTGCATATCTATGCAAGTTACAAATAAGACAAAAAACAACGTTTTTTGAGCTTTTTTATTCGTTTTTGCAACTTCCCGTGTATTTTATGCATTTGGCGAGTCCACAGGGGAAACTTGCCAGTTTTGGGGGAGTACTTGGGGGATTTTTCATAGACTTGGGGTGAGTTTCTGAGGCAGACTTGACATGCGTTTACTAGGCGAGTACTTGCTCAGGTTAGAAATTGGTGCCGAGTATGTAAACTATGGTGATGAATAAAGCTCAAAAAAGTAAGGAATGTTAGGTTTGTTCCTAGCTTGCATAAAAATCTCTTATATGTTTGTCAGTTAACTGAGAATCTGAATATTGTTGTAAATTTCTCTGGGGAGAAGTGTCTTGTGTCAGATATGAAATAGGGACGGGTGATTGCCCTGGGCACTAGGCAAGGTGGCCAGTATACGCTAGTGGACTCAGCTATTGTCAACTCAGAAGCACGTTTGGAGGGACACTCCACCATTCAAGATGTCATTCCACATAGGCTTGTTGAGTCTAATTTAGTCAACTTTTATACACTCATTGTGGAGGGAATATCCACTATATAAAATGTGCAAGAGGTTGAAATGCCTTGGGAGGATGAAATTCCTCATTCACGTGCACAATTAATTGGAGGGAGACTCCACTATCTAGGATGTGCTGGCAGTGCATGGTGAGATGGTAGAACATGCCACACAATCACTGACATTGGCTTGAAGGATAGTAGAGTATGAAAACTTTGTTCATCTTGTTGCCAAAGGCTTTTCACAATAGTGGGGAATAGATGAGCAGTAGAAGGAGACAGTTATATCCCCTGCCACTGCAGAGATGGTTATTTCTCCTACTGTGGAGTTGGTTGCTACTCCTATTGCAAAGATACTCACTTCTCTCCATAGAATCTCAGTTTGGTTAGAGGGTATTCGAAATTGATTTTTTCAAACAAAGAGTTGGATAAAGAGGTCTACATGGTGTTTCCTGAAGGTGATATTTTAGATTGCAAATTTATTAAGTCCCTGCATGGACTCAAGAAAGCTCCACAATCTTGGTACACTCTATTTAATCAACATCTCCAAGAATTTGAATTCGGAACTCTGGAGATTGAGCTGAACCTCTTAGCCAATGATGATTCATTACCTGTGAATGAGTCATTCAATTAACTATTGGTGGACAACTTGCTATATCATATTTCCACACAATCAGATCTTTGGTTTGTTTGTCAACTTTTTTTTTTTGGGTCTTTGTCTACATTGAAGCTCCTACATTAAACAACAAAACATTAGAGGACTGCAACTTTCAAAGTAATATCTCAGGAGCAGCTTGTGGAGTTAGTGACTAAGCTTCTTGGTTTTATTGTATATGTAAAATTTTGGGACAAACATGTCTCCGGTTTGGTCATCAAGGGGGGGTATTAAAATATATTCTTAATATATAGATTAACTCTTAACGAATTGTTAATTATGTATTAACTAATGTTTAGTTGTGACCTCCTAAACCATTTTTAACTATCTCTTGCATATTAAAATGATGGACACACGAACTCCTAAGTTCGCATTCTAGTTTCTCTTCATTCTTTCTCTGTTCACATCTTCTAACATATTCCATTACTTCCTCGTGAGTTCTAGGAGGTGGCATAACTATGATGAATTGGTATTCCATAAGGGATTACATCAAAACTTCCAAACTTATTGTTCATAGACAAGATGTTTAGTGAACTTAGGTTAATTGAATGGGAATGGCATGTAGATTATATGAACATCCCTTCTAAATGTTTCCTATGCCATCAACATGGTCATCTAGCCCATGTATGCCCAATCAACAACAAAATTCTATGGTCGAAACCATTCCTAGTCTTTCATATGTAATGTCCCCTTTTTGAAATTAAAGTAGAACGGAGACCCTTAGCCTATTTTATTGTTTCCCACAGGCTAATGGGATGAAGGAAAGGGGAACATTGTAAGATTAAAACTAAGTGAGCCAAAAAGTAACTTTATGTCGGCCTCTTATGTTTTAATTTTAAATTAAGAGTACTTTTCTAATTTAAGTGGACTGACACTTAATTAGAAATTAAAAGAAAGGGAAGGATATAAAAGAAGATGAGGGGTTCATTTGAGGACATCTAACATCTATCTATCATCGTAATTTTATGAAGTCGAGCACTTGTGCTTCTACTTTTAGCTATTGAGGACAGATCCTCTTAGCATCCATCACTTGAGGACGAAAACCCTCATTGTGATTAGAATTTGGGGACGAAAACCCTCAATGTTTCCTTGGTGATCTCACATAGAGATCACATTTGAGCTAGAGATCAAATTTTTAGAGTTAAAAGCCAAATTTTCAGAGCTAGGGCATAGTTTCAAGGTGATTTCAAAGATTGACAACTAGGGCATCATATGCAGATCAGATTTTCAGTGTTTTTTACAGTGGAGCAACCTATTATCGGTTGGAATCGAATTCGGGAAGGTCTTTGGAGACATTTGGAACCATTTCTAGGGCTATCTACACCCTTTGGGGTTTCAGAACTGCATTTAGGGCATCATTCGTGGGCAGATTTCTTCATTCATGGATTGCATACACGTCATTTGGCCCCTTTTTGTCATATGGGGCGTCACTTATCAAGAATTTGCTGTAATCATACGTGGGTATTTTTCGTGTTTTGTGGTCTGAAATATAATAGAAATAAATTCAGTTCTTGATTGTAATTTTTTTTCCCATAGTCACGTGCCAAGTGGATTTCTAAAGGCTTTGCCCCTTGTGGGTATCTCTAATTGTCGGATTTTCTTAAACAAAAACAAGAAATCAGATTGTTTTATTTTTTTATTGATAAGGGTTTGAATAAAAATTTGTTTGTTGCATATTTGGTATAAGGGTTGGTTGGAAAACCCAAACTATCTTTATTTTTCTAGGAAAGGGACGTTATAGTGGTATTAGAGCATAAATCTTACCAACTTGTTGGGAATCATTGAGTTAATGAGTAAAGGTGAATTGGGAACAAACTTTGCAGAGGAGGGAGGAAACTTGAGCAACCATCTTTTTCAAAGAATGTTCTAAGTATTTTGGAGGAAGTGGCGAATTATTTGTTCATGTGAGGACAATCATAATATAAGTTTATGTTTTGGGCAATGAATCCATCAACGACTCATTGGGTTAAGCCCAAGCTATTGAGGCACTCAGATCCGGTTGTGAGACTTGTAGTTATTATTTGTATTAATGAAAGTACAAGGATAACAGTTCCGGAACAACCATACAATGATAACATCATGAGGGCAATATTTCTGCTGATGGTGGAAAATTTTGAGGGTCTAGATGACATCAAAAGTCCTTTTGCTATGAGGGTCACTATTCTAGAAACTATGGCAAAAACCAAAGCTTGTGTTCTAATGTTAGATCTGGAATGTGATGATCTTGTTGTCCAAATGTTTGAACATTTCTTTGCTGTTGTCCATAAAAATCATACAAAAAAGGTAGTAGCCTCAATGCAGACCATTTTGACTTTGGTTTTGAATGAGAGTGATGATACTTCACAACATTTGTAATCCGTACTAATGGCTGGTTTTGAGCAAAAAGTTTCGCTAGTTGCACATACACTAACTAAAAATGTTGTTGCTCAGTGTTAAAAAAAGTTGAAACCATATGTGACTATTGGAGGACATGAAAAAGTGTTGCTCAATGAAGAACCAATTTTTTTTTAGATACAACAAAATCTCCGAAGAAGGAAGAAATTTTGATGGTGGAGCATGAGAAAGAAGAACAATCAGACTTGTAAGAAAGTGAGAAGGAACAACCCATGGAGAAATCCACCATGCAAGTTGAAGAGGAAGAGTCCTCCAAAGGAAAAGGTACGGATTCAAATGAACAAAATGTTGGGGTTAAAGAGAAAAAAGAATTCAGATTTTCAAGTGTAGAGGATGCAATGAAAACCCAATAAGGGTATGATGAATGGCTAAGAAGAGCCAGGAAAGCTAAGTTGATAGTTGCTCAAGAAGAACAACACCTATGGGAAATAAGGGCAAACAATTCTCCCTTGACGACGAGGGAAGAAGGAGAAATCATGGAGCATGAGCCAAAGAAAGATGGAAGGTCAACTTTGCAAGATTGTGGAGAGAATTTTGCGGTTAAAACCTAGGTTACCGGAAACGCCTTAGAAGGCCTCCGGAGCGGGTACGGGAGCGGCAGGGAGCGGGAGCGGCGACAGGAGCGGCCAGAGGCCTGCGAATTCGTTTTTTTCCTTTTTTGGCAATTTTTTCCGTTTTTGGATTTTCGGTGAAAAAAACGCAAGGATGGAAAAAAATTTGCCATTTTTGGAAAGGGTCCGGGAAGATGTAGCAGCAAAAACTTGGATGAGCCATAACTTTTATTCTGTGGCTCCGTTTCAGGTGTCGTTTTCGCTAAAAGTGTATATTTTCTCGAGCTCTACGCATTGATGGCAATATTTTTTTTATTTTCATAAAATCCATTTTTGCACCTTTTTGGACCAAGCAACTTCTTGCAATCTTCTGAATTTAATTTTATTCGTTTTGTATATACTGTACATTATTATAAATTTATAGTTAATAGTATAACTTGTCTTTTATCTTGTTTTTCATATACATAATATGTGGTTTATAATTAAATTCCTATTTAGAAGGTTGAGATTTATATATTTTTTAATTTTTATATAGTTTTTGTACTGCCGTACCCTACGCCGTATCCGGGGTCAATTTTTTTTTTGCCGTTTCCGCGTATCGGATACCCCGCTCCCGCTCCCGTATCCAAAACGTTTCGGTAACTTAGGTTAAAACCCAGTGGCTGGATGATAATGTTGATGTTCAACTTGCTGGAATTTTCAAAACAGCAATCAATAAGAAGCAAATTGATGGTATTCATGACTTTGGAAAGAACCATGAAGATGCTCCATGCACGTGTTAACAAAATATGGACTAAGTCAAGAAGGAAAGGGCTTCACTTCTTGAATGTGAAGAGTCTAAGAGGAAGGAGAATGCTAATCCTAACTTAGAAATTCTGAGTCACAAGGATGGAGATGTTGAAGATATCTCAATCATTCTTCATCCGGCAAAGGAAGGCGATCATGTTGTGGACAACCAAAGGTATGAAAGTGTTGTGGATTTGTCGCTTCCGATTATGTCATTTAAGATGTGTTGTCATCATGGGCATCGTGTTGAAAAGAATGATCTCATGTCAAGTTTGTTGCTTCATGATATATCACCACAAATTTGTGCTCATCATGGACAACATAGTGAAAATGGTGATGGAGTGAAGAACCCTTTGAAGGGTCAAAGGGCACATGGATACTTTCATACAAGTTCCAAAGTGTGTGTACATGAAAGTTTGGGATCTGGGTCATGAAGTGGAAAACCAAAGGGGAGTTTTGAGGCATTTGATTCAAGACAGCCTGCAATGAGAAGGAAAAGTATTTGTCCAAGACAGTCACGATTTCTGAAGTTTTAGGTGTTATTAAAGACATGAGTCGAGGAGGAAAAAACAAAAGAAATCGTGAAAGAGGCAGCGTCGAACAAAGCAGATTCGTGCAAAAATAACAGTCGAGATTTAGGGCAAATATCGTGTAGAAAAACTCGATTCGCGAGTTTGGGCGAGGGCATGGGATGGAAGTAGTTTGACAGTCCAAAACACAGTCGTTGCCATTACAGATGCCAATGCTAGGTCGCGGAATACAGTCACCAATGCTAGGTCGCAGAAGTACAATCGCCAGTAAGTATTTCAGACTGATATGAAACTTTATGCGGAAATACAACTTCTAGTAAGTTTTATAGAATGTTGTGTCTTTCAGAATTTTAATCCTACAATAAACTTCCAGTTGCATTAATGGACAGTAAAGTCTGGACTGTGTTTTTTTGGTACATGTGAAGTTAGAATGCAGGACATAAACTGTATTCATTTTGCTGTTTTTTTTTGCCAGAGAACATGATCTACATAAAATGTAATGTGATAAAAGTAGATCCAAAAGCATAAGCCCAAAGGAGCAATGAGACAACTATGTAGCTAGCTAATTTATAATTTTTTTTTAATCATTGCTGTTAAATTTTCGTACGAAAACCGACCATGGTTTTGTCTTATTAGATGGGTCGGTGAGTAGTGTACTTTGTTATGTTCTGGTTAGAATTGGTCAGTGGGAAAGTTGTCACCCAACAGACACATCTCTCACAAATTGTACAACTTGAGTGGGCCCGATTGTGATGGTGACTGAAGTCCATAGTGGAGATCACATGTTCAAATTGAAGGTAGTGGGGCTGAACACCTCATTGAACCATCTATATACATGCTCTTGACATACTATTCATCTTTCTAACATGCTAAGGGGTGTTTCATGGGAAACAATTCTGCCCTGGGCTTCCACAAGGGGGGTCACATACACCAAATTGTTGTCTCACTTGAGAGTGGACTGAAAAACTACCCCTACCTTTATATCTCCTTGTACCAGAACTATGAATGTACAGTGTACACTACTTTATAAATAAATAAAAGTGTAATTTCTATTTTATTTCGTGTTATATGTAATTACCGGCATGTTACTATATTCTTTGTTTTTACTTTTCCGCATTCATTATTGGCATAAAAACCTCAATGACAAAGTCCCAATTTCTTTCAGATAGTGCATGGTTGAAACCAACCCTTTCTTTCCACAGTTGATTCTCACCAAAAACAGAAAATGGCAGTGAGAAAAAAATGCTACTCAAAAATAAGCATTCCCCAATCAGAATCAGAATTAAATTGAGGAGAGGATCAAATACAACTCACTGTTTTTATTTGGAGGGATTTATTTTTTTATCTGTCTGCAACTAATCTCATACAAGCAATGAAAGCTCGCTGTATTGTATCTAAGTTACTGTGATCTTGTTAAGCAAATTTACGTGAAATCCAAGCAATTAAAACGCCCAACAAAACCTTTTTTTGGGCTTGGAGTTGTAAATATTAAAATAAAGAAATATCAAGAACCAATCTGAATTCAAACTGAAGGGCCTCTAGCAAAACAAGATTCATTTTCAAGCTCTACATCCTCATTTTGCAACAGTGGCTGAAGAACTATTTTCATCCGAAATTGAAATTCATTATGTTATTGTTAAGCCTAACTGTAATCCTTTCCAACATCTTCTTTAAACAATTTTGAACAAACAACAACGGAAACATATATTCTTTTTCTATTTCTTGTCGAATAGAAATATATAACAAACACCTTGAGAAACTGTTTTATACTTCTAGAACACATCTGCCCATTAAAGAAAAGATACAACCGACAGGTAAATTTTATTCCAGAGCCCCTTCTCAGAATCATTTCTACAATCTAAACAACATTCTGAACCATGGCTGGTCCCGCAATGAGAGATGAAAAATCTTCAGAAGTCTTTCTACAATCTAGACAACCTTCCAAACTATGGCTGTTCTCACAACAAGAGACGAAAAATCTTTCACCTCCAAAACCTCCAAATGCTATAAAACTCGCATTGACACCTACACCTTTCAAGGAGTAGAGATTTTCTGAACTTACAATCTTGCCCATCTACCAACCAAGCAAAAGAAGTATTAGGAAAGCAATCATATGTTTTAAACCTATGATTTCGAAACCTCTTTGTCACATGCAACTGATAAGATCCTATCATAGCCTTGTTTTGAAGTGTAAGTGCAGTCTGAATGCAAGATCTATCAATATCTAACCAAAACCACAACAAAGATAATGGCAGAATTTTATGATTTTCAAAGCATTCTCTCTCTTTTTAAATTTTTTTTATTTATCATTTTTTCTCAAAATTCCAGAACCTCACTGATTTATTCCTAAACCCTTCTTTTCTTTCCAAGAAATCTCAAAATATTGAAAAGCAAATTCTTGCTAAAGAAAGCCCTCTAATTATGTAGAAGAAGAAGAATTACTAAGCCAGACTCTCCAACAGAACACCCCGAAAGACATTATCAGTATTTCCTTAGTCTCTTGGGGTTTTAAATACCTTGCAGAACAAGGATAACACCATGATTCATCTCCCACAAACTATAAAGGCTCCCTCTCGCAATCCAGCAAACAAATTAGGTGAAGAGAATATTTGGAACTTTTCTTCACAATTTTCACCCTCAAAGCAATATATATTATTCTTTTCATTTTCGACATAAACAGACATTCCTCATGTCAGCAAGGAGAGAAAAAGAAACAAAGAGATAAGGCAAATATTCTCCCAAAGCTTCTGCTGCAACAATAAACTTAATAATGCCTTCAAAATGTTTTAAATGCATGCTTACAACTAGGGCACAGCTTCTATACAACCCTAAACCGAAATCTCAAGAAATCCTTTCAAGATTTGTATCAAGACCCATTCCCTTTGCATATTCTCAAAACCATTTACTGGATGATTCATTAAACCTCAACAAAATATTCGAAATCATTCCTGAAAACTGAGCAGGCAATCTCAAATAGAAGCACAAGGGAGGACCCGGTAATGCTCCAAATACCATTTGCCACTGATAAGTATAAAACTTTCCCAGTCTCCAAATAAATATGGAGTGCCGAAAAAAAAACATTTTCAAGGAAATTTTTACAGTTTCTTAGCAAATCTTAAGGAATGAAATGGAAACGAGATGTTTTTATACAGTCTGAAAGGGCAATCCTTCAATGGCATTCAAATTGCCAGTACTGGCACATTGAATGCGATCCATTACTTGAAGCATGGAGGTACAACTGCATTAACTCTACTTCAATGCCAATACTGCGAGTCACTAGCACTACCTTCCATTACTCCAACTCTTACAATCGCTTTTCCAAAGCATTTAAATACTTCAATTTAATGGTTTCAAAGTTTAAATGAATGTGACTTAAAAACAAGTTCCAAGGTGCAATTGGCTAGGACAACAAATATCCCGGATCTTATGAAAAGTAATCCTTTGTTCCTCACTCAGGCTCCATAAACTAACCAAAATCTGTTATTAAATCCAATGTCCAAGACAAAGCTTATGTTTTGAAAATAATTACCTTACCGTGTTCTTATACGCCTTCAAGTTCAGATTCCTAGGCAACATAAAAAGTTCATCAAAATGCTTACAAAGGGTAAAGAAACACTCTAGTCCATGTAATTCCACTGAACGTCCACAAGTTGCTGCTTCATCACCACATTTGCCACAGGTTCTCATCAAAAGATTTGAAAAAGAACAAAGAAACCATCAAAAGATTTGAAGAGGACAATCATTAAGTCTTTATGTTCATCGCATACTATCAAAGAAGGTTCTTATCTAAAGATTACAAAAAAACAAAGAAACTCTCACTAAGCAATGGTGTTCATCACATGCTATCAAAGACCAAAGAAGATCAACGTAAGCTCAAAACTAATTAAAGTGGAAACCATAATTCCACATTAACATTTTCCATTTTCCTGAAAGCTTTTCAACAGAAGGACTATGAGCATGGCAAGAAGTCATAATTGCAGTTGTCATTTATCTGAACCATCACCAAATAATATTCAAATCAAAAAACTTGTTTTAAAAAAAAAACGAATTATCCTTATAACATCTACCAGAAAAAATATTAAGATTGCATCTAACTATATTGCCTGCTCCAAACGAAAAAGCTAAGCCACATGGTAAAATATGGCAACTCCCTTCTCATAATTTTTTTTTTAACACAACTTGGGTGGGTTGGCAATTTTACAAATTTAGTATACAAAAACTAGGACTCAAAATTTTAGATAAGGGTGCAAAATTCTGTGGTAATAGATGTTAACATAATTTCTTTCTTTGTTTCCACCCTTTCCTTTTTAGCTCACATAACTACAGCTGGCCTTGCATATCCAATAACGCTTGTATTCAAAATCAGTGCAAAGAAGCATTGAAGATCACATCCATACATCTTTTAAATGTTGGAATTAAGTAGGAGAAATTAAAAAGATAAAGTGACAAGTCATAGCATACTAATGCTGTAGTGGTTTCTACAATCCTATAGTCATTTTTGCTAGATGTTTGAAATCGTCTGATAATATATTTAATGCTGCATTTAACCAAACATTTTTCTCCATGGGAAGTTTGTCATATATAATACTTGGTCTAAGACAAGACCTGGCTTTTGACTGGATTATTCTATCAACCTCAAGGTTCTGGCATGTTAACTAACTGTAGAACATGCTCAAAAGAGCATTTTACCTTTGAGCTATGTTTGATGTTATGAAAATGCCATTGGATGATGCGATGCATCCTAGCTAGTTTTTAGTTCTTTTAGCAATAGATACATAAGAAGCTTTAATCTATGCTATATGTACATGTCCCCCTCAACTTAGGTTCTGTGTCTGATATTTGATCAAGATAAATGCTTTAAAGTGACATACTTTTCTAATGTTTGTAATGATTTAAGTATTTTTTATAGAATTTGAAATATCATCTGCAGAATAATCTTAAGATCCTTGCGTTTGTTTTTTAAGTTAACTTTTATTCTAAATTCAAAAATGTCTTCCAGGCCAAAAAAATGCCTTCGTCATTTCCAAGGCCAGAATTCAATGGACAGTTGGTCTCAAGTACCCGGCCGCTTATTTCAGGAAGAGAAGACACTTTACCTGAATCTCTGGTATCTCTCAATGCTACATTTGAGTCAACAAGAGATGACGAGGATGAGGTGGAATCAGATACTCATATCCCTTGCAGACCGATCAAGGATTTCCTTGAAGCTGACATTTTCAGAAGTAATGGCTTCGGTTGCATAGAAATGAATTCCTGTACAACTATTCATGAAAGCATGGCTATTGAGGAAGTTGACAATGACTCTAAAGACCAGAACACTAAAAACACATTTTATGTGATGGATGAAAAAGAAAGATTAGTTCATCCTAGGGATTTTTGCAGGTCAGAAGACTGTGACTACAACAGAGAAATTACTGAAAACTTCTCTCATATATCGTACGAATGTGAAGGCTACAACACAAGTTCCAAGTGGCAACAATACAGGATACCAGTGGGCTTGATTGAGAGATGGGGGGACGCTATGGGTATCCTTTGGAGCCTTTATAGAATCATATTTTATTTGCTTCTCAGCCTATTTTTTATAATGTAGTGTGCTCTAATTTATTCCTTTATTAGTTAGCTAGCAATAGAGAGCATGTTAACATTCTAGCCTGTTGAAACCCCTTAATTGATGCAGATATTGTCTTTCCTGATTCAACACGTTGTTGTTGTTTTACTAAAAGCTATAGCCGTTATGTCAAGGGTACTGGCTCATTTCTTGCAACTGCCAAGGTGGATGTAAGTTTGTGTAGAATCACGTGTTCACTATAAGTAGTCTACTGCATGTGTTAATTATGATGGTAGTTAGTAGAAGTGACGTCCCACACTTTCTTTGATGGACAAAATTAGAATTATCTTTTTGCTAAAAATCTGCTTTCTGCATTTAATTTTATGGTTTCTCTATAGTTTTGTAAGAGGTATGAGTCTCAACTATAACATGTTTTGCTCTCTCAATGGCTATATTACTAGCAAAAGTACCTGATGCCGACAATTACCATTCTATTTTCTTTGAAAAAACATTATTCATGCACATGTTATCATTGTGGTTAGAAACTAACAAACCTCAAACCAAGATTTAAAAAACACAGATTTTGAGCAGAGTCGAAATCTCTCAGAATGTGAACCTGCAAATTTAACTGCCATCGCATGACCAATCACATCGACTATGGCAATTAGTCAGTTGCCTTTACTGCAGGAAACTTCCTGGCTTCACTCAAGGAAGATCTGCTATTTCAGTTGAGAAAAACCTGCTTAATTTCCAGTGAGTAAGTTTTCAATTTGAGGCCATTTTCAGTCTTTAACTAAAAGGAACCACTGGATTTATGTACTTTGTGTTCAGTATTCACTTGATATAGTTAACATCATTAGGCATGGTGTGAACTTAGTAGGTGCTTAGGTCATCGGTACATTCTTGTGGAATTAGCTGCTCTTTTTCAAGAAAGAGGCTCACTTGAGCCCGGGGATTTGAAAGCGATACTTCATATTTAGTATTTACATTCATTAGAGGAATGAAGTCGAACTTGCCATCCAAAATGGATACCTTTTTCCAAGTTCGAAAAGACCATTTGGAGTTTTTGTTTTCAATTATACTCCAGCTTCCGTATTTTGTATACAGGTTTCAACATGCTTAAATAATGCCACCCATGGAACATTTGTGATAATGTGAACATTTGGCCTTTCTTTGAAGTTGGCTGTTGAACTTTAAAGGTTCATTTTGGCAAAGAAGGAAAGGGAAAAATGATATTAATGACCATAGATGATCAAAAGTAGGTCAATGGGACTCCAAGAGTACATTCAACTACAATAGAAAAGTACTACAATAAACAAAAGTCTAGGATTTTTTAACAAAAAAAACAGTCACCCATTATATTGATAAAAATATTGGATTACATACTCTATCATGCCAAGCATGGAAGCGATTAGCCATATCTCTAGCACTATAAACAAAAAAAACGATATGAATAATCATTGAGAAGAGTCAAGATTTATGATTTTCCTGATTTCTTCTTGCATCTTTGTTGACCACCATAGGGGAGGTGGCCCATAGCAAATGATGTCCTTGTTGTCAAGTGCCCAATTAGCCAATCCATCAACAACCTTATTACTCTGTCTAGGGATGTGGGTGAATTGAATCTCCTGAACCAGTTGCTGAAGTTTTTGAATTTCACACACTTCCTTGGCAATTCTCCACTGTGGAGGATTACCATTACAAGAATCCCTTAATAAGTTCATCATGATTCTAGAATCCAATTGGATTTTGATCTTTTTCCATCCTACTTTAATAGCCTCCTATATTCCTCTATGGATAGCTCTAATTTCAGCCATGTTTTTTGTGGAGATGCCTAAGTTTTCAGCAAGCACAAATTGGATCTCTCCATCTCTATAACGTCCAATTACTCCCATAGCTGTTTTGCCTGGATTGCCCCTAGAAGCTCCATCAATATAAATTACCCCATCAAAAGCTATTCTATCCTGATCTTGGTTGGACTAAATGACTATCTTGTCCTTTTTCTTATGAAAACGTAGCATAGTGGCGTGCTGGGGATCCAGAGGAAGCTGTTGGAAGATATGCTGCCATTCTTGACTTGGTTGTTCAGGTATAGAAACCTTATGTTTAAGGCTCTCACTCAAGGCTTTTAATCTTTTCCCACACAAATAAAACTTCTCTGCTAGTTTGGCGAAATATTCTATAATACCTTTCTTTCCACGTGTTCCAAAGGAGTAATGAGATGCTACTCCACACGGCTGGAAAAAAAATTTGACCGTGGATCTTGCTTTCTTCCAAGTTTCATTTATATGCGCTAGGGAACCCAAACTATTCCATTGCAATTTAAACAACGAAGCCAAAAGTGTCCAAAGAACAGAAACCCATGGACATTGAAAGAGAAGATGGTCCAAAGTTTCCTCATCCTGAAAACAAAGTACACATCTAAAAGGTCCTCTGAATCCTATTTTTTGGAGCCTATCTCTAGTTAACAATCTTCTATGAATGATAAGCCAAAGGAAAAAACTTACCTTAGACCATATCTGTGGCTGCCATATACATTGGAACAATGATTTTTGGGGATGAATACAACTTGTAATGAGGGATACATATCCAGAAGCAACATCATAATTCCCTGAAGAACTACCTCCCCATCCAATTTCATCAGGTTCAGCTGAAAAAAGAATAGGTCTATCATCCAAAATTTTAGTCAACAAGTTTAGATTCTCCTGCTCTATCCTAACTGGCCATTCCCTAAGAGGTTTCCAATGAGTTTCCATACCCCAAGGCTGAGAAGAAGTCTGAATATAATGATTTAATGTGATCCATCCTTTCTCATGCAATTGAACCTTAATATCGTGAAGGTCTGGAAAGATAGAAAGAATTGGGGGATGACCATCCCAAGAGTCCATCCAAAAATTGGCAGACTGACCATTGTGGACAATCCAAAACAATTTACTTTTAATCAAATTTTCACCACTTTTAATGAATTTGAAAGTAGGAGAACCATTATTGGGAAGAGCAGTCCTGATAATTCTCTCTAGTTGACTACTTTCCACATATTTTCCTCTGAAATTAATAGCCCACAAATCATCAGGATGGCTTATGAGCCTCTAGTATAATTTGGCTGCCAAAGCTATATTCTGTTGTGAAGATGATCAGAATCCCAAACCTCCCTATTGTTTTGGTTTGCAAAGAGAAGACCATTTCACCAAAGCCCACTTTTTCTTTTCCTTAGCTCCACTCCAACGAAATTTTTGACATATGGAATCTATCTTTTTCAATATAGTAGCAGAAATATTCAAAACAAAGGCCACATAAATGAGCATAACTTGCAGAACTGCCTTAATAAGATTCATCCTTCCCCCAAAAGATAGCCATTTGTTTGTCCATTTTTGAATTTTCTGCTAGAACCTGTCAATTAACCATTTCCATTCTTTGGGTTTATTTGGAGCTAAAGGAATACCCAAATATTTCACAGGAAGAACTCCTTTTTGGAATTGAAGAATATGTAAGATCTGTTCTTCTTGTCTTTGAGAGCAATAGAAGAAATAAATATGGGATTTTCCTTTATTTATACTCTGCCCTGTAGCAGAAGAAAAAGATTGAAGAGTCTTTTGAATATGTTTGGCTTCTACTATAGTGGCACTGCTCATCATTGAAGAATCATCCACAAACTGAAGAAGAGTCAAAGGCTGAAGATTTCTTGCCAATTTAAGTCCCTTAATGTTCTTTTCCTGACACTCCTTACGACACATTCTGCCCAAACAATCAGCAAGAATGATAAACAAAAAAGGAGATAAAGGGTCACCTTGTCTTATTCCCCTTGACACTCCAAAGAATTCCGAAGGAGAACCATTGACTAAAACAACAAAGGAAACCATTGAGAAACAACCATAGACCCATTGAATCCAATCCATAGAGAAGTCAAACTACTCCAATTTTTTTAAGGAAAGTCCAATCCACCCTATCATATGCTTTAGGCAAGTCCAACCTGATGAACATTGAAGGTTTCTTATGAATTTCCATTGAATGTAAAATCTCCTGAGCAAGAACAATTTCATCATGAATATGTCTCCCTGGTACAAAACCACCTTGTTTAGGTGATATAATTGTAGTAAGCAAAGGTTTCAATCTCTTTGCTATGATTTTAGTAATTATCTTATAAACCACATTACATAGAGCTATAGGACGGAAACCAGAAATATCTTCAACCTCTCTAGCTTTCGGGATGAGAGCTATAAAGGTTTTATTCAACTTTTTCAAAATAGTTTAAGCTTTTCTCGCCTCTTCCACCACCTGTAGCAAATCAAATTTTATAATTTCCCAAAACGTTTGAAAGAATTCAATCGGAAATCCATCAAGCCCCAAAGTTTTCCCTTTCTTCAAACTAAAGACAATCTTCTGCAACTCCTCTTTAGAAACAGGCTGGGTAAGCTTCTCATTATCATGTTGGTTAATTTGTTTGGGAAACAAATCAAGAAACTTCTGCTGAGCTATCATATCCAGAGATAGTGCCGTAAATAATTCCTGGAAGTAATGACTGGCTTCATGTTTCATACCTTTCATTGAAGATTCTTTAGATCCACCTTCTTTTGACAAAGAATGAATATAATTATGAGCTCTTCTAGATAACAAAGTCTTATGAAAGAAAGAGGTATTTTTGTCACCTTCCTTAAGCCATTGAATTCTAGATTTTTGCTTGCATAAAATTTCTTCACGAACTTCCCATTCTTTGAGTTCTTCCTTAAGGATGCACTCCTTAAAGAGATCCAAGGAACTACCTATTGTACGGTGGACCTCATTGATCTTTTCCAATTCTCGACATATTTTCTCTTTTTCTTTAGCTATATCTCCAAAACCTGTCCAGTTCCATTTCTTGAGTTGGACCTTGAGATATTTCAGCTTTTTGACAAATTTGAACATATTTGTTCCATGTCGAGGATTTCCTTCCACCCACCATTTCTTAACAAGGTCATGGATAGCAACATGACGAAGCCACATTAGCTGGAATTTGAAAGGAGTTTTGCAAACAAACCGGCCAATGATCAGAGCCACTGTTATCCAAAATCTAAGCTTTAGGAGCAGCTCCATTTATCCACCATTCTTCAGAGATAAGAAAAAGATCAAGCTTTTCAAGAATACAATGGTGTCCTTGTCTTTTGTTGGACCATGTCATTATCCCATTTTCAGAAGACACATCAACTAAATTATGTGACTGGATGAACTGATTTAACTCATTTGAACTAGCATCCAGGAGATTCTTACCTCCTTGTTTTTTAGAGAGATGTAAAATAGTATTAAAATCTCCTCCTAAAATGAGTGGTAAATGGGGGAAGCACCGGATTATATAGTCCATACCTTTCCTCTGTTATCTCTTTTCTTCTGTAGAAGTAGGAGCATAAACATTACAAATCAGGAATTGTTGGTTATCCTCTTTATTGAGAACATGTAAGCAAATCATACCTTTCATAACACAAGAGTTGATAACAGAAAAAACCCGCGGATCCCAAATAGAAACAAGACCTCCAGATGCACCAGAAGAATTAATAGAAATGTGTTGGTATCTAGGCCACACATTATCAGCCATAGTGGACATGAGATGGAAGGATGTTTTAGTTTCCTGGATACAAACCATAAAAGGTTGATGTTAAAGAATCATTCTTTTAATTTCTTGAAACTTTGAGGGAGAACCCTTCAACCCTCGTACATTCCAAGTTATTATCTTCATTGAGAAGGCTTCTGCAAATAGTAAGACAAATCTCTAGTTTTTCCTGAATCACTCAACTTTTGGCCTTCCTATTGAATCTTAAGCTGGTTGGATTTACTTCCCACTTTTATATTTGCATCAACTTTGAATTTCTTATTCTGATCCTGTTCTACCCCAAAAGAAGGTTCCTCCTGAACAAATTTATTGTTCGCTTTAATTATTAAAGCCTTTTCTAGATTCTCCTTTCCTTTCGGTTCTTGACACTGTTCCTGAAACTTGTCTTGAAATTTAGTTCTTCTTTGATAGTTTTTTAATCCTGACTGAGCATTAGCATTAGGAGTGGCCTAAAAGATAACTATTTGATCTTGTGTATCCATTGGCTGCGATGTACCTGCTACTACTATAGGTTTATTTGGCTGAGTTTTTGGAACCTGTGAATCCATAAGATCCTCCCCTTTTTCTTTGTCATCTTCCACTTGAAGACTAGCATATTTATTTGTGTTGCTAATTCCAATTTGATCCTTTTCAGATAATTTAGAGACATGCTTCTTCTTCGGATTAACAAATCCATCGGTATTTTTTTCCCCCTCTTTGAATTCTGGCTGTTTAGCTGGGCAATCTTTCACCAAATGCCCATATTCATGACAAAATCGACACCGAACGGGTATATTCTCATAATCCACCATTTGTTCTCATTTATCATTCTCAATTCCCAGAGAGATTTTAGTTGGTAAAGGTTTGTTTAGATCCGTTAGAACACAGATCCTGACATAGATCATCTGTTCCAATTGGATCGTGGTGTTAGCTATCATCATAAATTTGACCAATGTATTACCAATAGCTGTCAGAACAACTTGATTCCAATATTCTGCCGGTAAACCATACAAACGCACCCAAACAGGAGCCACCGACGGGAGTTCTTCCGGCTTGAACATAGGGTGCCATGGTTTCATGAAAAGACCTACACGGCCCATAAACCATGGACCACCTTGGAATACATACTCCCTATCTGTAGCTAAAGTAAAAACCACAAGAAAATAACCATTAGGGCACATAGAGAAAGTAATATCACCTTTAATTTGCCACGCTTTCTTCGCCCATTCTTTAAGACTTGACAATGGTGGACGAAATCCCAAAAATCGAATTATCAGTCCTCAATTCTCAAGTTTGTGAATATTATCCTGTATACCTTCCTTCTTGAGCTGAATGATGGGAACCCCATCAATAGCTCTTAAACATCCCTTATCATTTTTCCTTGGATCGAATTTAGGCATATGTAATGGCAATTTCTGAAAATTCCTTGAAGTCGTATTGGAAGAAAAAGGACCTCGCAAAGCATCTCTAAAAGACTGTTTACCCCCATTCATCGAAGAGGAAGGCTTCTTCACACTGTCCATATCCACACGAATAGGCAGAAAGAAAAAACGATCAGGAGAAAATGGAAATCGAAACCACAGAGGGATGAAAACCCTTTCCCGACCCCAAGGGTCGAGATAGGGAGAAACAACGTGACCTCTACTAGTCACAAAAGACTCAAACACCTACGGTGAAGACAGAATAAAATGATCGCTACAGAAAAATTACCAGCCGTGGTAATATTTACGGGCATGGGATCGTGTTTACGGGCATAGAATCGTGGGCATAGAAGTCTAGGTTATTATAAGTAAATAAACATGAATTGCGAATGAAAGAAAGAAATTATATTAATGCCCAAAAATAACCAAAATAGGTCAATGGGACTCAGAAGGTACAATCAATTATAACAGATAAGTACTAGGGTAGAAAGGCCCTATGATATATGAGAACCATTTATTCCTTGTTATGTTGAGAGTGCATGGTTATCAAAAGGTGCTCTGATATGAACAGCCCTCTCAAACCTAACCAGCAATCTCCCAATGCCCACTATCAGATTTCTGTTTCACCATAAAGTCATCGGCTTATTGGTCAACAGTTTGTCTTAGAGGAATCGATGGCCTCCTCTACAAGAACTCTTCACAGCAGTCCACAGCAGAATTTCAAAACTGCTGTATCTACATGGATTGTTTCAATATTATGCCAAAAGTATGATTAAAGGCTAATTTTCACAGCAGAAAAAGGAAAATGGATGCTACCTCAGGATGGAAACCTGCCAAAGGTTTTCTTCTCCCTGGACGAAAGAGAACAAAGGATCTAGTCCTAGATGCTGAAAAAACGAACACTTATATGCAGATTCATGGGGACCTTCCCAATGCCAGAAATTTTAAGGTTTTGTGTCCCATAAATTTGGAAACTGTCATTGTCTGTTGAGATTCTAATAATGCCTTGAGGATATTTCACGACAGTTATTTCACAAGTGCTCTTGAAATAGAGGTCACAAGTTCAAATCCTGCAGGGGGTAGGGTATGTATGCCTTGTTTGTAGCAAAGTTAGTTGCCTCCCGCATGTGAGTACGAGGTAGTCCCATATGCTATAAGCCGTTTGTAGACCCAAAAACAGGCCGCCAGGCATCGTGGACTGTAAAAAACATATTATTATATTATTTATTTCAATTTATAACAAAACAAGAGAGGGATCAAAATTTCGAAGGGGGACTTTGGTTCATGAAGAAATACGGACTCTCCATGAAACATTGGTCTTTTGCATACACCCCATTAGAGATTCATTTAGCACTGTTCCATTTTGGACGAGGTTGCCTTTAATTCCAAGGGAGTACTGACAGGAGCATGCTTTGAATAAGATTATGAATGCCACAGTTGAATACATAGCAAATTCACCAGAAATCTAGGTGTTCTTAATTATGCTCCCATCTGTGTAAACACGGATCCAGATAAACTATTTCCTATTAGACTAATAGGAGGAATTGGATGGCAGCAACCATTAGACTACGAAACCATACCATTCTGGTGTCCCCCTATCCGAAAAAATTTCGTACTTTTAAAATAGTGGGTCGTTTTGTGTTTTTATTGCCAGAAAGTTCTTGTATTGTGTCAAGATATTCCCAAAGAGCCATATTAGCCATTTTCGCCAAATACCCAGATGCCCAAAATTGTTATATTCTGTCGTCGGGATTTGCCTGCCGGAAATTTGTATTTAATTATTCTGAGCTCCGTTTGAGGCAATTTGTGCTCCAGTTTAACTCTGTTGTGATCGTACATATCGTTATTCCCATATACCAGTAGGGTTTTAACTAGTAATGCATTCTGGGCTTTATTTGTAACTTCTGGCAACGTTTTGTTTTTTTGTGTTTTCCCGTTTCGTTTTCTGTGAAATTTCTCTGGATCAATTCCTTTGCTGGTTTGGCCTGATTCTTGGCCTGGAGTAGCTGGAGATCATATACGCACGTTATGGTAAAAGGAAATCACCATCGGAGGTATGGTTCTCTGGGAAAAGACGAAGTCGTGCACCAAAAAGCCTCTTCTAGGTTGGCCGCATTTTTGGAAAAAGAAGAATTGAAGTGGATCATGGGAAAATTAGAAGTAGCAGGCAGGTGGCAATTTTGTATCCGCCTAGCAGGGTACTTTTTCCCATGGAAGCAACGCCACTTAAGTGACAATGGGAAAATTAGAGGTAGCAGGCAGGCGGGAATTTCTTACCTGCCTTGCAGAGTAAAAATTCCCATTGTGGAATAAAAGATAAATCACTTAAGTGAATCATGGGATTTTATTGTCTGCCTTGCAGGGTAAATAATCCCATTATGAAAGTCAAATGACTTAAGTTAATCATGGAATTTTCAGGGCTGCCTTGCAGGGTAAATAATCCCATTGTCATGTGTTTCTTAAAAATAGAATTCTTCATGCCAAAAAGTGCGACCCCTTTGGGGAAAGAAAGGCAGCCTTTAAATTAATTATTCTCCCAATTTTGGCACCCAGGCTTGTGAAAAAGTCAACAGATGGTAAAGGGCAAAAGGTAGTTGAAAATAGACTGTTCTAAAATTAAATAAATAATATTTATTTAATGCAGCCCCTTCATGTCAAAAAGTGCGCCCCATTTTGGAGAGAAATAATACTTTTTAAAGTATTAAATGATTTAATTAATTCCTATTTTCAGTGGCTAAGGTCAAAGCACACTATAAAACTTAAGTGGAATGAAGGGAGGTTGATTAAATTAAATAAATTTAATTTATTTGATGGCTGTCTTTAAACATGCAAATTTAGCACACCAGTTAAAGAGAAAAACATGATTTTTAATTAATTAATTGCCAGTAATAGGAGGGGCAATTATTAATTATAGAATTATGAGAGTTATATAAGCATGGGCTGCCATAAGGATGAATTAATTACAAAGAAGTGCAGCCCAGAGGAAAAGTGTGCCCCATTTGAAGAGGATTTTTGCTCAAAAGAAGGTGAAATTAATGCTAAAAGCTTCCAATTTTGGCGCACAGGTTGAAGGAAGTTGATTTGTGTCTGAATAATTGTTTGCATAAGTGATACAGGTGCTCAGGTGAAGTTGGTAAAATTCATACTTGCTTTGCATGCAAATAAAACATCAAATTTTGGGGCAGCAGACTTGAATTATGCAGATTTTTATGATTAAAATCCACTGTTCATGTTCCGGTTGCCATCTTTTTTTGAATTAATTGCTGGAATTCGTTACAGGTGCTTTACAAAAGAAAAGGAGTTTTAATCAATGTCCAATACATTGAATATATCCTCCGAATCTGAAGAATTATCCAGATCTGCACCAGTTTTGAAGAATTCCGGTTGAGTAAGAAGAAAAAGAATTGTTCAGACAAAGATAGACACAGCCATGGCAAAGAGGGATGAAAAAGAGAGCACAACAGAGTCATGCATCACTTCTAAATTTGCAGACATTGGAGACACAGATCTAGGGCCGGAACCTCTTTCCGAATTGATTGACAGATCTAGAGTAGGAAAGACTTCCCTCATGCGTGCAGTCAAAAGCAGTGGAATTGTTCGAGTTGCAGCGTTTCCATTCACAACCCAGTTGCTAGAGTTCGTTATGGAGTGCGCTAAGTCTTACCATCCATCATTTAGATCAATCCGAGATGTTATGGGGAAAACAATAATCCGGTTGGACGGACAATTCATTAATTATTGCTTGAAGATTCCGGCACGAAAGGTGGTGACTTCTATTAGCATACAGAATGCCGGCAGCAGATGGGAGAAGCATAGAGTTGACTGCGTGAGCATAATGAACAACAAATACATGAAGAAGCCTAGATCTCCTTCCAAGTTCCCAAGAACTCTTCCACGATCAAATTTGGTGCAGGAGGTGGACGACATCACCAAATTATTATGCAGGATAAATGGCGAAGCAAACGCTCACACCTTCCGCACATGGATGTATGCTTTCATCAGGACCATTGAAATCAACAAAGTAGATTCAATAATCAATTGGTCGGAAATCATTAGCGATAACATTGGTGAGCAACTCCGGAACGTGAGGCGTAGTTTCAGCTTCAAAATGACTTCCTATTTGGTATACGTAGTAGCTTCACAAGGTATCTTCTCCAAGTTGGATAGATGTGGTGTTCTTTCCAAGGACCCTATTTTCAAGTGCTACCCATAGCTTATTGTACCTGCGTGCAAGAAAGATTACAAGGTGGTCAATGATGGATTCTTTAACGACTTCATTTGCAGGCTGGACGACAATCTAATGGCCAATAGGGTGAGCAAGGAAGCGTGGGAAGCTATGTCTAGAATTGGCAGTCTCTTCATTCAGTTTGCGGATTTCACATACCTCAGGGTCATTGGCTTTTCCGGAGAACCAATTAAGTTGCCCAGATATCCAAATGATAGATTGGTCACCATGGAGCTGAGCAGACAACTTGTGGAAATGCACGACTTCAGTCGAAACGACACAAGTTTACGGGCTTCTTCCCGATCACTGTGGGCCATTATAGCTGCCAGAGCATTCACAGAGCAAGAGGAATTGAAGCCGAGATGCTTTCTAAGTATGAACATGAGTTCTTCCCAGCCCGATTGAACTTCGATCCATTTGGAGTGGCAAGGAAGACAATCTCCCAGGAGTACGCACATGTGCCTTCGCTAGAGGATTTCTGGATGAAGCACAGAAATGAGTACGAGGTCAGAAAGGACTTCAGCAGGTTATCGACGCGACAAGTGTTTGATTATGGATTAGCACGGATACCTGCGGATCTTGTTGATGATGGGCCTGTGTTACTTGATGCATATCATCAGATGGGAGGAGATAGAGCTGTGCTTCAGGAGAGCGTTGGTGGTTGCCATACAATTGAAGAAAGATCTGCTGCAGTTTTGGTCAACACTTGTAACTGGTTGCTAACAAAAGGATATTGCCTTGATAGCATTGATGAATTAGATCACCGGCAACCTTAGCACAAGAGAATCCAGCAAAAGGAAGCATGAGGGAGAAAGCAGCAGCGGAAGGCCCGAAAAGCTTAAAGTGCAAAAGAAGTCGCATCCAAGGGAGGAGGCCACTTCTACAGCTATGGTTCTATTTCCGACTTCTCCAGTGTCAACTCACAACACTTCACCAGCTATGTAACCTCAGCAGGGAATTGCCATTCCTCCATTGAATCTATCAACATTTGTGTTCTCTCCTCAGCCTCTCCAAGCTTCACCTTTCCATGAAGAAACACTAAAGCTGCAGATGGCAGAATTTGAAAGAGCATTGTCATTAGACAATTCAGAAGACGACAACCACAATATTGTAGCAGTTTCAGATAGAGAGGAACCTGAGCGCGAGATGGTGGTGCAGTCAATGGCAATGGCTTCCCTTTCTCACTCTCCGAGAAGTAATTTCTCGAAGTGGTTGGCTTCACAGGCAGTCCCTGGAACTAGAGAAGAGGCCAATTTGGAGGAGCATGACTTGCAGCTGCTCCTGAGTTTGAGCAGAAAAGACAAAGGACCTAAAGTTGCCAAGGTGACTTCAAGGTTGATTATTGAAGACTCAGGGAAGAAGTTTGCAGAGGTGACAGTTCCAGCTGAAGGAAAGAAGGGCGAGCTCACGGTAGAAAATACAATAGTGACCAAAGTGCCAATAGGTCAAACCACTACTGAAGGATTGAAGCAAGACACACAGACGTTGATCAATGCTTTATTCCTCAGACTTGACAAAGTAAAGGCGAAAAAAATTGAACTTCAGAAGCAAGTATCTCAGTTGTGCGAGATTGTTGCCAAAGTTGCCAAATCTTTCACTCAGCCGATTTCAGCGCATGAGCAGGTGAGTGATCATCTGATGCAGGAAGTAGAAGATGCAGGCAACCAAGTCAAGGCAATCGACGAATGGAAGGATCTAATCATTCGTCAAGCTTCTGTACAACTCAGAGAGGTGCCAGCCCGCCTAAAGTTTATGAAGGATGCACATGTTCAGTTGAAATAGTTGGTGACAAACATGACGGATATGAACACAGTGGCCGAAAGTAACCTGAGCACATTGGTCGAGATTAATAAACTGCCAAGGAAGGTTTTGATTGCATAGCGGATTGTGCCCGATGGATCTGTTGAAAAGGGGAAGCAGCTGGAGTTTGCGATCTCTTTCCGTTTGGAGATCTTCAGAAGCATGCTGAAAAGAATGCGGGCACTTGATAGTGTGGTATCACTAATGCAGGGCAATGCCATTGCCTTCACCAATGAGGAAGTGGTCGGGAATGTTTCTTCATACAAAAGGACCGTTCCTGACAAAGTGCCTGACTCCCTGGAAGGATCTCTTCTGATGATCCAAGAGAGGATTGATAGAGCTGTTAGACCTTTCACAATGGATTCCATTAGCAAGCTGGTGACGTTACAGTCAGATATCAAGAAGTTCGGGCCTAACTTGAAAGAGGTGGAGACAACCATTGGAGTTTTGAATGAGGGATTGCTGTAGTTCCGGACAGAGAAAGAAGCTGTGGCTAAGATAGATGGAAAATTGTTGAACTATATGTTCGACAAGTATATTTTGTATCAAAACAGAGCTAAGGCATAGAAGTTACAGCTGACAGATTCTTCTTCTTCTTCTTCTTCTTCTTCTTCTTCTTCTCAGATATAATTGTAAAACTTATAAGTTATTGGTTTCAAAACCATTACTTTAAGTTATTCGGAGCTATTCATTAGGTTAAGTGACAGATGTACACAACCTTGACTTGAACTGCTGATGCATGTCACTTAGAGAAGAATTAAAGGAAGATGATTGCCAGATGTTGTCTTTATTTCTTGTTTATGTTCTAGTTCAGTTTCAGTTTCTCATTTGTATTTTCCCTTCTACATTCTATAAGTAGAGGAAGAACCTACGGGTTAAAGGATCAGAATTTGTAAGCAACATTCTTGTGTTCTAGACTTTGTGCTGAACCCCTGATAGTTATTTGAAGCAAAGGAATACAAAGGAGCAGATTTCCGGAGAACTTTGTGTCACGGTGCATTTTGTTTCTAGCTTTTTATCTTAGATCTTCTAATAAACTTTGTGTTATCTTAGATCTAGATCTGAAGTTACCTTTGCTTATAATTCTGTGTGTTGATATCTATTGGTTTCTTCTATGTGTGTGCAATCAACTCTGTTATCTATTGATTGGGTTGCACATCTTCCCTATTTCTCCCTGTGTTTTATCATTCTCTTCTTCTATAAATATTTCCTTTCTTAAACAGCTGCTTACTTGCTGCAGAACTGTTCAGTTATGGTTCATGAACTGTATAGTTAAAGTAAAACCCCCAAATAGATAGTAGCGTATTGAATTGACAAATCTTACACGGGAGCCTCACCGGTAAATGAGGGAGATTTATCTCATGACTGCCTAGGTGTTCTGCTGTGCAGAAAATCTAGCCAACACATTCAGATGCATCTTTTGTTGTGAACATGGAAATCTTGCCTGGGTATACTCCACTCCTTTTTCCTACAACCTATTAGAAGATCATTTAGCATGGTTCCATTTTGGGTGAGGTTGCCTTTAATTCCAAGGGACCGACAGGAGAATGCTTTGAATAAGATTGTGAATGCCATAGGTGAATACATAGGAGCCTCCAAATTCACTAGAAATCTAGGGGTTCTTAATTATGCATGCATCTGTGTGAACACGGATCCAGATAAACTGTTTCCTACTAGACTAATAGGAGGAGTTGAATGGGAGCAATCATTAGACTACGAAAACATACCATTCAGATGTAGATTTTGTCATGAACATGGAAATCTTACCTGGGTATATCCCACTCAGGAGCACCAAGGAACAACCAGCCATTATCTGCAGAAAAGACAGCCACAGACTCCTCTCTGGAGCAGGTCAATCAAAGGCAAAACCAGCAGGCACAACAAATTGATAGTAAATTCCAGAGGGCTTATCCAAGGAAGGGCAAAGAGACCACAGGAGTTGCAGATTCAATAGCGACAGCAAATACTTTCACAGCCCTTGCAGTTCCTGATATAACAAACATGGAAGAGGTTCAAGCCACCCCAGACAACATCGACCAGTCTATGCAATCCCCGTGCGAAGCATCGGAAAGGACACACAAAAACAGAGGTAAATATCCTGAATCAGTTTATTCACATTAGGCACTTATAATTCCAAGCCAAATACACAAGGGAAAAATATTCCAAAACAAGTCTAGCTCTTAGGAAGATCTTATCCTGGAAGACATATAAATCTGGAAGGCAAAGCATGCATCACAGGTCAAGAAAAAAAGAAAATCAGCAAATGAAATCCTTGAGCCTCACAGAGACTTGAAAGTGGACGCCAAAATTCTCAAGCTCTGTGCTATCCTCAGCAGAAGGTATCATAAGTCCTACAAAGTTACCCAGATGCAGATGCTATCTTGGAATATAAGGGGCACTAATGTCTCCAATAAATGCCAATATTGTAAAAACAAAGTTCACGCGTAAAAGATAGATACGGTCCTTGTAGAGATAATGAGATCAAACACTGGGAAAAATAACTGTGATACATGACCATCTGGGGCACTAAACACACTGGTTTGTGCCCTAATTCTCAGGCTTCAGTCCAATGAGATCTTTCCAAGTTTGTTCTGAATTCCCATAAATCATTTGTACGGGTGCATGCAGTTATTTCCGACTGATTAACATGGACCACAATTGGGCCCCCCAATCCCTGTTTCATTATACCTGTAGACAAGTAACAACTACATCTGGATCGTAACTTGCAGTTTTTGGGTGTTCCCCGCTGTAGGTCGCTTGAATGCGAGTGGGATTTAAATCTGGGTTGCTGATATACAAATGTTCTGCTTTAACCATTACACTACAACCCGGGGGACATGACTTGCTGTATTTCAATAACAAATTTCAATCAGATTCGAATTTTATCAATAAATACATCCCTCCCCATGGCGACAACCACATTGTTTGCTTGAGCAACTATCACATATGAGAATATAAGGCTTATTTATAAGGTGTCAAACTACAAGATGGTTGAAACCGGTTGTAACTATATCAACCATTTTGTAATTGCTTCATTTATAATAAATAGACGGACACACAATCTCAAAGGTGTGTAATCCGCCTTCTCTTTATTTCTTCGTTGTGAAGGTATTCTAACATTGGTATTAGAGTGAGACCAAGCGAGGAAAGAGAGAAGGGCAGAAAATTAGTCCCATTAGGGCACAGAGTCTGAAGTGTGAAGTCTCAAATTCTCAATCGAAGGCACAATTGAGGCTGAATCGAAGTGAACTGTATTTGCCTAGGCACCGTCGCATTGATTTAAAGCATAGTCACGTGATTCACAAGGCACAATACCACTGCATTCTTTCAGATCAACTGGTGGAACTTTGGGTTCAGTCACGGTTTTGATAAGGCACAGTTGAATTTCACAAGGCACGTATTGTTTTCGTGAAGATGTTCAAACTTCAAACACTATGAATGAACACATGGAAATCAGTGAATGAGGTGTAAGCCAAGGACTAAGGAACAGGAAAGGTCCTTTTGAACTATTCTGTTTACAAGGAAAGTCTGCGAAAACAAGGGGAGATTCTCTAATGCTTTTTCCACAATTGTAGGGTAGCCTACAAATCTGCAGCATATGAGACCAAGGGCACATATGTTTTCCACAATCGGAGGGTATGCTTACGAATCTCATGAATGCGTACATAGGGCAACAACCCACTGTAGGGCAAGAAAGATACAGGCAAAATACAATTTAGCAATAATATACAAGTCGCGATTAGTTAAGTATTCAAGGGCATAATAATACAGTTGTAAGGTACTTCAAACCATGTTAGGAAACCACAGACTCATGCATACAATAAATGCGCAGAAAGTTGAATAACAAAATAACAATTTACAGAGATAGAGATAAATGAAATATACAATACTACCAAACATGCAAGAGATGAACACCAGATTTATGTGGTAAAAGTTTCAGTTGGTATATGCTTAGGGAAACATCCATGGTGCAAGATATCAAGCTTTTATTAACTCAAGATGAACAGATTACATGCGAACTCGTTGTGAGCAACTTTAGATCTCACAAAAATATATACACCTAATTGGCAAAGTACAGTTAGGATTCACTGCTCCTAAAAATAGAGTGGAAAAATGCCATTAGGATTTTCCTTCCTAAAAATAGAATTCAGTTGAATTTGAGGATGAATACACTCCATTTCTAGAAACAAGCGATTGACTCCTTAATTTTTGCTTTGGGGGCTCCCTAACATGTTGCCGCCCCTCTGGACCCCCTTACGACATGAGTGGGGGGGGCAAGCCCCCCACACTCCCCCTTTAATAAGTGAGGTACAAACCGCACCGCAAAGGGATCCAAAATTTAACTTTGTTGGCACATATCTCACAAAACGCTATCTAGTTGGCACAAAATAAGTTGTCAGGTAAGAGTCAACGGAACGGAAGTATCATTGTTGCTAAAGACTTGATTTGCTAGTCAGAGGCACATATATTGTGCACATACTACAGTTGCATTTCCATGGTGTTGCAGTTGAAGGTTTTTTTCTATGTTACAAAATTTTGCGAGTAATACACAGTCGTATTAAATAAAGTTTTTTTAAAGAATGGAAATTCCAGTGGAGAAATATTTTGGTCTTCAACTTTCATGCACTCGGAGAAGTTAAAATACAAATACAACTTAATAAATAAAAATCTGTGGGGCAATATTTAAACGGGAAAGAGACAGCTCACCTACAGATGCAACTAAATTACTGGATTGGCAGAGAAAAGACGATAAAACCAAAGCCATTATTGGTCTTGCTCTCTCTGACTCTGAACATACATCATGTAGACCTAGACAAATCATTGCCAAGGAAATTTAGGAAACTCTAAATAAATTGTTTGGAGAAAAAGTTGCTCAATGCAAAAAAAATTTGCTTAAAACTTAAGACTTTTTAGATTCAAGATGGCTGACGGAGTCACTATGGCCAGCCACATCAAGGCAGTCTAAGATCTCTCAGATGAGACAATTAGCAAAAGTTAAAGTTGCCATGGTAGATGATGAGGATGCCAAAGCTATCCTATCAAGTAGTCTGTCTTCAAAATACAGCAATGTAGTTTTTACCCTCAGTTAAATTCAATCTCAATCTCTAGATGATATGATTGTAGCTCTCCTAGTTGAAGAAAAATAAACTATAGAAGATGCAAAAGGTAATTCTTAGCAAGAAAGTGCATTCTATTCTAGAACCAGAAACTCTCATAGAAGATCAAATTAAGATAACCCGGAGATTGAATGCCATTATTGTAAGAAAAGAGGTCACACAACATGGGATTGTCTTGTTCGAGCCAATGATGTGCTCAAGGGTGAAGGCATATTAAATACAACCAATATAACCATGGTTGAAGACCCACTAGTTGCAGAAGGTAGCGAGGACAGTGACGAATTAGCAATATAAAGATGCTCTATATTTCCATCTTCGAAATATAAAATTGGAACTAATTTACTGCTAAGCAAATTCTGTTATATTTTTACATAGTTTGAAGTAGATGAATACAATGTTGACTTCATGTCCACACATGTTAAGCACAATGAGGAGAGATGAACTGAAGGTTGACTTGACCAATCTGGCACTGGATTACAATTTTCCTTCTTATACTTGATGTTAGATGGAACTGATAAAGATAAGAAGACCATTTCTGATGCCAGTCTTGCTGTAGCTTGTTCTGAGTTTGCATGAACTAAACCAACTTGTGATTTGTGTGGATCATAGTCTCGTTGCCCAATATATGATGTTCCAATGCTTACATGCCTGAACAATAACATAAAGCTTGGAATCATATGTTGGGTAGTTCCTTACTGGTGTAGTGAATGTTTCACTGCGGTAAGCAGTCGGGTGACCATGTTGAGTAAGAACTGCTATGAGTGCATGATTGAATGCATCAGTCACTACTTGGAACGGTTGTTGAAGATTAGGTAACACGAGTCCTAGCACATAACAAAATTTGCATTTCAAATCTTAAATTGCTTTTTGTTGTGCGACTGACCAAATAAACGTTGCTTTGGTAACACCTTTGGCAATATGATTCAAGGCCACGTGATGTGAGAAAAACTAGTTACAAACCTGTTACAATTTAAAAAAAAAACAAACCACAATCATATTACAATAAAATCAAGTAGTACAAATTCTATTGTGCCAGGCCTGAAAACTATTAGACCAAGCCTTGGCAGTATATATCAAAGGAAACATAGAAGCACTCATTCTAAGGAATATGAATTAAGAATATTTCAAATGTCTTCTTGGGTCTTGTTCGACCACCATAATGGTGGAAAGCCATAACAAACGAGATTATGGCTATCAAGAGCCCAATTAGCCAACCCATCCGCTACTTTGTTTCTTTCTTTGGGTATGTGGCGGAATTGCACTTCTTGAAACTGATCCTGCAAACTTTTAA
Organism: Taxus chinensis; assembly: GCA_019776745.2. Taxonomy (NCBI): domain Eukaryota; kingdom Viridiplantae; phylum Streptophyta; class Pinopsida; order Cupressales; family Taxaceae; genus Taxus; species Taxus chinensis. The sequence continues at coordinate 465,270,115 of CM034155.1, read as the reverse complement.
TTTTCCACACTTCCCAAGCAATTCTCCAATTTGAACTCTGGCTGTTTTCAGGATTTGATAGCCAATTCACAATTATCTGAGAGTTTGATTCAATTTAGAGTCTTTGCCAGCCACTTTTCAAAGCCTCCTACATTCCTTTGTACACAACTTTGATCTCCGCTACATTATTGGTAGTATTTCCCAAATTTTCACTGAAGAAGAAAGTAACCGATCAATTAGATGTTCAACCTACGCCACTCATAGCTGCAATATTTGGATTTCCCTTTGAGGCTCCGTCGGTATTTAGTTTCCCATAATCCTTTTGGGGAAGTATCCAATTCCCCTGCCATCTTTCTTTCTTCAGATGACTAAAAGCCGACATAGTAGACTATCTAGGATGTAAGGAAAGCTGTTTGCATATGAGCTCCCACTCGGGGGTAAGAGTGGGAGGTAGAGAGATCTTATGTTTGATACTTTCTGCAACATTAATTTTGGTTTTTTCCCAAACGTAGGAGATGTCTCTACTTACCTGTCGAAAGATTCTATTGTTTCCTTCTTTCCAGATATTTCAAAGAAGGGAAATGGTAGCCCATAAGACCGGAAGTAAATTCTGACCGTTAGGAAGATATCTTTGCCAATCTTTTAGCAGCTGTTCTAGAGACCCAAGGCTGGTCGAAGGGATGTTAAACAATTTAGCTACGAGATGCCATAAGGATGCCAAAAATCTAGAAATATGAACATCTCTTCTAGATAGCTTGGTGGCTAGGTCCTCACAAGTCTTTAGTTTTAATGCATAGGGGGCTCTTGCTTTATCTTTTTATTCCTTTCTCTGTTGTGCATGACTATTGTCCTACTTCCAAGAAGTCTCAAAGATTATGTATTACAATGGTTCTATGATCTCACTCTCCAATCAGTGAAGGCATTCAATCCTTTAGCCGATCAACTCCTAGCACATTTTTCTAATCCCAAGAAATTGTGAAGTTTTGCAAGATTTATTGATATGGGCCATTCCTGGATGACATAGATCTTGGCCGAGTCCACAAGAACTCCTTTTTGTGTCTACTATGTATCTCGGATAATGCATCTTTTGCATGGCAAATAGTGATTGCCAGTGTTATAAATTGTACACCACTTGCCAGCCTTGGACTACTTATTTTGATCATTTAATGATGTATTTTCTTTCTGAGGATGGCGTGAAGAGCCATTCCCTTATTTAGGATTCTTCTTTATTCTAGGCTTGGAATGTTTAGACGCCATTTTGTATAGGTACTTTGATTTTTCTTTCTTAGACTTATGCTTCGCTTTTTGCTTCATGTTTTTAAACAAATTTGTAGGCTTCTTCCAAAGAAGATGTATGGCGAAAATCCATGTAAAATTGGATGTATAGTCTCTAGCCTAATCTATATTTCAAGATAAGACTTAGCTTTGACTCTTGAGCAATCAATTCGGTCACCAACATATAAAAAGTGTGTATTCTTTAACAGATTGATCATGGCCTTGGTGCAACTATGCAAACTTGATGTATTGGTCATCATAATTTCCAATAAGATAATGAGTGTTTGTGAGTGCTTCTACAAAACCATTCCAGTTGTTTATAGGGTATCTAAGTCATCAACTTCATGTGTAGTGCAATAATTATCCCGCCATTTCTTTATAGATGAAGAAAATTTCAGAAGAGCAAATGTTATATTTTCTCTATTAAAGAATTGATTCACTTTGTAGTATGAATAAACTAGGTTAAGCCAATTATGTAGGGCATCTCCCTCTATTTTGTCTTCAAACATAAGGATATCTAGATTGACTTGTATTGTGTATGGAGTGTGACCACCAAAAGGTCGATGTAAGGATTGTGTCGAAATGACTTTGGACATGCTTGAGAAGTTGAGTAAAGTGGTTGACAATACCCATTATTTCATGTGGATGACATTCTTCCAATTCTTCTTGTGGCTTTTACAAAGCCTCCTCTATCATTTTCTTGAACATATATGAAGTTAGGGTCTCTGAATTTGTCTTGTTTGCGATCGAAGGACACGATAGAAGATATGATGAAGGGTCATGTGTTTCGATGAAATGTCCCTTTCTCTTATTTGGGTATCCCTTTAGCCTCTAAGAAGTTAAAGGATTGGCATTGGCTAATCAACAATTTTGAATTAAAATTACAAAAATAGACTAATAAATGGCTTTCTTCAGGAGGAAGGATGACATTGATCAAATTTGTCCTTAAAGCTTTGTTGGTATATGTTGCCTTTATGTTAAATATTCCTGGAACTATCTTGAAACAAGCGGATTCTATTTTTTTAAAATTCTTATGGAACGGAGTTCAAGATAAGAAAAAATGGTCCTTAGTGAAATGGGAAACTCTATGCCGGCCAAAAAAGGAAGTTGGTTTGGGATTCAGATCCTCCCCTAAGTAGAACAAAGCCTTATCTGCTAAAATCAATTGGAGGATACTTGTTTATCCAAATGATCTTTGGGCTACTACTTTCAAAGCAAAGTATGCTAAACTAACCCCCCGGACAAAATCATTAGATCATCCCTCCCTACTAGGGGTTCTCCAACCTTGATGTTTATCAGAATGGGAGAGGAAATTATTAAAAGGAAGCTCTTTTGGATTGTTAATAATGGGCAATTAGCTAATTTTTGGACTGGTTCTTGGGATCTATAGGCCCCTCTTATCCTTCAATTTCCTCAGTTTCAGACTATTATGAAGCAAATGCAAGATATGGGATGGGTTAAGGCAGCTCATTATGGTAAACCGTCTTCTCATCCTTGGGAGAGCGAAAAAGTTTGGATTCCTGTTTCTGAATGGCCACTTGTTATAGAGCATGAAGCTCAGGTTCTATTGCATAATGTGTTGAAGGATCGTCCTCTCTCCTCGGCCCCATTTCCTGACAAGCTGGGATGGGGACAAGACCCTTCTGGTAAGTACCTTCGGGTAAGTATACAATGTCCACTGGATACGCCTCCTTGATGATAGATAATCCTCATCCTCTGCAGTTTCTCTTTAAGAACTTATGGCAGCCGGGTATGTGGCCTAAAGTAAGTTTTTGTGTTTGGCTTCTTATTCAAAGAAGGGTCTTGACAGGGGACCATCTTATGAAGAAAGGATATAATGGCCCTTTCAGATGTGCTTTGTGCTTAGAAGACAAAGAATCTTCTACTCATCTTTTTTTCCTCTGTCCCTGGGTTATTCCAATTTGGAAACATCTTGTTGCTTTGTTTAAATTACACTGGAATAATTTTGCTTCCCTTGAACAGGTTTTCAAAGATTGGCAGAGACTTCTCCCTAACAGACAAAATATTCTCCCGGTACTATGGAGTGGTATATCTCTTCTCCTATGGAATATTTGGAAAGAAAGAAACAATAGAATATTCCAACAAATCAGCAAAGACGGATCTTATGTTTGGGAAAAAACTAAAATCAATATAGCTGAAAGTCTAAAATCTAGACTGCACGGGAACGTATTGAAGGTCCCCGTACTAGGTACTGGTACAGGGCTGGGTACGTCTGGAAACATACCCATAGGGATAGGGTACGGTTTTACCGTACTTGAATCGAAAACCGTACCTGAACCGTACCCTGTCCCTATGGGTACGTTTCTGGACGTACCCGCTTTTAAAAAACGTTTTTGCTAAATCGCAACTCATAAAAACTTTTAAAAAATGTATTTTTTTAATTTTAAAAGTTTCTATATCTAACCTAACCCTAAACTATCCCCCCAAACACTTATATAAACACCCAATCCCTCTACTTTTTTCTCACACTCAATATTTGATATTTTGCTTGAGCTTGAAGGAGAGAGAGAAAGAGAGGTTGAAGGAGAAAGAAAGAGCTTGGAGAGAAAAAGAGCTTGGAGGAGAGAGTGATTGAGCTTGAAGGAGAAAGAGAGAAGGAGAAGCAAGTCTACAAACATCAAGGAATATTTTTCTATGTATTTTATATGCATTCAGGCATTTTTTTTTAATCTTTTGAGCAATGTTTTGTATATGAATATGATCAATGATCAATATCATGAATGATGTGTTTCAAACACATCATTCATGATTATTGATCATGATCTAAATTTATTTTTAATATTTAATAATTTATTTATTTTACGGTTATTAAAATATAATATATTAATTAATTTTTTCGTATTTAAGTTTAATAGTGAAGTTTTATTCAATTAAACGTCTACCCTCTGTGTATGCTCTCACCTCGCACCATTTATGGCGAACTTGGTAATCAGAATCAGAGATTAACGTGTAGGACTAACTGTTTAATTTTTTTAGTTAGTTATGTGTTCGTTTTTTATTTTTATTTTAAAGTTTTAAATTGAATTTGTTAAAAATTTAAATGCCTACCCTCTATGTATGCTCTCACCTCGCACCATTTATGGCGAACTTGGTGATAAGAATCAGAGAATGATGTGTATGCGTTAACAAATTAATTTTCTAATTTGTATTTGTTGTTTTTAATTAAATTATTTTAATATTTAACAATGTTTTAAAAAATATCTCTTATTGTAGGTTATTGAATTAATCCTACAATCATGGCATCTAGTTCAGCTTCAGTGGGGCAAGAGGGGAAAAATGTTTTGGGTGGTATGGCAGTGAAAATGGATCCAAATTATCCTTTATGGAGACATGTGGAAGTGGTAGAGCTTGTTGCCGGTGGTGTCCTTGTTTGGACGTGTCCCCATTGTGCCGCCACATTTAAATCCTCATATCCCTGTTTGAGAGCTCATCTGATTGGGGCATCAGGGACGGATATTAGACCGTGTAGGAAGGTGTAAAAGAAAACCATAACCATGTACCTAAAAGAGCAAGAGGATGCAAACATTGAAGCAGCAAGAGCTCGCTCTAGAACTGTTTCTTTACAGCAGAGGTCCATGGGAAAACCACCAACATCAACACCATCATTTCATCCTTTCATTGAGACTCGAGCTGAAACTATTCTAGATGATGACCCTTTTGATGCAGATACCTCAGGGCCATCAAGCAAGAGAACAAAAGGCCCATTAGAAAAAACATTTAACATCGAGAAGTGGGATATTACAGATGAATTGGTGTCTCGGTGTATATTTGCAAGTGGACTACCATTCAATGTCTTGAGATCACCTTATTGGCAGCAGATGGTGAGAGGCATTAATGAGGCACCACAGAGGTATATAAGCCCTAGCTATAATAAGGTTCACACTTCTCTTTTGGCAAAAGAAGTGCAACACATTCAGACATCTCTACAGCTAATTAGAGATTTTTGGACTGATTTAGGAGTCTCTATTATATCAGATAGATGGGAAGACTCCAGAAACAAACCTCTCATCAACATTATTGCAGTATGCCCTAAAGGGCCAATGTTTCTGAAGGCTATTGATTGTGAGAGGGAAGTAAAAGATGCCCAATTCATTGCAAATATTCTCATTGAGGCAATTGAGTCAGTGGGTCCACAGAGGGTTGTCCAAGTCATCACGGACTACGCCAAAAATTGCAAGGCAACGGGATTGATAGTAGAGTGTAGGTATGAGCACATATTTTGGACACCATGTGCAATACACTCCCTGAATCTAATGATGCAGAAGATTGGGAAAATTGCATGGATTGAGCAAATATACACGGAGGCAAACGAGATTCAGATGTTTGTCACCAACCATCACATGTCTCAAGCCATATTCAGAAAATTTTCAATCTGTTTAGTCCAAGCATGATGAAGGTATAAAGGTTCTATACACTACATAGTTTGACATTTAACTATTCTGACTTGTTAAACTTTTATCTCAATTTCACCTTGTGTTGTTATTGAATTGTTTCCATTCTTTTTTAATAGGTTGCTAAGACTAGGTTGGCCTCTCACACACTCGTCTTGAGACGACTTGTGAATGTAAGACCCCGTGTTTGAATCATGACCGGTGCCTTCCTCACATGTTTGGACCCATCTGGAGGCTATCTATCACCAGATTAATACCCTAGGCTCCCAACAGTAGAATCATGGCATTTTCTTAGAAATGAGCTTTCAATGGCCGACAGCTGTTTTCTTGTAACTCAACTTGTTGCAGTCTATCTACAGTGTCTTTTATTTATTTTGATACCCTCTTGTTGACGAAAGCCTCAAATATGTATTATTGTATCACTCCTTTATAAACATATGACTTGGGCATTGACTCCAATGCTTGAAGAAATCGCCATCTATCATTTATATCACGCTCCATAATGGGCACATTACAGGCACTTTCACGATAGTACTTTTTTCTACAGGTGTGAGTCTAGAAATGTGATCGTGAAAAGCCTCATTGGTTTGTAATGTCCTCCTCTATAGGGGCTAAGTGTAAGCTCTGTAGTGTTATGTCATCGTTCAATACCCAAATATTGATCAACCATTTAAATCAGTATGGGGGAACTGGTAGACAATGCCACAAAAGTCAAAAGCCATAAGATTACAAATAGAAAAAGGTCAAACAAGCCTTTTGGAGGTGGTTTCTATAATCCAGCTACATCAGCTTCCCGAGATCCGTCAGGAGATGTCGCAAGATTTGGTAAATGTCCCAAGGTATTTCTTTGGAGCCCTAAATTTGCTATTTGTGACACAACCCAGCATGGGCGGCAACTTGCAAATTTTCAAATGGTTATATATTTTGTCATGGGAGCACATGATGGACGCAAGTTCTGACGACTCAGTTGCGATCAAATTGCTCTTGAAGAGAGTTTTCCAAGTAATAGCAACTTACAGATCCATTGGGTGTTATTTGTGGGTCCCAATTCCAAGCCTCTGACACTCCTAACGAGGCCATTCTTTGTTGTGTAACAAGGTTCAATGGACACCAAACCGAATAGGGACATACGAAGCTTATTGAGATGAATATGTACAGGTGGCTCGGAGATTCTTAGGCAGAGCGCCACTGGAAGTGGAAATGGCATCCAAAAACCTCCTAGATAAATTAAGTGGCACGCAAGTTAGTGATCCAAAATCTTCAGAATGCAAGATCTAGTATACGTTGAGAGCCCAAACAAAATGCAAAGAACATGGCATAACCCAGTAGAGAGGGAAGAGTATACTAGAGAGTCCTACACAAGTTTTGGGACCAATCCAAGGCTCTGAAAACAGAGAGTCTTGAAGTTCCAAAAGTTGCTTGTTTGAGACCATTTAGGTTCAGGTTTTTAGCATTGATGAGGAACTTCCAGGGGAGCCCTTCACAAGGGTTTGTAAAGTGGAGCTGCAAGTGGCATCCATGAAGATGATTTTGACGATCATCTAGATGATATGCTCTAGAAGTTGAGAACTTGAATGTATTATGTTATTTACTATCATGTTTTGAACATTATGTCATTATGAATCAATACAAATTCAAGTCTCAATTTTCAAAGTATTGGAAATTTCACTTTTGTTTTCATGTTCTATGAATGATTTCAAGTTGTATAACTCTATGATATTAAATTTCAATAAGTATGCAATGTATGAGAATTAAATTTCAATAAGTATGCAAATGCTTCTTTAAATTTATAATTTATACACACACACACACACATAACGTACCCAAAAGCATACTGTACCCAAGATTTTTAAAAATTTGTTGTATCAACGTACCGAAACCGTACCCGTACCCATATCCGCGCAGTCTAGTCCAAAACACAAAATATCTTTTCCTCATACTCTACGGAATGGGAGTATATATGCAATCCATTATCTCTTGATCCTAGGGATGTTTCTATGCCCCATTTTCATATTAATAAGAAAATTGTAAGAGAAAGTCAATCGAAATATCTTTGCCTCATACTCTTTCTACGGAATGGGAGCATATATGCAATCAGTTATCTCTTGATCCTATGGATGCTTCGATGCCCCGTTTTCATATTAATAAGAAAATTGTAAGAGAAAGTCAATCGAAAGCCCCTTCTTTGGGATTTGGAAAACTGAATACAGATGGGGCTTCCAGAGGTAACCCATGAAGAGTGACTATGGGAGGAATTGGTAGGAATAAGGAAGGTGATGTGCAGTTCATTTTTGTAGAGAATCTGGGTATTACTACTAATAATTTGTGGAGGTGAAAGCGGTTTATAAGGGCATGCAAGAGGCTTTAAAAGTTGGGTGGTAGAAAATTCAAATTGAAGCAGACTCACAAACCATTATGAAGCTGTTTTCTGTAAATAATATTGGTTCTTCTCCCAGCTGACGAATTGCTAAGGAAATTTGGAAGATAAAAAACATTACATGAGAAATTTCAAGAAGTTCAGTTCAATCATATCCCTCGTGAAAGGAATAAAGTTGCTGATGGCTTGGATAACTGGGCCCTGGATAATAGGGATGTTCTATGCTATGGTTTGCCTCCTTCATGGTGGTCCAATAAGCTTGAAGAAGACATCAGATAAATTCTTAATCTTGATTCCTCGTTATGATTATCTCTTCGGATTTACTTTTGTATAATGCTTAAGCTTGGACTAATAGTTTTTAGGCTTGGCATGACCAAATATGTATTTATTGATTTCCATCTAATATAAAGTTTTGCTGTTTAAAAAAAAAACAGCAGGTCAAAAACCCTTAGCCCAATTCTGTTTCCCGATGGCTAAGGGAGGAATAAAAGAGAAACTTAGTCATAATGAATTAATCATAAAATATTATTATAAGCACTTGATTAATTTATTAGTGAAAAATTTAAAAAAGAAAAGAAAAGTGACAAAATAAAATTAGAAAAATAAGTCACTTTATTTTATTTTATTTTCCCCAAGGAAAATGTGACCCATGTAGGAAAAGGAAAAAGGTCATAGAAAAATTAAATGAGGGAAAAGAAATGTGATTGGTGGTCTTAGGTGGCAAAAAGGCCAAATTTTTTTATACAAGCAAGTTGTCTTGCAAAGGAAGGATATCTTTTGCATTTTGACAAATTTTGATTTTTTGGTAGAGCTTGTATGCTTTCCATAAAAACTTCAAAGGACGAAAACCCTTTGAAGTTGGCTTGAGAGGACAAAAACCCACTTTATGCTAGAAAGAAGAATGAAAAAATCTTCTTTCTATTGAGAGGGAACTCTATTTAGGGGTTTCCATTGATTTTCAAGATCTATTTGGGTTTTCTAGCATTATTTGCAGATTTGGCATTGATTCGAGCTAGGGTTTGAAGGGAGGACATTGTTATTGAGTTTTACCTTCAATTTCTTGCACTTATACATTGGAGAGACCCATGTTGTGTGAGATTCTGTGTGATCTGGGGCTCATTCTGATAAGATCTGATTGGCTGTCCATTAATCAGATTGTAGAGATAAGATCAGCTATTTTGCATAATTTTTGGGCTAAAGAAATTGTATTTTCAGCAGTGTCTAAGGATTGTCATCTACATATTTGATTAAATAAATTCCAGCTTATTATTGATTCAAAATCTGGTATTTTCCTAATGTTTGTCCTTATAAAAATTGATGATCTGTTTGGGAAAAGAATTGAGTCATTTTACTTTAGATTTTGTGGATTTTCACTCCTAGAGCAAGTTGCACTTTCCTTAATAAATTCAGATCTGCATTATAAAATTTTTGTATATCTTCTACAACTTGCTATTTTGGTTGGGATTTGTTGCTATTACATTTGAGCCCTAGCTTCTTTTAATCAGACCTAGTATAAGTTGGCATACAAACAAATAAGAAATTTAGAAACAACCTTGATACCATTGTTAGATGGTATGAAGTGTGTATTTCCTCTTATACCATGCTGATCTGGGGCCTAGAAGGACCAATGGAAAACCTCAAAATGGGTTATTGCGGAATCGTATAATGAATGGCAAAGGCTGAAACATATATGAGTGTGTTGTAAGACAAGCAAAATAACAAGGAAAATGATGGACACCATATTAGAACTGCAATTGCAAAGTTTTATGATACAAAGTCTTGTGCAAAATTCGAGAGGTCGGATGTGTGATGTCTATGTGCTCTTAGTCAATCTCTGTATCTCTTCTAGTTGCTTACAAAGGATAGAAGAATGGATTAATATACAATAGATGGAAATGAAGATTCGGTTGAACTATTACAGTGGTTGGCAAAAACAACTTCATAACCAATCATTAGCTTGTTGTCTTCTGCTGATGTTATTGCAAAGTTGCATGGTACAATATTGACTGTGTAGGAGCTATGCAACATCGCAAAGGAATTTGGACTTTTGGTATGCACACGTGTGTGCAAAATGATGTTGAAGCTATTGGTGAAGAAAGAACAAGATGTGGAGCAATGTTGTAGTGCCGTAAATTGATTGAAGGCTCAAATCCTTCTTGATCATTTTGCATGTACCATAATTGACTTGACTTCTCTCCGATATTTGCCAAATTAATCGGAGCTATAGTCATTTCACCATACTTCACTTATGAAGAGGCATTGCTCTTGATGTGTTTTTGTAGGCAGTTCAATTCTTTAAGTGCCCATAGATCGATAGCTTTCTCCAATAAATTTTTCCAACCTGCCCTTTTGATCCCTATATTTGCCAACACATCTGCTACATGATTGATATCTGGATATGTTGTAATGTCCCCAATGGACATATTTTCACCATCAAACAAAATAACGACAAATCCCAATCAGAAATGCAAGATTCAGTAATTATTTATCAAAACCCTTGAAATCTGAATGTGGAAAATGAACGATAACAAGTTGGAATTTTTTTTTATGACAACAATGCAAACAACCCAAAATTCCTTGCCAAAACCTTAGGAGATTTGCCTATGGACTTAAAATAGCCTCAAAACACCTTCAAAAATTATGAAATTAAATCTGTAGTTAGCCCTTGAATTATCAAATCTGAAAATACTTATATTTTTTGCAAATACTGAAAATCTAATTTTTTAATTGCAGAAAACTGCCAAAACTTCAAAAATTTATAACTCAGACTCAACAATTTTTAACAAATGATAGCTCAAATTGAAGATAAAATCACAAGATTTCCAATGATACAAAAATCAAAATTTTCCAATGGGTGGAAAGCACCCAAAACAGGCTCGAAAATCTGGAAATGTGTAGATGAAACCCTAGTTGTATTCGAAATCAACAATAGCCATTCACCCCTCTTGGAAAGCCCTCAAACACTGTTGGAAAACACAAATAATTCCTTGATCTTCAATGGAAACCCTTGAATGGAGAATCCTCTCAAGAGAAAGAAGAGTTTTCGTTCCTTTCTCTTTTATCCCCAAGAGGGTTTTCGTCCTCTAGAGATGACTTCAAGGGGTTTTCGTCATTTGAGGTGATTTGCAAAGCTAACAAAGCTCAGACAAAATTCATAATTTTTTAAAAATAAAAGAGATGCCTTTCAAAGCCAAGTTGACTTGTTTTTATAAGCATTCTTGGCTTAGTAACCACCCACAAGAACCAATCACCTTCCTTTGCCTATATTTAATTATTTTTTGGCATTGTACCCACTCCCACATGGGTTGCATTGCATTTCCTCTAGGAAGAAATTTAAAAATTATAAAGTTACTTCTTTTCTTTTTTCTTTTCTAATTTCACTTCATCTTTTCTCTTTTATTTTTATTAAGTCATTAATAAATTAATATAAGTGCTTTTTATTAAGTTTCTTTTATATGCATTTTATAATAATTTATTAAAACTATAGTTCCCCTTTTTATTGCCCTTTAGCCGTTGGGAAACAAAATTGGGCTAAGAGTCTTCGATTGGTTGTTTTAGGAAGCGGGACATTTCATATGCATATAAGCTTGATCCATTAGTATTGACAATATGCTGCATAGGATTTCCTTCTTTATGTATATTGAGCAAGCCATAAATCCTAGGAATGATAGGCACATTAGGTAGAAGTCTCTTTCTAAAGACGTCCTCAAGACAAAAAATCTTGACGGCCTTAGTGACTTCCTTAACCACCTTATTCATGGGGCTCCTAAAAGTCTTACCATAGATACCACTATTCGGTGGATGTTCAATCAGTTTTAGATCATGGCCTCAGTATTCATGAACAGTGTAGTGTTGCCTTTTTCTGCTTTCAGTATGACAATATTCTTGTTATCTTTAAGTATTCAAAGAGAAACATGTTCTTTTCTTGAAATATGCTTTCTAGGGGATTGTGTTCTTAGTTCCTACACGCAACCTTTCCTTATCTCTTCGGTTGCATCTTCTGGAACGTCCTTTAAATTTGTTTCAATGCCGCACAATATGTCTTCATAAGCAACCTTGATTGAAGCCTCTACGAAGCCCAAACCCTCATTTAATATATTTTTGGTTGGAATCAAGTAATCACTTGGAATGATTTAGAAATTCATCTCTTTTCATTGCCTAATTTGTGTTTTGTTTTCCAATATGGTTATTATTCACAGATTGACTGTGTATGATTTATCTATGTATTTTCTTCGTAAATCCAATATGCAGGTCTTCCATTACAAATCTTTCTTTTTATGGAGATCTAGCTGCTACACATGTTGTAATGTCCCCTTTCTAGGACAATTTAGAAAATGTAGAAAATCAAGCAAAGAATGGATAAACCCTTTTGTTTCAACCTAAAATATCCCAATGTCAGTTATTTCAAACCCAAATGGGGTTAGAACTAGCCAAGGTGGTGGGATAGATTGGAAGAAAACAATTGGAATTTAAACACATTCAAATCAGATTTTTAACAGCTAAAAAATAATTAATATTCAAACCCCAACTGCTGCAATCTTCCAAAATTATTTTCCGCTTAACCATCCAATTAGAATTAGCCAAGGTGGTGGGATAGATTGGAAGAAAACAATTGGAATTTAAACACATTCAAATTAGATTTTTAATAGCTGAAAAATAATTAATATTCAAACCCCAACTGCTGCAATCTTCCAAAAATTTTTCCCGCTTAACCATCCAAGCAAAAATCTTCAAACTTTGGATTTTGGGCCACAAAAATATGAAGAATGATATTCTAAAACCAGATTTCGCATAGCAAATACAAAACCCTAATTTTTCCCAAAAAAGTTGGTCGCCCAGCACATTTAGGGCATCAAATCAACTCTAAAAATTATGAGATCACTTTCTCCTTGTTCCTCCTACTTTCGACAACCACATTCAATATTAAATTGATGCCAAACTGTAGATCTGAAATTTATAACAACTAACTTATTAAAATGCACCCAGAACAACTGAAACTTCAAAAATTCATAACTTGCTTAATACTTCATCTTTTGCCATGAAATAAAGTGCAGATTAATCTCTAATTCAAGATCTTTCTAAAGAGATATAGATCTGATTTTTGAGGTCATTGAAACCCCTTCAAAACAACCCCCAAAATCTGAAAATCAGTCGCTAGGGTTGGGTAAAATTAATTGAATAATTTCCAGATCACAAAACCCTTCCAAAATACTCAAATAATCATCCCTTGCATCTGAAATAATTAATTAGACAATAGCAAATAGATCTATCATAAACAACCTCAAAACATGATAGATCAAACCCCAAACCAAGTCGATTTGCCTTTAATAAATTGCAGCACTAATAACAGTCACAAAACACCACAAACCCTTCACAAAAATGCAGATATATTCTCCAAATAAATACGCAAATACCCAAGACCAAGTCGCCAATGCAAGAATGAATATATCATGCATAAACACATTCAACACAAGAGCGCTCAATAGAGAGAACAATGGAGTTTTCAATATTCTTCAATAATAGATCCAAATGAAAGAGAGCACAATGCAAGAACTAGGGCATACATCCCAATACTCCAAGCATGGAGTGAAATCAAATGATCAATCAACATAATATCTCAAGGAAATGCGACCCCTCTTTATAAAAAAAAAGGTGCAATCTCCAATGTTCAAACATTTAATGTTTTCCTTCTAAATAAAAATATTTAATAAGCTACTACTTGTGCACTTTATTTAATTTCTTAATTTAATATTAAGAAATAATTAACCTATGTGCATCTTCTAGACTACCTAAAAATTCCCACTTGTAGCGCTAGGCATACCAAGAAGTTACAATGTAAATAGAAGAGTGATTCAATTTGGTAGTAATGTCTCTCAAAAAGGGGGACATTACACATGGCATATTTAGTTTAGTGACCGTTTAGCAAAGAGAGTGAACCTAGACCATAAGAGTATTTTTAAGAGGTCTCTAATCCTCAATGGGTATGTTTTCCCTGTAAAGATGGTTAAAGCGTCCAACGTGTAAGAAGTGAATTGTTAATAAAAGAAATGTTTGACCTTGTATTCTAGAACCACTTTGATAAACTCCTTTTTTCCTCACGAATATCAGTAATCTTTTCAAAGAATTTTTTTACTCTAATTAAGTTAAGATTCTGCACAATTCTTATGTGAAAAGTATTTCAATATCTACTTATTGCAATTATTTATCAATATTTCAATGATTTACCTTCGTAAAATGCTATTTTTCTCCTCTTTGTGCTTGATATTGTAAGATGCTGCACAATCTGCAGGATCGTGTAAGCAACACACTCGCAAAAACAAGTGATGAGAGGCAAGGAATAAAAATCAAGTCTGCTTTATTGCAAGAACTTGATTTGAGATATTTCACCCCTCGCGAGGTACAATTTTATGTCTATAAGAAAAGAAGAGAAATTTCTATTTTTAAGTGATTCTTATTTAGTGCATTCTGTAGATTGGCTCTTAAGTGTTGGGATCTTATCATTTCAGGTTGCTAATCTGCACTCTTTTCCAGAAGAATTCGAGTTTCCGAATCATGTTAGTCTAAGGCAAAGGTGAACTATATATATAATGAATATCATAACAGTTGCATTTGTTTTATTTTGCCTGGTGAACTGGATTGATCAATCAAAATATTCAATGCAGCATATTAGTGCTGGTATGTATTTGCTAGTGTTTTCTAAAAAAGTAAGTTCTAACAAGCAACCAAGTCATCATTGCTGTCGCTTATAAACCAATGTCTTAACTTAATCTGGTGATAAAACGGAATTCTTCACTCAGGTGCTTTCAAATAACATTCTCGTCTTCTTGAAAACTTCAATCTCGGCAAAGCTCAAATTATGAAACAGAATTTTTGGATGATTGCTCAGAATGCATGAATGATTGAGCTCTTGCGACAACAAGTTAAAAGTGGCAAGGAAGAGGTTTCACAGCCCACAGAACTGTCAGAAAAAGGGAAAAGGTCCATGGATTAAGATGTTTCCGATTCTCATACTTCACAGCCTATGCTCAACAAACTTCAAGCTCCCATATCAATGCCTGGTGTTTCTCCTATCGCCTGTGAATTGCTCCTGCTGATCCCATTCCTATTCTAGATAAACTGTTGGAGTGTGTATCTACTACTGTGGAACGAAGTTTTCTTTATCTGTGCTTCTCTATAAAGAGCTGTGATTAACTTCTTCTACATCTATCCCCTATCGTTTCGTTTTAAACTTTTGTACTTAGCCTAGTCTTAGAATCAAGAGGTTTTCTTTTAGCATTCTACATCTACCCCCTATCGTTTCATTTTAAACTTTTATTCTTCAGCCTAGTCTTAGAATCAAGAGGTTTTCTTTTAGCATAGTTTTTTTCGGCTGTTGTTAAATGATGATTGATAAATCCTTGTATCTGTAAAGCTGTGTTCTGTTCACAACAGCTGATTCAGTATCTGTAAAGATGTGGCCTGTTCAGAACAGCTGATTCATTCTCTGTAAAGATGCGGTCTGTCCAGAACAGCTGATTCAGTTTTTTAATAGATGAGTATTTACATTTTCACTTTAATAAATTAATGTACAAATAATCATATATTTTTTTTAAATTAGAAGAAGAGGGTTTGCTTTATTTTGAGAAGCAGCCCACCATGGGGGGACAATAAGACAGAAAAGACACATAACAGAAATACTATGCATTTATCCCATCTCCTGGGTCTAGTAAGACAGTAATTCAAAACCTATAAACGAAAAGTTATAGTGCTCCCCACCTCCTCCTTGTCTATCCAATCCCCAAGCTATCTGCAACAAAGCTTCAAGAAAGAAGCTTAAAGCTTGGAGATGAAAAGTTCGGATTATCCCCAAAGGATCTGAGGGACATCAATTAAAACTCTGAAAAGGTTAATCTCAAACACAATGCGACAAGTACTTATGTTATGCTTCTGGACGCATGCTTTTTGATGGATGGCATTTTAGAGGTGGACCCACATATTCTTGTTGGTTGTTTGAAGGTGAATTTCAGCCATTGTTATCTGTCGTCCTTTATGGTGTATTCTAACACAGGGATGCAGAAGGATTGGATTTAAATCGGCCATATAATTAATGCATCTACTGTTACTGCCCCATATTTAAGCTCTAGTTTAGAATGAATTTCATAGAATTTTATTTAATATGTTGCATATTTGAGCTTTTGACTCAAAAGACTAAGCAGGGATAAGAGTGCAAAAATTACATTAAAATTAAAGTAAAAAAGGAGGCTAAAATAGACAGAATGAACATAAAATGGGAAAAATAAGAGGGTGCCCACCTTAGTGTAACAAAGACAAATACATGAGCTTAGTAAAGCTATGGGAGGGTGCTCTATTTGGGGGATCTTAAAAAGTCAGAAACACCACAAGAAACAGGCAATGAACTGATCATGTACCATCTTCAACCCAAGAGATACAAGGGGGTTGATGTTAGGAATTTTATTAAATCATAGTTGGGTTAATTGTAGTAGATAGGTTTCAATCATTAAACCTATCATAGTTATTTTGGTTAGTCGGGTTATAAGGTTAGGTTGTTGAGTGGTTGTAACAACCACGTAGAGATTAGGAGTCGTCGAGGGATGAATGTGAAGTGATAAGATCATATCCTAGAAAATAGGACAATTTTGTATATATACTCCCTAAACATATTGCAGTGTGTTTATTATTTCTTTCATTTGGTATTAGAGCAATTTCCGATCCTTTGCAAGATGGTTTTTTAATTTCCAAGGGGTGGCCCCAGTTTTGTTGGTCCAACTAATGGTAGCCCTGTTCATTTATTAAATTATTTAACTTGCAGGTAGTTGTGTGCAGTTTAGTTTAGTAGCCATTAGTTTGTTGTGTGTAGTAGAGTGTCTATGTGGAAGAAGCAATGGTGCTAAGGAGTCATTGAATTCAGCATTTGTTTTTTTTTCTTTTTTTCTTTTCTTTTTGTGCCAAGTGTGTGATGTAATGTTTTTAATATTAGTCGCACTAATATTATGCGACTATACCCCCATGTTTCTAGTTACTTAATGCACCTTTTCCCAAAGAAATATCAATGTATCCTTTGTATATTGATTTAGTGATGTGAAAATTTGATAAACGTTGGGCTTGGCAGATCTGCGTGAGTTATACTGGAAAAGGAGATTCGTAGCAGCAAAAGAGCAGGAAGGAGAGGCGTGAGGAGACAGATAGAAGTCAGGCACTTCTGCCAAGAGAAAGAAAGGCATTTGACCTAGCAGCTGTACGAAGGCACTTGAAATATATAATTTTTGATTGCTGCATTGAAGGAGCCAAGCAGAGGTGTCTAAAGGTGTGAAAGGGCACCCATATGGTCTGAAGCGTATGGTGCCTGAAATGCTTGTACTTTGCTAAAATCAGAGTAGCACTGTAAAATCATAGAACAAGAAGTTGTGGCACATGAAAAGAAGCATTTTAAGCAGAGGTGTTTTTATTGAAATCTGCATCTGTACGACTGTATGAAGAAAGAAGTGTACAATCAGAAATGATTGTTGGCTGGAAGGCATTTGAGCCTGAGGAGGAATAGAAGAGGTGCTTCCAAGATCAGCAGCACAACAGAAGTAATGGTGCAGCCGAAGTGATGCATGTGCTGAAAGAGAAGCGCCCATCAAGGTTTTAACATATTTAAAACTTTAGGGCTGCACCTAAAATTTTTGTAATTTCAAAGTTTTAAAGTTTATAATTTAAAAAAATTAATAATATTAAAAATTACAATCTCTTCTTTAAAGAGATGAGGATAGTTTTTGAATTTTTTGTATAGGTTGTTTGTCATCTTCACCAAAATCTCAACATGATTCTGGTAAAGATGACAAAACTGGAATGACATCCTATATGGGGAATGGGCACTCTGAAACTTGCTTCCCAGCTTGTTCCATGACTTCTCCTTTGCCAATTTACTGAAAACAAGGAATCTGTAAAAATTTCGTATTCCCCTCCACCATGGTGACCAAAAATCGTCAACATCTTTGGTGGCTTTGCTGGATTGATTGCCTGCTAATCAGAAAGAACCCTTTGATCTATTTCCTCTTAACCATGAAAACCCATCTGAAACCTCCACATAAGATTGACCAAGGATGCTCAAGGCCAAGAAGTTCTATTCAAGACTGAAAATCCTCCACACTTACTGAAAACCAGCACTAACAACATGTGCAAAAATGCACCTAGAGGAAAGATACAATGCCTACAAAGGCTAGCCAACAAGAGGGCAGCCACTTATTGAAAACAAAACAGAAAGACGTGTTGAAAACACTTTGAGGAAAGCATAAAAACTATGTACAAGATCAACTTATCTCTAGAAACAATGCTATGGATCCCATTGACTGGAATTGGGAGTTCATGATCCATCATGGCAAGTTAGAAGGCATTGTGAGGCTTGCAACTGACAATTGAAAGAGGGTTTAAAACCCGCAAGCAAGGATCACGAGGGACGACATGCACATCAACGGACGTGCGAACGACAGCGTGAAGAGATCTCGGGAGGAGCGAGCATCAACCGAATGTGCATGCAAAGATTTGAAAAACGGGCAGAACCTGGTTAAGTCATAAAACTCTCCTCTATCTCATAGATCAAATGGGGTGTACATATAGGAGGTGTTGAGTAACCCCCAGTGCTGCAATCATGACAACTCAAGTAGAGAGGGGGAGTTACATTCCCATAATAGAAGTGTAACTCCCAATGACGCATATGACGCATTGATGCACTGACACGCTGACGCGTAAGAGAATCTCATAATGACCCCTAAATGACACATGGACCTACGATCTCATCTATGTGAGATGACTCACCTAATGATGTGGAAAATAACACACACCAACACCCCCCCTTCATCGTAACTTAGGATGAGGCGGCAAGTCAGAAACGAGAAATGGGTCCCGACACAAAGCCTGATGAGGTACCCACGTACAAAAAAAAGATCCCAAGCAGTGAAGGAAAACCCAGTGGGAAAAACATCCACCACAAGAGAAAAACACACTCTCTAATCTAAGAAAGATGCCAAATATGGGTCCCGACCATAGACGAGCCTGAAAGGGTACCCATGTACAAAGAGGCAATCTCTCGGAAAGAAGAAGAGAGAAGAAGAGGGAGACGAGAGGAATGCAGAAGATGCCATGGATGGATCTGAACTCTGCAGCTCTAAGAAGTCTCCCAGAAGAATGTCGATGACAAGATCCTCTGCCTCTGGACTGAAGAAGAGCCACCCGCAACGAACTGTTTGCCTGCCCTTAGGAAGGACAGAAATGGACGTGCTAGAAGTCCTCCCACTCCACAAAGGAAACTGAAGGCAGCAACACGAAGAACTCTGAGTCTGGTGCACGAAAGTGTGACATAGGTCTAGCGAGTGAGTGCCAAGGAACCGAAGGTAATGCCATGTGCGTAGAACTGTTAGAGTGAAAAATAGGAACACCCGTAGAAAGGATGTCCAAGTGATGTGAAGGGAACAAAACATCCTCCACAACAGAAAAGGGATCCACAGTTGAGGGTGGATCAATGAAGGTCTCCGAAAAAGTGGAAGTGGTAAGAGTCCCAGAAGGGGCACTCCCAACAATGGAGATGATGAACTCCTCTGAAATACCTGTAGATGGATGAGGAACCTGTAGAGCATCACAAGTGGACTCTGCGAAAAGACGACAAAGGTCAGGCAGATACTCGTCCCAATGAGGGGGCTCAACAAACAGAAGAGCGATGTCAGATAGGTATGAGTCATCCAATGAAGGTAGAGGAGTGAAAGGGGCCTCACACACTGAAGGTGGAAAAGAGGTGGGTGTGATGATGAGACTGAATAGGAGACTGTTTGATATCTGATGAGATGTGGGATGTGTCAACACTCTCTGGAATAGTGAGAGAAAGAGGAGAAAAGTCCTCTGTAGTACTCTCTGCATCAGAACTGGGTGCACAATCCTCGTCATCAGAAGTAGAACCAAATGAGTCTGTCAGCGGAACTGCCATCACACGAAGAAATGGAGGAGACAATTGAATTAGCAGAAACAACAACGGCTGTAGTATGTGAAGGGTCTCCATAGAGGGACTGAAGAATGCTCCAGACATGGTGAGGTGGATCTGAGTCTGCCACGTGAAACTAGAGAGATCTAGAGACATGCATCATCATGTGACCAAAAACATGGTCGCAAGTATCAAGAAAGTCCTCTAGATGACGATGATCAGTGGGTGCAGGAACTGGCCCAAGTAAGAAGGGTAAAAGACCCTCGTGGGCGAAGTAACGTTCCATGGAAGCACGCCAAGCTGAATAGTTCCCTCTCCCAGTGAGAAGTGGCGGAGGCTGTAAAGCGATCCTACGACACTCAAGTCTGGAAAGAGCACTCTCCATGATGCGAAATCAAAAAAGTGCAAGATGCACGAAAGCAAGACCTCGGACTCGGCCGATAATGCGTCTGCGTGTGAAAACCCAAGAGTACTAGTCAACCCCCCCAGAATGTGGCACTTTATAAAGTAGTGCGTTTACAAAACTGACAATGCCATCACATAAAGTGTGAGAAATCATGCAACTTTGACCAAGGAAGCACTCAAAAACAAGCTGCGAGTCAAAAGTTATGGCATTATTACGATTCCCGCAACCGATGGAAAATGCCAATAAATGCTGCAAACGGATTAAAAAAGTGATCGAAACGAGTGCAAAGGGTATCGTGTGACTGCTCGTTAGAAACGACATCAAATTTTAGCAAGGGTTTGTTTTTCTTGCGAGGGGGATTAGCCTCTTGCCAACCTCGGACCTCGCCCTTCGTCTTCGACACACGATTGAAGGACATAATACAAGCAAAATATAGCCTTGAAAATTATTACAATGCCATGTGAATGTATTTAATCCTTAAAACATTAAAAAAGGGATTGTTTTAACCACCCAACAATGTCTAAAAGGGAGAAAAGAGGGCCCACATTGTCAAGTCATGTGGCACGGAGCTGCTGGATTGTAGACCAAGGCCGAGTTGAAGTCTGCCCAAAACAGTAAAAAAATTCAGACCTCCACGTGGCAGGGAGCCACAAAAACTGACAAAGAAGTGTCTGAGCAGGAGTCCATGCGCCAAAAGAGAGCTCAAATAACCAGGGCGTGCAGGGATTCCACGACAGGTGAGTGGCAGGGCTGGAGAGCTGGCAACGTGTCGGCCTTGTGTGCAGAGGCGAGTTTGAATGTGGACCAGGCTGGGAGATGCGAAGGTTGAAACGTCCAAACACGTGGAGCCAAGGTTGCAGGGAGCCGAGAGCTGCAGATATCCTCACACAGACCCATGACGAAGGTAAGGAGGCAGAGCTCCATAGCTAGCACAACCCAGATACAAATGCAGGGCATGCAAAATCAGTGCAAAACGTCCACAAAGGTGCAAGAAACGATCCACGCAGGGACGAAACCAGAGTCCACAATAGCAAACAACGCAGAACCATGTAAAGCCGTATCACCAAACAAACGTAGCATGGTGAGTAAAAACGTCCATGCATAGGCAGAGTCGAACGCAGCACACGGAGCAGGTAACGAGCTGGTAGACCAATAAAATCCACGAACAAACAAGTCCCTCCGAAAACCCAATATGCGACGCCAAGACCAAGGTGAGGCAGAGCTCTGACCAGGAAGTTGTACGTGGAAAGGCAAGGTGCAGCCAATGGAAGTTCAGAGTAGATAGTCTGATGGTAAACTTGATGCACAAGGATGGAGTAAGGCCGAGCAAAGGCCAAAACCAAGCACCGAGTTACAGACAAGGCACGAGGAGCTTGAAAAAATGAACCGTCGAAGATTCCATAACATAACCCGATGTAGAGCATGCAAATACGAGCATATGCAAGCAAGGAATTGACGAGCCCGAGAAGACACCAAACTCCAAAAACACCAGAAACTCGAACACGACCAAACAAACCGTGATCAAACTTGTGTAGGAGGTATGACACCTAAATCAATGCAAGAAGAGCACGATCGGAATATCCATTACGACACACGCAACGAGAACTGGATATCACGCCGGAAGCCGGAAAACACACAAAAAACCGAATAGTGCACGAATCCACAAGATCCGCTCTGATACCATGAAAGAGGGTTTAAAACCCGCAAGCGAGGATCACGAGGGACGACGTGCACATCAACAGACGTGCGAACGACAACGTGAAGAGATCTCGGGAGGAGTGAGCATCAACCGAATGTGCATGCAAAGATTTGAAACACGGGCAGGACCTGGTTAAGCCATAAAACTCTCCTCTATCTCATAGATCAAATGGGGTGTACATATAGGAGGTGCTGAGTAACCCCCAGTGCTGCAATCATGACAACTCAAGTAGAGAGGGGGAGTTACATTCCCAGAATAGAAGTGTAACTCCCAATGACGCATATGACGCACTGATGCACTGACGCATAAGAGAATCTCATAATGACCCCTAAATGACACATGGACCTACGATCTCACCTAAGTGAGATGACTCACCTAATGATGTAGAAAATAACACACACCAACAACAATAATGTAGGGTCCTGTTGACTTTTCAAGTCACCTTGCCCATTTGCATGACTATTCCTTGCAAAATCCCTGTTTTTTAAAGTTGTGATGTAAGACCCTTTCTTGTGAAAATCTTGAAAAATGCCTAAGTATATAAAATGCATATTTGCATGCATTTCAGGTTTCGGGTTCCAATTGGCATATTTGCGTGCATTTTAGGTTTCGGGTTCTATTTTGCAATTTGCATATTTGCATGCATTTCGGGTTTCGGGTTCCATTTTGCAATTTGCATATTTTAGTGCATTTCAGGTTTCGGGTTTAAATTTGCAATTTACATGTAAAATTACAAATGAAACCCCAGACCCGAAATACAAAGGACTCAGTGCATTTCGGGTTTCGAGTTTCAATTTGCAATGTACATGCAAATTGCCAAATGAAACCTGAAACCCAAAATTGCAAAGCAGGGCCCAACTTCCCCTAGGGAAGTGAGCATTTGCAAATTAGGTGCCAACTTACCCCAGGGAAGTCAATAGTTGAAAAGTAGGTTTGATTGGTCAAAGTTGCACAACCACTCGACTATGTTTGAGGACACTTTCATAGATGTAAATGCATCCTATTTTTAGTATGTAATTGGTTAAGAGGAGAGGCTGATATTTCTCAACCTCTTTAGCTATATATACAAGGATGCACAATGTATTCAGGGACTTTTGATCAATTGTATAAGGAAGCTCTGCCCTTTTAAGTACTTGTATACAGGTTTGAGCCTTAATATTATCTATACAAAACTGATATTTAGCCTTCTTCTACTTTGTGTTGTGAATTTTGATGGTGAATGTTTTACTCGTGAATCTTTCTTTCCTAGTACTTACATGACCCATCCTTGCCTTCATTTTAAGTTCATTCTTCTCTTAAAAGGTTATATGTTGTGATATAAAACTAATCTATGATAGTTGTGGAATTGCATATGAATCCCTTCTATTATTGTTTAAGTTTGTAACCTTTGTATAATTGCTTATGTTGTACATTTTAATATCCTTTTGTTAAATATTTTGTGTTTGTATAAGCTAATCATTTTGTTCCTTCACTATTGGTGCATCGCCATTATTTCTATTCCAGTTATCCTTCTTCCCTTTTCTCAATAAAGTTTGGAATAGTTTTAGTTTGTTTCTAATATTATAGGTTTGTAGCCTGGTATTTTATCAGATGCACATAATTTAGTAGGAAGCCGGCCTTCTCCGAAGGTTCATCCCAAGGAGCCAAGGTCCCACACCTTGGGGATGTTCCCATGTTGCACTGGATCGTCTAACGATTTCGCGGGTGCAAGATCCAAGTGACAACAGGTCCACTCCATAAAGAGTCAAGTTTTGTGTGACCACGCTCTAACAATCCTTAGAGAAATTTTCCTATTTGCATGCATATGCATGCTGAATTACCATTCTTAGCTTCGTTTAGCTTTAACACAGATTCTTATTCATAGTTTTGTTTAGCTATAAAATAAGGGGTTTGCCCCCATTGTAATTAAAAGTGGATGGTATTTATCTCTGCCATAAAGCTTGAGGTTTTATTATTGCAATCCGTTTCAAATCAGTAAATAATGGCTTGCTTTATCATAACACACCAATTCCTAATAATTGTTGTGTTGTCCTCCTGAGTGAATCCTCAGTCTGGATGACACTGAAATCCATAATAAACTTGTACAATTCTATCGTTTTAGTAATGTGATTATTTTGCTTCCATATATAAGTTTTTTGGGCTTATTTCTCTTTTGAAGTTTAAATTGATTCTTTGGCTGTTCTTCTAGGTACACCTTTATTTCCCCATCACTTGTTACTATGCTACTAGCATATCTGCACACAATGATCAAGTAGAAGACAATTTCTGCACTTAGATAGTACATGCATAGGGAACTCCAGTCAAAAATGAAATCTAATAGGTCTAGGCTAACGGAAGACCATCATGAAACTACAATTGAAGACGGGTATCTCTTGACATTTATTGTTGTGATGGTGCTGTCCCAAAATTCAAAGGGTTTCTAAAATTTTGGGACCCCCTTTCAAAATTTCATATTCCATAAGGTTCTCATCATGTCTGGTGTCATGGGTGTTTTCTTTCCCTTTCATTTCCTATGTTAATTTTGGGGTCAAAATGCCAATATGATGTTGAAACATGCATAAGAATAAGAAGTTGAAGTTGAGCAAAAAGAACAAGCGGTGTTGTAAGATTGAGTACAAAGTGCAGGTAAAAATGAGGTTGCTATTGTGAAGAGAACTGAAAGAGAAGCCTTGTCATCACCTATTGTGATGCCTCTTGAGTGTAGTCAGATTCTGTTTTCTAGATGACCAATTTATCTCTTCCGTCAGGCTGGAAATCGATGATAATTTAGTTATTGAGCAGTATGATAAATCCGAGATGAAGCAGCCCGAGGAACAGATCAATTTGATTCTATGAAACTTGATGCATACATAGACTCTGGCCGGAAAAGAGTTGTTGGGAAAATCATTTAGGGGAATGAGGTAAAATCCTTGGAACAAAATTCCAACTAGAAGAATATGTGCTGTACAGGAAAGTGAACCATCAATTCAGTGTTGAAACAAAGCCTAAGCAAACAAAAGATTGGCACTAAAATGCAAATAACTGACTACTAGTTTGTAGAACATGACAAGTGGATGGCAGCACACCAAGTGAGGTGAGGGTTGATCAAAGGAAGAACATAGGATGTACAGAGCCGGAAAGGAATTGTATGGCTGCAGTACAAGACTACCTATGACTGCAGATGTATTGGTTATCTGAATATGGTGCAAGTTGGTTACACACGAATTAGCTGTTGTATATGTTGAACAACATGTTAGTCGTACGTACAAAGGATCGTCACATGAGTGGCAAGTTTGTCATATGAGAAACAACACATTGTGCTGTATGTAATTTGTTTTTCACAAAAATCGAGAAAATAGAATAGGACTAAGGATTTTTATTGCAATTGTTTTGGGTTTATCATTGGCAATTGGTCAAAGAGGAGTTGGTCAAGGTTCAAATTTTCTAAGATTGCTGCAAGGCCGTCAGAGGTTAGTTGAAGATTGGCACTGCTGAACATGAGTTGTAGAAGTCAGGCACTGCCAAGTGAATTGTAGAAGATGGGCACTGACAAGCAAGAGTTGCAGAAGCAAAGCAATGCCAAGGGAAAGCTGCAGAAGCCAGGCAATCCTAAGTGAGAGTTGCAAAAGCTAGGCATGCAAAATGACAGCTGCAGAGGCCGAGTATCTGAGACAGTTGTGCATCACCAGATACATGTGCCTAGGAAACTTTGGGCATTGCCAAACATTGGGACACTCTTAATATTTATTCTATTTTAGAAGGATGGTCACGGTGGCACAAAGGAAAATTGCCTGTATAGTTAAGAGTGATGTCAGCATCTCTCATTGGTGAAAATGTTGATTATTTTGGGAAAATTTTGATTATGAAGTTGATTCTGGTGTGATTATCACCAAAAAGAAGCAATGGAAAAAATGATTTTGGGGTGTTGCTGAACCCTGATATCAAACTAAGCAATTTCATGGTGGGAAACTTTCAAAGAACCTCTATTGGATTACCTTTTATGATAGATAGTGACTACACTGGGGAGTCTTGTGCCAATCACCCTCCAAAAAGTTATTGAGTGTCGGCAGTGAGGCTGACAAGTTTAGGGGGGAAAGGTGTAGATGCAGGCTTTAAAATAGATATGATTTAGTTTTAGTATGTATAAATTGGTAATGATTTAGATAAAAATGTTATGAATAAGTCTTTGTAATTTATGTTCTACGTGTAGATAATGTATGGAATACATTTAGTTTTAAGTCCAGTCTTGGTCAGTTGAGTGACTGGCATTAGTTCAGTGCAACTCTCACACATACACTGTGCCAACATATATGTATGGTCAAGTCTTGTACAGAGTTGTTTAGATTTCATATGATTCTCCATGGCATTCCCACTAGTCCTCTAATGTACATTGCCTGCATAAAATTTTAATTCTTGTTCTTGATATTGTGTGTTTTTTCTTTGTTAACATGCTTGTTTGTTATACAACTACTGTTGGGAAATCTTTGAATATTCTACTTAGGAAACTCACACATCTTTTCTTTGTATGTTATAATACATATATGCACCGTCAATATTTTCTATCGTTTTATGTTTAGAATAGTAATTTTAAAAATACCGATGCATAGAGTCCTGCTTGGGTATAGAACTCTGGGCTACCCCAAACCTTGTCTCCTTTGCTCGAAAAAACTACTGTAAATTATCCCTAGTTCCACACAATACATTCATAGCAACAGCTCTAGTGGTCTAAGGCCCCATTTATGTGTGGGTTACTGCATCAGTTTTGATACTGGGAAATCTACTTTGAGATTTTGACCTCTGTGTGGGAAGAAACCTTGCTGTGGCATCCATTAGCTTGTTACTCAGATTGGGAGAAAAGTTTTCTTGGTTTTTAATTAATGTAATCTTTCAATTTCTCTCCATCTTTAAGCCTAGGTTTTCTGTTCAACACAACTTAGAGAAAAATGCTTGAAGGCGAAGGAAAAGATTCATCTTTATCTAATGTACTATTATATTTTCTTGAGGTAAATGATCAAACACAGGCAGAATAGCACCCAAACACTAATGTAGTTCCATTGTGATCTCTGGTCCATACTCAAGGGTCCTTTGTGAATAGGAAAAACTACTTAATGCTGTCAAATGTCAGGGTTCCTTTACAGACTTGTCATTGAGAAGGTGTCAGCCTTTGTTACTGGCTTAAATCATCAAATATGTAATATTAGCTCCTGGTTGAGAGTAATGCTGGTCTGAGACAAAATATCATTTTGGAGTCAGATCTGACTGGGAATTATGTAAATGAGAGGCGCTGTTCTTCTAAAATATACTTGTGCATGCTCTTTAGTGAAGGACTATTATATTGGGTGCCAAATCCCTACATTATACTATTTCAAATTGCTGGTTCTCAGGTCCATCCACATTGATGTTTTCAAATGTATAACTTTGTTAAGAGGGAATCTCCTAATATGAATTTTATGTTTGCTATTGCAAATATTTTGGTGAAAGTGTATGGATTAAATTCTGCTAGATATTGTCAAATAATGCATGCTATGTACATAGTTTCTGTTGAATACCTATAGACAAGTAGCCTATGTTCTAAATTTAGGTGTTCTTATAAATGTACCAAGGACCAACGTAATGTACAATAAACAGGGACAAAACGGTCAAAGTAGCGATGAAAAGCCCTGCAATAAGATACAAGTCCTATTGGAAGAAGGTTCTTACTGATAGCTAACCATATGTACAAAAACAATCTGACACAGATTAAGCCAGAAGATCTTATTCATATGTACAAATTTGTCACTAGTTATTCCTGATCCATCTTGGGAGATTCTAAGTTGATCAGATTTTCATTTAGGTTTGATTAACTGAACGAGTGGTCAATTTGCAATGTTTTTTGTGTAAATTTGAATCTTTCATGCTTGGTTCCTTCATGCTTTGTTGGTTCTATTTTGCAGGTATGCATTGCTTGGAAATAGCCTTAGCGTTGCTGTAGTGGCACCTCTATTGCATTACCTATTCACAGATTAGGCCCTAAGTTGTCAGGAAATTTAAATTCTAAAAAGACATCTTTTGGCAGGCATAGATTAGAACATTCTCTTTCAGAATAATAGAGCTTGAAACTCAAATAGAGAGGGACTTTGATGCCAACCCTATATTTTTTGTCCAATTTACTGTGACAGAAAATTTGCTTCTGTATTTCCCCAACGTGGGAGAAAAATCCACCCTATAGAAACTAACACAAATCTTTTCCAGGGGAATGTATTCTATTGTAGGGCGTATTATGGATTGGAATCTTCTTTTCCTCGTGTTCTACTATTTAACCTAACCTGTGGAACAATAAATTACAGTGGTGGTTTCCAACAAGTTATCTTCTTGTTTGTCAACATGCAATACTATTTCTAAGTGGTATCCTCCGTTATGAACCTGGTACAGATGTACAACATACTGAAATCATTAGTAAATCCTTAACAGATTAAAGACGCGAACTTTTATGACATTCTTTCGTTCCAAATCACCTTTCACAGATATATAATGAAATGGTTTTGAACATTCTAAGGCACTATTCAAGGTCTCGTGCAGTTGTTTATTTGAAGAATATGCAGAGGGAACTCTCTTAGGGAAACGGTGGATCTCAGCATCATCTTATTGCGTTGTAGTTTTTAATGTGGGTGGTAAAACATTGCATAATTTTTCAAGTTTCAATCTGATTTTCTCTTAGTATGACCATTGAGGAGAAGAATCATAGAATTTTATCTAGAGGTATTTAAGCTAGCCAATGACATAAGTAATTCATATAAAATCCTGCTTTGGCCTGTTGGTGGGAAGTTACATATAAAACCACTTGTTGTTAGATTAAATATAAAACCACTTAGGCAAAATGACCCAAGCAATAATAAACATAAACCCACTTCTGCACATTAATGATGATTCTGTACACATATGCATTCGATATATTGATTAAATAAATAGAAAAGAGAACTAGCTTATTAAGGCAATGATCTTTAGGGGCATATCGTTGTAAGGTAATGATTATGTGGGAAGTGGATCAAAAGGGGCCGCATTGTGGTATGAGTACTTGTTGTAATTGTATGAAGTATGTTGTAATGATTTTAAATATATTCATGAGAATTGTGAACTATTGCCTACCTGTAATTTGTGAATGTCAATGTTTATTTTTGGTTTGATGGGAAACTAACAAATTATATAGCTTATGCTTTGGATTTCATATAGTGGATTATAATTTCTGAGGGAGTATATGTCTAAATTGAAACCTTCCTTTGACTACTGATTTTTTTTGACAATTTGAAATAATTATTTTATTCTTATGTTATATGATGAAATGTTGTACATGTTGATATGTATGTGAACAATTGTCTTGACATTAAGTATATAGAAAATATCTCTACACTAAAGCAAAGCAAAAACTTTTTGGGGATTGCATTTGTTCCACGATATTTGATAGATGCTTCCTCTAGCTTGAGAATTTTCTTTCCACGTCTTGCCTCAATCATTGCCTTTTTATCTTCTAACATAAGAACATTGTTGATTAAATGGATATAACAATATTAAAGAAAGATCAAGCAAAGGAAATATAAACAAGAGTGATAGATCGGGCTTAGAGAATGACTCAGCTTGTATCTATAGGTTTGGACTAATTCTGGACTGAAGATTGATCTTAAAGGAGATATTATGGGTTGTGCAAGCTTTGTGTCTGATTCTGGAAAGTGAAGATCTCAGGGACAAAAGTGCGTGGAAGTGGACAGGGTCGTTTAGGCATTCACAGCTGTTCTGGGCGATGGTGTCTGTAGAAGTGCTCAAGGTCTAGTTCCTTCTGTTTCGCTTAGTGTCGCTCTTTATTTTTTGTATGTCACATCATATTCATTGTGTCGCACATGTAACATATGAAATAAACCCTAGATACCTACACAATAATCAAGTACACATTAGATGAAAAAAATAATGCATACTTGAGTCGGCCTAACCTCAGCGGTCACCCCAATGTGATTGTCACCGAGCGTTGCACTACATTTCAAACTCTATGTAGTTCTTGTGTGTGTATGATTGAAATAGTGTCCCTTGAGCTAGGATACCCTAGTGTCAATCGCACAAAAAATAGTGGGTTACAACTACTTTGTCTCAAAGCAAATGAGTGGTACGAAATTCAGAATAAACCCTCTTATGTAGTGAAGTATGCAGCCCGAAAATATAGTCCTAAGTGTAGTATATAGAAAATATTAGCTTCTTGTAGATGTACGTGCCTCTTGAATGCTTGCCCCCCCAGTGAGGTTAAATAAGACGTATATATATGATTCCTTTGCTTAAGTTTTGACATTAACAAGTGAAAGGCCTACCAAGAGTGATAAAAGAAGAGAAGAAAGACGTAACATTCGAAAGATCAGAAAAACACATAATAAAGATGAAAACGATAAAAGCAATGTCAAAGAAAAGTAAAGGGGTGTTAATGACTAATTCTCTTGCTTAAGAATCATGCATAAAATGAAATATTTAGAGGCTAGATGTACATAGTGCATGATTTAGTGACCACAATAACCTTCGTGTGGCTGGAGTTACACATGTCAATGGAGTGTTATGAAACTTCGCATTCAAAGGGGAAATTAATCCTTGTTAACGTTATTTTGTCTTTTTCTAATGTGTTGTGTTCTTTTCTAAAATTATCATTCAATCCTAATAAAATGTAATTGTCTTGTTATTAGATTAGGGTCAATGAAAGGTGTAATGAAATTGTTTCATATTCTTATTAGTGGGAAATTTATTATTGTCTCTTTCATATCCTTGTTGGCATAAGATTTCATGACTTTGGATTGCTTGTTCAATTTTTCCAAGGTGAGGGAGACTTTGTGGCCATGACTCCCACTCGTTTTTAACATTGACGTATTTACAAAATGGAGTTATTCAAAAGGCCTTACAAACTTGTAAGTGAATGCATTGGACATACATTACAAAATTATGGGAAATGGATTTTTTTCGAACAGATGTTACAGTTGGGAATACTCTGGTACATATATGTATGCAAAATTGTGGGACAGTTGACATTAATATTCAAAATAGACTAAAACTCTGTGGCACTTAAACCAGTCAAAATTCAACTAAAAAGATTTTTTCTTCACAATGCATGGGCTAACAAGAGGTCATATGCCATCGGGTAGGACCTCTCCACATCTTAAAATCTCAAGGGTAAGTTTGGAATTGGTGGACTTGGAATTGAAAACAATTACAATGTTATGTTGCTCGGTGAGCAACACAACTGCTCTTCAAACAATGGAAATTCAGTTTCCTCTTATAAATCATAATGAGGAGTATTTTGGCTTATTGAAAAATATTTTGTTTGATAAATGTGTTTAGGTGGTAAGTCTGGTATTGTGCATAATTTAATATAAGTTTCATTTTTTCTTTTCTTTTTACCTGTTATATAACCTAGGGAGTTTTATTTATAACACCTACTTATATGAAGTTATCACAAATACTCTTCACACATGTTCTCTACATGATGATGGTTTCTTTGTATGAAAATGTGTTTCAATTGATTGGATTTTGGATTTTATTCTATACACATGTGATGGTATATGCTTCCTCACTCAAAGAGACTAGGTTGTTATAACTATGTTAATCTGAAACATCTCTATGAAGTTTTGAATAGTGAATACATATATTGTTGAAACTTTAATTGCTCTGGACTACATGGATTATAGAACATTTTTGCATCACTAGTTAAAAACTAGACAAGTTTTCAGTTTCATAAGTCACAAGAGAATTTGATAACTGCTTCTAGGTTGGCTTGTCTTCAGCTATAAAGATGGGTAAAAGTGAAGAGATGCGAAAAAGTATACAATATTTATGACTAATACAATGCATTGTTCTTGCATAACTACAATGTTTTGTTCGAGAAAAGATTGCAGCTGGGAAGATGCTACCTAGAAATACGATCATTGGCCAACAAATCTTGATGCCACATTAATGAAAAAATTTCAGCGTAATTATTGTGGGTTTTAGGGTTGTACGACAAGCATCAACGACTATAAACGACCCCATGAAGTGCAAGATCATTCAGTTGTTCTAGGTCGTCGATTGTCCAAGTGGTTGGTCAAGTGGACACAAGGTTGGGTTTGTATCTTAGTGGTGGCAAAATTCATAAATACTAAAGTGGTTTTGGGTTTCATTAATTTTAATATGCCTCCACAGATAAATGAAGGAACAAGTTTATGTACATGCCAAAAAATGTCATTCTACACCCGAATCCTCGTGAGTTCGAACCAATGTAGTCAACCTAGAAGATAATGAGAGAATAGTGGACAAGGGCTATGGATAGTATGAGGATGGTATGAGTTGGTGTATGGGAATGCAAGCAATCTGGAAGGAGATTCCTCTACCTTTGTTCTTGAGAGAGTAAGATGTGCTTGTCGAGGGAAACAAAACTTCTACAAACATGATCATAGTGGATAGTATGGTCAAGTATGATAGTGATGTGGAGCCTTAGATCTATGTCTTGACTGTGAAGGGAGGAATATTAGGCTATGTAACTCAACTGGAGTTGTTTGAAAATGGTTGGCCTTGATCTAGCAAGGTCATATGAAAAGAAGTGATGGAAGATGCTAGATGACCTAAAAGAACACAAATGCTCAATATGAGTAGTTGTCAAAATGAGATGTCGAACATGGATGTTATCTTGTGGGGATTCGTTGTCAAGGACAAGAAGTTGGGGGATCATCTATGTCAGGGATGATGACGAATGAAA
Organism: Taxus chinensis; assembly: GCA_019776745.2. NCBI lineage: Eukaryota > Viridiplantae > Streptophyta > Pinopsida > Cupressales > Taxaceae > Taxus > Taxus chinensis. Next base: position 465,237,303 of record CM034155.1, on the reverse strand, counting down.
TACATCTTATCTTAGGTCAGAAAAGATTTTGTCTTAGATGTTTTGTTTTCTAAACAAGACGGGAATGTGAGGGAAGTGTCCAACTCTTCTCGGAAAGATCTAGCTATCTATAGTCATTCACAATTAGAGGAGAAACAAATATTGTGTAGTGTTTGCTATGATCTAGAGTGAAGCATAATGAAAGCTTGTGTTGAAGATTGTGGTATGTAGATCTCAAGCTAGGATTGGAGCCGTGGAGATGTATTGTTGTGTTGTTTTATCAAAATTATAGTTGTCATACCAATAAACAAGTTTCCTTGTCTTATTTTCGTTGTTCTCTTGTGTCTAAAATAGTGTTGCTATGTTTGGTGTTCGTTGCAAGATTGTTGTTGGTTTTTAGGTTTATTTGGGTCTTAAATCTATATGTTTTAATGTGTTTAACTTTGTTTACAGGCTTCTACCTATTGTTGTTTTAGTCATTTTTATGAGTTGTTTGAACACAAATTAAGAACAATAAAATGAACTACAATGATTGTTGGAGATGAGAGTGTCAACATTAATTTTTCGATTGCATGTGACAAAGACTTAATAGTTAATTCCCATTTTTCGCTACTCTAGTTGGCAAAAACAAAAGTTATTATTATTTTTTAGTGTTTTTTGCTTTCAAAATGTAATAAACATGCAGATAAGTATAGATCTACAACAAGAAGCTAACTTGCACCTTTCTTACACTAAAACATGCCACAAAACAAGAAATGAAAATGACAACTAACCTAGATCAACCATTATTTTCAAAACTGATATTTCACATTGTTTAAATGTGGTTTCCCTAAACTAAGTTTTGATTTGGAGGGTGATTGTTTTGTAAATTATGATTTTTAATCTAAACTTATGGTTTACTTATTATGTGATTGAAACTATTTATCCTAGAACAATTTCATAAACAAACCTATCTTTATTTGGGTTTTGTCTTTTGATATATAAAATATGAAATTAAACTATCCTAGATTTTAAACATAACAAATTATGGTCCTACTCTAAACCTAGGATTTAATCCCAAAGATAGGAGAAGCTTAATGTAAGAATATTTTAGTCTATTAAACTACAACACATGAATACGATCAAACAAACATATAATATAACACTTTTTTCCTTTTTATGTTTTTTCAAATTAATATTAAAGAAAGAAAGCTAAATCTAAGCTAATAATGTAAATAAACAAACTTGATTCAGATCCAACCTCTTTTTGTAATCAGAATGAAGTTGAACTAAAGTTTGTGTGCTTATACCCTCAAAAGACTACTCCAATTGAGCTCATGAAGATTGGTGTTGTAGTGATGTGCTCAAATACAAAGAAGATGAGTCTTGATGCACTTTGGAAGAAGAACAAACAACAAATTTGTGGTTGGTTCAAGGGGGAGAAGACGGTTGGTGTGGAGGCCCTTGTGTTCTCTTTTGAGTAGAAACATCAATACACAATCCTCGTGTTGCTTGGTACTGGAAGTAGTCTCCTTTGGGCTTGGTTTCTCCCTATGGATCAATAATACAATAATAGAAATGTTCTCTGGGAAGATAGCTTCAAAATCTGGGAGATACAACAAATGAGTGCTTAATTTTTTCTTAATAGAAATCCTCTAAGTGATCTCAATCTCAACTCTAGATCAAAAGTGAAATTTATGGCTTAGATTAGATCCCTATATAGAAAAATCAATTGATAGGGGGTAGGATTGATGAACTGGGCATTAAAAACAAGATGACACACGTACATGGTGAAAAGAAGGGTTAAAAATCACAAAAGAGAAGTTTGAGTTTGAATTGGAGTTGCACTAGAGATGAAACCGTTGGCTCTTGCAAGGAATGATTATGTAACTACTAGTAAGTAGAATGGAACCATGGTAGCGGTACTGTTCCAAGTAAGCAAAAGGTGGCCAAAAAGGAAAGAAAAGGAAAATCAAGGTTCTGGGAGAGTTTGGAAGCTCTGGAGAGAGACATAAATGGGTCTAAAGGGTCAAAGGGGGTTATGAGGTGGTCTTGAACATTTTGAAACATCTCTTCATGTTTTTGGACATCCCTGTCATCATCATTTGGTATTCTTACTTTGGCACCATGCAAAATGGGGTATGTATAGTTTGTATATTGGCAATGGTGAGATTAAAAGAGTTGTATCGACATACTAAACTAATCTGGTTTAGAACTAATGGAGCATGTAATTTTTTGTTTAGCCGCATGGAATAAAAAAAGTGGAGTGGGGTGTGTTGTCCTTACTATTTAGAAGCATTTGTGGTGTGCCCATCTATTGCCCAAAAAATGTGTAGGAGCATTTGCTATCGTCGGGTTGCTAGAGCTATGAGTTATTGTGATCTGTGTTTATGTCATCAGAGAGGTATTGATCATGTTATGAACCCCTTTTTCCAATGAAAATATCTAGGGTTTGAATAATTTGAAAAAGATTTTCATTGTGTTATTTAGGTTTGTTCTGTTTTGAGTTTTTATGAGTATTAAGTATGTGTTTGATGAAATGTCTTTGGGTTAAGTAGTGTTTTGATGTTATTTTATCTCGTGATTGATATGATCCGAACATGATTTTTACCATGTGCTTGGGAAAATGTTTTTTTCCTTTCAAACCTTGGGTTTTTACCCTGGGACCATGTATACACGTGCTCACAATCATTGTGGAAAATATAGACAAAAGATTTTGAGGTTTAATATTCTTCAGGGAGCTAATCTATTTTTGTGAATTTTGGCCTCTTTTCTTCAGCCATTAGACTTTTCCCCTATTTTTGGTTACGATGTAATCTATTTTATTTGAGGAATATTTTGGCACGCAATGTTTTGGGGTGTTTGAAATAGTGATATATGGGATTTTTAACCTACTTCTATGATTCAAGCCAATATGAAAGGTAATGTAAGAAAGTAAGTGTAGGTTTTTGTATATTCCAACTTTGAAGGATGCTAGATTTATTGTGTATTTGATGCAAGATTAAAGATTTGAGATTTCCATAGGTCATCATTTTACATTATCTATCTAGATTCAATTGTGTCACCAGAGAGATATTGAGCATGTTATGAACCCATTTTTCCAATGTTGTTCTCTAAGGTTTCAATAGATTGAAAAGAAATGTCATCGATGTTATTTAGGTTTGTTATGCTTTAAGTTTATGTGAGTGTTAAGAATATGTTATTTTCGAATAGCCTTTAAAGTAATATCTGCAACTAGTATGATCCTTACAAGCTTTTTTCCATGTGCTTGTAAAAACATTTTTTTTCTTTAGAATGTTGGGTTTTTGCCCTACGACCATATATGCATGAGCTCACAAATTGTTATGGAAAATATAGATTTCAAGCATGGGATGTAAGCTACATTTTTTGGTTTATTATGATTTTGGGTTGTGAGTTGGATTTAGTGTGTTAGCCTGGGTTGTGAGAAGCAAATTCAATCCTTATCAAATTCATGGATAGTCATGGGTATAAAGAAGTTCAGTGTTTAATATTCTTCAGGGAGATGATAGATTTCTACGAATTTTGGCCTCTTTTCTTCAGCCATGAGAATTTTTCCTCCTTTTTTGAACGACTATGATGTAATTCGTTTTCCTTGAGGAATTTTTTGACATTGGGGAGGGGGGTTTTGGCGGGCGGGGGGCAAGGGGGTCTATGAAATAGTGATATATGAGATGACTCAAAGAGCATATTTTCAATCAATTTTTTTGATTTAAACCATTGTGAAAAGCAATGTAGGAAGGCAACTTTTTATTAGATAGGGTAATAAGAAATGATTATGGCTCCTAGAGGCCTTACATCTTCATATACATCATGAGTACAACCAAACAAAAACAAAAAGAGAAACATGACATCAAAAAGGGTTAAAACAACTTAACTTGATCCAAATCCCATGAGGAAGAATACAAAAAGAAAGCCAAAAAGAAAAAAACATACTACTATCGGGTCATAGGAAAATTCTTCCCACCGTCTACAAAAGTCCCAGTCTTTCAACATAAACTATTTGGTCTTGAGGTGTTTAGAAGAATTAGTGTGGGTCCCTGCTTGACCATTCTACACATGATCCTGATCAGTCACCTTCTGGGTGCCGTCCTTTCCACCATCCTCCTCTTCAGAACTGCTAAGGTAAAGTTTGAGCCTTCTATTCTTTCGACCCTTTTCCAATTTACATAGCCTCTCCTGAAAGTCCCTGACCATTTTTTAATCCCAATCAACTCATCTCTAATGGAGTTATGAGAAATAAAAATCTTCTTAGAGGCCTCGATGGAGTTTATCATGTTATCCCTCAGGTTCGTACCAACTTCACCTAGGGAATCCATGTCCTTATCCAATTGTTGGATCCTGAGATTAATTTTATCAGTAGTCTCCTCCCAATCCAGATGAACCTTATTTTTTCCCTTGGAGAAATCATCTTTCTTACTCGCCAACAAGTTGAAGCCATCTTGCAATCTTTACTCTCTCCCTGGGTCTGGAAACCCTTCTTCCTCCGAAGTTTGGACATGCACTCAACCAAAGTGACATTATAATCAAAATCATCTACGAATGGATCTAACTCCTTAGGCATGAGGGGAAAACTGTTTTGATAAAGGAGGATGCGTCCATGATACAGGGGGACTCAGTCTTCCCCTACTGGAAGTCTTTGACCGACACCGATACCAACATGAAAAAATAGAAAGGGATACTCATAGCAACCTTATGTATAAACATGTTTAGCATAGAGAGGTGGTGTGTATAAATCTTCCTATACTTTCCCTCAAGTGTTATGTATCACATAATATGAAGACACAATATTCCATATGCCAGGTAGGCAATATCTCAAAATTCAATCAATGAGAAAATAAACTTTTTCTTTACCTTTGAAAAAGGTTTGAATCTTGTGGTTGCGTCTGGTTTGGTCCTTGTAGATCTTCAGCCCCTTTATTTCCATGCTAGCAGTCTGCGCGTTTGACTGCTCTGACCTTCCCATTCTCCCAGGCCCACCCAAATTCAAGGGTAAGGGATGGATCAACCCATTAAGATTGGAAATGAAATTCCTGAAACCCCCGTCTTAAAAATGTGCCATAGGGACGAATTATTCTGGAGTGCACCATAATTCGAGGGTTCAACTCTAAGCCTTCCTCCTCCAATGGTTTTCTTTCTCGAAAGGAGCTGAGAGTTGGACAACAAGTAGATAGTACATCCCATAAGCCTGTAATAAAAAGAAATCCCGTTGAAGATCTCACACATGCTAATGATCCTTCCTTTAATAAAAAACATTGATGACAAACAACCCCGGGGGAGAGATGACCTTCAAATCATTGCCTATCATGATTAATGGTGTTATTAATAATAGTTAGGATCTCATCCCCCTTATTTCAAACTTTAAAAAACATTACTTTTCACCCCCCAATTAGCCAGCCAGTCTGTACATTTATTACCATTATGTGGGGTATGGAGGAAGAGTGAATTATCAAAGGTTTTAAGCAATTCCTAAATATCGAAGAGAATATTACCTAAATCCCAATTGTGGATCTTGTCTTTCCTAAGGGAATTTGTGATGAACATAGAATCCCCTTCAATCTGAATAATCTTGAACCCCTTTTCTTTTGCCAAATTAATGCCGTAAAGAAGTGCCATGGCTTCAGCAACATTGTTACTTTAGATCCCTAAAGGTCCATCATAAATACAAACCCAATTACCTTCGTGGTCTCTAAGAATGCCACCTCCCCCTATAAGACTAGGGTTACCCTTTGAGGCCCCATCAAAATTCAACTTTAGGCAATTAATATCTGGTCTAGACCATTTAACTCCTAGATGAGGAGCCTTGAAATTGGGAGAACTGAAGGGGAACTGTTTTAGAACTGCGACCCCTGTCTTGGGACAAGGGGCCTTACCTTTTCCCTTGAAATGTCTAACATTTTCCTTTAGGGAAGAGAAAAAATTGGCACTTACCTTCTTAACAGTAGCATACTGATCCCTGAATACCTTGCCATTTCTTTACTTCCACAAGCTCTAGAGGAAGTGAGGGAGAGCCATCCTCCACGCAACCACAAGAGCCAGATATTTAAAAGGACAAGTCCATTATAAAAAAAACTCCTCCATAGATTCAGGCACTAACTATTGAATATTGAAGAGGTCAAGCAATAAAGAAAGGGCAATGGATAAACAAATGATTAGTATTTTCCTCCTGTTTACCACAGAGAATGCATCTAATGGGGATAATCATATACCTCTTTTCCTTAGATTTTCAAGGGTGAGGATTTTGTTATGAGAAAATCCAGTAGGAAATATTAACCCCGGGGATCAAATCCTTAACCCACAAAGTGTTCCAGTAATCCTTCTAGTCCAGGGCTATGAAATTTAAGGGATAAACAAATTTAATAGAAGACTGACCCTACTCCTCTTCTCTCCAAATAACATAGTCCTCTTGATGTTGAAAACAAGGAATGTGGAAATTCTAAAGCTTTAAATTTATATCAATGAAAGGATGTTCATGGGGCCAGTATAATTAGGAGGGGGAATGATAGAGATCCACTTTAAGCCCTCTCCACTCCTAATCCAATAATCTTGAACCATATTTCTACCATTCTCCTCAAAAAAATGAAACATAGATTTCCAAGGTTCCTCATTCGCAAGCGGGTTGTCCTCAAGCCAACTATCCTGCTAAAACTGGATTCTATTGCCTTTACCGATATTCCATTTAATACCTTGGCCCAAAATAGATTTTATATGACATAAAGGAATTCCAGAAGGTCGAGCCCAATGGAAGATTATCTTTCAGAAAAAGGTGTCCAGTCTATCAATATTCCACAAATATTTCTTCTTAAGGATGTCTACCCAGAGACCTTCTTCCTTGGTAATCCTCCACCCAGTTTTAGCCAAAAGAGCCTCATTCATTAATTTAATATATTTTAATCCCAGGCCACCACAAAGTTTTGGTTTAGTTACTTTGTTCCAAGAAACTAAAAGATATTTGAAATGATCCTCAACTTTAGACCAAAGGAAATGTTTTTGAATCCTTTGCAACGAGACAATGATTTTTGTAGGGCGCTTGAAAAGGGACATGACATAAATTGGAATTCCTTGCAAGGAGATTTGAAGAAGTTGAATGTTGCCAACCTATGATAACAATGATCCCTTCCAAGAAGAAAACATCCCGCTCACCCAGCCTATAAGAGGATTGCAGATAGAAATTTCCACTTTTTTAAGAATGAGAGGCATTCCAAGGTAAGAGTCTGGAAAGGATTTGATATTTCAACCAAGAATATGGGCCAATCTGTTCTGGAGTTGATCTTCCACATTAATAAAAAAACAACACTCTTATGAAAGTTGACAAGCTGCTCTGAAACCATCTCATATTCTTGTAACACTTTTTTGTAGTTAGTTTCCTCTTGAATTGCATCTTTCCCAAGTAAGAAGTTATCATCCACAAATTAATTAAGGAAAACATGAGTTAAACCTTTAAAAATTTTAATCCCTTGAATGAGATTTTGATAGAGCTTGATTGTAGAATCTACTAAGGGTTTCAGCCATAATATAAGAAGGTAATTCCAATTGTGAAGGATGCCAAATTTATTGTGTATTTGATGCATGCTTATAGATTTGATATTTTAACACGTCATCATTTTGCATTATATATATAGATTTGTTGGCTAGATTTTCTGCATAGCACAAAACCTAGGCAGTGATGAGATAAATCTTCCTCATTTAACCGGTGAGGCTCTCGTGTCAGATTTGTCAATTTAAGTATGCTAATATCTAAATGGGGTTTTACTTTAACTACTTAGTTCATGAACCATAACTGAACAGTTTTGCAGCAAGTAAGCAACTGTTTAAAAAAAGGAAAAGTTATAGAAGAAGGTAATTACATAAACACATAGAAGAAATGGGGAAGATGTGCATCCCAATTAGTAGATGGCAGAGTTGATTGCATGCACATAGAAGAATCCAATAGATATAAACACAGGATTCTAAAACAAAGGCAACTCTAGATCCATATCTAAAATAACACAAAGTTTATTAAGAGATCTAAGATTAAAAGCAAGAAACATAGTACACTGTGACACAAAGTTCTCTGAAAACTCGCTCCTTTGTATTCCTTTTCTCCAAGTGGCTCTCAGGGGTTCAACACAAAGTCTAGAACACAAGGTTGCTGCTTACAAATTCTGATCGTTAACCTGAGGGTTCTTCCTCTACTTATAGAATGTAGAGGGGAAATTACAAGTCGGAAGCTTTGAGTTGAAATGGCACATGTGGAAGTCAGAAAAGAAATAACTGGCAATCTCCATCCTAGAATTCCTCTTTGGATGACATGTATGATTTGCGACTGAAAATAGAACCTTCTATTTTACACGTCTGCCACCTATCTCCAAGTAGTTGACTTCTTCAAGTAATGGATTTTAAACCAATCACTTAAGTTGTATAATTTAACTGATCACTCAATTAATTTGTCGGAGGAAAGAAGAAGGAAGAGAAAAGCTGCAGTCTTGTCCTTTTTCATGTCTGCATGCAGCTGATTCTTTTGCCTTTGATTCTCACCAAACTGGACCTAGGAGCAACTGGATCTAGAAACAAGATGGATGCGGCTAGATCTGGAAGCGTTTGGAAGCAAGTGACCGTGATTTTCTTGCGGGTATTTCCTTTGACATGTCTTCATTCTTATCCTTGAAGCTTTTGCAGTTCTTCTCCAGTACATGCATCAATGCAATCTTTGCTGTAGATAACTCATCATCCTTATTTTTAATTGCATATGAGCAATTAAAAATTCTGGAAAGCACTCCGGATGAATGAAAATTCAATGAAGGCTTCAACTGGAAGATGGGAACATTTGCACAAGATCTTGAAAGAAAATTTCCTCGCACTGACTTCTTCACGGGTTGCATTCGAAACAAGAGGATGAAGCCTTTGTGCCGGAAGCTTTTGCAACTATGAGATCTGGATTTGGATTTGCATTTGCATCTGGATATGGATCTGCACTTGCATAACAAACTTTGGCAATTGGGCTGTGGATGGAAAAGTTGTAGCTCGAATAATTCCACTGCTTTTAATCTGCACACATGAGTGACGTTTTTCCTGCACGTATGAGTGAAGTCTTTCCTGCTCTGGATCTGTCTATCAATTCAGCAAGAGGTTTCGAGCCTAGATCCGTGTCTCCAATATCTACAAATTTAGAAGTGATGCATGACTCCGTTGTGCTTTCTTTTTCATCTTTTTTTGCCATAACTTTGTCTATATTTGTCTGAACAATTCTTTTTCTTCTTATTTGATTGGAGTTCTTCAAAACTGGTGCAGTTCTGGATAATCCTTCAGATTCAGAGGAAATATTCAATGTATTGGACATTGATATAAGTTCTTTTTCTTTATAAAAGCACCTGTATCTAACTCCTGTAATTAATTCAGACAAAGATGACAATCGGAGCATGCACAGTGAATTTTAATCACAAAAATTTGCATAGTTCAAGCCTACTGCCCCAGAATTTGATGTTTTATTTGCATGCAAAACAAGCATGAATTTTACCAACATCACCTGAGCACCTGCATCACTTCTACAAACAATTATGCAGACACAAATCAGCCTTCTTCAAAGCATGCGCCAAAACTAGAAGCTTTTAGCATCAAATCCACCTTTGTTTGAGCAAAAATCCTCTTCAAATGGGGCGCACTTTTCCTCCGGGCTGCACTTCTTTACCTGTGAATTCAATAATTCATCCTTATGGCAGCCCATGCTTATATAACCCTCATAAATCTATAATTAATAATTGCTCTTCCTATTCCTGGCAATTAATTAATTAAAATTCATGCTCTTCTCTTTAACTGGTGTGCTAAAATTGCATGATTAAGGACAACCATCCATTAAATTAAATTTAATCAATTTAATCATCCACTCTTCACTTCACTTAAGCTTCATAGTGTGCTTTGACCATATCCACTGAAAAAAGAATTTAATTTAATGAATTAATACTTTAAAAAGTATTATTTCCTTCTCAAAAGGGGCTGCATTAAATAAATTAAATTTATTTAATTTTGGAATTCTATTTTTAAATTCCTTTTGTCCACTTCCCTTTGTTGACTTTTCCACAAGCCTGGGTGCCAAAATTGGGTGAATAAATATTAACAAATATTTATTTAATGCATTATTATTCACCCAAGGTGGGTCGCACTTTTTAGCATAATAGAATTCTATTTTTAAAAACACATGGCAATGAGAATTTTTACCCTGCAAGGCAGCCCTGAAAATCCCATGATCCACTTAAGTGATTTGATTTTGATAAGGGGATTATTTACCCTGCATGGCAGGCAATAAAATCCCATGATTTCACTTAAGTCACTTTTCTTTTATTTCACCATGGGAATTTTTACCTTGCAAGGTAGGTAATAAATTCCCGCCTGCCTGTTGCCTCTAATTTTCCCACTGCAGCTTAAGTGACTTTTCCATCATGGGAAAAAGCACCCTGTAAGGCATGCAATAACATTTCACCTGCCTGTTGCTTCTATTTTTCCCATGATCCACTTAAATCCTTTGTTTTCCAAAAACGCGCCCAACCCCGCAGGGGATTTTTAGTGCACGACTTCGCCTTTTCCCAGTGAACCGGACCTCCGATGGCGACTTCCTTTTGGCACAATGTGCGTATGTGATCTCTGAATAATCTAGGCCAAGAATCAGGCTAACTCGGCAAAGGAATTGATCTAGAGAAATTTCATAGAAAATCAAACGGGAAAACACAAAAACACGAAAAATTGTCAAAAATCACAAATAAAGCCCAAAACTTATTTTTAGTTAAAACCCTTCTGGTATATAGGAATAATGATATGTTTGATCGCAACATGGTTAAAACGGAGCGCAAATTGCCTCAAATGGGGCTCAAAATAATTAAATACAAATTTCCCGCAGACAAATCCTGATGACATAATATAACAATTTTGGGCATCTGGGTATTTGGCGAAAATGGCTAATATGACTCTTTGAGAATATCTTGAAGCAATACAAGAACTTTTAGGCAATAAAAACACAAAACGACCCATTATTTTAAAAGTACAATTTTTTTTTGGATAGGTTAGTCACATATTTCAGGATTAAATCTGGGGACACCAAGATTCAATTGTGTTATATCATCTTTTGTTACCAACATGTTGGGTCCACTTGCTTCATCACTCTTCAAATATATTTGAATGTTATCGTGGATATGTGTAATACCCTTCTCCTTCACTAAATTACTTCATTATAATGTTAAAAATGTTGTATTGGTTGTCCCTAGACCGAAGCATGTAGCCCTAGCTCATAAGACCTCTTAAAAATATTTTGTATCATCATTTGATGAGTCAGAATCCGAATCAGTGAGTTGAAGAACCTCAATAGGTGGAGAAGTAGAATTAGAAGAAGACTCATCAAACTTAACACTTCTCTCAATACAAAACTCATGAGAAGTAGGATTCATCAATCGATATCCCTTCACGCCATCAGGATACCCTACAAAGATACAAGGTTTAGATTGTGGTTCTAATGCCTTACATTTCTTCTTGGGAATCTAAAGCCATAGCCTTGGATATGAAGACTCGAAAGTGCTCAACATCAGGCTTATGTCCAAACCAGGCTTCAAAGGGTGTCATCCCTCTTACTACCTTGTGTGGAACATAGTTCTGAATGTAATTAGCACAATTCAGTGCTTCATCCCAATACTATGAAGGAAGAGACTTCGAGTGAATTATACAAGTGGCCATCTCCTTTGAGAGTACGGTTCTTTCTTTCTGCGACTCCATTATGCGAAGGGCTATAAGCAACTATATGCTGCAAAGAGATCCCTTCAAAAGTACAGAAATCCATGAACCTATTGTTTACATATTCACCTCCATTTTCAGTTCGAAGAACCTTGATAGACCGTTCTTCTTGTTTCTCAGCAAGAGCCTTAAAGTCCTGAAAATGTTCAAAGACTTCAGACTTAAGCTTAAGAAAATATACCCAAGTATATCGCGAATAGTCATCAATGAAGGTTAGCACATAAAGAGCTCTAGTAAATAAAGGAGACAAAAATGGACTAGAAATATCACTGTGAACAAGATCCAAAGGACAAGTAGCTCTCCAGGATTTTCCTTTGTCAAAGTTCTTTTCAGGATGCTTTCCAAGGGTACAACCCTCATAAAGACCCTTAGAAAACTTGACGCGGGGCAACCCATTGACCATTTCGTTTTGGCTCAATTGTTCAAGGTAGCGATAATTTAGATGTTGAAAACACTCATGCCATAGCTTACTAACCTCATTTGCATGAGTGAGAAAAGCAGTGGGCATAGAATCAGAAGTAAAGTGGGAAAAGGTATACAACCGTGAACGGTGATCTGCCTTTCCCTTAGCCATTGTAGTGTCATCGTTAAGCTCACGAATAATCACTGAGTTAGGACCAAATTCCACTCGTATTCCTTCACCAAGGTGAGTAATTTGGTAAACTAATAGGAGATTGATAGAGAGATCAGGAACACTCAACACTTAGTTGAATGTTCCCCCATCCATCTCTACTGATCAACTATCTAAAACTGACACTGTCGTGTCATTACCCATCGTGATTTGGGACATACCACAAGGTTTTATGTTGGAGAACTCAACATGCAAAGAAGCCATGTGGTGCGAGGCACTGGAATCTATAATCCACATCGATGAAGGAGAAAATTTGGCTACAAAGGCCTTTCCTTTCTTCTTATCAGATTTAGAACCTTTTGCAATAGAAGACTCAGCCTTCGGAGCATTTTTTTTATAGACTCAGGAACACCTATTTGATTCTTTCTCAAGTAAACGAGATAAGGTGATCAATTTGTTTCTATCATACACGTGGTGCTCTTTATGACCAGGCTTCTTGCAATAGGAACACAAACACTTTTCTTTCTATGCCTTAGGCTCAGAAATCAAAGTGTTCGTGTTAATTTTAGTTTTGGTCTTGGTTTCTTTCTTAGGTTGATCCTTTTTTTCTTTCTTCTTTTCAGTATTTTTTCCCTTTCCTAGTACTTGCTACAAGGGCATGTGACTTGGACTTGAGAGACCCCATTTGAATGAGTTTGTCCTGTTCTCAAATGAGTTGGGCACTAAAAATTTGTCAAAGGAGGGCATATTCCAATCATTGCCTGAGGAAAATTTTGTAGCATAAAAAGTTGACACAGAAAAAATATTCAAGACCTAACAGAGAGATAATAGACAAGATCCATTGAGAATCTTTCTTCTCTACTTGACATTCCTTTAACAACAATCTAATGTGGAAAAATTTCTAGAGAAGAATGCTTGTAGGTTTTCAAAATCACTAGGATTTAACCCTAGTAGTTCATTTTCCAACTCATGTGTTCTCATGTCATCTTGTTGTCCAAACATTTCATCTAACATTGTCCACGTAGATTTAGGTGTTTAGGATGCCTCAATGTGGAAGAGAAAGTCAGGATAAATGGACATGAAAAGAATACATAAAGCTTCATCACTATCGGTTTAACCACTTATATTTTTCAGGGTCATCATCTGGTTCAGTATCAGTTCTGATGGTGATGCAGAATAACCCTTTACCCCTTAGTTTCATAATACATTTTCGATCTCCATTCGAAGAAGTTGAACGACATAAGCAAAGGAATTGAAAGTGCATCCATAGTGAAGAGAGAGAAAGAAATGCATAAAAGAAACACAAGAATCCAAACACCCATGACAATATAATAACCCCCTACTTTTGGATACTTTATAGTTTAGTGTGTTGATACAATCGGGTCCGTGCGTGCGGTCTGGAAAAAACTTGGTAACTCACCTTGCAATCAGCATGTAATAATGGGAAAGAGAGGAGACCAAAATCATGTTTCGTGGAGCAGCAACAAATGGGACACCGTAAACAAAACATAATTACAAAATACATAGGAAGGAGGCGAAATACAAATCCTAGTTGTGAGAAAAAGTGTCTCACGTCACAAAGGATACCCCCTTGCTGTAAACACGGTGGCAGATGTGCTCACTAGTCACAAGAAATAAGGCCCTAAGGGAAAAATACAATATTTTAGCATGAACTCAAGATGAGTTAGATAATCTTCAGAATCCATACAAAAGGCACAAGGAAAGAAAAGAGGTGCTCAAAGTGATATTGCACACTTGAGCGCATGATTAGTAAAAAAAAGGACAATAACGCTTTTAAAAAATTACCGTTTTGAAACGTCTGATTTAACTAATTTAAAGCAATTAGGACTATAAATAAAACGATAAAAAATATACGTTAATTATAAAGACATTTTTAATAAATATTAAGGAACCAAGTAATCCTAATCATCAAATCAACTTGTGCTGTGTCTTAATTAAGATGAAATTAATAAAACTAGATTTAAAAGTAAATATGTTAAGTCTTAATTAAACCAATTTCAAAAATAAGATCTGTAAAGTAAAAAGCTTAAATCAATAAAACCAAAGAAGATTTAAATATATACTGCACCTTTTTTCGAAAAAAATTCCACCTTTTGTATTAAAAGTTAAGTTTAAAAAAAAAATTGTATTTTAATTGTTTTAAAACTTATGGTTTATGTAAAATGAAAAATTTAAAATAAAACTTATCTACCCAAGCAAATAAAGGGGAAAGTATGACACTAAATTTTGAAAGGCATTTTATCAAAAGATTTATAGCGGTTTGAAAAATAAAATGTAAAAATACTTACCAAAAGCTCGAACTTACCAAATATAAACCAAAATGTGAGTTTGGTTTTTTTTTGTTTGTCAGTGGAACAACTTTGAATGGATCAGTTTTTTGTTAGCATGGAATTTGGAATGGTTGTAGGCTAGGTTTTGATTTGTAGAAACCCTCATGCAACACAACAACATGTGTGAGTGAATTAGGAACGGGTCATAACACAATGTGACCCAACGTAACCAAGGAATCAAAATTAGATTCGTAGTTGGAAAAATAACATAAGTAATAGAATCGTGTCATGAAACATGCACAGAGGTAGCAAGGCAGGTTTGGAATGAAATAGGGCGAGGTGGAAACGGTATTCTTAAAACCTAACAGAAATGAACAAAAAAACTGACGTACCCCCAGGGTAGAGCCATTAAAAAAGATGCAAACCGAACTTTTCTAGGTCAAACAATAATGATGTTTGACGAGAGGAGCATAGGACAAGGAGGTTGATGAATCAGAGAAACCACAATCTGAAAAAATACTTCAGTTTTAACTTTAGATTCTGCTAAAAACATGTCAAAATTACAGAGGACCAAAAAAAGTTACTTGATATCTAAAGAATTTTCAATTTAATAAATATAATTAATGAAAAAACTAGAAAAATACCTCTATTTTGTTGCTGATCTGCTAACATTTGGCTGCAGCTAGCTAAATGTAGCTACAAAACCCCTGATAACTCAAGGAGAATTTACACATGCATAAGAGGTTATACAAAAAGCTTGAATGAATTTCCATCAAAGCAAGAGTGTTAGAGGAACGTTAGCAAGGGGGAAAAATCTACAGAATCTAATGATCAAAAAACTTATTTTCGAGGAGTTAAATAAAATGAAACCAAGAGTAATCATCAACTCAAAATGATGAGTGCACATTTACCTGATCTCAATCTTTGATACTAGGAACCAGTTTGGAGCATGATGATCATTAGAAAGGATGCACCATGAAGTAGTCACACTTCAATAGAGTCAGTGAAATATCCAAAGAAATCGCAAGATGTTTTCAAAACATAATGGTTTTGCTTAACAGAAACAGGAGCTTGACATTGAATTAGTTGTAGTGTACTTGGCATGTCATAAGATGAATAGTAAGAGAGTACATTAGGGTGCTGTAAGTAACTTTCCTAAGTAGAATGACATTTCATGTAATTCCTAAACCTTAGCTCCACCATAGTTCGATATTATCCATGTGAGATGTGTACGAATATGTGGGAGATTGTTCTATGATCTTCCTTAATTGATACAATCATTACATAGTTGGATGAATTCGTAGTTGCAAAAAATGTGCACCACGATAATATGGCAGTGGACTCAATTGGAAATGAATAGTCTTATGCAGAATGTCATAATTATGAATCATTGGTAATGAATGGATCCCCTGAATGATCTTTAGTGCATAACAAACAAGTTACTTTGACAATAACATTGAAGAAACAAGGAGTCATAAGAGTGTCTTGGCATGCTCCAATTTTGTTGAAAGGTATGGAGAATATAGGGTAAACATTTTCAACCCTATCATTTATGTATGAGGCACACAAGAAAAAAAATATGAACCTAGGTTGCATTTAATCAGTGAGAGTAGAGACCATATGTGTGTAACTCCTAGGTTCAGTCCTATTTGATACCAAGAGCACAACTATGTACAACATTTATGATCATAGAATCATCATGTTTTGAATCATCATCAGAAATGGCACATCAACTTTAGTCACACCTCACTTATCAACCTTATATGAAATATCACAATCACTATTTTAAAAATCATCCATATTATCAAATTATAAGTTTCCCATCATCAAATGAATCATCTAATTCTTTGTCTCTTTTATGAATAGAACTTTCTAGACCTATTGTTCCACCTCATTACCAGATCCAAACATGCCCTTGATACTAATTTGGTTTGAGTGAATTCTCATTTTTTCATTGATAATACACCATGAGATTTGTGCATGAATAGGCTGAAAATAGGAAAGAATGACTTAACTCAAAATTTTGGACACTTCATGAATACAACCACATATTGGTACATGTATTTGAAATACTTCATCATTACCTTTAAGGGGGTCCTGACATCCATGGTGATATCCACACATATGCAGGTTAGAGACCCCTGTTCACATGAAGCCTAATTACTGACACGTGGATTAGGTACCTTAGCAAAGTGTAACCATGATCACCTAGAATTATTGTCTAAGATCATCATTATAATAGTTGAACTACATATTAGATCATGTATATCTACTGTGACATCAATATGATAGAATATGGTACATTTATGACAACACATTATTACACATTCTTCACAAAGAGGGTCAGGTTTTAGAAATCCTGTAAGTGTTTGAATAAAAATGATATCTCTTGGGGGATTTTAATTATAGCGGGTCTGAAATGCATTTGAAAGCTTTGTAATAAATTGGATGTTACCTTGAGGGTGCATTAGTATAATTCTTAGATAAAGATATTGTATCCTCATTAGCATGGGCCATGATAGAAATAAAAGTCTTTGAAAATTGTAGAATATATAAGTAATTTCACTTGAAAAAAATAAGAGACCGAAATTTCATAAAGATAACCCACTAAAAGGATGACTAGTAGAAATAAAGATGCCCATCATCAAATTATAAAAGGACCCAAGCAAAGATGCAGTGAATTTAAACAAAGACAAAATAAGAGGTATTTGTAATTTGAATGTGCTTGGGTCTGCAAATGATCCTCCAAGGGATGCTAGGAAAGACAGAGTATATCTTGGTATGATTCATGACCAACTGGCTGGTTCACTAATGACTCTGGATTTATTTAAAAGTGAAGTGGCCAAAGATTATGAAATGGGAAAGAAGGTTTCGTTCCATTGATAATGAGGTGGCCTGGAAAGCAATCAAAAAGTTCAAATAAATTCAATTTACTTTTCTCACTGTAATGAAATTACTTGAATAATTATGATGATCACTAGACAATAGAACACCAAATAACACAATATTGCAGATTTAATGATCTCAATATGAAAGTATAGGATAACTTCGCCACTTCGAGGGGGCAAATCCAAACCATACAATAATACTCAAATGCTCCAATATGATGATCAACTACTACCTACTAACCCCTATATATACTATTCCTATGCTATGGCCATCACCAAGGCCGACCCACTAATATAATATAACATGAGATATATATGAAATGATATGATAAGCCATAAGTTGGATACTACATATCCTAATTTAAGCAATATGATTAAGGGACTAGTATGCCCCTCCCCTTCAAAGAAACATTTCAAAAACAATGTTGAGAAGCTCTGGGTGCTGCTGATCAGGAATTTCATATCCTCTCATGTTCCATCTTCATTGTCTATATTTTCCCACTTGATTAAATACTCGGTGATGACCCTTATCCCCAATTTCTTATTGTGTGTTTGAATGATGCATTTTGGTTCCAAGATGATTATTCCCTCCTCATCGAGCTCAGGTAACACTTTTTGGGCTGATATTCTCTATCCAATTACCTTCTTCAAGAAAGAAACATGGAAGACGAGATGTATTCTGGTTGTCCAAGGGAGTTCCATTTTGTATGCTACAGTACCAATCTTTTGCAATACTTGATAAGGGCCATAATACTTAGGTGAAATCTTGTTATCCTTTTTCTATTTTTTTAATGAAATTTTCTTATATGGTTGTAAACACACAAAAACCCAATCACCAACTTCAAAATGTCTTTCACTGCGATGTTGGTAATCCTGTTGCTTCATGCGATTTTGTGCCATGGCCAAGTTCTCCCTGAGACTAGAAAGGACCTCTTGTTGGTGGTGAATATGTTCTTCAACTTCTCTAACCCTTGGTTTGCCTCTCAAAGATGAGGTGATGGATGGTGGATGGTACCCATATAATGCCAAAAAGGAGACATTTTAGATGAAGTATGGAAGGAAGTGTTATACCACCATTCTTCAAGTGGTAACCATTGGAACCATCTTGCTTTTTTATCTGAGGTAAAGCAAAGAAGATATCCCTCCAAACACTTGTTTACCACCTCTAGTTTACCCATCAGACTAGGGATGATAAGAAGAGCTATAAGCTAGTCAAGTACCCAAACATGAAAAAAAATCAGTCCAAAGATTACTAGTAAATATAGGGTCTTAATCATTTACTATAAGATTTGGTATCCCAAGTAGCTTCTAAAATATATCCATGAAGGCTGTTGCTACTGTAATTGCAGCAAATGGGTGTGATAAGGCACAAAAATGAGCATATTTGGTGAGTATATCTACCACAACCATGATTACATTTTTCCCTTCTGATTTAGGTAATCTTGTGATGAAGTCCATGGAAACCTCTTCCCACCTCTGGCTAGGAATAGATAGAGGTTGTAAAAGACCTGGGGACTTAATTGTTTTGAGCTTATTTTGCTAACAAACCATGCATTATACCACAATTTTTAGACATCCCCTTTCATCCCTTCCCAGAAAAAATCATGCTTAACTCGATGCCGCCCTACTAGAGAAGCATGGAGCTTAGATAGAACCCTATTTTTAAGGATTGAATTCTTACATAGATATAATCTATATTTATACCATAAAGTATCTCCTTTCCATTCAATTTTTTCTAACATGTTTGGATCTTGTTGGAGATTCTAAATGAGATTTTGTGTACTTGGGTCATTTTTCCATTCATACCTTGCATCCTCTATCTAATCCTCCTGTAATACAGATATGGCACACAACAATGCCTCGACTGATTCATCCTTCCGAGATAGAGCATCAATAACTACATTCTCCTTCCCTTTCTTGTATTTTATCTCAAAATCATACCCCAACATTTTTGAGACCCATTTTTGTTGTTCTTCAGATGATAAATGCTGCTCTAAGAAGTATTTCAAACTATCATGATCTGTCTTTACTTTGAAATGTATTACCCATGAGATATGGTCTCCATTGCTTTACTGCATGAAGTATGGCTAACATTTCTTTCTCATAAATTAGTTTAGATATATTCTTACCTTTGAATTGGTGGCTCTCAAAGGAAATGGGATCAACCTTCTTGCATGAGTACTACCCCCATACCATACCCTGAAGCATCACATTCAACAATGAATGTCTTGGAAAAATTTGGAGTAGCTAGAACTTGAGTGGTGCACATGGCCTCCTTCAACTTCTCAAATGCTGTTGGTTTGCTTCCTCATTCCAATGGAAAGATTCCTTCTTCAATAAAGATTCTGAGTGGTGCTGCTATGCTTCCATAATTCCTTACAAATCTGATGATAATAACCTGTAAGCCCAAAAAATCCTCAGATAGATTTTTAGGGTTTTGGGAACCTTCCACTCAAGCATGGATTTTATCTTGTTAGGATCCACTTTAACACCTTCATAAAAGACAATGTGACCCAAATATTCAACCTCTTGACTTCAAAAGAACACTTAGAGGGATTTGCATAAAGTTGATGTTGTTCAAGAGTTTCCAACACCTTATTTACATGATGCAAGTGTTCCTCCCATGTTTTGTTATAGATTAATATATCATCAAAGAACACTAAAAATAATTCCAAATGAATGGATTAAAGATATAATTCATAAAAATTTTAAAATGTAGAGGGTGTATTTGTGAGTCCAAAAGGCATTAACTAAGAATTCATAAGGGCCTTCATGTGTCCTGAAAGGTTGTTTTATGAACATCCTCATCCCTGATTCTGATATGATGATATCCAAATGAAGATCAAGTTTTGTAAATTAAACAACACCATGAAACTCATCTAGAAAATAATCAATTATAGGAATAGGAAACTTATCTTTGATTGTGTACTTATTGAGTTCCCTATAATTAGGACACATGCGCCAATTTCATATTTTTTCTGTACCATCACTACAAGAGAAGAATAAGCACTCTGACTATGGAAAGATAATTCCTACTTCTAACATCTCTTATACTATCTTCTCAATCTCACTCTTTTACACATATTGGTATCTATAAGGTCTGATGTTAGGTGGTTGACTCCCTAGTACTAGCTGGATGGCATGGTCATGGTATCTTTTTGGAGGTAAACCCTTTGGCATTATATCCAAACACAAATGAGTTGGCTCTCCATAACTGCTTGCATATCTGATGGTATAACTGTATTTAGAATGATGTTCTTCCAATGAAAATAGTTGTGCCACAAACCCCTCTGCACCTTTTTTAAATATTTTTTTTCATTTGATGAGAACTTACAAATTGTGGGAGACTTTTCTCTTAAGTCCTCTTAGGTAAAAAGTCCTTCCTTCTTGACTGAAATTTCACATGAAAAAGTCTTGGAATTTCATCTCAATGGTTCCCAAGGTGGTAAGCCATTGAACTCCTAACACAATGTCTGCTCCTCCCATGGAAATAGCATACATATGGACTATTTAGTAAGTAATCTCCCATGGTGAGCTTAATGTTATGGCATTTTCTAGAACAACTAATAGTACCCCATCAACAATCATTACTTGAAATTCTGGAGTTGGATAAACAAAGCAGTTTAAGCGTACATTGCTAACTTATGATTGATAAAGTTGTGAGTACTTCCTAAATCAATCAACACTGTGACTCTCTATTTTTTTAGGAATCCAACCACCTTTAAGTGTTTGGGGGGTGATAATACCTGAAATTTCATGGCATGAGATCATTGGCTGAGGATCTCCTGACTCCTCCTCTGGCTCTCTACCAAGACCTCTGACTCTGCATCTTCATTATTCTCTTCATCTTCACTAGGCCCATCAATGTAGAAAAACTTCTTTTCAGCACATTTATGTTCAGGTCCAAATTTATTGTCACAGTTAAAACATAACCCTTTTTCTCTATTTTCTTCAATTTGTTGAGGTGTCAATCTAACTGGCCGAGGGTGTGCTGGGGCCAAGGTGTTGTGATCTTTGGTATAAGTGAAAGTGTTGTCTCCTACTAGAAACAAAATTTCTCCTCTTCCCTTCTTGTCATAATCATCTAATCAGAAACCTTATGAGGATTAAACATACGCACCTCAGTGCTCAATGAGATCCTTAAGACCCCCAAGAAATAGGTCATTCAGATTCTCTTTAGTAATATTTTCCACCGTGTAGAGAAAGGTTTTGGAAGTGATGAATGTAATCCTTAACAGATCCTGTCTATCTCAACTTTGCTAATTGGTTGAAGTAATTATCTGACACACTAGAACTGTAGTGTAATTGCAACTCTTCAGTGAAGACTGTCCATGTAACATTGAGACCACTCTTATGCCTTTGAGCACATAACCATCGATACCAGGTGAATTAGTCAGGTTCGAGATACAAAGCTGCCATGGTCACCTTTTTTCCTGATGGAATATGATGGTAGTTCAAAGAAACTCTCCATTTGGTTGATCCAATTGAGTGGATCCTTTCCATCAAACTTACGCATTTCCACTTTTGGAATCATGTTACGGGCCTGCAGAGTGTTTGTATTTAGATTGGTCATGCTCGTAGATCCACCCTAGCTAGTTTGTCTATTACTTTGACTTGAAGATCCACCCTGGATGATATGAGTATGATTGAGTTGTGGTTGATTAGGAAGGACATGATGACCCATTATATTGTAACTAAATTGGTGAATGAAATCCTCCAATCGCTGTCCAATATTTTCTACATATTTTTTGCTAGCCTCTCTACCCTCGAGGTTTCACAACTCAAACTCAAGATGGCTTACCTCATGGTCCATTGAAGTAAACCCTAACTGTTATCCAATTTTGAACACATGGAAAGATTGGGCAATGGGGTCCTATCACGTTCAAAATGAAATAATAGTCCCAGGAACCCACCTCCGGTTATCATCAAGATACAATAATTAAAAATAATTCCTAAATTGCATATGAAGAGATCACCTAGCATCGAAAGGCACCCAGTTGATCTCAACTCAGTGAAGAGTTCGGGGTCGAGTTGATAGAGAACCCAGTGTCAAATTGATAGTCATCTCGGAAATCATCTCGATAGAGTCTCTCAGTTGTAAGAGCTCGATGAGATCTTGTTAATGCAAAATTGAAGAAGGATCTCATCATAGGGAGCTCGGTGTCAAATCTAAAGAGGTCGATATGATGTTGCTCGCAATGAGACCAATGGAGCTCAGGCTTGGACTAATAAACCACCATGCGTAGAGTTGGATAAAATGTGAGAAACGAGATGAAAGTGGAGGTAACACACCTACTTCACTAGCTTGTAGCTTCATCTATAACCACCATATCAAACCCATGGGCCAGGCACTGGAATAACTTCCGGCCACTACTAGAAATATTAGTGAACACAATCTCAGCCTCATTTGCAAAACTTGCCTTAAGATTTGATCGAGCTTCTTCCATGGAAGTGACTTTCCAAAATGAAAAGGCAAGACAACTCAACTAAAACTTTATCTCGTTCTTCTACTACAGCGGAAATATTTTACAACAATTGATCACGACTGTGGTCGCGTTCAACCAGAACATCAGGATCAACACCAACGGTTCCTTGGGATCACCCTGCGGCAGCTGTCGCAATTAACTCTCTCTGGAGGCCACTTGATTTTCTGAGATAAGTTTACTTCTCTACCATGTAGCTACTTTGTATAGCCAATTACTTCCTCACGACACTTTCCCAGGAGAATTTCAGTTCTATGCTCAAAGATCCCTTTATCTTCGTCACTATGTTGGTTATTAGATTGTTTACAGTCTCCACAGACTCCATTGTTAGCTTAGAGTTAGGAAGACTACCAAGTCATTGTAAAGCGTTATTTTAAGGTAACTTTTACTTGCGCATTGAGAACTCAGCTCGATAATGGAGATAGTGTCATGGCAAGCTGATATGATATTTCCATGCATGGGAAAATTCCATGATGATTTCCAAGTGGGTTTTTATGAATGGCAGGCCAAGCTGTTAATCCCGCGCTAAGGTATGAATAGGGGAACTCAGGGAATACATTCCCAAGTGGAAATATTGGGTTGGTAAACCATGGTGATACTTCTGAGCGTGGGAGAAATTGGATCAAATTTCCAAGTGGAGATCATACGATGGCGATCCATCATGAGAATTCTGCGCAGCTTGGAGCGGTCCGAGTCATTGTGCGAGTCACCAGGAGAATTAAAGTGGCAGTTGCAAATTGGGTGGTGAGTAATCCTCCAAGCGATAAGGGAGGATGATGGCGAGATGGTTGAAGATGGGTCGACGTTGGAAAAAGTATCAAGTTTTAGGCTCACGGGATCGAGCGATGCACGAGAATCAGAGAAGGATCTTTCCGATGTTGACGCACAAGGTAGAGCTTGGCAACCTGCAGTCATAAAAACATGGCCGACATGAGTGAGTCCATTCTGTTCCAGAGTGAGTAGAGTGCCTAATTAGTCGTGGAGTTACTAGCAATCAGGTGGATCTATTTCATATCAGAATATTCATGAAGCACAATTTTCTCTACAATTATATGAGCATATTCAACGAGTCACTAAGTTGGTAGGAATAAAGGTTTTTGTTGGAACTATCACACGTTGCAAGCTACAGCTGAAATGTTTACACTGAGAGTTTGATGTTGTCCTCAAATCTGATGAAGGAAAAGGCTTATATATCAATATGGTAGATGCCTGTCAGGGCCAGGGGCGTGATGTAATCATTATGTCTTGTGTCTAAGCTTCAAATCATGGGGTTGGCTTTGTAGCTGATGTTCGCTGCATGAAGGAGGCTCTACGCATTCTGCTTACCACACATAACACCCCTGTAAACCCGTCTACATATCTTCAACTATTGCAGACCTACATTTCCAGGAATATGCTTTCACAAGAAAGAGACGCCTTCTCATGGAATACCATAATTACAGCTTATAAAAGACATGGGTTTCCTCACAAGGCATTGATACTGTTTCATTGAATGCAACAAACAGATGTCTGACCTGATCAGTTCACCTTTGTCGACATACTTCTAGGTTGTGCCACAATAAGAGCTTTGGAACAAGGTATGGACATACATCGAGTTGGCTTGTTTCATAAGCGATGCGTGAAGATTGCAATGAGCCATGTAAGACGATTGAGTCTGATGGTTTGGTGGTCACGAGAGAAGCTCCCACGCACCAGGTAGCAGGCATGTTGCAGTATAGTAGAATCCTTTTTGAGCACTTCCAACAAGTAGGTTGTCCAACTATGTTGTTATCTGTTCAGTATCGAATGCATCCTCAAATGCGGGATTTTCCTTCAAGATATTTTTATCAAAATCGATTAAGTGACAGTGAGAGTGTTACCGGGAGACCTGATGAAATTTATTACAAAGATTCTCTATTGAGACCTTACTTGTTTTACGATGTAACTCATGGAAGTGAATCTCATAGAGGTGGATCTGTTTCATATCAGAATATTCATGAAGCACAATTTGCTTTGCAATTATATGAGCATCTTCAACGAGTCACTCAGAAAGTCGAGCATGTTTCTTGGGAGAAAGGAAATAGCTCAGCGTTGAAACATTTGAGCTCACTGAGAGATCAAGCTTATAGCTCAGACTGAAGTTCAGTTAAAATATTAATCCTAGTTATACCCAAAGGAATTGATGGTTGAGTTTACTGATATCTTGAGTGAAATCACTTATGGCATAGTGGTTCTTAGAGACATGTTGTAGATATGATAAGATGACATGGGAAAATAGGATATGGCTGAACTCGGCCCGAAAGATAAAATGATATTTTCATAGCCACGAGTTCAAGGGATCACTTAGATGGACTCTATCCTACAATATCCATGTTTGCAGAAGCTTGAAGCTCGAATGGGTCATGTAAAATCTTTGGGAAAAAATTGTTGCAAGGTATGCATGGAAGGAGATCAGGCATGATCAGACAACGATCCGAAAAGACATGTTGAGGTTTGGAGTTCTACATGATATAAAGGGATTAAGCATGTATTCAAAGAGAAGCCCTTGAAATACCACATGAATTTCTTAGGGTGATAGTAGGAATCAATATCGAGGAAGAGGCATGAAAATGTGAACATGATCGAACAAGTCTTAATATTTACTGTAGATACAAAGCATAGAATAGCTCGAGAGATTGACCGAATCAAGGAAGAGCTCAACGCATGAGCTAGTGCTTGAGTTTATAACCAATGAGCATAGACCCATTGTTGATGAGGGAGTAAGGAAATCAGATGTGCAAGATGGTAAATATGAGCTCGGTACATAGACATGTGAGAGTCTGAGATGAGCTAACCAGGTGCTCAGGTCGACATGCAAAACAAAGCCAGACCGAGTCAGTTGAAGAGCTCATGGGGACACACTTGGCGGTGATATTGATGCTAGGACAACTCAGTAGATTTCATGTAGAGCTCGCCGAGTTGGAAAGAATTGGCTCAGGAAAGTGTGAATGACAATTCAGGGAGCTCGTGGTGTTGTTTCATGAAGTTTAAACGTGGAATGCATAAATGGCCTCGAGTTAACCAAGGAAAATGATAAGAATCAAGTTTGATAGCTCACCATTCGAAGGACTCAATGCAAAAGAGCTCGATTGCCAAGGCAAGGAAAGAGTTGGTGTGGGGTTCAAAATCGAGTGCAACACCGAGTTAGAGGATTCGAAACTCACCGAGTTGGGCTATGTGCAGACTCTATCCACATGGACCCCCCTCCTCTTCAAGTCAAACGGGTCAACTAGAGGGTCTTGACATTATGTTAATTAATTTAATATTTTTATTTAAATATTTTAATAATAATAATAATAATTATTATTATTATTTAAATATTTTATTTAAATATTCTTTTAATTAATTGAGAAGACTAGGTCATTAGGAAATTAATGACCCATGATGGAACCTTCTCAGGTGGTTCAACTAACTGTAATAAATACATCATGGGCCTTCAATTTAGGAATGTAATTATGACATTTCCTCTTCTTTCTCACATATTCTTCTATAAATGTAAGTTGGAAGCTCATTTCAAAGGGTTCCAACAGTTCAGACAAGTTGGACAGTTAGATATCTCAGGTGAGTGTATACTTTTCAAGAGTCCTCTCTCTTCTGCAAGTTGTTCTTGTGTGTTGAGAGAACTTTCAAGCCTCCTCTTCAAGACTGTAATGGCAACTATTGCCTCTTCTGAATGTATGATGCATTGTGCATGTTATTGAAGTAAATAAAAGTGTGTGTTTTGTGACTAATCTTGGTCCTTTCATCCTTCTATGCTTCTTTGTGCCTTTCTCGTACTTGCAGGTACACTATGTAAGTTTAAGTTTCTATTATAGGTTATTGGAGTTCTGTGCTTATCGAGTGGTGGAGTATTACATGCAGTTGAGTTGTGGTGTCTGTTCACCCTTCTTGAGTTCATCCTTCTTCATTGGGAAACTGGTATATTTATCAGTCTGATAATTTTAACAATGGGAACGCATGTCTCTTAGTTTGTGGTATCCTATACCTTCTCTAAGTTGCAGTAGGTGAAGTTGACTTGTGGTGCACACACCCTCTTCAAATTAACCCTTCCTGAGTCTGGAAACACCCTTTATTTGGTGCATCACCATCCCTAGTATAATTTCATTTCTGTAAATCTCTTTCCCTAAAACCCCATGAAGATGTTAGCATAGGATTAGATAATCATTTTTGTTACACTAGGAGTAGTACAACACTTAGTTTAGGAAGAGGAAGCCACCCTTCTCCGGAGGTTCACTTCGATCCCAAGTCCCATAGCTTGAGAAGTGATCCCATGTGTCCCAATCACACCGAATGTCCTATTCACATCCTGGCCATTCGGAGGGTGCAGTGATTTGGCGACAATAATTTTTGGCACGCCTGGTGGGACAAAGTTGGTACTTCTCTTCTCACTTACACAAGTCAAAGTACCTGGCGACTCTATATCTCTGGATTCCAAATCTTAGTGCGGTAACTTATGCGAAGAATTCAGACAAGAGCTTCTTCAAAGAAAGGAAATTATCAGCATATCAAACTTTCCTTGTCTCCTCCAAAGAGAAGAAGAAGAGGCATTTCCACATCCTCAGTTGCAGATTTACCTAGTAGGGGTCATTCGACTCCTCCTTACGGAAGGTTTTATCCACCCAGGAACAATCAACCTTTTGCTGCTATGGCAAGGAACCAAGTTTTTCCCCTTTCAATGCAAGTAGTCCTCTTATGTTGGCTGAACATGACCCAATACCTGTTGCGGCACTCAAAAGTTTACCCTTCTACACGGGGGAAACTCACATTACTCCAGTGGAGCATATATTTTATGTAGCCAACATTTGAGCAGTACATAATATCAACGAAGACAATGTTGCAGTTAGACTTCTTGCTACCTCTTTTAAGGGAAAATCACTTCAATGGTTTCGCGGGTTAGATGTTAGCACTATAACCACTTGGGACGAGTTGGGAGAAAAGCTATGTAAACAGTTCGAAGACAAAAGTGATCACCTATCACTTTTGGAACAACTCACTACCATAAAGAGAGCTTCCCAAGAATACATGAGTGATTTCAACTTCCGATTCCACAGGACTTGGAATAGGATTTCGGCGCTTGTAAAGCCTTCTGCACATAATGCATTCTTGTACTATTTGTGAGCCTTGAATAGCGATGTAGCAGTTATGATCCAGTGTATGGGAGGGACTACACTTCTTGATGCTTACGAAGTTTCCATAAGTGCAAAAAATTCTTTGATTCAGGCTGGAAAGATAGCTCCATGACCACCAATGCCCTTTTCTCCAGATCTTACGAATCATCAGCCTATCATTGCTCCTATTCCAGTAGACTCCAAGCAACCATCTCAATCTTCCCTTGCCTCTTCAAATGACCTATTTGAAGTCAAGTCGCTACTGCAAAATTTTGGAAATGAGCTCGTTGCACTCAAAAGGCAACAATTTCAATACAATCATCCGTATCAGCCACAAAATCAGCAGTATCAGGCTAACCGTTCTCCTTTTCAAGGGAACAATCAGCCTCAAAATCAAACTACAAGTCAAGTTGCAAATGTCAGGCCCTTGAACTTTTAGAACCCTCTTGCAGCTAGCTCATCTAGAGCTATAGTACCTGTTCAAAATAATCTAGTTCAAGACTACGAATGGTGCTATCCTTTCTCTCAACCTCACAATCAAAATCTTTGTCCCAATGGGGTTCTTAGCCAGGCCCTTATGGTTCAAAGTGTATCTGCCCCTTCAGAGTTAACAAACAATTCATCTACGCAAGAAGCAGTAGATCAACCGCAGGCACCTGAAGAATCCACTTTGCTAAACTGACAAGCAGAAGTTTTTTACGTGTTGAATATAGATTCCTCATCAGTGGCAGCAAACACTCGTTCCAAAAAGAGAGCAATGGAGCCTCAACCTCCCAAAGCTGATCTAGCATCCACTTCTCAACCTGGGTTACAAATGGCAGTTGATAAAAATGTGGGAAAGAAATCACCAGAAACACTGGCTAGCCACGCCGCAGGGAAAGATGGTTCTCCAGGCATCACGGTACCCAACAAACATTTTCCAAAGGAGGACCCCAATGCCCAAAAAAGTGTCATCAAAGTTGGAGTGATTCCCTTCAGCATAGTAGAACAAATGAAGAAAACCAATCTGAGCATTACCATGTGGGACGCACTCTCGATCCCTTCTCAAAGAAACCTGTTGTGAGAAGCTCTGAACAATTTTAGTACAACCAGCGGATCACCAAGCCATGGAGTGACAACTGCTACAAGTTTGTGTCAACCGGAAGGGAAAATCATTCCTATGGAAAACAAACCACCACCATTCTACATTTCCCTGATCATTGGCGACCACCTGGTACATAATTGCATGATCGATTCTGGTGCCAGTAGCTCTGTCATGCCTAAACAAATTACAGATGTACTAGGCATATAATATGCGCCAGTTGCAAGAGGGGTTGTTCAGCTGGATGGCACAACTGTTAAGACTATTGGGGTTATCAAAGGACTTCAACTTACCATCCACGCATGCCCAAGTTTTTCATTCACCCAAGATATATCAGTCATTGATCTCCCTCCCCTCTTTGCCATCTGCCTATCACGGGATTTCACCACCAAGATGGGTGTTTACCTATTGGCCAATTTGTCGCATATGATTCTTAGGACTCGATACGGAACCAAAGTAACTATAAGGGCAGAACCAATCTGCCATAATCATGTAGAACCCTACACTGCTAGTCCCATAAATGGAAATTTCACCATCAGCGATCCAGAAGAGGAAGATGCCGATCATGAACCAACCACCCTTGTTGAAGAAGTCCCTGATACTTTGCTGGATGAAGTAAGTAGAGATCATCAGTACGATCCCTACGCTGATGTATTGGTAGAAGAAGAAGCTGGTTTGTTGGTCTTGGAAGAAACAGGATTAGGTACTTACTGTATCCATGAAGAAGATACGATCATACCACAACTTGTCAAAACACCAAGTGATTCTAAAGGACTGTGGCAATTGTTCTTCGATGGCTCAAGAAGTAAGAATGGATCTGGTGCTGGTGTTATGTTAATTTCTCCAGAGGGAGATAAGTACTTCTCATCTTTCTGGTTGCAGTTCAGTTGCACTAACAATGTTGCTGAATACAAGGCTCTTGTGCAAGGAATTCAGCTAGCCCAAAGGAAGGGAATCAAGGCCCTGACTATTTTTGGAGATAGTGAGTTAGTTGTTCATCAAGTTTCGGCACGTAGTGCATCCAAAAATGATCTTTTAAGATCATACAAGAACCGAGTCTGGGACTTGATTGAAGATTTTGAAGCTTTTGGAATCCATGCAGTTCCTAGAGGTCAAAATCAAGATGCAGATAGGCTTGCTACAATTGGTTCACAATACAACATACCAATTGATATCATGAAAGAAGGGCAGAAATTTGTTAAAATGGTGGTTTACCGGCAGTCCCTGATAATGTGAGTAGTTGGCAAGTGTTCGATAGTGACAAACAAATTGTCCTCTTCCTACAAGAAGAGGCGGAGTTTTCTACAAAGAATCAAGATAAGTTGTAGGAGTCATATGGTGAGAAAATTATCCAATTGAAAAGCAACAAGTTACCAAAAGGTTTAGTCACTTTGGAATCCATTTTCAATTCAGATGACCAAGCCAAAAGACAAAGCCCTAACATGGTGGTCAAGAAGAATATTTTGAGGAAGTCGAAGTATCAAATGCAAAGTTTCTTAAGATCAGAAAAGTGTGTACTTCTGAAGAGAAAGAATCTTTCATCAAAAATTTGTCAAGAGTATCATGACATATTTTCATGGAGCTATAAAGATCTGTGTGGTTTTGATCCAGGTCTAGCACAACATACCATCGAACTGGATCCTAATGCTAAGCTAGTTCGTCAGAAACAGAGACCAATTAATCCCAAAATTGAGCCACTAATGAGAAAGGAGCTAACCAAGCTCATCGAGGCCTGTATAATTTTTCCCATCAAGCATTCCTCATGGGTAGCCAATTTGGTGCCCGTGAGGAAGAAGAACAGAGAGATCTGGTTATGCGTAGATTTCAGGGATTTGAATCATGCGTCATTAAAAGACCATTATCCTCTTCCATCGATGGAGTAGATCCTTCAAATGGTGGTAAGAGCTCAAATATTTTCTTTTCTCGATGGATATTCAGGTTACAATCAAATCCTAGTCCAAGAATCTGACCAATTCAAAACGGCTTTCACTACCAAGTGGGGCACGTATGCCTACAATAAAATGCCATTCGGATTGTCCAATGTCGGGGCTACTTTCCAAAGAGCCATGGACATGGCATTTAAGGGACTAATCAACGATATTATTTTGGTTTACCTTGATGATATAACTGTATACTCTAAGCATGCAGAAGATCACATCACGCATCTAAGGAAAGTTTTCTGAAGGTGTAGGGAATTTGGGGTTTCACTTAACCCCAAGAAATGTATTTTCACAGTGCACGAGGGAAAATTATTGGGGCATGTTGTTTCAGCAGAAGGATTATCAATCGATCTAGCCAGGATTCATTTGATTATGTCCTTATCTCTCCCAAGTCACAGGAAGGGCCTCCAGAGTTTTCTGGGAACCATAAATTTCGTGCGGAGATTCATCCCTCAATTCGTGACATTGGCTAAACCACTGACAGCCATGCTGAAGAAAAACATGCCATTCTCATGGAAAAAGGAAGGATGAGAAAGCTTTGAAGCCATCAAAACAGCCATTTCCCAAGCTCCCATGCTTGTGAACCCCATGTTTGACAAATATTTTATCCTTTATGATTTTGTAGGTCAAGAGAGCATTTCAGGGATCCTCACCCAACAAAACAACAACCTGTTGGAGTAACCAATTGCTTTCTTCAGTCAATCCCTCAAAGACTACGAGTCCAAATACTCATTCATTGAAAAGCAAGTCTTTGCGGTTATTCAAGCTTTGAAGAAATTCAAGCACATGTTGTCCAACAACAAGATTCATCTGATGGTGTCTCATCCAGGTGTCAAGGAGTTTTTGCTGAACAAAGAAATGAATGAAAAGTGTGCTGGATGGATCACGAAGGTAATGGAGTATGACATGCACATCAAAGTCACTAAACTTGTCAGAGGTAAGGGTTTGTGTCAGCAACTTACTGCAGACATGGAATCAAAAAGTAATGAGGACATGACACTCCTAAATACTGATGAGGATGTTGATCAAGCTGACTGGTTATCCAAAATGAAGAATTTCCTCTTCTCAGGAGCATATCCGACAAGCATGGATAAAAACCAAAGACAAACTTTCTATCTTCAATCTATCCCATATGTTTTGGTAGATAGCATTCTCTTTCAAAAATATTTGAATGGCATTCTCCTTCGGTGCGTAGGACCAGAACAGGTAAGTAAGATACTAGAAGAATTTCATAATGGCCTATCTGGAGGACATTATTCTGCACGAACAACAGCTACCAAGATCATGCGAGCCAGATACTATTGGCCAGATTTATTCAAGGATGCCCATCTCTGGGTAAGGAAATGTAAGGAATGTGCCTTTTTCATAGGTAAGCAGAAGTTGGCAGCTCTTCCGCTGCATCCAATTCAAGTGGATCAACCCTTTGTTCAATGGGGGTTGGACTTCATCGGAATGATTAATCCTCCATCCAGTGATGGACATAAGTGGGTCCTTACTGCAACAGACTATTTTACTTGATGGACAGAGGTGGTAGCATTAAAAGAGAGAAATGAAAAGGAAGTTTTGGATTTTTTGGAGGGTATAATGACGAGGTTCGGTGTTCCGTTTACAGTTATTTCAGACAACGCGCTGGATTTTCTTGGTATGAAATTGAGTGAATGGGCTGTTAAAAATGGGGTATACCTCAAAACTTCATCCAATTACTATCCGCAAGGAAACGGATTGGCTGAGTCTAGCAACAAAAACCTCATAAGGATTATTAAGCGCACAATGGAGACTAACAAGAGGACTTGGCATACACAGCTTAAGACCGCCTTATGGGCAGATCGGATCACACCTAAAAGGGCCATCGGAAATTCTCCTTTTGTTCTTGGTATATGGAAGAGAGGCAAAACTCCCACTCTCATTGGAGTTACCTTCTTTGGAGTTAGCTCATCAACTTGAAGTTATAGAGAGTGATCCTCTGATAGTAAGGTTTGCTGAACTCGTGGAGTTAGAGGAAGTATGAGACAAGGCTATGAAAACTTTGGAGCAGCATCAGGCTCAAGTTAAGAAATATTTTGACAAGAAGGCGTCTGACAGGTGTTTTCAAGAGGGAGATTTAGTTCTCAAATGGGATGAAGATAGGGCCAAACCAGGTAGGCATGCCAAGTTTGACGCTCTCTGGAGTGGGCCATACATCATCACAAGTTGCAAAGAGGCAAATTCATTTCGTCTATCTAGGCTCAATGGAGAAGAACTACCCATTCATGTGAATGGGATACATCTCAAAGCTTGTTTTTGAGAAGTGTTCCACCCCCTGTACAGTTAAATTAGGTGTTTTCCTCCAAGTGCTTATGCACATTGTTGTGTGTTGTTGTTTTTTGCTTTCCTTGTTGCCGTGTTTTGTGTTGTTCTGCACATTGTTTCATCATTGGAAGGTGTCAAGGAGAAGAAGGTTCAAGGTTTCCATAAGAGTTTCAAAATCTACTTCATTCAAAATTTTGCAGTGTTCCATGGATGTCAAGCATTCAACAGATTCAGTATACTTCATGCTTAGCATTCCAGGGAGGTCCAGGATATCGGCAATGCTCAAGGAGATTCTGGGATGTGTCAAAGAAAATCATACTACTTTCAGGATTCCAACATAGAATCCATGCCCAATGGATGACTTAAGGCTACTGGAATCATGCTTAGCAGGCAATCATCCCTGAGAGGTCGCCAAAAATGTTATCCAATTTTGCACACATGGAAAGATTGGACAACGGGGTCCTATCACGTTCAAAATGAAATAATAGTCCCAGGAACCCACCTCCGGTTATTATCGAGATACAATAATTAAAAATAATTCCTAAATTACATATGAAGAGATCACCTAGCATCGAAAGGCACCCAGTTGATCTCAACTCAGTGAAGAGTTCGGGGTCGAGTTGATAGAGAACCCGGTGTCAAATTGATAGTCATCTCAGAAATCATCTCGGTAGAGTCTCTCAGTTGTAAGAGCTCGATGAGATCTTGTTAATGCAAAATTGAAGAAGGATCTCATCATAGGGAGCTCGGTGTCAAATCTAAAGAGGTCGATATGATGTTGCTCGCAATGAGACCAATGGAGCTCAGGCTTGGACTAATAAACCACCATGCGTAGAGTTGGATAAAATGTGAGAAACGAGATGAAAGTGGAGGTAACACACCTACTTCACTAGCTTGTAGCTTCATCTATAAGTACCATATCAAACCCATGGGCCAGGCACTGGAATAACTTCCGGCCACTACTAGAAATAGTAGTGAACACAATCTCAGCCTCATTTGCAAAACTTGCCTCAAGATTTGATCGAGCTTCTTCCATGGAAGTGACTTTCCAAAATGAAAAGGCGAGACAACTCAACTAAAACTTTATCTCGTTCTTCTACTACAGCTACAAGATTTTGCAACAACTGATCATGAATGTGGTCGCGTGCAACCAGAACATCAGGATCAACACCAACGGTTCCTTGGGATCACCCTACGGCAGCTATCGCAATTAACTCTCTCTAGAGGCCACTGATTTTCTGAGATAAGTTTACTTCTCTACCCTGTAGCTGCTGCGTATAGCCAATTACTTCCTCACGACACTTTCCTAGGAGAATTTCAGTTCTACGCTCAAAGCTCCCTTTATCTTCCTCACTGTGCTGGTTATCAGATTGTTTACAATCTCCACAGACTCCATTGTTAGCTTAGAGTTAGGAAGACTGCCAAGTCATTGCAGAGCATTGTTTTAAGGTAACTCGTACATGGGCATTGAGAACTCGGCTTGATAATGGAGATAGTGTCATGGCAAGCCGATATGATATTTCCATGCATGGGAAAATTCCATGATGATTTCCAAGTGGGTTTTTATGAATGGCAGGCCAAGCTGTTAATCCCGCGCTAAGGTATGAATAGGGGAACTCAGGGAATACATTCCCAAGTGGAAATATTGGGTTGGTAAACCATGGTGATACTTCCGAGCGTGGGAGAAATTGGATCAAATTTCCAAGTGAGATCATACGATGGCGATCCGTCATGAGAATTCCATGTAGCTCGGAGCGGTCCAAGTCATTGTGCGAGTCACCAGGAGAATTAAAGTGGCAGTTGCAAATTGGGCGGTGAGTAATCCTCCAAGCGATAAGGGAGGATGATGGCGAGATGGTTGAAGATGGGTCGACGTTGGAAAAAGTATCAAGTTTTAGGCTCACGGGATCGAGCGATGCACGAGAATCAGAGAAGGATCTTTCCGATGTTGACGCACAAGGCAGAGATTGGCAACCTGTAGTCATAAAAACATGGCTGACATGAGTGAGTCCATTCTGTTCCAGAGTGAGTAGAGTGCCTAATTAGTCACGGAGTTACTAGCAATCAGGTGGATCTATTTCATATTAGAATATTCATGAAGCACAATTTGCTCTGCAATTATATGAGCATCTTCAACAAGTCACTAAGTTGGCAGGCATAAAGGTTTCTGTTGGAATTATCACACCTTGCAAGCTATAGCTGAAATGTTTGCACCGAGAGTTTGATGTTGTCCTCAAATCTGATGAAGGAAAAGGTTTATATATCAATACGGTAGATGCCTGTCAGGGCCAGGGGCGTGATGTAATCATTATGTCTTGTGTCCGAGCTTCAAATCATGGGGTTGGATTTGTAGCTGATGTTTGCCGCATGAAGGAGGCTCTACACATTCTGCTTACCACACATAACACCCCTGTAAACCCATCTACATATCTTCAACTATTGCAGACCTGCATTTCTAGGAATATGCTTTCACAAGAAAGAGACACCTTCTCATGGAATACCATAATTGTAGCTTACAGAAGACATGGGTTTCCTCACGAGGCATTGATACTGTTTCACCGAATGCAACAAACAGATGTCCACCTGATCAGTTCACCTTTTCCAGCATACTTCTAGCCTGTGCCACAATAAGAGCTTTGGAACAGGGTATGGACATACATCAAGCATAATGGCTTGGAATCATCAAATTTCAGTTGTTTAGAATGAATGAGTCCTCGACGAAGTGAAGCTAGCCATGAGTCGAAGATTGCAAGGTGTCTTACCAAGACCGCGTTAGTTGTCTTGTCATTGAACCGTGAAGTGAATGGTCTGTAGAGAGGAGCTCCCATGGTTTGGTGGTCGCGAGAGAAGCTCCCACGCACCAGGCAGCAGGCATGTTGCAGTATAGTAGAAGCCTTTTTGAGCGCTTCCAACAAGCAGGTTGTCCAACTATGTTGTTATCTGTTCAGTATCGAATGCATCCTCAAATTCGGGATTTTCCTTCAAGATATTTTTATCAAAATCGATTAAGTGACAGTGAGAGTGTTACCGGGAGACCTGATGAAATTTATTACAAAGATTCTCTATTGAGACCTTACTTGTTTTACGATGTAACTCATGGAAGTGAATCTCATAGAGGTGGATCTGTTTTATATCAGAATATTCATGAAGCACAATTTGCTTTGCAATTATATGAGCATCTTCAACGAGTCACTCAGAAAGTCGAGCATGTTTCTTGGGAGAAAGGAAATAGCTCAGCGTTGAAACATTTGAGCTCACTGAGAGATCAAGCTTATAGCTCAGACTGAAGTTCAGTTAAAATATTAATCCTAGTTAGACCCAAAGGAATTGATGGTCGAGTTTACTGATATCTTGAGTGAAATCACTTATGGCATAGAGGTTCTTAGAGACATGTTGTAGATATGATAAGATGACATGGGAAAATAGGATATGGCTGAACTCAGCCCGACAGATAAAATGATATTTTCATAGCCACGAGTTCAAGGGATCACTTAGATGGACTCTATCCTGCAATATCCATGTTTGTAGAAGCTTGAAGCTCGAAT
Source organism: Taxus chinensis (assembly GCA_019776745.2). NCBI lineage: Eukaryota > Viridiplantae > Streptophyta > Pinopsida > Cupressales > Taxaceae > Taxus > Taxus chinensis. The sequence continues at coordinate 465,200,359 of CM034155.1, read as the reverse complement.
GGGTCATGTAAAATCTTTGGGAAAAAATTGTTGCAAGGTATGCATGGAAGGAGATCAGGCATGATCAGAAAACGATCCGAAAAGACGTGTTGAGGTTTGGAGTTCGACATGATATAAAGGGATTAAGCATGTATTCGAAGAGAAGCCCTTGAAATACCACATGAATTTCTCAGGGTGATCACAGGAATCAACATTGAGGAAGAGGCGTGAAAATGTGAACATGATCGAACAATTCTTAATATTTCCCGCAAATACAAAGCATAGAATAGCTCGAGAGATCGACCAATCAAAGAAGAGCTCAACGCATGAGCTAGTGCTTGAGTTTATAACCAATGAGCATAGACCCATTGTTGCTGAGGGAGTAAGGAACTCAGATGTGCAAGATGGTAAATATGAGCTCGGTACATAGACATGTGAGAGTCCGAGTTGAGCTAACCGGGTGCTCGGGTCGACATGCAAAACAAATCCAGGCCAAGTCAGTTGAAGAGCTCGTGGGGACACACTTGGCGGTGATATTGATGCTAGGACAACTCAGTAGATTTCATGTAGAGCTCATCGAGTTGGAAAGAATTGGCTCAGGAAAGCGTGAATGACAATTCAGGGAGCTCGTGGTGTTGTTTCATGAAGTTTGAACGTGGAATGCATAAATGGCCTTGAGTTAACCAAGGAAAATGATAAGAATCAAGTTTGATAGCTCACCATTCGAAGGACTCAATGCAAAAGAGCTCGATTGCCAAGGCAAGGAAAGAGTTGGTGTGGGGTTCAAAATCGAGTGCAACACCGAGTTAGAGGATTCGAAACTCACCAAGTTGGGCTATGTGCAGACTCTATCCACATGGACCCCCCTCCTCTTCAAGTCAAACGGGTCAACCGGAGGGTCCCGACATTATGTTAATTAATTTAATATTTTTATTTAAATATTTTAATAATAATATTTATTATTATTATTTAAATATTTTATTTTAATATTCTTTTAATTAATTGAGAAGACTAGGTCATCAGGCAATTAATGACCCATGATGGAACCTTCTCAGGTGGTTCAACTAACTGTAATGAATGCATCATGGGCCTTCAATTTAGGAATGTAATTATGACCTTTCCTCTTCTTTCTCACATATTCTTCTATAAATGTAAGTTGGAAGCTCATTTCAAAGGGTTCCAACAGTTCAGACAAGTTGGACAGTTAGATATCTTAGGCGAGTGTATACTTTTCAAGAGTCCTCTCTCTTCTGCAAGTTGTTCTTGTGTGTTGAGAGAACTTTCAAGCCTCCTCTTCAAGACTGTAATGGCAACTATTGCCTCTTCTGAATGTATGATGCATTGTGCATGTTATTGAAGCAATAAAAGTGTGTGTTTTGTGACTAATCTTGGTCCTTTCATCCTTCTATGCTTCTTTGTGCCTTTCTCGTACTTGCAGGTACACTGTGCAAGTTTAAGTTTCTATTGCAGGTTCTTGGAGTTTTGTGCTTATCGAGTGGTGGAGTATTGCATGCAGTTGAGTTGTGGTGTCTGTTCACCCTTCTTGAGTTCATCCTTCTTCACTGGGAAACTGGTATATTTCTCGGTCTGATAAAGTTTAACAAAGGGAACGCGTGTCTCTTAGTTTGTGGTATCCTGTACCCTCTTTAAGTTGCAGTAGGTGAAGTTGACCTGTGGTGCACACACCCTCTTCAAATTAACCCTTCCTGAGTCTGGAAACACCCTTTATTTGGTGCATCACCATCCCTAGTATAATTTCATTTATGTAAATCTCTTTCCCTAAAACCCCATGAAGATGTTAGCATAGGATTAGATAATCATTTTTGTTACACTAGGAGTAGTACAACACTTAGTTTAGGAAGAGGAAGCCGGCCTTCTCCGGAGGTTCACTTCGAGCCCAAGTCCCACAGCTTGAGAAGTGATCCCATGTGTCCCAATCACACCGAACATCCTATTCACATCCTGGCCATTCGGATAAATAACTTGGAAAAATTCCACAATTTGCACCCTAGGTAGTCGGATTATAAAATAAGATAAAACCGCTATAACTTTTGCAAAACAAGTCAAAAATTCTTGAAATCTGGAGAGGATCTTACTTGACTAATTTCGCCACACGAAATTTTTTTTTATAGAAAAATTCACCACAATTTTGAGATATGGCCAAACCTTCACAATTAGGGTTTGACGCAACGCTGGTTAAGTTCAAGCTCTGATACCACTTGGAATGAAATTACTTGAATAATTCTGATGAGCACCAGAAATAGAACACCAAATAGCACAATATTACAGATAAATTTTCTCAATATGAAAGTATAATAGCTTAGCCACTTCGAGGGGGAAACCTCCAAAACATACAATAAGACTCAAATTCTTGATATGATGATCAACTACTACCTACTAACCCCTATATATATAATATTCCTATGCTATGGCCAACACCAAAGCTGACTCACTAATGATAATATAACATATATAAAAGAGATATATCATGAAAAGAAGTTATGATAGTCACAAGTTGGCTATATACATCTAATGTAAGATATATGATTAAGGGCATAACATCCTTCCCCCTGAAGAACAAGATCTTGCTTAGGTATCGCCAACTGAAAAAAACTAGTTTTACATAATTTAACAAATTTGAATGCTTTAAAACCAAATAAACTACCCTGGAATAAAGAGGCATATAAAATTTGAGTAAAACCTTACCTGATCTAAAGCGGCATAGGAAATTGGAGGAAACTGCTGCCTAATAGGCTCAAGCTGTAGTGCCACCTCTTCCTACCATAATTTCCTTGCTGACTCATTACTTTTATTGATGATGGACATGGGCTTTAGTATCATTTGATTACTATATGTTTTTAGTTTGTTTTTTTTTACGACACTTGTGATGATTTGGGCACATAACGCCAAATTAGTATTGTGATTATTACTTAGCTCTTGCATGTTATGATTTGGATATTGACATATTATGCTATAGTTGACTTCATTTCACATGTGATTGATTTACTTATGGTTTCATCATATACTTGGTTATAATTTGAATTGAAATGGCTAATTAAATGTCGCCATGTGTTACTTAGATGGTTATTATATTTTGGATTAGTATGGATGTATATAATTAGTGCGAGTCATTTCACACCGACATTGTTGGGTATAGTTAGCATGATTTATTTGTGCATGATTTATTGAGAATTTTTTAATTGTTATATTTTATTGGGCAGGTATGTTTAATGTTTGCATTGAGTGTGCAGATTGCAGAGCACATGAGAATGTGGGTTTCAGGGATACACTTTGGGTTTGCACAAGCGGACGATTGGGATGAGTCCTCACCATGTTTATTGTGGGAAGCCTTATTCACTGTTACATGTTGTATTCGGGTACCATGGGTGATCCCTACTTGTAAAATTTTATTATTTGTAATTTATTTAGTTGTATTGAGCTAGTATAGGGACCTAGTGGCCCCTCCTTGTGTCAATTTGTGTTTAATGTTAATTAAGTGGGTTGTTAGAGGAATGAGACCACCTAGTGCCACTTGGGTGGGGCCCACAACATCAACTCTTTTTCCATTTAGCCCAAACTCAAATTTGGGCTAAAAGTAGCAATTTTGGTGATCACTTTTCATTGTTGGAAACTTCCCTATCATGGAAAAACACCCCTTGGACCCTACCTATGGGTAGGGGGTCTCTTTTCAAGGCTAAATAGGAGTTGATTAACTAAAACATAGAAATTCTTATTCTTATTTTTATGAGTTAATATAACTAGAAACAAAATGCTATACTAAAATGCTGGATCTAAGTATTTTAATTTATTATTTTAATGTATTGAAATAATGGAAATAAGAGGGATATGGTACTAACCTCAATTTTAATTACCTTGTTGTATGTTGGATTGAAGCAGGATTTTGTGGAGATTGGGAAAGCTGTGACTAGGTGGCCTCAAGAAGGGTAGAAATTGAGTATTTGACTGAGGTGCCTGGAAGGATATTGGAGTGCCCTAGGGCACCCTGGTATGTGATTTGGGCATTGTAGACTACAGAAAATCTCAGGACCTGGGTTTGAAAGTGTCGCATGAGTGTTATGATACTGTTGCTTGTGTTGCTGTAAATGCAATGTGAAGATCCACCTACAAAACCCTATTCAAAGCATCAATTCCTAAGAAATGAAAATGAATATGAATAGGCCAGACTGACCTTATCTGCCACAATGGTAGACTTATGAGAAAGTGTTACACTACATTCCAGACCCCATGTAGTTCTGTGTGCATGTGTTTGTAATTTTGTGCCTAGGATGCCCTAACACCGTAGAAGTAGGGGGAAATAACTAGATGTAAAAATGTAAATGGTGGATGGAATAGAAAAAATAAACCCTTTCCCCCTATGCTTTTGTGATGCATATATAGAAGATGCCCAAATGTAGTCCCTTTCCTTAGTAGATAACTACCCTTGATAGTAAGATGTCCACCCATAATGTAGTGAATATGCTATTTTTATATAGGGATATCTTGTTCAAATTTCGACACTAGTGACCTGAAAAATCTGACTAAAACATAGCAAAATACACATGGTAACAACAAAGACCAACCTTGAACAAATAAATCAAGACCACAAATTACGAAAACAAGGGTGCCTAAAATCATAGACTGGGGTACCCCAGGGTTCCCTAGTACAACCCTAGGTGCCCTAGTATAGGAATGGAGATGACAACTGAGAAAATTACGATACTTAAGACTCCCTAAAATATGCCCAAAACTACATAGGTAATTGATGACTGAACTAGGAAAATAATAATGACGACTGACCAACTGACAACAATACCAAGGGACGGGTCACTAGTGAATATTTTTACTATGCAAGATCCATATATTAAATAACATACCCGACGATATAAATGTAATAGTAAGTGTGTGACTTTGTGACTACATTTGCCTCCACTTTATGTTAGTTAGTGGAAAGCTCAGTAACATAAATTAGATAGAGATGCGTACCCAAGAAAAAGTTAGAGAAGCCCATGTTGTAGAAGAATGTGCAGAACTGTAGTAGAAGTGTGCCGATAGAACTATAAAAATGTGTTGAGTTATGGATCAACAGGTTGATCCATATGACGTAATGAAAAAGTGTAAATGTCGCGATGGAGTGTGCTAAATGAAAGTGATGAATAAGATGTAGGATGATTTCAAACACTGTTTAATGATGAATAGATGGGTAAGGAGTGATCAGTTCCCAACCTGAAAGCTTGTATACGAAATAAAAATAGGAGGATTTGGACATCTTGCTGCCAGAGGAAGAGTGTAGGGAGAAAAGTGTATTATTCTCCAATATTTAACTACAATCTCAAGATCTAGCTGCTGCAGACAAACTCAGATCAAATTTTGTGATTTTTGGATCCAAAAGATTTTGATAAAACAATTGACCTATATAGGAGTGATCGAGGAAAGGAACTCTTGCCCCCACTCCACGGGTGTCTCCGCCATGTGAAATATTCCAAGTTGGGTCATCTGGAAGCAAATGAGATATGAAAGAGGTAGCTTCCAAGTAAGCTCATTTGGAAGAAAACACAAAATAAAAGAGGTGGCTCCCAAGTTAGGTCATCTAGAAGTGAGCGCAATTATATATGATGGCTTCCAAGTTAGGTCATCTTGAATCAAGCGTAGAATATAGAATAAATTCCCAAGTTATGTCATCTAGGAAAGAAGTGGTGAATGTAACTCCCAAGTTACGTCATCTGGGAGACCGCTTTGTGGATTTGAATGATATGATTTTTGATTTGAACGCATTGATTTTAATTAGTTGATTAATTGTTTTGATTGATTACTCATGGAGATATTTTGTGCTAATTGCCCCCAAGTTAGGTCATTAGGGGGAATTCGATAAAAAATTGATGAAATGTCACATAAAAAGATTTTTAATCACTTTTCTCCCCCAAGTTAGGTCATTCGGGGGAATCGATAGAAGGTAATGTGTGATCATGTTTAGGACATTTTAAACATTTGTTTCCCCTAGATTAGGTCATTAGGGGGAATTGATGATGAAATATCTCACTATGCGTTGGTAAGTGTCAAATTTTCAATGATCAAATGTATGGTGACATGGGGGGATTATAAGGGGACCCCAATAATATGCCCCGTTTTGGCAAAAGGGGGAGTGAATGAAAATAATAGAAATCAAGATGAAAGTAATAAGAAGATATGAAATCACGTGTGTATTGAATAAGATACAACACAGAAGATATATAATGTGCATCAAAGGTGTACAATATAGTGGTAGGAATAATTCTAAAAAGAATGTTGCAAACGAGGTGTAAATCAGAGACCAAATGCTCAAGATATGAGTAAAATGACATAACATGTATTAGTTGTGGTATTAAGCATGAAATAAGTACCGGAGTAAAAGGTAATAATGAAAAGTAATTATAAATGGTGAAGTGAAAAAGTAATTTTTCTCTTTATTTGTCTTTTGCATGAGTGTGAGAGTGTGTATGAAGTGAGTGAAGATGCCTTAAGCGAGAGCATTACATCCTAGTTGGTTTGAGAGAGTGGCGACCACTATAGGGTCGCGTACGACTGTAGAGTTGGTAAGTGCCTTATTTTTGCAAAAATGTAGGGTGAAATAGGTGTTTTAGTTGAATTTTTTAAAATTTTAGGTTTTGAGTTTCTTGGCGTTTGGGACCTGGACAAGAGTGGTGAGGGCGCTAGGGACCCTTGGGACTAGAGTGCCCAGAATTGGGCATTAGTTTCCTGCTCTGGGGAGCCCCAGTCCTACATCTGGGCACCCCAGTCCATAATTTTTGTATTTAGTGGATAATGGTAAAAAAACATGTTTCTAGTATGTTGAATAAGTGTGTTTGGTTGTGTAAGGTGTTCTAATGTTGCATTTGTTGTTGTTGGGTGCTGTGCAGAGGTATATCCATTCAAGGGAAATATGTGGTGGTTGTCACTTAAGTACATTAATTAGACCGGGGTTGTCAGATGATGAGTGGGATGTGATGGACTGTGATGACCTGGTGCATATAACACGGATGGGGGATGTGCCCCATAATATGCCCATGTTGACTACATTGTGCGAGAGATGGTGTACATATACATGCACATTTTGGTTTCCTACCAAGGAGATGACTGTGACATTGGAGGATGTTTATCACATATTGCGATTGCTGGTTGTTGGGGAGAGGGTATGAGTGATGACAATAGTGTATATGGAGTGCCAGATGCGCTCGATGAGGTGATACTTTTTAGGGTCCCAAGTACATACTGAGGCCCATATCAATTTGGATGTGATATTGTAGTCTAGGGTTCTACACCTATGGAAATTTATCGTAGTGGTGATTGCTTCATGTATATCCGTTGAGGGAGGAGGGGTTGTCATATTGTATAAGATGCACGACATATGTCACTGGATAGAGGAGTATGGGATGAGATTCACGTGGGCATGGTGTGTGTTGGATAATTTATACAGAGACTTGTATTGATTTAAACAGGATGAGCATGGTGGAGGTATAAGAGCCACCACACTGATGCACATGTGGGCATATGAGCACATAGTTGTATTGATACTAGTTGCGGGACACGAGGAGATCAGTCACGCACCAAGATATATGCTCGATGTTGGGTGGATGTTTGCATCAAGAAGATGGATACTGATACCTACAGAGAACTTATAGATAGGATGGGGCCTGATTCAGTGATATACAAGCCATACCGTGATTATGGGGGATGAACTGAGGATACTACTAAGTTACAATGCATTAGGAGGAATATGTGGCTAAAGTACTACTTTCTAGGTGTGGCGGAGATTTTTCAGGTGGAGAGGGTGTCACGGTAGTTTTGTATAGCTCAAGATGTGCCCCAAGATCCATATATATGATTGAGAACTATCAGATATCCTAGGAGGGTTGATGTTAGGCTAGGGCCCAAGACAGAGCAGTTAATACCACTAGGGCCAGATGAGATAGACCCAGTGATAGCGGTTGTGGATGGAGATGACGCAGGGTGTACCGAGGAGTATCAAGCATGGTGGGAAGCGTATCGGTGGGTATTACTATACCCAATTTTCACGAGTACTATGGAGTTTCCACATGGAGGAGGAGGGGAGGGAGGTATCCCTGACCTTGTAGCAGTGATTGTGGCAGAGTGTGAGTATTTTTGTATGCCTACATTGTGTTTAATGAAGTGTCTAAATTGTTTTGTACATTTGTAGCTAATGTGTGGTTTGATGTTATGTTTTGTAGGGGATACGTCTTGGTCATTGATAATAGACACATCAATCCATACATTGACGTAGAATGTGCAAAATGATGTGCTAGGTGGAGGGATAATAGGGTGTTGACGACATTGCAGGTGAGCATTCCCATCTTCTTGAGCCAATGGACATAACAACGGTGACATGTAAAGTTATGCTAAGTGAAAGGGATGAGGCACATGAGGAGACTTGATGCATCTGAGAGGCAGTAGGTGGTGGTCCCTTGGCATAGGACATGTTCACACGGTATGCAGACTTTCATCATCATTTTTCATTAGAGATTACTATGCTACGGAGGTAGGTGGAGAAATTTAGGGGCCACAAAATGCAGTGTCACGTTTGTGGAGAGGCATCCATTCTAGGGATCTTGTAGTACACGAGAGTGATAACAATGATGAGGTCTGATGGGGATTATTGTATATAATGTGGGGGGCCTTGTTCTCCAGTTGTGAGACATGTTTTAGGATGATGATTGTATTAGTGATATATGTATGGGCACCTATATGTTAAATCTATGTTGGAATGGTTTACAATAGTGATGTAATGGATGTTGTATGATTATATGGTTATTGTCCTAGCATATGTATTATTTGTATGTGATGCATATAACTTCATATGATGATGTTAGTAGCGGTAGAAAAATGTGTATGGTGAATGATGACGATATATATATAACTAATGTAATGTGATTGATGAAATGTTGAATGAATGAAATATGTAGTGCATAGGTAATGTAATGATTATAGTAGAATAAATGTGAAAATAGAAAAATGTATGATAGTGAAATGAATATAATGTCATGATTATGTGAGAATGTAATGTAGTCATAATAGGAAAGGGGGAGTAAGATTACCGATGCCCCCAACATGTGAAAGAAGAGGCTCATGTGATTAAGACCCCTCAGTAGTCCAGTATGAGCCACGTAAATAAGAGTGCATCATTGGGAAATGATCGAGTGTGCTAGATGAAATGACGAAGCGCGTGATGAAAGGTTCTTAGAACTAATCCTTGGTGTCCCGGATTTCACCCTGAAAACTGGGACTACCCCTTTTTAATTTTTTTTCTTCATTCTTTTCAAAGTAACAGGTTGTTTTGTGTTTTTTTTTGCTTGCAGTTGTTTGCATTGCTCTAAGGTATCCCCAGAGAGTCATATAAGCCAAATTATACAAATACCACATGCCAAAGCTCACTTAATCCCTTCACCAAACTTTTGTCGAAAATGCTTTATTTATTTATTAAATAAATAAAGTTATTTTAAAAATAGATTGAGTTAAAATTAGAGGATTTATGCTATATAAAACACTTCACCCCATCATTATTACCAAAAAAATTCACCTGGGGGGAAGAAATTTTGCAGATCAGCTAATTGGAGAAAATTTTCAAACATTTACCCGCATCTTCTTTCGGGTTTTGTTTTTTATTTATTTTTTATCTTTCTCTATTTTCCATCCAAAAATCCCCTTAGACTATTCATTCTTCCTACCAGACCTTTTCTTGGGCCTAGGGTTTTGAAAAGCTATCTAGTTTTTTTAATTGCTAACTAATATGTCTCAAGGTGATCAGAGCTCAGGATTCTTTCAGGAGATTGCAAGAAGTTTCTTGGTCCAAAAAGGAGTAAAAATGGATTTTATGAAAATAAGAAAAATATATCCATCAATATGTAGAGCTTGAGAAAATATGCACTTTTAGAAAAAATGGCACCCAAAACGGAGCCACAAATTGAAAGTTATGGCACTTGCAAGTTTTTGTTGCTACATCTTCCCGGACCCTTTCCAAAAATGGAAAATTATATTCTATTCTTGTGTTTTCTTCACCAAAAATCCAAAAATGGCAATAAAATGTTGCTAATGACTTTTCACGCAACTTTAAAAGGATAAGTCATGCAAGTCGCAATTTTTGGGAAGAGCAATTTCATAATACAAGTCACACTTTTTGGGTAGAAGCTTTCTTCATGCTATTCGCACTTTTTAGGAAACATGAATTCTCCATGCAAGTGGAAATTTTGGCACTGCCTAGAAGGTGGGAATTTGGGGGCTTCCTTGAAGGTGAAAAATTTCCATTATGGAAGTCAAGTCATTTAAGTGAAAAATGGGAATTTTGGTGCTGTCAGGAAGATGGGAGTTTGGAGCCTTCCTCGGAGGTTATTTTTTCCCATCATGAAAGTCAAATCACTTAAGTGCAAATGGGAATTTTGGAGCTTCCAAGAAGGTGGGAATTTTGAGGCTTCTTGGAAGGTTGTTTTTTCCCATTATTAAAGTTAAATCACTTAAAGTACAAATGGAAATTTTGGGGCTTCCTGAAAGGGTAAAAATTCCCACCAAAGAATTTTTATTCACCCATGCAAGTCACACTTTTGGAAAAAATATATATTTTATGCTAATTGCACTTTTTGGAAAAGTAATTTCTTCATGTTAATGGGAATTTCGTGGTTGCCAGGAAGGTGGGAATTTTGAGGCTTCTTGGAAGGTTATTTTTTCCCACAATTAAAGTTAAATAATTTAAGTGAAAATTGGGAATTTTGGGGTTGTATGGAAGGTGAAAAATTCCCACTTCCTCTTCCACATATTTTTTCCAAAATTCCTAGCCAAAAAGTGTGACCCATTCTGGCATAGCTAAATGCCTAAAATTTGACTTCTTTTAATTGCTGGGAAGCATCCAGTTTTGGCACCTAGGGTTGGAAAGGATTCCTTTTTATTATTCTGGCTATCTGCATGTTGATGTGAGTGCATAGGTGAATAAAATAATATTTTTAGCTTGTTTGACATGCAAGCAAAGTCTAAAAATAGAGGGCAACTTGATTTATAATCAGATCTTGGTGAAGAAATTAAATATTCTTGCTATGGAATGCATACTTGTCTGAATTATTTATAGGAAAATTCATTTATGCCCATATTGGTGAAGAAAATAGAAGTCAATGTATGATACATTGGTTATATCTTTAGAATCAAAGGAAGAAATAGATCCATCTCTCATAATTGTAAAGGCTTCCGGAAAAAAATCATCCTATTGTTTCTAATGCAGCCCATGTGGAAGTCATCGCATGGAAAATTCCTTTCAGGAGCTTGTGCATGTGCTCCCAATCTTCCAGTTGAAGCCTTCATTGAATTTAATTGTATTTTCCTTCACCCAGAGTGCTTTCCAGAATTTAAAATTGCTCCTATGCAATTCAAAATAAAAGATGACAAGTTTTGTTTGAATTGTTTACGACAAACATTGCATTGGTGCATGTATTGGAGAAGAACTGTAAAAGCTTCAAGGATAAGAGGGAAGAAAGGTCAGAGGTATCACCCACAAGAAAATCTCAGTCAGTTGCTTCCAGATCCAGTTTGATGAGAACAAAGGAAATGATACAACAACATATGGGAGAAAAATACATCTCAGATTCAAGGCAGAGATATCATTCAAATCAATCATTGCTAAAATAGATGAAGTAGAAATACAATGCATATTGGACCAACATGTAGAGTATGGAGTAAGGAAAAAATAAAGAGTGTTGCAGTTGGAATAAATTCTTTTTCTTTCTCTTATTTTCTCCGATAAAGCAATTGAACAATCAATTAAAATTGAAAAACTTAGGTAATTGGCTATAAAATCTGTTACTTCAAGTTACTGGAAGAAGTCAATTACTTGGAAATAGGTGGCAGACATGCAAAATAAAAGGTTCCATTTTCAGTTATAAATCATGCATGTCATGCAAAGAGAAATTCCAAGAGGAATATTTCTAGTGGCTTCCCTTTTTCATAGGTTCCACATGTGGCAATTCATTGAAAGCTTCTTATTTGTAATTGCCCTTTATACACTATCAATAGAGGAAGAACGTACGGGTTAAAAAATCAAAATTTGTTAATCAAAATTCTTGAGTTCCAGACTTTGTGCTGTAGCCCTTGATGTCATTTTTGTGAAAGTAGGGGAATTGAATAAAGATGGATTTCCAGAGAACTTTGTGTTAATGGTGCATTTTCTTCTTAATTCTATGTGTATCTTAGATAAACTTTTTGTTATTTGAGATTTAGATTAGAAGCTGTTCTTTTCCTTTACTTCTAAATATTGTGAGATCTACTTGTTTATTTAATCTATGTGTATGGGACCAACTCTGTAAACTATTGGTTGAATTACATATCTTCCTTTCTTCTTTCCCAAATTCCATTATTTTCCCCTTCTACAAATACTTCATAAACAATTGATTAATTGCTGCATATAATTAATTAGCTATGGTTCACGAGATTTGTTATTAAATTAAAACCCACACAAATAGTTATTAAGTTTCATACGTACTAGATTGATAAAAATATTACACGGGAGCCTCACCGGTAAATACGTTTAGTTGTATAGGTAGCTTTCAAGTACTAAGCAATTTTAAAATTTTGAATTGTATTAACTAATTAAGTGATGGTATTCAAACATGGAAAAAATATAGTCGATCAAAAACTATGATAAATCTAGAAAAGCATACGGTGTCTCTATTCTTCTAGGGACTGCTGGAAAACCTTCTTAACAATTAATAAAAATGAAAATCATTTTAACTCCTGAAAATAAAATCTTAGAAGTATTCATAATTTAAACATTCCATATAATAAATAACATAAAAGTATGGAAAATATTTATGATTTATCATATCTGGTAACTACAAACTAAATTAACAAAGCTTAAATATATGCTCACATTATTTTATATGTTTTGTCGAGAGTTCTTGCAGTTGGGAGTGACTTCCATTTATTCTAATGTTTCTATAAATAATGTGGATGATCTAGCTAAGGAGGTTGTTTAAGTGTTTGATTACTTTTAATATGATTTCAAACCTTATCTATCTTATGTTGTAATTTTTGTATGATAGTCAGTTTGAGGATAAAATAAAACCTACTACTTTAACCTATTCTCAAGTTAATATGTCTTATTTGTTTTTAAATGTTTGTTGTGTTTAGTATTAATTTATGTCTACTTATGAAATGTTTCCTTAGCATGTAATGACCATTTTCTCTACTTTTGTGGGATGTGTGGAAGGAAAGTTGTCTTTAATGGTACTTCAATCACACGTCTTATGTTATCCATTGTTATTGAGTTAAATGAATTTCAATTGTTTCCATTTGGTTTTGGATTCCTTACCATATTTTGGTTCTTATTGACATTTATTAAAGCCATTGTGGAAATGTCAAAAATTGTGTGGCACTGTACAGGGTTCAAAATATGACATTGTGCAAGCTTTCATAAGAGTAAGTTTAAAGAAAAATCTCCCCTCTAATGAAAAGGTGTCAAGTTTTGTACATGAGATTATTTTCATGATCACTTTATTTCTATGGAATAAATTTATAAACAAAGGATCTCTACCTATAGTTGTTGGATGAGATATATACTAATAATGCTACGGGATTTATACAATTGATTGGTCGATAAGTCTTTCAAAGATGCCAGAGTTAAAATGGTTTAAGATTAAGGTATTCCCTTTTGCATGTAATTTTTTTAATGCTAGACATAAATAAAGTTTTTGGTGAAATTTTTTCTAGTCTATTGAAGAATTTTCAATACCTAAATACATTTTGGATTTTCCAAACACTAGGTTTTCCTCAAAGTTGGGGTGGATTTGTTCATATAATTTAGCACGAAGTGTTTACTGTCTTATCTTTATAAGATTGGCCAAAAAATTTCTTTGGTGTGGTTTTTTGGGTTTAATATCTATCGAGTTTCTCAACCATATTTGTTTTTAATGTATTTTAATCCTTGAAGAAGATATTTCAAGTGAAATAGAAGTTTTTTGATCTTATATGTGTGTGCTGAAATGAATTATGGATATTGATTAAATACTTAGCACCATAATTATTAAGAAATTTTGGAGGGTGATCTTAATTAAATACCTGCCATCTAGATTATTAAATTTTTTGGAGGGTTTCCCTTTGGATGTATCTACATGTTTCAAATGACATATTTAGGGTATGGGATCCTATTTAGTTTGGAAAATTAATTTTAGGATCTAATTGTATTCAAATTCAATTGGTTGGTATTATCACTATTTCTCTCATCATGAAGATGGGTATAATGTTTGGTTAATACTTCAAGTAGGGAAATATGTCTCATTATTTTTGGAATATATTGGGTAAAAGGAGGGTTTTAGAAGGTCCCCCAACCTTAAACAATCGAGCCCATCAGGCCAAATTTAGCATTAATAGAATCAGAGTCAAAATACCCGAGAAGATTCCAAAAAAGGAGGGAGAGAAAAAGCAAAAATAGAAAAATAAACTATACATCGGAAGAGATTTTTCAACTCGGAAACAACTTTCTTAGCTCTAGGAGAGCCTGAGTCGTTTGCCATAAGATCAGCCAGCTTGATAAGCTCCGCGCAATCATTCGCAATAGCATTTCTAGTGGATTCCGTGAAGGCCTCCCAATCTTTCAGTGCTTTGAAGGCACGCTGGAGCTTGCTCAGAATAGAGGAGACCATGTCGGCTCTGCATTGACCACCATGAGCGTCAGCAGACTCAGAATCAGCCAGATTTGAATCCATCAAGGGAGTGGAGTGGAGAGTGTCAGCAACAACTGTATTTTCGTCGAGGAGAGCCTTGGATCCTGCAGCCTGGGAGATGGGTTCCTTAACCTGTTGAGAGACATCACACTGCTCCGAACCCGGGGAGTCGGGGTAAAGATTGGACAAGCCCAAGAGATCAGCGGCTTGAGAGTAATCAGGGCTGGAAACAGGGGAAGAGGCTCGACCATTGGCTTCAGTGCCCTCCAAGAAAAAGCACGAGATGGGAGTGGGCATGGTAAAGGAAGGAATGTCCGGGGGGATGGAGGCAGCACGGGGGGGACTCACAATAGCAACGTCAGAGTCCGAAACAGAGGAGAGAAGCAGGCGACGCCTACGCCGAGAGGAGCGGAGGGAGGAGGAGGAGGGGCGAGGAGAAGGAGAAGGGGAGCGGCGGCGGCGACCCAACTTGGGGGGAAAGTAGAGAAAATCAGAGTGAGAAGCGGCGACAGAGAAAAGAAGGTAAAGTAAACCTTGGTGAAGGATGACGCCCTCGCCCTCCCGAGCTAATTGCACCGAATGTTCAAGAGACTGAAACAAGAAGGCAGTAAGATTGATTTTTTTCCCCCATCTGAGATGGGAGAGGATGAAGAGGTGAGGTCCGAAAACCAACCTGTATCTGCCGTCGATAGTGAAATACCTCATAATAACCTCCGCCACTCTGTCCCAGGGAGCAGGTAGGGAATCCCGAGTATAACCAGAAAGATATTTCTTCGGCCTGTCACCAGGGGCGTTAAAATCTTGAATTTCCACGTGAAGCGACCGTTTGTAGTAAATATCACCTGCAACAGGAAGGCCGGTGGCGTCAGCAATGGCGTTCGTGGAAATGGTGAAGCGGGTGTTGCCGATTTGGACCCGACCTTTCAACCAGGAGGCCGTGACTGCATAGGAAACCAGCTCAGAAAAACCGGTCATCTTTTCCAGAAAGGTGGCTATCCCATTTTCCATTAAAATATTCCACACCTCTTCATCATTCTTAATCTACTCGCAATTGTCGGGCTCAAGGCGCTTCGGTTGACCTCCCATGGATTGAACGCTAGGATAGTTACAGAAAATTAGAATGAACGAGGGCGAAACCAGCTTAAACAGGTCAGGATAGCAGTCAGACAAGATATCATTGCACTTACGCCACATCTTCAGATGATTAATGTGGCGATAATGCCCGTTCGTGCGGGGATTTCTCGCATCAATACAAAGCACCTTAATAAAAAGCCCCTCGAAAAGAGTCCCATCCATTAACTTTGCCATAATTACCACCGTCCTTTGATGAGGCCAAATCAAGATAGCCGAGACCCGAGTCAGCCCATTACTCCTCCAGTCAGCAATGGGGAGTATCATTATGAGCGATTTGGCTGAGATTATTCGGGAAGTTATCAGTCCAACTTTGCTGATTCTCTATATGGACACCAATATTAGCAAGGAGGTCGGCCGCTTTATTTCCTTCCCGTAGAATATGCTGGAACTGGACTTGAAGGAAACCTCTTTGCAGAACTCTGATATCAGCGATGATGTTTCTAATCGACCAGTGACCAGGATCATTCGTCTGAAGGAGTTTGATGATGTTGAGGGAGTCACTTTCAACTTGGAGAGGATCATTACCTAAAATGATGGCCATTTCAAGACCTTTGAGGATTGCCAAAGCTTCCGCATGATGGTTGGAGCCAATATTAAAATTGTGGGCCGAGGCAGTAACAATATAACCTGAAGAGCAACGGAGAATAGCTCCTCCTCCAGACATACCAGGATTGCCTTTCGAGGCACCATCTGTGTTGAGTTTTTTCCATCCCCTAGGAGGGGGGGTCCATCAGACTAAATTACGATCAGTGAGAGTACTTTTACATTGAATGGATAATATCTTCTGCCACTCCTGGGAGTAGCATAATTGGATTTTTTGCTGATACTTGGTCCACGTGGTCAGATTGATATGTTCTTGGAGAGCCAGAGCTATCTGAGTAGCCACCTGCCAAGGATCAAGACTTTTTTCTTTGAAGATTCTTCTGTTTCTTTCTTTCCATATGCCCCATAATCCGTGCGGGAGGAGGAGTTTCCACGCCAAGTTCAACATCGGATGAGTGAAAGGAGAACTCCATTGAGAAAGGGTATCTTGAATGGAATCTGGGAAGATCCAGGAAACTCCCAACCTTGATAAAAGCCACTGCCAAATAATTTGTGAGAAAGAGCAATGGATCAAGAGATGAGCAGAGGATTCCGCTTCATTAGCACATAACACACATATTGTGGGGAGAGAGAAACCCCTTCTTTTTAGATTATCCCCAGAGAGGAAAGCATTCTTGGAGGAGATCCAAGAGAAAAAACCAATTTTGGGAGTGATCTCATTTGGCCAGACTTTGGAAAGGGGGGGACCTTGATCAGCACGGTGCAGAGAAAGATAAGCAGCTTTAACAGAGAAACAACCCAACGGGGAGAGGGGCCAAATAATCTCGTCTTCAATATGGGAGGAAGGGATGTATATGGAAGAAAGAACCGCTTTGAGCGAAGACAGCAGGTGACGCTGCAGATCGTTGATATCATCCCACTCCATAATATCCCAAGAGGGAGTGGAGTTCACCATCTTCCAATAGCCCGAAGCTAATCTACCATGATTATTGATGATACTTCTCTTAATAGGGTTCCAAGTAGGATCGAGATGAAGGGGTTCTTCTCTAATCCAAAAATCCTTCCAGAAATCAATGAGGCGACCATTCCCAAATTTCCATTTAGTGCCAGCACGAATGATGGGAAGAGAGCTACTAACAGAGTTCCATATGGCAAAACCTCTAATAGGCATGGAAGTGATCAGATCTTCGTTATTAGCAAGATATTTGGCTCTGAGCAGATGGGCCCAACAAGAGTCCCCTTTAGCCACTTCCCAAGCAAGATTGGCCAGAAGGGCTCCATTCATTTCATTCATTTTTCGAAGACCGAGTCCGCCGTGAGAAGTTGGCTTACAAACCTCTTTCCAAGCCACCAGATGGATCCTTTTCTTATCTTCAGATCCAGACCACAGAAAGTTCCTTTGAATCTTTTCCACAACCTCCCTCACAGAACTAGGAATCTTGAGCAGGGACATGAAGTAAGTAGGCAGGTTTTGAAGAGTGGCTTTCACCAGTTGGAGCTTGCCAGCCTGACTGAGCAGGGCCCCTTTCCAAGCAGCCAGCTTTTTTTGATACCTTTCAATGACAGGGTTCCATAAATTTTTTGATTGCCTTCCTTGGAAGAGAGGGATGCCAAGATAAGAGGCGGGGAGATCAACAATAATACAACCAAAGATATCAGCAATCTTTCTCTGAGACCTAGGGGGCGTGTTTATGAAGGAAATGCTGCTCTTGTTGAAGTTGACAGTTTGCTGAGAAGCTGATTGATAAAGAGAGAGGATATCCATAATTGCCCGCGCTTCAATAACAGAGGCTAGACTCAGCAGCAAGGTGTCGTCAGCAAACTGACTATGAGTGGTCGAAGGACAATTTAAAGTGATTTTCAAACCAGAAATGATGGATTGATTTTTAGCTGCTTCCAAAGCTCTGCTGAGAGAGCCCGCCATTAGAAAAAACAAGAAAGGTGACAGGGGATCACCTTGCCTGATACCTCTGCTACTTTTGAAGAAACCCACTGGAATACCATTAATAAGTATAGAGAAGCAAGGGGTCGAGATACACGAGAAAATTCAGCTACACCACTTGTTGTCGAAGCCAAATTTTTCCAGAACTTTAATTAGGAAAGGCCAGCTGACTCTGTCAAAGGCTTTTTGCATATCCAGTTTTAAGATCATTCCAGGGGACTTCGCAAGAAAGGCCGAGTGAATGGCTTCATGAACAGTAATAATACCTCCTTGGATGAGACGACCTTTGATGAAGCTGTTCTGATTGTGAGAGATGAGGTCCGACATAAGAGGTTTAAGTCTGGAGGCCAACATCTTAGTGATAATCTTGTATGACGTGTTGCAAAGACTTATTGGCCGGAAATTGGACACATCTTTAGAGTTATGCACTTTTGGGGCGAGAGCCACAAAAGTGGTATTCCATTCCTTAAGCAGATTTTTGTTCATTTGAAATTCATTAACTGCTTGGAAGAGGTCCTGCTTGATGATTTCCCAAAAGACTTGAAAGAAGGCAGCAGGAAAGCCGTCAGGACCCGGAGCTTTGTCTCTCTTCATAGCAAAAACTGCCTTATGAATTTCCTCCATAGAAAAAGGCTTGGTCATATTATTATTCATCTCAGGAGACACCAGATGCGGAATATGCTGGAGCATTTCATTCATTGATTGTTCCAGAGGGGGCAGATTAGCATGGAGGAGATTGGAATAGAAGGATATTAGCTCATTGGAGATATCAGACTCAGCAGTTAGCAAGTTCCCTTCCGACGACACCAACTCCCGGATCTTGTCTCTTGCTTTATGCTTACAAGCAGTGATGTGGAAAAATTTGGTATTACGATCTCCCTGCTCTAGCCAAAGGGCCCTAGAACGTTGCCTCCAATAGGTCTCTTCTTCTTTAAGAGTGTTATGATAATCACTGAGAAGAGAGATTTCATGTTGATGGAGGTGATCCAATCTACCAACAGCCTCGATTTCTTCAGAAATTTTTTCCAGTCTCTGAGTTAGCTCCCGCTTGCGAAGCTTGATGTTACCGAAAACCTTCGACTTCCATATCTTGAGTTGTTTTTTAATTTCTTTGAGTTTGCTGGAAAATCTGAACATATTAGTGCCATCGATATTGATATTCCACCAGCCTGCAACAAGGGGGGTCAGCTGGTTATTTTCAAGCCAGGCTAGCTCAAACCTGAAGGGAGGGTTCTTGGCATTTATTTTGTGATTGGCGCTTAACAGAAGAGGGATGTGGTCGGAGGCCACCCTAGGCAGGGAGTTGAGGTAGAAGTCAGGAAAGAGAGAGATCCAGTCCAGAGAGCCTAGAGATCTATCCAATCTGCATTGTATGTGGTTCCTGCCCATTCTGTGGTTTGACCAAGTGTAAGAAGAGCCGTGGAGATCCATATCCAGAAGGGAATTCTCCCTTATGAAGTCAGCCAAATCCTCCATGCTAACCGGCATGGCAGCCATACCTCCATGTTTTTTCGAAGGATAAAGAGGGCAGTTAAAATCGCCCATAATTAGGGTGGGGATTTTACCACAAGTGATGATGAAGTTAGTGATATCATTCCAAATTTTTCCACGATGGGTCTCCAAATTTGGGGCATACACATTGATAGCAATCCAAGAGAAGTCCATCCCTACTTCTTGGAAGAGAATACATAAAAAATTGGGGTGCTTGAACAGGCACTCCCCTTTGAGACTTCTGGGATCCCACATAGTACAAAGCCCCCCTGAGTTCCCTGTGGACGGTTGAGATTCACAAGAAGCTGTTGGCCAGAGTTTAAGGAGGCGATCATCCTTTTTTAGTTTGGTTTCCTGTAACATTATGATATCAGGAGAGTGCTGAATTTTGATGTCTTTGATGACTCTTTGCTTTTGAAGAGAGTTGAGCCCTCTTATATTCCAAGAAATGATCTTCATTTCTTTGGTTTGGGTTTATTCCCCACCACCATGGGGATTGTACTTTGAGTTCCTTGCGCAACATTTGTGGCTGCTTCTTGTTGAAGCTTAATATTGCTCGGAATTCTGCCCCGAGCTTTTTCCAGGCCTATATCAGGTTTCTTGTTGCTGCTTCTAGTAAGGCGATGAGAGAAACTATCATCAGAAGAGAGATCCGTGGGGGAGGGGACAGATTCCACAGCAGGCAGACAGAGGGGAGACAGGGTGGGAGGATCCATGGAGGAGGGAATCAAAGGAAGGGGAGGGAAGGGAAGAGGAACTGAAAAAGGCGAAGGGGGGGGGAGGAGGTAGCCAGGAGCAGGACCTCTCCAAGAGAGGAAGAGGTGGGGAGATCCGAGGAGGGCAAAGGGGGGATGAGAGGTTGAAAGGCCAGAGAGGAGGGAACGACCTCAGAAGCAGGATCAGAAGATGTGTTGATTTCTCCATCCTCAAGGAGAGTGAAGGCATTTGAAGTGGGTATGATCGGGATCTCAAGAGAAGACGATTTGGGCATAAAATTTGTTTTTGATTTTTGGGGATAGGGTTTGGGGCTTAGGTTTTGGTTGAGGTTTAGATGGGCAGCCAGAGGCCCGATGGCCGAGTTTTTTGCAGAAGGAGCAAGCTTGAGGGATATATTCGTAATCAATGGGTTGCTTCCAGTTTCCAAAGTCCGAAATAAGCTCAATATATTTTGGTAAGGGGCAACTAATATCAGCATTAACACCAAAGCGAGCATGAATGAATCTAGTTTTTGCTTTTGTTAGCTTGATCAATAGCAATTAAAGAGCCTATTGAGAGAGCAATACCTTCAATAACCGCCGGGTGCCAGAACTCCAGAGGGAGCCCCGGGAGGCGAACCCAGATTGGGGCTTGGGTCATGGATTCCGTGTGTGGGTTGAAACTTGGAGACCATTTCCTGAGATAGAAACCAGGCCTGCCGAAAAACCACGGACCACCTAGCAGAGCTCTAGCGAAGTCTTCTTTCAAGCTGAAGGAGAATAAAATGAAACCATTAGGCATAGCCGCTATTTCTAGTGCTCCACATGGATGCCATTTTGATCGAGCCCATTTTTTTATATCCTCCAAAGGGGGTCTAGGTCCCATCAGAGTGCCCACCAAGGACAGATCACGTGAAGCAGTAGCAGCTTCTGTGATATGAGAGGGGATGCGCAGGGAAAAGGACCCATCAGTCAGTGAGGGGGAAAGCTTTTCCGAGCTATGAGCTGATGTGGAACCCTCCACTACTTTAGACCATACGTCGGGCGGCTTTGGAGAGAGGGACCCTGACAGGAGGGGCCCCCGATCCGGACCAGAGGGGTCCGGCATCCAATCCAGAACCAGAGACAGCAGAAGGACGCAGCAGGCAGAAACAACAGCCGAGAGCGAGGTCAGCGCTAACCAAGTTCAGACTCAATTGGAATGGGAAGTTGTTAGTGGTCTAGATTCGTATATGTAAAGCTAATTGCCCCATATTGTGATATCAAATGATCTGATTTATTGTTTTTTGTCATATATTCTAAATCATTAGTTTATGCATCTTTACTATAGTAGTATCCTCTATAATTATATCTTACTTTTGTACTTATTATTTGAGAAACCCTTTCTTGAAAATATTATTTTTCTTGTCCTAAGCTTGTTGCCACAACTTCTTTGGTAGTAATTGTTTTTTACATAAAAATTATTGATGTAACTTGTGCAACCTCTCTAGCTCCAATTTGTACTTTTGTAACTTGCCCTTTTCAATCTGTTCTTATTCTATTTTTTTCTTTTATGCTTATTCCCTTTGTAATGTTTCATTTGCAATTTGTTCTTTCACCAATATTTTCTTTTTTCTACTTGCTCCTTTTGTAATATTTCCTTTACTAATATCTTATGTTTCCTCTTGCATCATAGAGGATGAATCCTCAACAGTACGTGTTTCCTCAAGTGTATAAGGTGAGATAGAATTTACTAATGCCATAGTAGATGTATCGAATTGAAAATTACCACTATTAACAAGTTATTGCATGATATGACATAAATTTTGACACCTTTTGGTATGATGTCCCACAAGTCTATGATAAGTCTCGATAATGTGTGATTGCACTTGAGTGGACATTGTGAAAAAGATGATCAATTTGGAATTCTGATTAACCTTGTCAAACTGACATTGTTGTTTTGAATCATCTTGTGATTTGGTTACGAAACCATTTACAACAATCCACAATTATTCAACCTCGATTTCAATTTAAATTTTGGTCTTCCAAAAGAGATATTTTTCACCACGGAGTATCCGTAAGTCAAGAAAAAAGAAAGGATTACAATAAACCAAAAAAATGAAACAACCTCTTGTGCGGGAAAAATTGACTAGTAGGCAATTTTTTTTTTGGGTCCTAGTGGCCTCTAGAGCACAATACGACTCAAAAATGACAATCCATGTAAAAAACTAGCAAAAAATTCCTTTTAAGGAAGTTACCCTTTACAAATGTTGCCCACTACAACTATTGGAGCAATTAGGAGAATCCTTTTACCTTAAATTAGGTTTTTTTCCACTAAATTTAATGGGGGATTTAGTTATCTCTAGCAGGTTTAGCAAGGTTTATTTGGTGGTTATGCTAGATTTGGGGGATTTTTATGAAGGTTTTTCAAAAAATAATAAGAGGAGGGTGTGGGAGAGGCTCAAACCCTGGAGCTATCCCTCCATAATGTCTTACAACAACTAGGATAGCCAAAGGAGTGCTCAAAGTGCTTATGCTATGGAATGAAGCTCTTTATATTTTTTTGAAGAAAAAGATCTTATATTATATTAAATGAAAAATGATACATGATTATCTCAATAGAAAACGGGTGGTATGAGAGCACACACCAAATCCAAAAGCACACTAGGCCAAGCCTAGTAAAACAACAAAGCAACAACTACATGGGCATTCAAGGAACACTAGTTTTTTTTACCTTGCTCCAACACAGAATGCAAAACAGGAGGCTCAAAATTCCCTTATTCTCCTTAGGTCACGTGACAATAGTCCACGGTTCCTACTGGGGTGACAATTCAAGTGGAGGATCAAGGAACGAGCTATCCTGATTAGGGTTAGAATCAGAAGAATTAGATGCATGTGTCCACTTAGCACCACCGCCAGCAGGGGGAATTTTGACTGTCATATATTTTGGATGATCTCTAGATTCCGCCAATAAAAATGGATACCAACCTTTAGGATGTTGACAAACCCCTTTGTTATTCTTCTATTTCTTCTGATTGAGTGACATCGGGCAAGCCTCTTGAAGGTACCCAGTGTAATGGAGAAACCAGTAGGGAAAGGCCATGTTCTCATAATCGAGAGTTTGAATCCACTTGAAGTCATCATGGATTAATTAAAACTTTTCTGGAAGCCATTTTCTTAAATCCACCTCAACACATAGAAAAGCATAAGTGAACAAACCTTGCTTAGACCACTCATCATCCATCTTGATGAAATGACCTAGAGTGTCAATAATAATAGTACAAAATGTAGGGTGTCAAAAGGGGAGAGGAAAATTGAGGAGGCGAACCAAAACCTGAATTTTGAAACTACCATTGTAGAAGGATCAAAATCTAAAAACCAGGGAGTAAGAAAAAGGCCACCCTACCCTAGAACCAAGTACCCTCATTGAGAATCCATTGACACTCTGTAGGAGAGAGAAAGTGAAAAATAAAAAACCCTTTGCACGTAACTGAATCTCACATTAATTGGTCCAAGTAAAAAGAATCTAGTTGTGTAGATCTTAATATCGGGGCCAAAAACCATTAAAATGACATATAAGGGCAATATATTGGAGGGTAGAGATAGATTCAGTTACCTCTGAATAGGAAATAGTAATCATAGGAGTAACCTCTAATTTTTCCACGATGTATGGCAACCTGAGAGTTGATGCGCTCTGACCCAAATAACTAGCAACAACAGCCATGAAGGATTTCTTAGTAGTTGAAGAGGAAGAGCCGCCGCCAAGGTTTTGAGAAATGTTGCCACCTTCAACAGGCTACCCCTGCTTCCTTGTTTTTGAAACCTTCTCCTTTCTAACACCACCTCCTCCATCCCCATCCCCTCCAATGTGCAAAACGCCGCTGACAACATACACATGTCATATAGGGCATGAGTTAGGGTTTTATTTTCTCATTTTTTTGGGGGGTGGAAATTAGGGTTACACAACTTGGCTTCTCCAATTGTCTAAGATCTTTATATTTAAATTAATTTTTTTTAGAATGTTTGTAAAACAAAAGCTACTCACCGTTTAGATTACTACCCAACTCGACTTAGTTGGCAAGTGACTTGGCAATAGGGTATTTTCTTCACTTTTTGTTTTGTTCAACTCATTTTTTCTTTCTTTTTCTACCACATTGTATTTTCACCACCATTGTGATTTCACTTGTATTTTTCTTTGTAGGTCATAGGTCATCTTGGAGCAGGGGAGCTCGATGTTGTGGGAGAATCTTGTCTCGACAGATTGGGGTGGAATGTGATGGAAGGGAGCACCTCCTGGGGTCGAGAGATGGTTGTGGTGAGGGAGTTGTGTGAAAAGGGGAGTTGTGTGTAGAGATAGATGTTGTGGGATATCACCTCAATTCTTGACGCAACTAGTTTTTCCTGCAAGTAAGTAGCCTAAATCAGATCACCACTCACCTAGATCACCTTCTCAACTCACTACAAAGTTATCTACGGGTTAATGAACCCAACCCAGTCCTTAGGACTTCCAAGTCACCCCTTATGCACAAAGCTCGTTTTAGAACTCGGTAGGATCCTTCTTAATGAAATTCAAATATGATATTACAAAGATGTAGAGGGGAGAATTTTGTCTCTTAATGAGGATAAATCCCTTGACGGGGAAAATAATCATGATTTTTTTCTTCTTATTTTCTGTAAAAATATTTGTACAAGATCCTGTAGAGCTTACTAGGGTGTGGAGATGTAGGTATGGGGTTGAGAATTTATAGAAGATAGTTTCTATCTCTCCAATGTGTGCAAATTATTCTCTGAGATTGTCAATCACTTATACCATCTTTCAACTCTCTCCTTGGATTTCCTTTACCTGCTCTGATACCAAATGTTGATGAGTAAATAGGGAGGATGTTTGGCAATTTAATTAATGTGTGAAAATCAATAACAAAACATGAAAGTTGCAATGCATATATACATTGTACAACTTAATAGAAACAACCAAATTGTTGTATATGTTAAACAAACCCACGTAAATGTATAATATGAAAAATATATGGTTTAAACAAATAAAATCATATAACAAAATTAAAAAACCATTTAAATAATTACCCTTGTAAAATCTATCTACCTATGGTAAAAGGTAACTAATACCAAATTACTAATTACAATGTAAAATCACCTAAATACTATATGTTTTACCTAACAACTTGTGGATCACTTGTTACATAGGAAAAACCTCATGCAATGATAATCCTGATTGAGTATTTTCCTATGGGATATGGATTTTACAGGCCTCCTTAATTATCATCTAGTTATGGATCAAGCCCAACTATCCCTTTGATTCCATCTTACATCTCACCTAAATTGCTCTCTCTTCAGAAATTCCGTGCATAAAGTTAAAATCCATCAAGACTTAGGTAGTTATACCTTGGCAACATTTTCCAACTGATGAAATTAAAGAGGAAATTACCAAACATGTACAATAAGCTCTTTCATAACATGCCAATAAAGGGTAAATGTATGATAATAGTGTTAGCATGTGTTTCCAATGCTCCTCGTGAGTTTCGTGACATGGACTAAGAACCTCTCGTAGATCCTAACTCTGGCGATTGTAGCAGAGACTAACACCTATGGGTTTTGGTCTAACGAAAATCATGGTCCAACAAATGGTATCAGAGTGACAGGTCTCGAGTTAGAAACTCACTCGGGTAACGCTGAGGGGGAGATTGTTGGCATGTGTGTCCAATGCTCCCCATGAGTTTTGTGACATGGAATAACCACCTCTCATAGATCCTAACTCCGGAGATTGTAGCGGAGACTAACACCTATGGGTTTTGGTCTAACAGAAATCGTGGTCCGAAAAATAGTTGTGGATACATGATGATCACGCCTTTTTCAATATGGTGTATGACATCAAAGATAAAAAAATATTTTTTCCATGAAAGGAAATAATTTAGGCATCAAAGAAGTTATCAACAGTGTTTCTAGGGTTATCTTATTTTTTTATTTAAAGTTTTACTTTTGACTTGTGCGGAAAGAAGAAAACAGATGAGCTAAACAAAGTTTTTTGATATTCTTGCATATATTTTGTAATGAATATAATACCTTCCATGTCCTTTGTATTTTTTTCTTATAAGTTTCCCAATTATTCTTGTTGTGAAAATCCATCTCGAGACACTTGCGTTATTCCACCACTTTCAGTGGTCTTCCTTAAAAATGAAGTGAAATTGATTCTTTTTATTCATACTAAAAAAATAATGACTTTATTTTTGTTGGTATTTACTTTCATTCTAACCTCTTGGAAAAAGATCTCAAGGGCCATTAGGTGCTATCAGAAAATATGTGTTTTTTTACAATTAAAATGAGATCATTTTCATAAAGGAGTGACTTTACTACATAGTTGGCTAAGTAGACGCCCCTCCACCAATTTTATCCACTCCTTTATATTATAAATGTAAACGCTAAACAATTATATGAAACTGGGTACCCTTTTTCAGCACCAATTTCACTCTGAAAACTTTTTGAAAGTCCTTCACATTCTATTTTTTTACTCTAATTTGATCATGGATCCTATTTATTGTCACTCTATAATCATTTGAAATTATAAATTCCTCCATCTTACGCTAGAGTTTTCTTCTAGGGTATCGATGGTGGTGACAGGGATCTTGAGGGGTTGAAAACAAAGGTTCAGTATTTGGATAGGGTAATACAAGAAATGGAGGAGAAAAATTCGGGCTATTGGGAAACTACAACGGAAGTAATTTAGGCTTCCAAAAAAATATGTTCTACCCAGATGAACTCCAAGTGGATGATTATTGAGTTGGAGAAACTGGTCAAATATTTGAGTGACAGGCTGGATGTGATGGAGGAAGGCACGAAAAAGAGAAAGTTCAATTTGTGTATCAACAACTCTGAGGAATATTTTGAAGAGGATATGACTGAGATGAGAAAAGGGGAGGAGAAAAATAAATAAAGTCTTGTTGAAAACATGGAAGCTTCCCCTAAAAGTTAAATGATCTTCTAGTCACAACCTAGTTTTTCTTGGCTGTTTCATTTTGTGCCTCTATTTTTTGTTCATGGTTTAGTTTTTTCATTATAAGAGGTAATTTTTTTTAAATCCTTTTGGACCATTCTGTCTCTGTTTTGGCTGAATGTTTCTGCTCTTTTTTGTTATATCCTCTTGTGTAAGGCCCCTGGGAGCCGATCCCTATTTTTACCTTATTTAATAAAAATTATGTCAAATGATTTTTTAAAGTTCAACAAAGCAACAAAATTTTTCTTCCCCTTGGTTATCTCATATGATTTCAATAAAGTTCCTTAGAGTTATGTAGTGGTCGATAATGGAGTGTTTCAAATTTAATCCTTCCTATTTCTCTATTTCCTTTTTTATTGCCAACTGCTAATTTTACACTTTATCATGCTATGAAATAGTTTTGCAATAAGAGAATTTACCGTGATAATGTGATAATTTGATGGAGTATTTATATCTCAACTTATTTATAGAGAGATAGTGATAATTGTTGTCTAATACGCAAAAAAAACTTCCTAAATGATGTCATGAATATGATTTATGTGTGGTGTGATGAATTTCATATCCCATTTGAGATATTCTACTTATATCTCATCTATCTCTCAAGCCTTACCCTTAGTTGGCCTCTTTATGACTTGAATGACATCCCCATGTTGAGAAGACATTAGTATTTGTGTTGATGATAAGGGGAAATATGGGAAGGGGGTAGTCTTTATCTTAATCTTGCTCATAGATTGATTTTGCATATTCTAGCCATTAAGTATTTTTATTATCTTGTCATCCTATGTTGAAGTTAGCTTAAAAAATATTTAGGTTTTTATGCCTTCTTATGGGAATAATATTTTTACTTTATATATATATATATATTGTATTGTATTAGGTTTTCGTAGGATATATCAATTTTATTTTAGTTATCTTGCGCATTTTTGAATAAATGTTTTTAATAATGTCCATAAAACCTCTAGTTACAACAAATACTGTTCTATTAGTATTGTAAAATGTTTATTTCCTTTTTGATATTGGATCTTCTACTCTGAATCTCTTGAAGTACTCTAAAAATTAGTAAAAAAGTTGTTTGTTATACAAATAATCTTATGAGACAGTGTTGTTAGGCTATGTCTATGATATATGATTTGTTTTTTCTAATCCCCCTTCTTTAAACAAGGAATTTAAATTGTAGGTTTTAAGGATAATTTGGATACTCCATGACTTCACGCTACTTAGTTTCTACCAATGTATGAAATAAGAACATTCTATTTTCACAATATTCTTTATGCATTGTGAATATCTAGTTTTGAAAATAGAGGTAAAGATAATGTGAATTTACCATGTCACTAGTGATGGTCTTTTCATTCAATATATAGTTATCTCAAGGTACATTGATATCAATAGATCTTCGTGGAATGAGATCATGTCTTATTTTTAAAGCTCATTTCATGTATTCCTTCCCATCAAGAGTGTCATGATGGTGTTGAGGGATTTGTAATTTTATTCAAGATGATGAATGTATCATAGTTTTCCGTGAGGTTTAATATTGAGATATGTGAAAGAATGAACCAAATGTTTTAATAACATCCACAATAACAAGAAGTATATGTGAATGAGATTACTAACAAGAGGGTTAAGTGTGAAAACCTCCACTTGACATAATGGACATTATATTAGCCTTGCAAATCGTCCATTCACTTTTTTATGGCAGATCTTATAAAATGAATCTATTACAAGACCAAACACTCTATGGAACCATGTGGTCGTAACAAAGTTTTCTTTTTACACAAATAATATTACGAGATAAAATTTGTTAGGCTATGTTTGTGATATATGAGTTTTTTTTCTATAATATCCTCTTCAAACAAGACATTAAAAGTATTAAATTTCAAGTTGTCAACATATTGGCTTCACATATGATTGTAATTTGGATACTTCATGGCATCATGTTGCTCCATATCCAAAAAAAAAGTATAAAATTAGTGTATTCTCTTCCCTCAATATTCATTATACATTGTGAAAATATAGTTTTTAAAATAAAGGTCGGGAGAAAGTGATTTTTTACCTTATTGGTAATGATGCCCTTTTCATTTATTACAATTATATTGGGCTACATTGGTATTAATGGAGCTTTTTGAAATGATATTTTTCATGTTTTTTAAGTTTGTTTCATAGAGCCCCTGTCATTTAGAGTGATATAATGGTGATGAAGAGTTTGAAATATTATTTTGAGTTAGTTTGAGGTTAAGTGATTTTTTTATGGTCATAATATGTTGCCACATGTTTTATCCCTATAAACCCTTAGAGATATAATTGTTTTCTCTGTGTCATAATCTCACTTCAGATAGGATTTGTAAAGTAGGCATTTTTAAGATTATTGTCATTTTTAAGGTGATGAGAGAGTCACATTTGTATCCTCTCTATTGATTTACCTATTTAGGAGTCAATTTAATTTTACCTTCATTTTCTACCCTTTTTGTGTGACTACTATAAGATTCTAAGTGTCTTTTTATTTGGGTTCTTTCAATTTTAAATTTTCTTTGTGTGAGGAGAGTTGAGCATGTTTTGTGGAGTGATATGATTCCACATGCCCAAATCTCATGAATTGGGATCATGAAGGGTAAGTGAATAGAAATGGGGGACCAAATTGGGGTTAAAAGTGGCCACTTTGTTTCCTGAAATCAACAAAAATGAACTTTAACTAATAATTCGGAATGCATATGAATGTTATAAGAATAATAATCGTAGTTCTTGAAATATAGTTTCTAATTTTTTTAAATGGTGGAAATTAAGGTCAAATGGGGTGCACACACAAAGTGTGCCTATTTTTGTGTAAAAAATATAACATAGTGTTGTGTGTGTGCCCCCACCCCCCCTCCCCCCCCCCCCCCCCACTCTCCCCCCCCCATTTTTTGAGTTCTGTAAACTATTTTACAAATCCCTTCATTAAAAATTTAGCTAAGACTATGTATGAGGTCCCACTAATTTTTCATATTTTTTGGATGAATATATAATTTTTTACTAATTTTCAAAGTGAACACATCCCAAAAAGGAAATATATGTGTGGATAACCTCCTAATTTTGAGAAAAAATAGTCGAAAAGCAATTTTTTTGAGTACATGTAGAGTGGAATTTAGATCAAACTGTTTTTATTTTGAAAATTTGAGGAAAAAATCATAAATTATGTATTAAAAAGTATACATGTGTTTTGGAAAGAAAAGAAGGCACTAGTAAAATAAATTAAGGATAACAGTCTTAAACTAATTGGATTGTAGAAAGAAATATACTGTCATAAACGTAAAATATAACATGACATCATAGTCTTGTTTTTTTGGAATATTATTTTATAACACATGAGAAATTGGGGCGTACACTTGAGATTGTTATGTTTTTCTGTAAAACATAGGTTTATTCATGGATTACATAGTACAAACCTTAGGATTAGATATCTAAGCCAAATGGAGGGTGGTTTCCAAGCCAAATAAAATAAAACGCGCTTGTGTTTTGATTTTCTTATTGAAAAATTCATATTTCCATAGTAAAAAACACGCGTGTCATAACACAGGTGCATTATGGCTTGGAAATTCTAATCCATAATGTGAGCATGTTATAAGGCACTTGTTTTATTACATGCTCATGTTATAACGTGACCAAACCATAACATGCTTGCATTATGTGCAAAATGGCCAAAAAATAGATTTTGTCTGCTTTCTGGTCCCCCATCTCTGTGCACGTGCTCCAAAGGTTCTTTTTACTATTTTTAAAATATTTTATTTAATGTTGTGTATGTACAAAGAGATGGAATAACCTGTTATGATCTCATAAACTTGTTGCATAAAGGGGTGGGGTGATCAATTGTTCTTTTTGGATTTGTCTTTTTAATACATTTAATGATATAAGAATAAAAAGATGTAGTTAGATGTACTATAATATAAGTATCATCATTTTGAATATTTTATGGTTTTAAATGTATTTCTTAAAGGGGTGAATCATGATTACATATTTTAGGAACAATATTTGAGGTATATTTGATGATGATGAGATCAAATGAATCGATTCTAAGGTAATGGTTAATGTGATGAAAGTCAATGGACAATAATAAATAACTTAAGGATCGATTTTATTTTAGCAAACTGAGTGAGATTGAATCAAAGAGTTTAAATGTTTATTTTTCCATGAAAAGATCTCCAAAGAAGGTCTGATAAAAAATTGAGACGAAAACTCTGGAATGATCTTAATATTTTCAGAAGTCAACATAATACTGTCAATTGGTTTATTATGGGAGACTTCAATTCTCCTTTAAACCCAAGGGGGAAACTCTAGTTTCTCTACATGCATGGATGAATTTGCTGATTTAGTTGTTGATTTAAATCTCATGGATGTGGATCTTCATGGCAATTAGTTTACCTGGAAAAATAGAAGGTTGGGGAGGGACTTAATTCAGGTCAGACTGGATAGAGCTCTTTTCTCTACTAGTTGGATTCTTCATCAGGACTTCCATCTCACTTCCCTACCCAGAATTGGGTCTGACCACAATCCGATTACTTTAAAACTTTTCAATTGGACTAAGCCCACCAAGAGATCCTTCAAATTTGAGAAGATGTGGATGGAGCATGATGAAATATTTGAGAAGATTAAGGAATGGTAGAATTGGGATGGTGAGGGAACTGCTCAATTTAGGCTCATTCAGAAACTTAAAAATGTAAAAAAATAGGTTAAAATATGGAATAAATAAGTTTTTGGGAATGTGTTTGAAAAAAAGGAATTAAAGCAGAAGCTCCAGGATTTGGAAATCAAGATGAATTCAAAGGGGAGATCTATGGAAGATCAATCAGTGGAAAAAAATATTCTCTTAGAGCTACAAACAGTTTGTAGCAGGGAAGAATCCTTATGGAGACTTAAATTCAGGGCTATTTGGTTGAAAGAGGGAGACATAAATACGAAATTCTTTCATATGACCAATTTGAAGCATAGAGCCTATAATAGGATAATGGAAGTTGCTAAAGGAAACGACATTGTTATAAAAGACCCGTAGAACATCAAAGATGAAGCTCTCAAATTCTATGAAAAATTTCTTAATGAGAAGAGTGCCATTAATGATGAGGCAGTCTCTTTCATGTTGGAGGCTATTCCACAAGATAAAATTGAAGAACAAAGATTTAAAGACATTACTAAAGATGGCACATTGGAAGATCTTCAAAAAGCTGTGTTCACTCTTGAAGGGGATAAGGCTCTGGGTCTGGATGTTTTCTCTCTGTCAACTTCTTTCAGAAGTTTTGGGAAATCTATTTGTATGACCTTCTTATGGCTGTGAATTAATTCCTTAGAATAGGTGATATTTCGAAAGATCTGAACAACACCCACATTGTGCTTGCTCCCAAAAAAATGGACACTAAGGATTTCAAGGACTTCCGACCCATCAGTTTGGTGAATGTTATTTATAGAATTTTTACCAAGATCATTGCTACTAGAATTCAGTTCATTTTGAATGATTTAATATCAAAACAGTAGAGTGGATTCATTAAAGGCAAGATTATTCAAGATGGAGTGATCATGGTGCATGAGATTATACATTCTATGGAAAACAATAAAAAATCAAGAATGGTCCTTAAACTTGATATGAATAAAGAATTTGATAAAGTCTCCTGGGCTTTCCTTGACAAGGTTCTGGCAAAATTTGGTTTTCTCAATAAATTCAGAAAAATTATCAAGGCTTGCATCTCTACGGAGAGATTCTCAGTGGTGGTAAATGGTGAGCCGGTGCATTTCTTTACCAACAGTAGAGGGTTAAGGCAAGGGGATCCCATATCCCATTTGCTCTTCATTATTATGGCAGATAGCCTTAGCAGAACGTGTATGAGAACCTATATCATGACCAATAATCTGATTTATGGATCTAAGTCATGTCATTATTATCTATCTATATATATATATATATATTTGTCATATATATATATATATCAATAAAAGCTTAATTGTTTCTGATTTGTCTAAATAAATGATGTTAGTTTGTCATGTTTTCATTTCATCACATTGTATCACAATCTTAATATCAATAAAAGCTTAATTGTTTCTGAGTAGGTTGATAAATGCCAAGGAAAGTCATTACGCGAACCGGCCGGGGCGGGGATAAATTTCTGGGGACTGGTTTTTCTAGATAACCTACCCATTTATTTACTAATATCATCTTGTTTAAATGCTTTAGGATGCTCTTTCCCGTCAAATGACAGAAAACGCCTGCCAGACCCAAAATAGCTGCCCGCACTCAGAAGGCCATAACTTTTGCATTTCTCAACGAAATCGCACAAAATTGGTACCGTTGGAATCATGGTTCCGAGCCCAATGCACAAAAATACTTGAAGGAGAATAATCCTTGTTTTCTGTCTATAAGGTGCACAATATCACATAGTCCACATTGCAGGTATCCTAGAAACCCCGCCATACTGAGGTTGAGAAGCAATAAAATATCAGTTTGTGGATGTATCTTCCCCTGCTGTGTTTTCTTGCATTCTTCTTGCCCCTTTTATCTTTCTATAAGTGGTTACCCTCTTGAATGAAAAGAAAACCCAAGGTAAAAACCATGATCGACATTTTGTCACGCTTGGTGGGACCTTGTCCTTTTTTAATTATCCAATCACACCATGAGTTCAAGTATATGCACTTGTATATGCACAGGGGTGCTGTGATTAGGTGATAACAGTAGGTTGATAAATTCCAAGGAAAGTCATTGGGGTTTCTGGGGACTGGTTTTTCTAGATAACCTTTTATTTATTAATTTGATCATTGTTTTCACTGATTGCTAATCGCTAGCGATTGGCTCAATCACCCGCGATTCCCTTGTAATATTTTTTCTACATTTCATAATTAATATTCTGTCCTTTCCTTTATTTTTACTTTTTCTTCTGATATGATTATAGGCTATTTTTCTCTGGAATTATACATTTTGTATTTTCTAAGCACATGCTCCAGAAATTACTCAAATTTGGAAAAATAAAAAATGAAATAAGAGCGTACTCATGGTAAGTGTTTGAAAACCATTGTTTTCACTCTTCGCTTTACATCTTTGTTCACTTGTCCTCATAGAAATCAAAAAATTCATTTTGGGACTTTAAAATGAACCATTGCATACTTGTTGATCATCTAGTATTAAATATGGGACTTAATTCATCGTATTCACTTATCTTCTCTCACACACAACCAAATCACTCATTAATCTAAAATGCACTTAAACATTTCCCACCCAGGTGAAACTAATTGGGATTTCATCACCCAACAGGAAAACAGAATTGGTGTTCTGGCCAAGTATAAACATCTACTTGTCAGTATATTTTGGCTAAGCACCTGACTCCCTTATTGCAGTGGCACCATGAAGTGAGGGGGTAGGCTCCAATACCACGTCTTTACCGAAAACAGTAAAATGTTCGGCCTCACGTACCTTTGATTATATTGAGGACTCCTCCCTTAAACATACTTGATACTAGCCATAAATGACCATTTATTATAACCCTCATCATCCATATTACACATTTCACTTTTCATAATTAATCAAGATAAATACAAAACAACACTTTGCTTGTTCTCCCCTATTGTTTGTAAAACAACCCATCTAGTTGTTTTCCATTTTCTAGCTGCTTTTGTGTGTGTTTTCCTATCATGGTACTTACAATACAACAAACACGTAATCAACCTTTTGAAGACATGTCTACCTCACCATTAACAACTCAATATCAGGCCCCATTTCATACTACACCACTTTCTGCGCCCTTTTCCTCACCAACACAACCATGATCACTACTATATCAAACATGCATGACCAATCCATTTCTTGACACACAAACTTAAACCGAATCGGAGACCATTTATAGCCATGAAGTATGACATCAATCCTTCCATTCCCTACACCCATATCATGGAAAAATTATTTATACACTATAATTAGAACACTCATATGAACCTCCTTTATACAATAGGGGAGACCCTATCTTTGAAGAAATATTAGACTCAAATCCCATTACGCTTAATGCCTACTTAGTAGAAAGAAATTTTAAAATGCAACCATTCACACCCCAATCCGATCCATACAATCAAAACTCTTCATCTTCCATTACAAAACTCATTGATCAAAATAAATATCATTTTTCTCAATAGTTATATCCCTATACTTCAAATCAGTTTGAAATGCTAAACTATAGTCAACCCAGAGTTCTACTAGCTCTACTAATCCTTTCGAAACATCCATTGAAAAATTATTCACTAGTCACTCTAAAACACTCGATGTCTTCTCATATCCCATCTATGATCTTCACATGATCTCGTCACAAAAAACATCTGCTTAGCAATCCACATCCTCACCGAGTCCTTATATAGGATCTACACCTCCTCTAAGTAGTACGTCTACTTCCTCGTCAACTCCTCGTCAACTCCTCCAGCCTCCTCACATGTACCAAAACCCCCTTTGAGTTTCGTACCCCCATCTACAGTTATTCCTTCACAATAGGTTACAAATCCCATCTAGAAAATCACTATGTCCATCCCCACAATGACACCATTAGTTAATACTAGTTCTATTACTAGTACGCACCCCACCTCATAATACATGTCGTAATATTCATAACTATTGATCTTTACACCTTAATCCTTATCTCAATAGAACATCCCACAATTCAATATCCCAAAATGAAGTGTACCATAACAAGCACCATCCTTTTTCGCTTCAGCCATACCTTTCCAACAAACACCTACACATTCACTACCTCTTACACATGCATCGATGTCATTGCAGTATCAATATGTTTAGACCTTAGAGCCTCCCTCTTCACAACAAGGATCTTTATCCCATCAAAACATCCCACAGTACAACATCCCTTGCTATCAAAACATCCCATAAAAAATTGTCCCATATCAACAACACATACCTCAGCAGTACATACCGCAACAAAAAATTTCTCACTACCATGTCCTACAACAGAACAACCACTATCAGCATAACACTCCATATCAACTGAACATCCCTCAGCAGAACACCTCCTATCAACAAAAAAATCCACAACAATATCAAGCGTACTCATAACCTAGTCCGTCTTTGTATCAACCTAGCTCATCGTTACAACAAGAAACACAAACCGACCCCCTTTAGGCTTTGCTAAGTCATAAATCTAATTTATAAGATGATTCATCAACATCCAAGAATGCACTCTCCTATGA
Organism: Taxus chinensis; assembly: GCA_019776745.2. Classification (NCBI taxonomy): domain Eukaryota; kingdom Viridiplantae; phylum Streptophyta; class Pinopsida; order Cupressales; family Taxaceae; genus Taxus; species Taxus chinensis. The sequence goes on along the minus strand of CM034155.1, from coordinate 465,163,714 downwards.
TCAAAATTTCAATGATCCCATTCATGCTTTCATACCGTATAAGTCATATCCACCTCACTGGGAACTTCCTAAACTTACTAATTTTTATAAAAAAGAGTATCCCGAAAAATATATCGACGCTTTCCGCCAAGCATGTTATCTGATAGCTCATGATCAGGACCTCATGCTGAGGACATTTCCCACATCCCTTGTCATTCCTACCTTAGACTGGTACAAAAAAATTCCACAACATTCACTATTTTCTTTCACACAACTTGCACAACTATTCTTAGACCACTTCTCCATAAACATAGCCCGTAAAATTACCATGAATGACCTATATGCCATTAGATAATTTGAAGACGAATCCATTGCTGATTTTATTTCCCATTGGAGGGTCACTTCCAATCAACTATCCTTCATGCTACCACAACCTGGGTTAATTGAGATCTTTTTTTGTGCTTGTGCCAACATATCTCATCCAATTTACAAATTCAAACCTTCCAAAATTTTGATGAGGCCTTTACTATGGCTCGTAAACTATAGTTGCGAGCCCTAGAGGATGGAAATGTAAAGCTTCAACCTAAGAAACCAAAATTATAATTCCCATCCAAGTCAGTACCCAACTCAGATAAGTCTAAATCAGCCACCAATGCATTCGTAGTCAAACTAGATCCTAAAGAAAATCCTACCTCTGAACACATCTGTCAACAACACAAATATACACCCATAACAGAAACTTATGGTGTAATTTTTGATAAATTACTTGCCTCCAACCTGATATCACTTCCACCCATTCTACCCATGGATATATCAGTTTCCAAACGCATTTAGTATTGAGATAATGATTATTTCAAATACCAAAGGGTTAATGGTCATGACATTGAAAGGTGTTGCACATTCCACAATGTACTCCAGGGCTTAATTGATAAAGGTGACCTTCACTTAGACAATCCAAATGCACCTCCTAATCATATTCTAAACATATTTAAATGACATTCTTTGAATAACCCTTATTCTTCTAAGCAACCATAAATGAATGTAGTTCACTCTATTAATATAGTAACTAAAATTTAGCTAGTCCCTTTATCTGTCTTGTCAGTTTGTGAAATAGAACCTGCAAAATTGACATCACTACCCAATGAGCCTAAGACCATGACTACAGAGTCTCCCCCTAATGAAATCATCTCTCAAATCCTTCCTGTGTCTTTGTCATCTACCAAGTTGACACCCACATAATCCATGTAAGAATCCAACAAGTATGAAATTTCCAAACCACCGATTTCTACTAAGAACATTCCCACATCTTCACCACATACTATTACCGAACCCATACCCCCACCCTCCAACACAACTCCACTAATACCAAAACCTAAGTTTGTAAATATAACCATGATACCATTTGAAACATTCTTAGTGCAACCACCTCCACTTAATCCGAGTAGGGGTTGTAGTTATTCTCAACCCACAAAAATAATAATAATATGAAATCTTCTAATCACTCAAACCACACTGTCCAATCTTATCCCTCTTCATTAGCTTAAACATTGACAAATACACCTAGTTCATCTAAATTTTCAAAAGGACCTAACAAACATGGTGTATTTAAAGTATTTAGAAATAATTATTATGATGAGACCTATCATTTCAGTGGTCCTCCTCCTCCTTAAGGCATTATAGATACCCCAAAAATAGATTAAAACCTTCTGCATGACCTTTCTCCCATCATACCGGTTAATCACACCATTATTACAGGGGAAAAACCCATGCATAAGGACCCCATCGTGAGTTCCTATTCTGCATCTGTTATCTCAAAATAGGAATCCATGTTTGACCCTTGCTCCCTGTCTTTTACACAATCCTACTATTCTCCACCACCGTTACCTGTACAAAATACTCGTTCTCCACCTATCACAACAACTAGAAAGCCTCCATAACCACCAATTAAAAAATCTATTGCAAAACAATGCACTTCACCTACTCCCAATAAAAATGAATCTCTAGATATGTTCAGACCCAAAGAGCATTACGTCACCATTTTGGATATTTTATTACAGGAGTCACTAATCAAATTACCATCTCTGAAAGAATTAGATCATCCTGGATGGAAACTAGCGTGGTATGAATTTATTGCCTTTTGTGATTACCATAGAATGCAAGGCCACTCCATAGAGGAGTGAAAAGATTTTCATCAGAAAGTTTTGAAGATTGGTAGTTTGCTCCTTTTTCCTCCTCAATAAAAAATTTCATCGATATCAACATCAACATCACTAAAATATTCCATCCCTGAGACATTAATTCACCAATTTTATTTCATTCACGTCACCACTCACTCACAAAATTATGACAAAGGATCGTCTAAGACTCCAAAAATTAGGACTACCATCACCATACCTCCACCCCTTGAGTTATTAACTCCATTAAACCCGCTGAAGGTATCCATTTCCTTATCTTCTTAAGAATCCAATCAAACATCGTCATCAAAATCCAAAATTTCTATAAAAATAACAACACCACCTCTGACTGTGATATAAAATATCATCGTTAAACAATTACACCAATGTCCCATCTAGATGCCACTTTATGAGCTCGTTTAAACATCACATAGTCATAAGAAATTCATGATTAAATCTCTTCAATCCATTACTATACCAGATGATGAATCAGTCTCATTCAAAAGATTTGTGGGAACTCTGAAGGCATCCACCTCCATATCATTCAAGCCATCTGAAATACTTTCGCTTAGACTGGAGAACCACGACTTATCGCTCAGATCAATGATATCTCCATTAATAGGGTCATGATCGATAGTGGTGTGGCTATTAATATCATATCATCTCTCGCATTTGGCCAACTTAAGTTTCTAAACACAGTTTTCACTCAAATCCCAATCTTGTTACGATTATTTAATAACACTATCACACCCACATTAGGTACTATTATTTTACCACTTAAAGTCAACGTCAAGAATTTACCTGAACTCTTCTACATTATAGAAGGAGAGTTCCAATACAATATGTTGTTAGGAAGCCCCTGGATACACACCATGCACTATGTTCCTTCCACTCTCCATCATTGTATTAAATATGAACATGAAGGCAAGACTTATACTATCCCTGCCAATCCGAATCCATTCACTAATTGCTACATGATGTACCGCCCAAACGATGTACTTGTACCTAAGTATTCATCTGAGTCGTATGATCAAGCCTCTACTCGCACACCGATCTACCTTCTTTTTAATTAACTGATGAACTATCTATCGCTGAGGCCATGAAACATCTCACCCTTGGAGAATATTTCCTCCTCATTCTCAATTCCATTCCTTCACCTAAAATGTATGGTTGCCTTGAAAAACAGCCCATATATGACCCTAATGTCAGAGATTTTATTTCCTATGGACCAGCCTATCTCAAAATAAAACTAATTTATGGTGGATTCAATAATCCACCATACGATTTTGTTAACCCACATCATGCCATGCCATTTACGTTAAAAATTAAATCTCTTAACAACCCAAACTTTCCCTGCATGTATCTTCATTGCTGCGTGTGGAAAGGTTTTGGCCTCGTACATTATGAACAAGGCATTTATGATCAACCTGTTTTGCATACCCTCAAAGATCATGAGAAAAGTGGAGTAGGTTACAAAAGCTTCATCTCTAACATGTACGAAGCCACTACATACAAAATTTATACATCCTGAACCATCTCTGAACTAGAACTAACATCATCGACAAACCTTGAAAACCCCATGGAAATGGATGACACTATACCCATCCCAATGAACATTTTTTTAATCAATACTGTATCGTTAGGACCAATCACTTATCAGTCTGGTCATTTCATTAAAACAATACCACTTGTTCATCTAGAAATGGTTGAGGAAGATTTTCATTCTATTGATATCCTTCAGTGTCAAGATAACTAGGACATTCTTTCTCACATGGGAGATGAGGATCACTTCCTTCAGAAATCCTTGTCATCCGATATACCAACCCTTCTTAACGAATCAACCATCGACGTTAACTTAGGAAGCCCACATGATCCCCGTATAGTTAAGGTTGGTCAATCTATGAGTCCACAAGAATTACTTGATTTCACCACATTATTAGAAAAATATCACCAAGCCTTCGCCTTGTCATATAATGATATGTATGGGATAGATCCCAACATTTTTGTACACAACATCATCACATACCCAGTATCCAAGCCAATGAAACAAAAGGTCCAAAAAATGTATCCATGCATAGATCTCCTTGTCAAGGAAGATTTGAAACATATTTTATTTTCCAATTTCATCCTATCCCTTAACTATCCACAATCTGTCTCCAACATCATCCTAGTAACTAAAGCCTCAGGAAAAATTCGCATCTGCACAAACTTCAGAGATCTCAATATCACTTGTCCAAAGGATGATTTCCCTCTTCTAAACATGGAACAAATTGTCAACCTAACAACAAGCCATGAAACGCTTTCCCTTATGGATGGTTTTTCTGGTTATAATCAAATTCTTATCACCCCTAACAATCAACATAAAACCACTTTTATCACCCCTTGGGGGACCTTTTGCTACAGTGTCATGCCATTTGGTCTCAAAAATGCTGGGGCAACGTATCAACGTGTAATAACCTACATTTTCAATGATCTTATCTATAAAATTATGGAAGACTACATTGGTGACCTTCTTGTGAAGTCCAAATCATGAGAAGATCATCTTAATGTCCTTGAATCAATATTCACCTGTCTCATTCAATTATGTCTCAGCTTGAATCCTGAAAAGTGTGTTTTTTGAGTTCTACTAGATTTTTTTTGGGATTTATCATATCTCTTCATGGAATTGAAGTTGATCATGCAAAAGTTAGGGAAATCATCGATATGAATCCACCTTATAATATCAAACAACTACGCAGTATACAATGAAAAATACATTCCATCTAACGTTTCATATCATAACTCTCCAAATGATGATAACCATTTAACCATCTTCTTCGTAAAGGCATAGTGTTTCATTGGGATTCTGACTACCAGAAGGCCTTTGATGAAATCAAACAATATTTATCATCATGCCTTGTACTTACGCCACCTCGTGAAGGGGAGCCGTTTTATCTCTACATATATACCTAAGAACATTCCCTAGGAGCCATGCTTTCCCACCGTGATGATCAAGGTCATGAGGAGGACGTGTACTACATTAGTAGCACACTTCATGAATATGAAACATGTTACTCTGAAGCCAAAAAACTATGTTGTGTGTTGTAATTCGCTACTTTTAAACTCTGACATTATCTCCTCAACCAAAAAACATATTTTGTCACTAGTTTTATTCCACTTAAAGCCATACATGCTAAACCATATCATAATGATCACATAACCTAATGGTTGATATTAATAAATGATTTATATCTTGAGATTATACCACAAAAATCCATTAAAGGTTAGGTCATTGTTGATCAAATCGCCGAAGCACCTCTTCTTGATGATCAACCACCTCATGAATACTTCCCTGACAAAACTATCAATAACATTAATGAATCTGACGACTATGAACCAAACTTCACCTCGATCAAAATGACCATATTCTTTGACGGTGATAAATACTAAGAAGGTGGAGGGGCGGGTGTCATTATCGTACCACCTTGGAACATTCCCATTTTGTTATCATTTAAACTCAAATTCGAATACACTAATAATATGGAAGAATACAAAGCCTTAATAATGGGCCTTACTACCACTATTCTCCTAGGTGTCCATGATCTATAAATATACAGAGATTCACATCTTGTCATTATTCAAGTCAAAGGAGAATAACATTGTAAAAATGAGTTCCTTCATAAGTATAAGGACGTTATTGATTTTATCCTTGGCACATCTGACCATTACACCATTTAAGACATTACACGATATTCTAATAGATTTTCAAACACCATAGTGTCTCTCAAGTCTATCATTAAAAGGAACGATAACCAAATCGTACCAAGCCAAGAACAAAGATGCTAATCAAACACCACGATCAATAAGATGAAATCAATTCACCAGAATAAATTTACATAAAACCTTTGCAAAAAAATGAGTGGCAATATCATATATTATTATGGAACTCAATAGAATACAATAAGAATGGACCTTTCTTATATGGGCAAGGATTAACAATCTAAGAACCAGTCAAGGTCGCAGATCATGCCATAAATGAAGGAAATAACTAGTCATCAAAGAACTAGTGAAGACCATAGATTTAGTAGAGAATTAGACATCAAAGATCTAGTCAATACCATAGATCAAGGAAATAACTAGTCAATACCATAGATCAAGGAAAGAAATATACCTAACAACTAGATAATATCTCCTAATATCTAAGTAATATAAAAGAAATATCCACACACATAAGTGGGTGAGGATGAATACAATAAAAGTAAATAAATTACCTAGGTGAACATGAGTTAAGGTAAATACCTACTCTAACACCCCCCTCAAGTGAAGCTAGGGGCCAAAATAGAAGTGGCATGTCCATAGTATGAGTCCCGAAAACTAGGCTTGATGAGGTACTCATGTACACTAACTGGGAAAAAAGGGACGCTGCAACGTACCCAAAACTAGTAACAACAAAGTAAAGAGAGTAAAAACCCACTGCAAGGCATCCCAAGAAGCTCAGATCAAAAAACTCATACAATGCTGAAGAAGTTTGATGTGCACTATGGTCTGAATCCACTGCTCGATAACAAAAATAAAAAACAACTGACACTGGGCTTCACTAGAATAGCTCCATACAAGGACACTGTCAATGGAGTGGTGTTGAAAGTGCAAAAAAAAACACCAAACATAATGTGATCAATTGATACGAATAGGTGTTCCACGATCCAAGAACAAAAACCAAAGTAACAAGGTAAGAACACAAGATCCAGAGTGTCACGATCCAAGAAAATACAAGGTAACAAGGCAAGGACACAAAACGCAAAGAAGCAGGATCAACACCACACCCTTCCTTACTGCTGAATGGGTGGAGTGACGCTACAAATATGTATGATTTGTCAAAACAACTAGTCGAACACTGACAAAATAACACTGGAACTCACCAGAATAGATCTCCCACAAGAGATACTATCAACATGATAAAAGTGTTAAAAATACAGATACAAAATCTCTCAATAAAAAAGAGAGATACACTATACCTACTAAAAAAATGTTAAGAAAAAAGGAGCATTATAATGTAGAAGGTATAGAAAGTGAAGCAAGAGGCTGAATGGTGGAGGAGCCATGCCTATAGAGTCCTCTCAACCAATTCCTATGTTGCCACCATGAGTGATCAGATATCCACCCCAAATCAACACGGATGGATGAAGAAGATGCTTGCATATGACTTGGTGCAAAATGCACAATGGGTGTATGCAAAGGAACATCAAAATGTGTTTCAGTTTGATCATGTTTGACAGCTGAAATATCAAATTTCTCAATCCTGAGTGAAGGTACAGAACTCACGTGTTGCTCATGATCCTTAGAAATAGTCAAGTGAACAAAAAAAGGAGCTATGTCAATGTGTGATCCCATTGAAGTATCTGCTCGAAAACCAATGTCATGGTGAGAATTCCACTTAACATGTGGAATAAGGGAAATAATACCTTGTGAATGTCTTCCAATACCTCTACAAGTGAAACCCATAAAATGGAGCATGTGAGAACAGAATGCAGTGGTATGCTTCTCAAAAGAGCCATGCATATGATAAGAAGTAGGATACACAACATGTGGTACTGTAGTAGGCACAAATTTGGAAGAACATGCAGTAATAAGCCTCACAGGATTAGGAGCATCAAGAGTAGAAACAAACTTAAAGACTGGAAAATTAATGTCATTAGGTGTAAGAGAAACAACTGCAAGTGGACTAGGAGCATGCATATGGCTGTCCACAATATGATGGCGATGTTGTATACTAGCAAGTTTTTGTTGCAAGGCGTGTATTAGTGTATCCTTATCGTGAATGAGTGATTGTAGAAGAGAATTTCAGTTCTTGAGCGATCTATTTTATTACAAAAATTTTACAATATCCTCTTGAAGTCCACACACTTCAGAGAGAAGCATATCATTCTTAGAATCCATGATAGATACAAGAATTCAACTCCCAAAATTTTAGGACGTCGGGCTCATCCGAAATTGTGTCCATATTTGATTACAACACTCCTCCATATTTGACACTTTATAATTATAGTACAATTTTCAAAATAAATATTTCCAATGGAAAGAGCATGAAAAAATAAGCACTTTTACAAAAAAACGACACTCAAAACTGAGTTACCAATCAAAAACTTTTCAATATTATGTTATGCTATTTATTTTAGTTGCCACTAAAACAAAGTAAAATGCTCTTGGCTTCACCACACAAAAAAATTAAAGGGGGCTGGAGTTAAGCACCTACTAGTAGGAATCACAAGCTTAAGCCCTCATACGACCATACCATATGACCAAGGGCTAAGGATTTTAATGGGTGTTGAACTCATTATACGGTTAGGGCATTACTGGCCTACTATCACTAAAGATTGTTATACGTACGTGAAAAAGCATGCTAAATGTCAACTCCATTATGATCTTATTCATATCCTGAGCCAAGCGCTACAACCCACACAAGACTTATGGCCTTTCTGTCAATGGGGGTTCGAGAACATTAGTGCGATCAATCCAAAGTCATCTAAATAGCATCATTCAATCATCATTGCAACTGAATACTTCACTAAGTGGGTTTCACGAGGGATTCACTTAGTAAAAGCATGGTATAACACGTTCATTGAAAGGGTATTAAAGAATACCCTTAATTCTAGTTTTTACCTCTAATTATTTAATTAATAATACCCCCTCCCATTATATTACTAGAATTAAAATACCCCTATTTTATCCGTGTACCTTTCTTACCCATGTTTCCATGACAATTATATTTTACCCCATTTTATTTCTACCCTAATATATTAAACATAAAATATGTCATATTTCTTACTCAATTTTTTTAATATGCATTTTCTCTCAAAATAAGTTTGAAGCCATTCAAGACCTATTACCAATTACCTTATAAATTTTAAACTTTAATGATGTATCAATAGTTTTTCAAATAATTAAGATGGTGAAATAATATCACTTATGTTGAAAAATATACTCAATCCTAGTTTTCTACAATCTTATTATTTCTTGGTTAAGAACATATTAATCAAAATTTTTTTATTAAAAAAGAGATTATAATTTAACTTTATGACCACACTCATTAAATTACAATTTTAAGGTATTTAGTTTTAAAAATTAGGGTTCAATTTTTTTAGTTTTATATTAAAATTAAACCTCCCTTTCCTTTGACCCACCTCTCTAACTTACCCCCAATACTTTATTCAAAATATTGATAAATTAAACCCTTTCACCCTCTTATGTCTACCAGTATATTGTATTTAGTTTTATAAATTTTAATTACCTCAATATGAACTCACATGTTAGGATATTGCCTAGCTAATGAACCCTCCATGGTGGGTTGAAGAAATTCCTTTAACCTCAACAAAATATGGACCCATCATCAATTTCATATATCAAAACATTATATGTCGCTTTGGCATCCCACATAAGCTTATCACAGATAATGGGAAATATTTTAAAAAAAGGAAGTCAAAAAGCTCTGTGATACATTCAACATCAAAATTAGCTTTTCTTCACCATACTACTCTCAAGTAAACAGAAAAGCAGAAGCCTCTAACAAAACACGTAACAAAATCCTCATGAAAACTGTAAATGATGCAAATAGAAATTGGCACACTCAAATCCCATTCACTCTATGGGATTATTGAACCAGCATTCGCACACCTACTAGCGCAACACCTTATTCACTCATTTATGGATCTGAAGCTATTGTTCCTCCCGAGATTCAAATTCTATCACTACGTGTATCTCTCAAGGATTTCATACCAGATTAATAATATCACCAGGATCATCTAACACAATTGGAATTGTTAGATGAAAAATGCCTAGCAACTCTTGAACATCACCAGGTTTATCAACAACACATTATTAGGGAAAAACAAAAACATGTTAAAGAATGGGATTTTAAAATTGGTGATCTCATCCTTAAAGAAAATCAAAATGCGACTACATTAGAGCGGAGTAAACGTGTAAAGTTTTCCCCCAATTGGATTGGCTCTTATGTTATCACTCCTAAATATGGGTCAGGAGCGTATCGTATCGATTCTCTTGATGGGGAACCTGAAGTGGAACCTGTAAATGCTCTACACTTGTGACCTTTCTACTATTAATTAGTTGACCATCATGAGACAATTTTAGTCAAATCTTATTAATTCCATCATTACACCAAATTTTTGAAAATCACTACTCCTATCCAGCATCATAAAAAAACATTGGGTATTTGGATGTAATTCACATGTGCATTTATCCCCTCCTCTAAAAAGGTTTGATAGGGTTCTCTTCCTTCAGATTAGAAAAATGAAATAAATCCATTGGATGCTAAAAAAAATATCTTGTTATAATTGAAAGAGGGTTTAAAACTCGCAAGCGAGGATCACGAGGGACGACATGCACATCAACGGACATGTGAATGGAAGCGTGAAGAGATCTCGGGAGGAGCGAGTATCAACCGAATGTGCATGCAAAGATTTGAAACATGGGTAGAACCTAGTTAAGCCATAAAACTCTCCTCTATCTCATAGATCAAATGGGGTGTACATATAGGAGGTGCTGAGTAATCCCCACTGCTGCAATCGTGAAAACTTGAGTAGAGAGGGGGAGTTACATTCCCATAATAGAAGTGTAACTCCCAATGATGCATATGACGCACTGACGCACTGACATAATGACGATCTGATGTGCTGACGCATTGACATGCTGACGCATTGACGCGTGAGAGAATTTCATAATGACCCCTAAATGACACATGGACCTACAATCTCACCTAAGTGAGATGACTCACCTAATGATGTGGAAAATAACACACAAAAACACCCCCCTTCATCATAAATTAGGATAAGGAAGTAAGTTAGAAATGAGAAATGGGTCCCGACACAAAGCCTGATGAGGTACCCATGTACAAGAAAAAATATCCCAAGCAGTGAAGGAAAACCCAGTGGGAAAAACATCCTCCACAAGATAAAAAAAATCTCTAATCTAAGAAAGATTCCAAATATGGGTCCTGGCCATAGACGAGCCTGAAAGGGTACCCATGTATAAAGAGGAAATCTCTCAGAAAGAAGAAGAGAGAAGAAGAGGGAGATGAGAGGAATGCAAAAGATGCCATGGATGGATCTAAACTTTGTAGCTCTAGGAGGTCTCCCAGAAGAATGTCGATGACAAGATCCTCTGCCTCTGGACTGAAGAAGAGCCACCTGCACCAAACTATGTGCCTACCCTTAGGAAGGATAGAAATGATGTGCTGGAAGTCCACCCACTCCATAAAGGAAACTGAAGGTAGCAACATGAAGAACTCTGAGTCTGGTGCACAGAAGTTTGACATAGGTCTAGCGAGTGAGTGCCAAGGAACCGAAGGTAATGCTACGTGCGTAGAAATATTAGAGCAAAGAGGAACACCCGTAAAAAGGATGTCCAAGTGATGTGAAGGGAACAAAACATCCTCCACAACAGAAAGGGGATCCACAGTTGAGGGTGGATCAATGAAGGTCTCCAGAAATGTGGAAGTGACATGATTCCCAGAAGGGACACTCCCAACAATAGAGATGATGAAATCCTATGAAATACATGTACATGGATGAGGAACCTATAGAGCATCACAAGTGGACCCTGCGAAAAGACAACTAAGGTCAGGCAGATACTCATCCCAATGAGGGGGCTCGAAAAATAGAAGAGCGATGTCAGATAGGTATGAGTCATCCAATGAAGGTAGAGGAGTGAAAGGGGTCTCGCACACTAGAAGTGGAAAGGAGGCTGGTGTAATGATGGTGTGAGATTCAGTATGAGACTGCTTGATATCTAATGAGATGGGAGGAATGACAACACTGTCTGGAATAGTGAGAGAAAGAGGAGAAGAGTCCTCTGTAGTGCTCTTTACACAAGAATTGGGTGCACAATCCTCATCATCAAAAGTAGAACCAAACAAGTCTATGTCAGAAAAACTACCATCACACAAAGAAATGGAGGAGATGATTGAATCAGCAGCAGCAACAATGGTGATAGTATGTGAAGGGTCTCCATAGAGGGACTGAAGAATGCTCCATACACGGTGGGGTGGATCTAAGTTTACCACGTGAAACCAAAGAGAACAAGAGACATGCATCATCATGTGACCAAAGATGTGGTTGCAAGTATCGAGAAGGTCCTCTAGATGACAATGATCAGTCGGTGCAAGAACTGGCCCAAGCAAGAAGGGTAAAAGACCCTTGTGGGTGAAGTAACGTTCCATGGAAGCACACCAAGCTGAATAGTTACCTCTCCTGGTGAGAAGTGGCAGAGGCTGTTAAGTGATCCTACGATGCTCAAGTCTGGAAGGAGCAATCTCCATGATGAAAAATGCAAGATGCACAAAAGCAAGTCATCGGAATCGGCCAATAATGCGTTTACGTGTGAAAACCCAAGAGTACAGTCAACCCCCTATAATGTGGGACTTTATAAAGTAGTGAGTTTACAAAAATGACAATGCATTCATGTAAAGTGTGAGAAATCATGCAACTTTGACTAAAGAAGTGCTAAAAAATGAGCTGTGAGTCAAACGTTATAGCATTATAACGATTCCCGCAACTGATGGAAAATGCAATAAATGTTGCAAATGCATTAAAAAAGTGCTTGAAATGGATGCAAAGGGTGTTGTATGTATGCTCATTGGAAATGACATGGAATTTTAGTAGGGTTTTTTTTTTCTTGCGAGGGGGGATTAGCCTCCTGCCAACCCCGGACCTCGCCTTCCGTCTTCGACATGCATAGGAAGGGATTTAATCAAGAAAAATAGAAGCCCAAAAATCAATTACATGCCATGATGATAAATTTTTTTCCTAAAAACATTAAAAAATGGTTGTTTTTACCTCCAAAAAATTTCTAAAAGGGATGCATGGGGCCCATGATGATTTGGAGGTGTCAAACCATGCAGATGCAACGTGCTACTATGTTTTGGAGCAGTATTGAATGGAAAATCACGGAAGGGTTAGTTGGAAGTGGTGGCATGGTCAAAAGAAGGAAAAATTTGTGCTGGGACTGTACTAATGCTGAGTTGGACTGCACAGAGACCAGAAACGGCACTAACCAGAGACCAGAGACCAGAAATTTGCGCTGGGACTGACCAGAGACCAGAAATTTACATTAAGACTGTATAGAGACCAAAAATTTGCTTTGGGACTTGACTAACGTTGACTTGGACTAGAAATGGCCGTATTGGAGTTGATGCAGGGTTCTAACATTTTCCAATATATAAAAAACATAGGTTATCCTTATCACCACCTCTCGTAGAATTAAACGGTGGTCGGCCCCTCTATTCCATCTACCTACAAATTCCGTCCCGTTACAAGAAGCCAAAGAGGAGAGCTCATGATTCAATGCCAGTATGAGCATATAGTTAACATGTAGACACTAACGTTGAACAAGGAATGAGCCATGAAGAGGAATGAGCAAATGGTGAATCTATCCATGAGCAAATGGTGAATCAAATGTGGAATCCAACCAAAACAAGCAGAACTCGAGTCGCAAGGTAGGAAAGGTTAGTTAACAATGCAAAAATGTGCATGGTTGGAATGGCGAGGGCCAGAAGGAGCCAACGAAAAGCACAAGCACTCGGGCTAAGGCTCCAAACGTAAACCCAATGTAAAACCTGATAAGAGCAAAAACAAAGATCGAGCCAACAAAATGCTAAGTCTGAGTTAAAGGTAGTGATGAGCTAGGAAAGATTTTGCACTACACTGAAAACTCACAAACCTAGCAAAAAAAACTTAGATCTGCAACCTGCAAATGCTCCAAAATGGTAAGATACCTTGAAACACGCATGCAAGGTGGAAAACCTACGAACACCCATAAACTCGAAAAAAGGTGAAACCCACGAACACGAGCAAGAAAACTGGAGGTATGATCCCCAAAATCAATGCAAGAAGAGCACGAGTTGAAATAACCATTACGAAACACACAACAAGATCTGGATATCACGCTGGAAGATGGAAAAATGCATGAACAACGCCAAGGAGTGCAGGGATCCATAAGATCCGCTCTAATACCTTGAAAGAGGGTTTAAAACCCGCAAGTGAGGATCACGAGGGACAACGTGCACATCAATGGAGGTGTGAATGACAGTGTGAAGAGATATTGGGAGGAGCGAGCATCAACCGAATGTGCATGCAAAGATTTGAAACATGGGCAGACCCTGGTTAAGCCATAAAACTCTCCTCTATCTCATAGATCAAATGGAGTGTACATATACAAGGTGTTGAGTAACCCCCAGTGCTGTAATCATGATAACTCGAGTAGAGAGGGGGAGTTACATTCCTAGAAGAGAAGTGTAACTCCCAATGACACATATGACGCACTGACGCATTGACGTACTGATGCACTGATGTGCTAACACATTGACATGCGAGAGAATCTCATAATGACCCCTAAATGACGCGTGGACCTACGATCTCACCTAATGATGTGGAAAATAACACACATAGAAAATGAGAAATTTTGGGTTCAACACATATAGTCCAAACATCCTCAAACCATCTTCCCTAGACAGATGGGGTGGTGTTAATTCCCCAGCGAGTATTGAGCTTGTCCACCATGGGAAAATGGGGTGAGAGCTACCAATAGCCTTTGCTAACTTTATAATTATATAAAGGAGTGTCAGCATACCACTTTCAGTCTATCCACCACGGGCGAGAAGAGTGCACAAAAATATTTTGTAGCATGTGATCAAGAATAAAATTTATCACAACATTGAAAGTGTCATGATCTTGTTTGGAGAGCTGAAATTTTTTTTTAAAATCCAGAAAAGAAAACCAGGATTGTTTTTCCTTGTATAAGAAATTTGTGATGGTATGAATTCCGCATTTGAAGAATTTTAGTGCGGAGATTCCCGGGACCTTTGTAAGGCATTGATCTTGGGATTGAAAAATTGGCAACCACAAGAGAGATTGCTGGTTAAGAGATAACCCATTGCGAAAGACACCCCCTTTCTATAGAAGCCAACGTTTGACACATTCCCAGGATTTCCAGATAATTTTAAGTATGAAGGTGCCCACGATTTTGATAGGCACAAGAGTGATGAGAAAATTGACAAACCCTAAACCTTTCCATGTTGGGTGGCCATAAGGAGATCCTTTTAAAATGTCATGTCGTATGAGAACTTTCCAAGCTTCTTGGCCAGTGATGCTTTTGATAATCCATTTGGAGCAGAGATATTACCCTTGGGGCTGAATGTGGATAAGCCTAAGGCCTCCTAAATGGTGAGGTAAACAACATACATCCCAAGTGACATGATGAAAACCTTTTAAAGTAGAAGCATTAGCCCATAAGAAAGCTTTAAGCAGTTTTTCTAGCTTTTGGATGGAGGCTTTGGAAGGGACCCAACAAGATGAATAGTAAACATGGGTGGCCGTCAAAAATTTGGAACAAATTTGGAATTTGCCAGTAGAAGACAAAGGTTTAGTGAGATAATATTCTAGTTTTTTTGCCACTCGTTGAATGACATAATGCCATAGATCATCTGGAGAGGCTTGAAAAGTAAAAGAAATACCAAGGAGTTTGAAGATATCACCATGCTGAATAATTTTTGAATAATATGTGGCAAGCCAGTCTGACGCAGGAAGGAGGATTGCCTGTAGCATTGAGTTTTGTGCCATTGAATGGAGGAAATAGAAGCCAGGAAGAAAGTATCCAAGCATTGCATGAAATTACGAATGTTACTTTCATCCTCGATGAGCGTAAGAAACGAATCGTCCGCAAAGTTCCTGTTATAAAATTTTACCCCTCGAGAAAAATTGGTTGAAACATGACCTTCCACAGGAGAATTTGAATGAGACCATTTGGACATGAGAGATCATATCTCTATTCCAAAAATCAAGATTGCAGGTGAAAAGGAACTTGCCAATGTCTGAAATCCTGAAGCCTAAAAGTTTGAAATTTCAGAATTTTGGACTTCGGGGTTTCGGAACTCTCAAGGTATGAAGTTGGGAAAATAGACGACAAAACTCTGAAAGTCTGAATTTTGAAAGTTTGAAATTTCAGAATTTTGGGATTTTGAGGTTTCAAGGTGTTATCACCAAATCACAGCACCCCTGGAGATATACTTGAACTCACGGTGTGATTGGATAACATGGGTACTATCTCCAAGTTTTGGGACTTGCTACTTGAGATAGACCTCCAGAGAAAGCTGGTTCTTGCTCCTAAACTACCTGCCACAATCTACTCTAATGCAGGATAAGCTAACTGTTCTAATATAAATTTCCAAGGGACCAGGGAGAGAGAATGCATAAAATTAAATCCTACACTAAAGCGGTGATACACCAGAAAAGGAGGATGTGAGAGTAGTCTCCAAATGTGTGAAATACAGAGGAAAAGTGCACACTAGAAGAGGTGATGACAGTTCACCATAATCTAGCAAAATGCATTCACAACAATATTGCAAGCATACACAATGATAATGAATCCCTGCAAGAACATAATAATAGACACAATATTCTTATAGAAAGATCAAAGGGGAAAGAAGAATGTAAGAAAACACAGCAAGGGAAGATACATCCACAAACTGGTATTTTATTGCTTCATAATATGCACAGTTCAATCTATTACAAGATAAGG
This sequence comes from Taxus chinensis, assembly GCA_019776745.2. Classification (NCBI taxonomy): domain Eukaryota; kingdom Viridiplantae; phylum Streptophyta; class Pinopsida; order Cupressales; family Taxaceae; genus Taxus; species Taxus chinensis. The sequence continues at coordinate 465,146,996 of CM034155.1, read as the reverse complement.
GCCTGGATCACCATGCAAGGAGTCCACTACAAGGGCCTGCAACACACTGTCTTCATAAAGAAAATTTGGTAGAGCTTTGTTACCCAAAAACTCTCCCTTTACAATGAGCCCAACACTCCAATTTATAGCAAAATGAGAAGGAAAAGAGAAGGGAAAATGGAAATCCCGAAATATGTCCTTCAACCACCTGTAAGAGGTATTAAATTGAGTGAAATGGTTATAAATTACTTGAAAAAGGCTCCCCATACTGTCCCATGTGCTGCAGCAGAGAAAGAATGATGACCATGCTTCTTAATTGCACTCTCAGCTACCAAATAAAACACTATTCTGAACCCGGCCACGTTTTCTTAAAAATATCAATCAATTTCTAATCAAATATGGAATTTCTTGATTTCTGTGCATCGGGCTCGGAACCACGATTCCAACGGTACCAATTTTGTGTGATTTCGTTGAGAAATGCAAAAGTTATGGCCTTCTGAGTGCGGGCAGCTATTTTGGGGTCTGGTAGGCGTTTTCTGTCATTTAACGGGAAAGAGCATTAACTGACTGGAGCCGAACACGTTTCCTTAATTTAAATATATATACCCTCATTAAAAATAATAAATCAAGTTTTTGTGGCGTAGAGGACGTCATGCTCGTTCCAGAAAGTCCAATTTTGTGAAAATCAGAGCTCTGAGTCAAAAGTTATGGCCGTTTGAAGTTCCACGGGTCAAATGTTGACTTTTCTCCTCTGCCTTCGGCTGCTTCGGCTATCCGCGTCCCGCGCATCCCTTTGTCTCAAATGTCCCAATGCTGAATTTCCTCATTTCGGCCGGTTCAGCCGGTTCGCGTACTTTTGTCCCGCGCGTCCCAGACTGTTTCGGGCTGCCTTGACTCATTTCGGCCGGTTTGCATCCTCCGCGTACTAACTGTCCAGATGTCCCAGACTGCCTGTTTCAACAGTTAGTCAATTTTTTTCATTTTTTGGCCAGTTCGGATTTCCGCGTCCCGCGCGTCCCTTTGTTCCAAATGTCCCAAATGCTACGCAGACCGCCTGGCGGCCTTTCGGCCGGTTCGCGTCCTTTTGTCCCAACTGTCCCAAATGCTGCGAGGACTAGGACTTAGCCATTTTTCATGATTTTTTCTGGCCCGAGCTTGTTTTTGCAATTTTTTCACATTTTCTCAGAACTTGCTCTCTTCTTCTTGGACAGGGGAGTTAGAAAAAATCTGAGGGGACCCTAGAAACATTACTTTTTGCCCGGACTCAATATAATTGCTTGGGACTAAAGAGTTTGATGCATGTTATCAAAATTACCTTGAGGGGTGAATTTTGGATAACAATTTTGGTGACTCAGCGGGGTCATCTGCCTGCCAGATGAAGAACGACCAGCTGCTTGTAGCAATCCATTGGGCATGGAGTCTGTTTGATAGCCTCTCAGCTGATCTGAAATTTGAAAACCTGTGTCCTTTAGCCATCGAAACATCCGTTGAGATGGTTTTCCTGTGGCTGCAAATTCTTTTTTAGGAACCTGATGAACTGTAAACATGCACATACTAGAAGAAATAGGACATGTGCATAAGCACTTAGGGAAATAAAAACTACTCTAACAGCAGTAAAATGTGCACAAGCACTTAGAGGAATGGAAATTCTAAATTAATATTTACAAGGGTGAAAATCTATCCTTCTAGTAGCAATGTTTGAGATAGATCCCATTGACCGGAATCTGTAATTCTTCACCGTCCAACTTAGCAAGTCGGAAAGCATTGCTACCTTTGCATTCGATGATCATGTACGGGCCACTCCAGATGGCATCAAACTTGGAGTGCTTTCCTGGTTTTGCACGATCAGCATCCCACTTCAGTACCAAATCTCCAGTTTGTAATATCCTGGCCTTAGCTTTCTTGTCAAAACTCTTTTTGACAATGCTTTATCCTTTTCTATGGTCTGCATTGCATGCTCTCTTGTTTCTTCTAATTCCATCAGCTCTGCATACCTGATTTCCATAGGTTCAAACTCAGCTAGTTCCAACTGTTTCATGAGTTCCAACGCTGACAACTCAAGTGATATAGGTAGAACTGCTTCTTTCCCGTATACAAGCTTGTATGGAGAGCTTCCTGTAGATCTCTTGGGTGTGATCCTATCAGCCCATAGGGCTGATTTGAGCTTTGAGTGCCAAGTCCTCTGATTCTAATCAAGAGTCCTCCTGATGATTCTTAGTAGATTCTTGTTCGTAGACTCGGCTTGGCCATTACCTTGAGGGTAATAGTTCGATGAAGTGCTGAGATACACACAATTCTTGACAGCCCATTCAGTGATCTTTGTGCCAAGGAATGCCAATGCATTGTCTGATATGATAGTGGCAGGGGCACCAAACCTCGTGACTATCCCTTCATAGAAATCTAAGATATTATATTCATTTGCCTCCTTGAGTGCCACTGCCTCAGTCCACTTTGTGAAATAGTCTGTTGCTGTTAGAATCCACTTGTGGCCTTGACTTGAATTTGGATTGATGACTCCAATGAAGTCTAGTCCCCATTGCATGAATGGCTGATTTACTGAAATTGGACGAAGGGGCAGCGCTACTAACCTTTCTTTCCCTATGAAGAATGCACATTTCTTGCATTTCTTAACCCATGAGTAGAAATCATTGAACACAGTAGGCCAATAGTAACTAGCTTTCATGATTTTGAGAGCTGTCACTCGCGGAGCAAAGTGGCATCCTGCTTCCCCGTCATGGAACTCATGTAAGATCTTCTCAACTTGACCTATTCCAATGCATCTTAATAGAACACCATTGATGTCCTTCTTGAACAAAACTCTGTCAACAAGCACATATGGAATGGCTTGTAATCTGAAGTATCTCCTCTTTGCTTTGCTCACTTCTGGGGGGCACAAGCCTGTTTGGAGGTAATGCACAAGGTCTTGAGTCCAACACGGGACGGGTGCATCATCAGCTGGTTGTTCTTGATCATGCTGTAGTAGTAGGACATCATCTTCTTCACTTTTTGACCCGTCTGGTTGTTTGGAAGCGAGCTGCTCACACAAGCCTTTGCCACGAACTAGCTTGGTCACTTTGATTTCAATATCATATTCCATCACCAGAGTGATCCAACCTGCTCTCTTCTCGTTTAAATCCTTGTTTAGGAGGAAGTCCTTGACACCAGCATGAGACACCAGTAGTTGGATCTTATTGTTTGAGACCAAATGTCTGAACTTCTTCAAGCTCCTGATGATAGCAAGGACATGCTTTTCGATGAAAGAATACTTTATTTCGTAATCTTCCAAGGTTTGACTGAAGAATGCTATGGGCTGTTCTGAACCTTCTCTATTCAGCTGTGTCAAGATAGCTGAGATTGTATCTGATCCTCCAAAAGCATACAACATGAAGTCCTTTGAGAAATCTGGGTTGATAAGAGTTGGAGCTTGTGATATTGCATGCTTGATGTTTTCAAAACTCTCTTTGCCTTCTGCTGTCCATTTGAATGCCAGACTCTTCTTCAACATCATAGTTAGAGGCTTCACAAGAGTGGCAAAATTAGGCACAAATCTGCGGACAAAGTTTATCCTCCCTAAGAAGCTTTGGAGAGATTTCTTGTGGTGTGGCAATGGAAGCGTTCGGATGGCTTCAACCCTTTCAGGATCAATTGTTAGCCCTTCCCTAGAGACGATGTGACCCAACAGTTTGCCTTCGTGTGCCAAGAATACACACTTCTTTGGATTCAATGACACTCCAAACCTTCTACTCCTTTGAAACACTTGCCTGAGGTGAAAGAGATGGTTTGCTGCATTCTTTGAGAAGACAGTGATATCATCTAGGTATACCAACACTATCTTGTTGATTAAGCCTTTGAATGCCATATCCATAGCTCGCTGAAATGTTGCTCCGGCATTTGACAGTCCAAATGGCATCTTCTTGTAAGCATATGTGCCCCATTTTGTAGTGAAGGCCGTCTTGAATTGATCTTCTTCCTTTACCATTATCTGATTATAGCCTGAATATCCATCTAGCAATGAAAACCTTTCTAAACCAACTACAACCTGCAATATTTGTTCCATTGATGGAAGCGGATAATGATCTTTCAGTGATGCTCTGTTTAGATCACGAAAGTCCACACACAATCTTATTTCTCTGTTTCTCTTTCTTACCGGCACCAAATTTGCAACCCAACTTGAGTGTTTGATGGGGAAGATGATACTAGCCTCAATGAGCTTGCTTAACTCTTTTCTCATGAGAGGTTCGATATGGGGATTTACTGGCCTTTGCTTTTGCCTGACAGGCTTGGATTCTGGATCCAACTCAATAGTATGTTGTGCCAACTTTGGATTGAAACCTCTTAAATATTTGTAAGTCCAAGCGAAAACATCTGGGAATTCTTGACAAAGCTGAACAAAATCAGATTTCTCTTGTGGAGTACTTACTTTGCCAATTTGCAATGTCCTGCCTTCTTCCACTAAAATAGGCTCTGAATCTTCACCCTTTACTTGAATGTTCGCTTTCTCCTTCCGGAACTGATCATTCGGGTTGAAGATTGACTCTAGCATTATGAGGCCTTTTGGTAATTTGTTAGTCCTCAGCTGCACCACTTGGTCACCATACTGCTGCTCCATCTTGTCTTGGTTTCTGGCAGAGAACTCAGCTTCTTCTTGTAGGAAATTAACAATTTGCTGATCATTCTCGAAGACTTGCCAACTTGTGTTGTTATCCGGGACAGCTAATCTCACAACCACTTTGATATGAGGCTGAGTTTTCTCACTTTTGATACTTTCTACAACATCAAACGCAGCCCCAATTGCTGCCAGTCTGTCAGCGGCTTCATTCTTTTTTCTTGGGATGGAAATGATGCTAAAAGCTTTAAAATATTCAATAAGATCCCATACCCGATTTTTGTAGTTCTTCAACAGATCATTTTTGGCAGCATTTTTTCCTTTGACTTGGTTTACAATCAGCTCACTATCACCAAATACTTGCAAATTCCTGATGCATTTCTTCTTTGCCCAGTGCAGTCCATGAATTAAGGCTTCATACTCAGCTGTGTTGTTTGAACAGGAAAACTGGAAACGGAAGGCTGAGTAATACCTTATACCTTGCGGTGAAACGAGCATAGCTCCTCCTCCTGCACCTTGTCTACTCCTTGACCCGTCAAAGAACAATTGCCATACTTCATTCTTGTCTTTATGATCTGGCTTGGTGATGCTAGGGAGAGGTTGATTCTCTTCATGTAAATAATAGAATCCTAGCTCAGATTCTTCTATTTCTTGATAGGGATCAAAAGCATGCACCTTGCTTGCCCATTCATCGAGAGTCAAATATGGGATGCTTCCAACCTTGGTGTCAGCTTCATCAGTGCTTGGATAATCTTCTTGATCAAACGCTGAACAATTGGTATTGATTTGGCTTGGAGTGTAAGGCTTAATATGGAAGTTTGCAATAGGTTCAGACCTGATTGTGGCTTTGGTTCCATATCTTGTTCTGGACAACATGTGTGACCAATCCGCCGAAAGATAGCCTCCAATTTTAGCAGTGAAGTCTCTTGACAAGCACAATGCAAAGAGTGGTGGCAGGTCTATGACTGACACATCTTGTAACACTATTACGTTGGGACATGCGTGCAGTGTGAGGCTCAGACCTTTGATTACTCCAACCGTTGTCACTGCTGTCCCATCTAATTGCACTACACCCCTGGAGATGACTTCATATTGAAGTCCTAGCTGATCAGCTATTTGCTTGGGCATTACTGAACTGCTTGCTCCTGAGTCGATCATGCAATTATGTACCAACTTATCTCCTATGATCAATGAAACATAAAATGGAGGGGGCTTCAACATTTTACCTTGCTGTCCTCCATGATTTCCTTCAGGTTGGGCAGCATTTGTAAGTACCTTCTCTTGCATTTGGACCTGTTGATTAGAAGTTGACTAGTCCTTCATGGCAGCTTGTAGAAAATCTCTCTGTCCTGGGATAGATAGTGATTCCCACATGGATATGTTTACATTTGTCTTCTTCATCTGATCAATGATACTGAATGGAGATGAAGTATTCCTCTGCTGTCCCTTGGCCTGCACATTCGTTCCTTGCAAATGAGCGGCAACAGCTGGCATCTGAGTTGGTTTAGGAGCTGGTTTGGACGCTCCTTGTATGTCTGGAACTACAGTATGCTTGCCAGCGGCTTGTGGAGTGGTAGAAGGTTGTAGATCGCTTGAAGCCAATGGATTTTCTTCACCCAAATTTCTTCTCTTTGACCTTGTGTTGGCTGCAACACTTTGAGAGGGTATTTGATTCATACCACAAAAATCTTCAGCCTGCCAATTGACAAGAGTAGTTTCGTTCGGAGATGTTCCTTGCTGAGGTGCCCCTTGCTGCTGGTCTTCTTCGTGGCTGGATTCTTGCAACCCACCAATGGTTTGCACCATTAGAGTATGATTTAATGCACCGTTAAAGAACATTGATTGGTTATGTGGCTGACTGCACGGGAAACACCAATCATATTCTTGGGCCATGTTATTTTTGGACTGGTACCAAAGCTCTGGATGCAGATGTAGCATTGGTATTATAGGGCTGAAATGGTCTATTAGCGGGAGGCCTTGCTTGATTCTGATTTGCAGCTGGATTGGGTGGTCTTTGAGGTTGATATGGTTGCCTGTTAGGCTGAGCTTGAGGCTGATACGGTCTAGCACTTTGAGCTTGCTGTATTTTGATGGTAACCAGCTCATTTCCCAAATTTTGCAATTGTTTCATGACCTCTTGGAGTTCGTTTGAAGCACTAGAGGATGAGGTAGAAGTCTCATTTGAACTTTGATTTCTAGGAGTGGGAATAGGAGCCAAAGTGGGTGCTTGACTAGTGCTTGGATTTTCTAAGTTCGGATACAAGGGCATGGGAGGCCTAGGAGCCAATTTACCAGCTTGAATAAGACAGTTTTCAGCTCTAATGGCAATGCTATAAGCAGCAGGTAAGGTTGTGCCTCCCATAGATTGAATTAACATAGAAATATCAGAATTCAAAGCTTTAAGGTAATATAGAAAAGCACCTTCTGCTGTTGGCCTGACTGCCACTGGAATCCTATCCCAAGACCTTTGAAATCTGAAGTTGAAGTCAGTCAGCTGCTCGTTGGGGGCTCTCTTGATAGTTGTCAATTGTTCTAGTAGAGACAAATTGTCTCCCTTTTCTCCAAACTGCTCGTGGAGAACTATGCATAACTGATTCCAATTCGTGATAGAACCAGCTGTTGTCAAAATTTCCCCCCCCAGGGTAAATTTCGATAACATGCATCAGAATAAAAAAAATCCCAGGCAGATTGATTGATTTAGAGCAAGCATCATGTTTCTGAGGTTCCCTCAGATATTTTTGTAACTCACCTGTCCAGGCTGAAAAGAGCAAGCTCTGAGAAAATGCGGAAAAAGGTTTGCAGAAAGGCAAGTAGGTTGATCCAGGATAAAAAGTATGGAAAATTGGCTAAGTCCTGCCCAAGGGGAGCATTTGGGACAAGTGGGACAAAAAGGCGCGGGTCGGCCGAAAAGCCTCTAGGCAGTCCAAATTGCATTTGGGACAATCGGGCCAGAAGTACGCGGCGGGCGCGAAAAGCCGATCCAGCCGAAAGAGGAAGAAAAATTGGCTAAGTGTTGCTCGGGACATTTGGGACAAAAAGGCCCGAACCGGCCGGCTCGGCCGAAGTAAGCACAAACAGCCCGCAAAGCAACAGGGACATCTGGGACAAAAGTACGCGGGCGGACCCGAAATGCCGGGTCCGATCGAGGACAAAAAATTGGCTAACTGCTGAGAGGGGACGCAAATGGGACAATCGGGCCAAAAAGGCGCGAACCGGAACCGAACCGGAGCTGAAAAGAGGGCCAAAGTCCAAAAGCAAAGTGGGACAAGCGGGCCAAACATGCCCGAACCGGCCGAATCGGCCGAAATGAGTCCAGAGGTCCAAAATCAAATGGGACGTCTGGGACAAATGGAGGCTGAAGTGCCCGAACCGGCCGAAGGCACAAAGGGCCCAAAATCAGCCATCCGACAAATGGACGAAAGTACGAGAAGCTGCCACGTGTCCTCACCAAGAAATGTAAGTTGGAGGGGTTGGAAAACCCGAAGCTAGCACAAGGGAAAGCGGGTTTCGAAGTCGGGAAAACACGGCGGGGGTTGAAACATGGCGCAAGGACATGTCAGAGGGGTCGGAAAGCCCGACAACAAAGGCAAATTTGGAGGTGCCAGAAAACCGACGCATAAAGGAAATCGGGTCTTGGAGTCGGAGAAACAAGTCGGGAAAGCATGGGGTGAAAACATGAGCCACCTCCCAAACCCGATGCAAATGCAAAGGAGAATCTCCGAACCTGACAGACTAAAGACATTGCTCAACCAATCAGATACATGCCACGTGTCGTCCAGGTGGCGAAGCGCGGGAAAAGCTTTTCCAAAATCCGTTTTGGTCTGCTCCGTGCCCTAAATCTTCAGATCATCATATCTTTTGATCCAGAGCTCGGATTTCCACGTTCTTTATATCAATGGAAAGCTGTTGAGATGCTCTACATGATTCTGGGATCAATCTTGAGTTTTTGTGCAGTCTGAAGAGATAAAATCGAGAAACGGCTCTGACGTGTGGTAATGGCCAGAAGCGACCTTTCAACAACCCGTTTTAATGCAAATGGGTTGCATTCTCTTGCTGCACGGCCAGAAGTGACATCAGCCAAATTAATAAAAATGGGTCATTCTCCTCCAAAATCTGGCAGGGTATGGGTTGGTAAGATCCTCCATAACTGATTTTAGTGCATCTGCAGCCAATGAGGAATGGGCTTGCACGTTTTCCTACATTTCTGTCCCCTGGGTTCGACCCATGCAATGTAAAAGCCAGATTTGGCTCATAAGAAAAAGGTTGTTCATTCTTTCTGCTCTGCCCTCCCTTCTTTTCTTCTCTAGGGTTGAAAATGGAGTTCGAGCCTCCTCCCTGCTCTGTAATGGCATTTTTTGCCTTTTACTAATGGAATGATGTTCTGTGCAAACTTCTGGAGCAACAAAACGTGTTTTGTGATACATCTATCCATCCTTTCTCGTTTTTGCTTGTTTTCTTCTTGCCTCTCTTCATTGCAGGTATTTGTGCATGTTTGAATGTTCATTGCAGGGTTTGGAGCTGTGTTCATGGAGTTTTGGGACATTTTCTATGTGAAATCTATCCTTGGGCCTATGATGCATCTGTCCATCCTTCCCATTGCTCACCTCTCTTTGTCCCATGGCAGTTTTGATAGATGTTCAACATCCTCCTTCTCTGGTGTATCACCGTTTTAGTGTAGGATTTTGCTGTTTTTTCCTTTCTCTCTCTCTCTCTCTGTCTCCTTGGCACGGTTAGATTAGGATTAGATTAGCTTGCCTGCACTGGAATAGCTTGTGGCAGGTAGTTTAGGAGCAGGAACCAGCCTTCTCTGGAGATTCCTCTCTCGGTTTTACAAGTCCCACGCTTGGAGAGAGGTTTCCATGTTGTGCAATCACACTGGATGCCTGAACATCAACCTAGAAGCCTGATGTGCGTCCAGGGGTGCTGTGATTTTGCATCAACAGTTTTGGCACGCCCGGTGGGACCTTAGAGGTCTTTCACTTCATCTTTTGCAGGTTGATGTGTTCCTGTGAAGATTTCAGCCTTTGGAGGCACTTGCAAACACATCTGGCGACTCCATCTGGTCAACAACCCATCTCTGAAGTTGCAGACCTTCCTTTCCATTCATTTCCATCCATTTTTCATCCATCCTTCTTTCCATCCCTTTCATTATTTTCCATTCCATGAAGTTGTGCAATCATGACTTCATTTCCATCATGGAATTCACATCAACAACAGCAGTATATTCCACCTCCAACACGTTTTACAAATCCTCCAAATCAGCATTTTGAGCAGATTCAAGATCAGTATGCATACCCATATGAGCAGCAGTGCCAAAGTCAGTTTGGCTATGGAGCTTTCCAAGAGCAAGGGTGTGCATACAATGAAGACCATCAGATCCAAGATGCTGGTCTGTTGGAGAAAATCCAAAAGATGGAGGTAAACATAGTGCAGTCCAGGGCTCAGGCACAGATGAGAGCATTTGGAATCGGTTGTGGAGCACCCTGTCCATGGGTGGGACCTTTTCCAAGTCATTACAGCCCTCAGGAGAAGCTTGACTTCATGATTGCAACGCTGCCTTTGCTTGCAAAGTGGATTGAAGAAATAGAGGTGTATGAGAGAAGTATTCAGCAACCTTGTCAACAGGTAAGCACATCATCTCATGCCTTTTCTTTTCCTCTTTCCCAATCTGTTTCATTTCAGCAGTGTCAAGTTTCAAACCTCCATCTGCTGTCCCAAATGTGGAATCCATGTCTCCACCTCTCAGTCTTCCATCTCATCTCGATTCTTCTTTCCTTTTCCCTTCCAAACAGTCATCCCCTCCACAAGAGCTAACAGAAATACCCCCTCCTCCAAAGAAACAAGAGGTTTCACTGCCTCCACCACCACAAAAAATTGTAAAATCAGTTGAGTTTCAACCCATTCCTCCTTTTGCATTCCCAATTCCATGTGGGGAAGAAGAAATTGAAAAAATCAGTCATCAAGGACAACAAGAGGAAGAGCCAGGAAAAGATGAAGAAATTGACAAAGAGCTTAGAAGAGTTTGGGCTCTTAATTTGGGATGACAAAGATCCCTTTGCTGGTAAAGCCTACAGAAGAGGCTAAGGTTGAACAAAATGGTGGTTAGGACTGATTTTGTTGAAGCAGAAGAAGAAGAAGATCTTGCAGCCCCAACTTGTCCTCTAGAGCAGCAGATTGAAGAGTTTGACTTGACAAACTTCATGCTGGAGGAGGAGTTCAATCAAGAGCAAGATTGCCTTCAAACATTAGGAGGAAGGAGAAGCTGCTCCAAATCCAAAAGAAGAGGAGCACATTCTAGCTGTGGAGGAGAAAAGTGCAGATCCAAGGGGTTTGAGCACAAAGCAGGCTACAGGAGAACCTTCAGTTCTTCTTTCCACTTCATCTCTCTCAAGTTCTAGTACTGAAAAGGAGTTTGATCTCTCAAACTCAATATTGGAGAGTGAAGGAAACCATGGTGGTCAAGTTGCAGATCAAGAGGACACCATGGAGGAAGTTGAACACGAGCAGCAGGACAACAATGAGGCAGTTTACCTGTCAGATTTGGAGGACTGTTTTGATGGAGAAGAGCCGGTTGAGTTTTCACCATTCTCTCTTTCATCATCCACATTCCAAACACCAGAGCCTGCTGTCATGAAGGAGAGCATTCATTTGCAGCAGCCTACATCTTATAGAAGCTCTTTGGAACCAAGATTGGAAGATTTAAATCTTCCATGTTCTTCATCGGAGGAAGGGAAAGGACAGAAGGATCCCACCATTTCTTCCACATCATCCATTCAGAGGGTCTACAAGAAGACTCCATTCTTGGAGTTGAAAATCAGAGCTATATGGGCATATCAAACGGATCAGACCTTGCCCAATCAGGTATTTGGCTTCATTGGAGCCAAAGGAGAAGCCACAACCAGTCATGCTTGCTTCTGAGCATGAGGATGAGCTACAAAGTACCAAGGATCAGCTGCCATACCTCTCCAATCCAAATGCAGAGCAACTAAAAGAGGTATTGGATTTTTCAGTTGATACCTTGATGATTTGGATAGAAGACCAGCTTCTTGTTGATTTTCCATCCATTCAAACAGCCATGATCAGTGCCAAATCAATTGCATGGCTGCCAATTTTGAAGAAAGGAAGCTATTTCTCACAACCAGTTGCAGGGTTTGTTTAGCTTGCCTTTGCTTCCAGTTAGAGTAGAGTAGGTAGGTTTGCTTTCAGCAGAAAAAGTGCTTGTGCACACTCTGCATGTTCCATTTGGGGCATGTATGATTTTCAGTTCTGTACATAGTTTTTGGTGTTGCTGGTTTTGCTCTTGCACAGTTCTTTTCAGTGGCATTTTGGTGAACAACTCCATGCCCGGTGGGTTTCCAAGTGGCTCAGAGGGGAGGTTTTCAAAGTTCAGATCAGTTGCAGGTTACAACTCATGACTCCATGCCCAATGGATTGCTTCAGGCTACTGATCATTCATCTAGCAGGCAGATGACCCCGCTGAGTCGCCAAAACTGTTGTCAAAATTTCCCCCTAAGGTAATTTTGATAACATGCATCAGAATATTCAAGTCCCAGGCAGATTGATGGATTCAGAGCAAGCATCATGTTTTTGAGTTCCCTCAGATATTTTTCTAACTCCCCTGTCCAAGAGGAAGAGAGTAAGCTCTGAGAAAATGCGAAAAAAAGGTTGCAGAAGGCAAGTAGGTTGATCCAGGAAAAAGTGTGAAAATTGGCTAAGTCCTGCTCAAGGTAGCATTTGGGACAAGTGGGACAAAAAGGCGCGGGTCGGCCGAAAAGCCTCTAGGCAGTCCAAATTGCATTTGGGACAATCGGGCCAGAAGTACGCGGCGGGCGCGAAAAGCCGATCCAGCCGAAAGAGGAAGAAAAATTGGCTAAGTGCTTGCTCGGGACATTTGGGACAAAAAAGGCCCGAACCGGCCGGCTCGGCCGAAGTAAGCACAAACAGCCCGCAAAGCAACAGGGACATCTGGGACAAAAGTACGCGGTGGACGCGAAATGCCGGTCCGACCGAGGGCAAAAAATTGGCTAACTGCTGAGGGACGCAAATGGGACAATCGGGCCAGAAAGGCGCGAACCGGCCGAACCGGGCGAAAAAGGAGCCAAAGTCAGTCCAAAATCAAAGTGGGACAAGCGGGCCAAACATGCCCGAACCGGCCGAATCGGCCGAAATGAGTCCAGAGGTCCAAAATCAAATGGGATGTCTGGGACAAATGGATGTGAAATGCCCGAAGTAAATGAGCACAAGGGCCCAAAATCAAATGGCAGCCGCGAAAGAGCCGGCACCGAAACCAATGAGAAGCTGCCACGTGTCCTCACCAAGAAATGTGTTGGAGGGGTTGGAAAACCCGATGCACAAGGGAAAGCGGGTTTCGAAGTCGGGAAAACACAAAGCATGTTGAGAAACATGGCGCAAAAGACATGTCGGAGGGGTCGGAAAGCCCGACAACAAAGGCAAATTGGGTTAATCTGGAGTCAGAGAAACGGGTTTCGGGAAAAGCATGAGCATCGAAAACATGGTCGAGCCACCTCCCAAACCCGATGCAAATGCAAAGGAGAATCCCGAACCCGACAGACTAAAGACATTGCTCACGACCAATCAGATACATGCCACGTGTCATCCAAGATGGCAGAAGCGCGGGAAAAATTTTCAAAATCCGTTTTGGTCTGCTCCGTGCCCTAAATCTTCAGATCATCATATCTTTTGATCCAGAGCTCGGATTTCCACGTTCTTTATATCAACGGAAAGTTGTTGAGATGCTTTACATGATTCTGGGATCAACCTTGAGTTTTGGTGCAGTCTGAAGAGAGAAAATCGAGAAACGGCTCTGACGTGTGGTAATGGCCAGAAGCGACCTTTCAACAACCCGTTTTAATGCTAATGGGTCGCATTCTTCTTCTGCACGGCCAGAAGTGACATTTTAGGGGCCAAATTAATACAAATGGGTCGCATTCTCCTCCAAAATCAGAAAAAGATGGCAGGGTATGGGTTGGAAAGGTATCCTCATGCCGTTTTTCATGCATCTGCAGTCAATGAGGAATGGGCTTGCACGTTTTCCTACGTTTCTGTCCCCTGGGTTCGACCCATGCAATGTAAAAGCCAGTTTTGGCTCATAAGAAAAAAAGGTGTTCATTCTTTCTGCTCTGCCCTCCCTTCTTTTCTTCTCTAGGGTTGAAAATGGAGTTCGAACCTCCTCCCTTGCTCTGTAATGGCGTTTTTTTGCCTTTTACTAATGGAATGATGTTCTGTGCAAACTTCTGGAGCAACAAAACGTGTTTTGTGATGCATCTGTCCATCCTTCCTCGTTTTTGCTTGTCCTCTTCTTGCCTCTCTTCATTGCAGGTATTTGTGCATGTTTGAATGTTCATTGCAGGTTTGGAGCTGTGTTCATGGAGTTTTGGGACATTTTCTGTGTGAAATCTATCCTTGGGCCTGTGATGCATCTGTCCATCCTTCCCATTGCTCACCTCTCTTTGTCCCATGGCAGTTTTGATAGATGTTCAACATTCTCCTTCTCTGGTGTATCACCGTTTTAGTGTAGGCTTTTGCTGTTTTTTCCTTTCTCTCTCTCTCTCTCTGTCTCCTTGGCACGGTTAGATTAGGATTAGATTAGCTTGCCTGCACTGGAATAGCTTGTGGCAGGTAGTTTAGGAGTAGGAACCAGCCTTCTCTGGAGATTCCTCTCTCGGTTTCACAAGTCCCACGCTTGGAGAGAGGTTTCCATGTTGTGCAATCACACTGGATGCCTGAACATCAACCTAGAAGCCTGATGTGCGTCCAGGGGTGCTGTAATTTTGCATCAACACCAGCTTCAAGGCTCGCGGAACTATTGCAATGTCCCATTTTATTTCAGACCGTCTGGGACAAATTTTCACGATTCACCCGGTTCAAGTACTTTTGTCCCGTGCGATTACACGGATTGTTTCGGGCAATGCCTTTGACATCATTTCGCCCGGTTCAGCCGGTATCGCGTACTTTTGTCCCGCGCGTCCCATGGACCATGTTCTTTCAACAGTTAGTCAAAAATTTTAAACTGGATTCAGTGCAGTTGAGGGCATTTCCGCGTTGCTGCGCAGTCCCTTTGACGACCCGGATGTCCCAAATGCTTGCGCCAGACTGCCTGGCTTGAGAACCCTTATTGATGCGAGAAAAGGTTTGCCAGGTGGAGATGTAGACAACTGTCCCGACTAGTTGCGAGGATGCAGGATCTTAGAGCATCTTCTTCATGATTCTTTCTCTGCCTGGCGATAGAGGTACGATAAACGTGCAATCGTTCCAGAAAGTCCCTAGTTCTTGACCTGAAAATCGGTATTCTTCGGAGTCATAAAGTTATGGCCAGGCTTGAAGTTCCATGGGAAACCACGTTGACTTTTGCCTGTCCTTCGTTGTCGGCCAGCTGTGCGGCTTTTAAAGCGTCCTTCAAAGTTGCATCTTACAACAAGTGTCACATCAATGTCTGATTTCAATGAACGGGACAAATTCTTCCGAACCGTCCCGAAATGGGCTTGCCATTTCCCTTTTATCGCCGAATGACAGCGTGGCTGTGATCTGATATGGCTTTCGAACTCCTTCGGTGTGATCTGTGATCCCATGCGCGTCCCTTTGTCACAAAGGCTGTCCGGACTTGCTACTTGTTCTAGACCTTCGGCTGAACCGACTGGTTCGCGTACTCGCTAGCCTAGATGTCCACATTTTACTCTAATGCAGGATAAGCTAACTGTTCTGGGATCTAAATTTTCCAAGGGATTCAGGGAGAGAGAATCGCGTACTTTTGAAATCCTACGCTAAAGCGGTGATACACCGGAAAAGTTTCGAGGCTGCCTGAGACTCATTCTCGCAAATGTGTGAAATACAGCCGGCATCGCGTACTTTTGTCCCGCGCGATCCCAGTTCACCATAATCTTTCAACATGCATTCAGTCAAATTTTTTCCAAGCTTTCAGCCATGATAATCGGATTTCCGTGTCCCACGAACGTCCTTTTGGCCCGGATGTCAAAATGCTTATAGCACAGACTGCCTGGCGGGCTTTCAGCCGGTTCGCGCCCAGATGTCACAGCAACTGTCCCGAATGTTGCGATCCACAAGGACTTAGCCATTTTATCATGATTCATAATGTGGCGTAGAGGACGTCAATGCTCGTTCCAAGATAAGGGCCAATTTTTGTGGATCACCATGCAAGGAGCTCGGAGTTAAAAGTTATGGCCGTTTGAAGTTCACTTGGGTTCACAACGTCGATTTTGGCAGAGCTTTGTTGTCGGCCGCAAACTCGGCTTTTACAATGCGTCCCGTGCACTCCAATTTGTCCCAAAATGAGAAGGAAAAGCTGAATGGGAAAAATTCTTCCGAACCGCCCGAAATGGGCGTCCATGTCCCGTGTATTCCTTTGTCACAAAGGCTTCCGAACTGAGTGAAATGGTTCTCAATTACTTGCAAAAGGCTCGAACCATACTGGTTCGCATGTACTGCAGCAGAGCCCAGAATGATGACCATGCCTCTTAATCGGACTCGTCAGGGACAAAATAAAACACTGATTCTGAACCCGGTTCACGTACTTTCTGTCCCGCGCGTCCCGGATCAATTTCGGGCTAAAATATGGACTCATTTCGCCTGGTTTCTATGCATCGGTCTCGTGTACCACGATGTCCAACGCGTGACCCAGACCATTTCTGTGTCATTTCATTTAGAAATGCAAATTTTTTGGCAACTTCTCAGTGCAGTTCGGCTATTTCCGCGTCCCGCAGGCGTTTTCTGTCATTTGGCCCGGATGTCCCAAATGCTGCATTAGACTGCCTGGCGGCCTTTCGAACACGGTTCGCGCCCAGATGTCCCATACTGTCTACCAACTCATTGCGAGGAAAAGGACTTAGCCATTTTTCATGATTTTTTGTGGCGTAGAGGACGTCGTGCTCGTTCCAGAAAGTCCAATTTTGTGAAAATCGGAGCTCGGAGTCAAAAGTTATGGCCGTTTGAAGTTCCATGGGGTCAAACGTTGACTTTTCTTCCTCTGCCTGTCGGTCGCTTCGGCTTTCTCGCGTCCCACGCATCCCTTTGTCCCAAATGTCCCAATGCTGAATGGGACAAATTCTTCCGGACCGGTTCGAAATGCCGGCTTCGCATGTCCCTTTTGTCGCGCGCGTGACAGACTGTTTCGGGCTGCCTTGATCTGATTTCGGCTTACGTTTGCATCCTTCGCGTACTAACTGTCCAGATGTCCCGCGCGTCCCTGTTATCACAAAGGCTTCCGTCAATTTTTTTTCATCATTTCGGCCAGAACGGACTGGTTCCGAGTACTCGCGCATCCCAGATGTCCCATTTGTCTTTCAAACCGTATGGGACAGAATGCCTGGCGGCCGATTCGGCTCGATTCGCGTACTTTTGTCCCGCGCTGTCCCGGATTGTTTCGAGGACTAGGACTTAGACTCATTTCTCCCGGTTTCAGCCGGTTCGCGTACTTTTGTCCGGCGTGTCCCAGACCATTTTCTTTCAACAGTTAGTCAAATTTTTTCACACTTTCAGCCAGTTCGGATTTCCGCGTCCCGCGCGTCCCTTTGGGCCCGGGATGTCCCAGAAAAAATGCTGCGCAGACTGCCTGGAAACATGCCTTTCGGCCGGTTCGCGCCTCAGATGTCCCAACTGTCCCGACTGTTTCGAGGACTAAGGACTTTGATGCCACTGTTATCATGATTTTTTTGTGGCGTGAGATTTTGGATAACGTCAAGTGCTCGTTCCAGAAGTGTGTCAAAAATTTCTGAAATCCAGAAACCCGAAAGTCTAAAATTTTAGGTTTTGGGGTTTTGGAGATCTCAAGAATTGAGCCCAAAAAGTGATTTGGAAGTTCCAAAACCTGAAACCCCGAAAGTCCAAAATTTCAAACTTTTCAGACGTCCCGTGCATCCCTTTGTCCCATTTTAGATGTCCTCGGGGAGCATGTAAAAGGGAGTAGGTGATTTTCGAAATCCGAAACCCTGAAATGGGCTTCCATGTCCCTTTTTCGCCGGTGACACGTGGCGTGATCTAGATTGGCTTTGGCGAGCAAAATGGAAAAAGACAAGGCTATCCGTGTGAAACGCTGCGTCCCAAAAGTCACAAATTTTGGACTTCCAGACTGTTCAAGTTTCGGTCATTTTGGCTGAACTCTTAAGTGGATTCGCGTGACTCGCGGCCCAGATGTTTCCATTTTCTTTCGGAACCAAAATTTCTGGGGATCTAAAATTTTCCCAATTCGCACGGTTGCACGTACTTTCAGTCCCTAAAAAGCGTCCCGAGATTGTTTCGGGCTGCCATTTTTATAGACTCATGTCTCGACCGATTCAGCCGGTTCGCGTAACTTTTTGTCCCGGAGCTCAGATTTACACAAGACCATTTCTTTTCAGACAGTTCGTCAAATGGGTTCTCTGCCCAACTTTCGAGCCAGTTATGATTAAAATCCGCGTCCCGCGACGTCCCTTTGGCCCGGATGAATCCCAAATGCTGTCGCACCACTACCTTGAAGGTCGGAGGTTTCTCACCGGTTCGCACCATAATGATGTCCCAACTGTCCCGACTGTTGCCCAGGACAAGGACTGGTAGCCATGGAGGCATGATTTTTGTAGTGGCGTAGAGGACGTCATTGATTGTTCCAGAATTAAATCCATTTCTTGTGAAAATCGGAGCTCGGAGTCAAAAATGTTGAATGGCCGTTCTGATATCCCTCTCTCATGGGTTCTATATATTGTAAGGACTTTTCTTCCTTGTTGTAAGGCCGCTTCGGACATTTTCGCGTCCCATCCATCCATTCTGTCCCAAATGTCCCTAATTGCTGAATTGTGGAGTTAAATTCTTCCATCGAAATAGTAATGCAAATATTGCCTCTTGGCCATTGTCCCTTTATTCGTCGGTGACATTTGTGGCGTGATAATACATTGGCTTTCGGCTCCTTCGGATGCTCCGTGTCAACCGCGTGTCTTGTTTGTCACAAAGGCTTCCGGACCTATTTGATCTCTCATTTTGGCTGAACCGACTGGTTCATCATATGTCGCGTGCCCAAATGTCCCATTTTCAATTGTCGGTACCGTCAATGGGAAAGCAAATTTTCAACGATTCGCTTTGGTTCGCGTCACTTTTGTCTTGCGCGTCAGGGATATGTTTCGGGCATGCCTTGACTTAACCCTGTCGCCGGTTCAGCCGGTTCGCTTAGATTTTAGTCCAAATCGCGTGTCCAAGACCGTTTCTTTGCAACAGAATAGTAAGAATTTTTTCCGAACTTTCAGCCAGTTCGAGATTTCCTGCGTCCAAATGCGTCACACTTTGGCCCGGAAATCTCCCAAATGCTGCGCAGATCTGCACTGGCGGCCTTTCGGCCGGTTCGCGCCCAGATGTCCCAGACATTCAGCCCGACTGTTGCGAGGACACAGGACTAGTAGCCCATTTTTCATGATTTTTTGTGAGCGTAGAGGATCAACGTGCAACGATATTCCATTAACAAGTCCTTGAGTTTTGTGAAAATCGGAGCTCGGAGATCACCAAATCCTTATGGCCGTTTGAACATAAAGTCCATGGGGTCAAACGTTGACTTTTCTTCCTTGTCTGATCGGCCAAAACTTCGGCTTTTCGCGATCCGGTGCTAAGGCCTTTGATCCCAGATATGTGAGTAGATGCTGAACGGGACAAATAATCTTCCGATGGACCGCCCGAAGATGGGTGTCCAAAGTCCCTTTTTTGCCAGTGACAGCGTGGCGTGATCTGAATGGCTTTTGGCTCCTATCGATCTATCCGATGTCCCACGCGTCCCTCTTGCCACAAAAATAATCCGGACTGTTTGTTCTCATTTCGGTCGAACCGACTGGTTCGCGTACTCGTGGCCCAGATTGTCCCATTTTCTTTCGGACCGTCAGGAAAAATTTTCCCAATATCGCCCGGTTCACGTACTTTTGTCCCGCGCGTCCCGGATTGTTTCGGGAAATGCCTTGACATCATTATCGCCCGGTTCAGCCGGTTCGCAATACTTTTGTCCCGCGATGTCCCAAAGACCGTAATTGGCTTTCAACAGTTAGTCAAATTTTTTCAGGACTTTCAGCCAGTTTAGGAATAAATTCCGATGTCCCGCTTTGTCTCTTCTAGGCCCGGATAGTCCCAAATGCTGCGCAGACTGCCTGGCGGCCTTTCAAGCTGGTTCCAGATAGAGGTCCAATTGCCTGATGAAAAATCCCAGAGAGCTCGGAGTCAAAAGTTCATAGGCCGTTTGAAGTTCCATGGGTCAAACGTTGATGCTTTATCGTTAGCCTTGTTGTATAGTCGCTTCATGAAGCTTTTCGCGTCCCGTGCATCCCTATTGTCCCATAGATGAACCTTCTAATGCCTGAACGGGAAAAATTCTGTCCGGTAAAACGCCCGAACATAGGCTTCCATGTCCCTTTTTCGCCGGTGACACGCTGGCGTGATCTGATTGGTTTTCAGCTCCTTCGGCTATCCGTGTCCCACGCGTCCCTATTGTAACACAAAAGGCTTCCGGACATAAGTTGTGTTCTCAGTGATTCGGCCGAACCTTGACTGGTTCGCATGACTCGATCAGCCCAGATGTTGACCAGGATTTCTTTCTTGACCGTCTGAGAGACAACATTCTTTC
Organism: Taxus chinensis; assembly: GCA_019776745.2. Lineage (NCBI taxonomy): Eukaryota > Viridiplantae > Streptophyta > Pinopsida > Cupressales > Taxaceae > Taxus > Taxus chinensis. Next base: position 465,126,810 of record CM034155.1, on the reverse strand, counting down.
AAAACCTGATCTCGCAACCGGTTGAGCCAGTACTTTTGTCCCGCGCATCCCGGATTGTTTCGGGCTGCCTATGACATCATAATTCGTCCACAGTTCAGATTTGATGTTCGCGAGTTAAAACTTGCAATTCCCGCGCGTCCCAGACCGTTTCTCCTTCAAGAAGTTAGTCACCATTTTTTCAACTTTCTGAGCCAGTTGAGGATGTTAGCAGCGTCCCGCGTGATCCCAAATTTTGGCCCGCTGATGTCCCAAGATGCTGCGCAGACTGCCTGGCGGCCTGAGTCAGCGCATCGGTTCGCGCACCAGAACATCCCAACTGTCCCGAATTGTTGCGAGGACAATCGACTGATAGCCATTTTTTCATGGATTTAAATGTGGCGTAGATCCACGTCGATGCTCGATTCCAGAAAGGGCCAATTTTGTGAAAATCGGAGCTCGGAGTCAGAAAGAATATGGCCGTTATGACAGTTCCATGGGTCAAACGTTGCGCTTTTCTTCACTTGAATGTCGGCACGCTTGGATGCTTGATCAGCGTCCTAGTTTGCATCCCTTTAAGCATCCCAAATGTCCCAATGGATAACACGGGTACAAATTCATCCGAACGCCCGAAATGGGACGTCCATGTCCCTTTTTCGCCGGTAGACACGTGGCAGTGAAAGCTGATTGGCTTTCGGCTCCTTCGGCTATCCGTGTCCACGCGCGTCCTCTAATGTCAGGATAAGGCTTCCAGACTGTTCTGTTCTCAATTTCCAAGGCCGAACCGACTGGTTCGCGTACTCGCGGCCCAGATGTCCCATTTTCTTTCGGACTGTCTGGGACTAAAGCGGTCCCGATTCGCCCGGTTCGCGTACTTTTGTCCCGCGCGTAATCTCCGGATGTGTGAAATACAGAGGCAAAGCCTTGACTCATTTCACCCGGTTCATGCCGGTTCGCCATACTTTTGTCAAAATGCCTTTACAGACCATCTCTTTCAAGCAGTTAGTACAATTTTTTTCAACTCCCAGCCAGTTCAGATTTCCGCGTCCCGCGCGTCCCTTATGGCCCGGATGTCCCAAATGCTGCAAGCAGACTGCCTGGCGGCCTTTCGGCCGGTTCGCGCCCAGATACATCCACAACTATCCCGTATTGTATTCGAGGACAAGGACTATAGCCACTTTTCATTATTTTTTTGTGGCGTAGAGGACGTCGTGCTCGTTCCATGCAAGGAGTCCAATTTTGTGAAAATCGGAGCTCGGAGTCAAAAGTTACTGGCCGTTCACAAAGTTCCATTTTGGTCAAAGCGTTGACTTTTCTTCCTTTTTGTCGGCCGCTTCGGCTTTTCAATGCGTCCCGTGCACTCCAATTTGTCCCAAAAATGAGAAGGAGATGCTGAACGGGACAAATTCTTCCGAACCGCCCGAAATGGGCTATCCATGTCAAACACCTGTAAGAGGCATTAAATCTCCGAGTGACAAGTGGCGTGATACATTACTTGGCTTTTGGCTCCTTCGGCTATCCGTGTCCCATGCGCGTCCCTTTGTCACAGAATGCTTCGGACTGACCATGCCTCTCATTTCGGCCGAACCGACGGGTCCGCGTACTCACGGCCCACATGTCCCATTTTCTTTTGGACCGTCTGGGACAAATTTTCCCAATCGCCCGGTATCGCGTCACTTTCTGATCCCGTTTGCGAATCCCGGATTGATTTCGGGCTGCCTTGAGCTCGGATTTCGCCCGGTTCCAGCCGGTTCGCTTAATTTTGTCCCGCGCGTCCCAGACCGTTTCTTTCAGACAGTTAGTCAAATTTTTTGGCAACTTCTCAGTGCAGTTCGGCTATTTCCGCGTCTGGCAGTGCGTTTTCTGTCATTTGGCCCGGATGTCCCAAATGCTGCATTAGACTGCCTGGCGGCCTTTCGAACACGGTTCGCGCCCAGATGTCCCAACTATATCTACCGACTCATTGCGAGGACAAGGACTTAGCCATTTTTCATGATTTTTTGTGGCGTAGAGGACGTCGTGCTCGTTCCAGAAAGTCCAATTTTGTGAAAATCGGAGCTTGGAGTCAAAAGTTATGGCCGTTTGAAATTCCATGGGTCAAACGTTGACTTTTCTTCTCTTGCCTGTCGGCCGCTTCGGCTTTTCGCGTCCGGTGCATCCCTTTGTCCCAAATGTCCCAATGCTGAACGGAAAAATTCTTCCGATTTCGCCCGAAATGGGCGTCCATGTCCCTTTTTTGCCAGTGACACGTGGCGTGACCAGATGTCCCATTTGCTTTCGGACCGTCTGGGACAAATTTTTCCGATTCGCCCGGTTTGGCCGGTTCGCGCCCTTTTGTCCCAACTGTTCCGGGACAAAATTTCTCATTTCGGCCGATCCGGCCGGTTCGCGTACTTTCGGCCCAACTGTCTCGGGACAAAAGTACTCATTTCGGCCGATTCGGCCGGTTCGCGTACTTCGCGTACTTTTTGCCCGGATGTCCCAGATTGCCTGTTTCAACAGTTAGTCAATTTTTTCCATTTTTCGGCCAGTTCGGATTTCCGCGTCCCGCGCGTCCTTTTGGCCCGGATGTCCCAAATGCTGCGCAGATCGCCTTGCGGCCTTTCGGCCGGTTCGCGCCCAGATGTCCCTCATGTCCCGAATATTGCGAGGACTAGGACTTAGCCATTTTTCATGATTTTTTCTGGCCCGAGCCTATTTTTTGCAATTTTTTCACCTTTCTTCAGAACTTGCTCTCTCCTTCTTGGACATGGGAGTTAGAAAAATTCTGAGGGGACCCTAGAAACATGACTTTTTTCCTTGAATCAATATAATTGCTTGGGACTTAAGAATTTTATACATGTTATCAAAATACCTTGAGGGGTAAATTTTGGATAACAAGCGCATCATGCTAACAGATACGAAATTGTATAGGGGAGTGGTCCGAAAGGACAAAGTCAAACATAACCTCCATTGGTATGGAATAAATGCTATAAAAATAAAAAAGTTTCGAGCTTACAACATGGCCCTATCAAGCCATGCAAGGACACGATTTTTCCCTTCACGGAGATTGGACCACGTATACCAAGTTGCAGAGGTGGGAAAATGAGATGCGTTAGGATCAAAGAATTTGAAATTATCTCACATGAAGTACCATGCTTACCTTTCACCAGGTGTCCACCTCATAGATAGGTGGCCACATTTATCATTTTGGTTTTCAATCATATTAAAGTCTCCACTTATAACCCAGAAAGCATCGGGAATGAAGTTGGCTATCCACCGTCACTAATCAGCCCTTTTGACCACATCATTAGAGGTGTAAATATTAAATATCCCAAATGGGTGGCCTTAAATATTAAAGAGGACCTAAATAACATAGTTAGTGGGGTCAATTACATGATCAAGTAATAAGGGCCATCATTTAGGGGAAAAAGTGAAATTAATTCCCCACAACCTACTTCATGATTGCTATAGAAAGCCAAGCTGTTAGGCCAGATGGATTTACAAAGCATCTGCAACTGAAAACCTGTAATTTTAACTTCCTGTAAAAACAAAATATCCAAATTTACACATCGATTCCAAGTTTCACGCACTACATACTTACGATAGGAGTCTGTGAGACCCGTAACATTCTAGGATAAAAAATTCATGGGGAATGTTGGTCAAGATCTATATCCCCATCCTCCAAGCCCTCAAGGGAATCATACTGATTATGCATGAAATGAGAAAAATTATGCTGTAAAAAATCCTGCTGATCAATTTTTTTTTGTTCGGTGTACTCAATGTTGAATTCTAATTCAGTGGATTCCACACTACGTGCTGGGCTATGGTCCCGAGAGATGCGAGGTGGACTTCGGGATCATTTGGAAGGCTCTTATGAATTGCTTGGAAGTAGCAGAGGAACTTAATGCAAGATGGGGACATGAGAAAAAAAATTATTTGGTCCATGAGAACTGACGCCGCAACAGGTGTGTTGGAGTAATTTGGCAATGGGATGGCCAACATGGCTGCAACAGCTAGCTCCTTAGTAGAAGTAGTTGGTTCCTTAGCAGCAGTCGAAGGCTCCTTGGATGGAATATGATATTGTTCCTTAACAGCTGGTTCACGATGGCCATGGGAGCTAGAGGATTTGGATTGCTGGGATTTTTTCTTATTTCACCGGTCTCCAACCACTTGCCAACCTTACTCTTGCTGGGGTTTTAATGGCTCAGGCACTGTTTTTGCTACAAGGCGCTTACAAGGGACATAAAAAAGAAAAATATTTGATCTTGTGATTAGATTCTTGACAACGAAAGAAAGTATTGGGAAGGTTAATATACATGACCCATTGGGAGTAGCGTTTATCACCCATTTTAATATCCACAAATTCCTTGAGGTCTTGCGAGAGGTCAATCTCAAAACATACTCATTTATGGTGACGAGCATGGTAAAATTTATCAGCTTCCAGGAAGACTACCCACCCAAGAGAAGTGACTATTTGCAGCAATAAATGAACGCATGACAGAGGAAGACTAGGAAATTCAATCCACACCAGCACCTTAATATCGGTATACTCAGATACCATAAAGTCCTTATGCTAGGGTGTTAGCACCAACAACGAGTTGCGTACATACTAAGTGGCTTGCTTGGCCAAAATATTGGGCACATTTTATGGGTCATAGAAACAAAAAAGAAATAAAATCTTGGTCATGTTTTGGACACTATCCAGGCGGACCCCATGAGGGGTCCATACCGTGTTAGCCCAGGATTTAAGCATGATTTCAGAGGGGATTCGACCCACAAAATAACCAATGAGGAATTTTTTTTCTAACAATTGACATATAACATTAAATTCAGGAATGGGCAGAACAACATCCAGAGGAGAGATATTACCTCGTGAAAAACCTTCGGGACAAATTTCCTAGGACGCTATAATTGATCACTCCACTATCTCCAGCCGCGGTTGAAACAACCGAGTTTGAATATGGCAAGGTCATTTTAAAGGGGACGCCCATAGGGTGAAAAACCCTAGGAGATACTTTAGTAATTAATTCCCGCAGTTCTTGCAAAGGCTGCAATATGACGGTTAGATGGGGAAAACCCTAGAAGAGCTGACTCCAGTTTAGCACCAGAGTTGCAGAGTATTTTTTTCTCTTTAGCAATTCTTGATGGCCTCGGGATAGATTTTGATGATTAGGAAATATATATATGTCTTACATGACAATTGTTTGTATGCCTACGTGCATGGCATTGTATGTACACCTATATGGAATTTGAAATTGATGGTATATGACCTATTTAGGAATTTTTATATTTATTGTGCACATTAAAGTACTATTTGGAACTCGATATTTTTATATGAGACTTTACATTTCTAAGATTATTTTTGCATGAAACTAATATGATGTGCACTTGACAATATTTAAGACATTATGGATTATTTTTTCATTTATTGGTGATATACATGTACTCACATTTTCAATGTATAATATGTATAAAACTTTTGAAATCAATATTTATATAATGTATGTATATAAAGAGTTACCTAATATGAGTAATAATTCACTCAATTTATCAACGTGTATATGTGTATTTACCTTACCTGTGCTTCTTCTTGCTCATGGTCTCTTTGTACTGGTTCCTATCTTATAATGCACCTACTACATTCTCCAATGCTTCTTAGTATTCTCCCATGTTAAGAAACCTGAGCATATAATCATTAGGACCATCATTAAGACAATTTAAAAAAAAAACATGGATAGAAGGATCTAAGGATGCCCAAAAAGTATTAAAAGATTCAATAGTTCGAAGAGATTCATCAAAATTTGATTCCTTTCATTAGTTGATATTTAGAAAATTTATCTCCAAATTTATTGCTCCAATGCTCAAGAATGTATCTCCAGATGTAATGACATTATGATTCGGACAATCAATGATTCTTGATTGTCCAATCCTATCCAATTCGTGTTATTACCTCTAAATATGTAGGCATTTCAAGTTATTTGGAAATTACATCACACCATTCACTAGGCTTGATGACTAACCCTATATTTTTGAAAGCATCCATGGGTTTATAATAACATAAATTATCAATAAATGGAAGGTCGATAAGCTGTAGGCCAATTGAATCCCATTCAGAACTAAACAACAAAAATTTACTAGGCAATTGATAACTCCTATGTGTTCTTATCCATTCCCTCTGTAAAATTCATTCTTAAGCCAATCTAGTCACTGAACAAGAACTCCCGAACAAGGTAGCCCGAAAGCACTGAGATATTTGGCATCAAAAATTCCACCTCCCCTATTGTTAACATGGCCTCCCGACATGTTGGCAAAGTCATGTCGGTGCTAAGAGCTTCTGTTTGCAAAGTATTGCATCTGACAACCTTATATTGAATCAAAATGCATTATTTAACACATTTGTAAATAATAGGACAACGAGATAACTAAATCAATATGGATAAAACAAGGAGATAATTTTGTAGAGGATCTCGATGTGGAGGTGTAAGATCTAACAAGATATCTATAGGTGTCATGGAGTCCGAGAAATCACCTGTCGAAGATATAGCATTTTTTGGTCTCAAGGTTCTTTAGGGGACTACGCTTGGACGAGGTAGCCCGAAAGCACCAGGAGCTTTGGCTTTTGAAACATGACACCTCCCCTGAGTGTTTACCTAGACCACCCCAATGTGTTGGTGGCATTCATTTTAGTGGCAAGATTTTTTGTTTGCAAAGGATTGTGTCATCGGACAGCCTTACACTGACTCAAACTGTAGTATTTTGCGCATTTGCAAACAATCAGGATAGTGATGAGAACCAAATGGATATAGAAAAAAATAAGAGAGGATTTCATAGATGGTCCCAATTTGGATATGTATGATTTGAACGATATTTATCTAGGTACCGTCATGGAGTCTAAGAAATCGCATGTTGAAGATATAGCATTTTTTGGTCTCACGGCTATTAAGGGACTACGCTCGGACAATGTAGCCCAGAAGCATTGGGAGCTTTGGCCTCTGAAAAGAACACCTCCCCTAGTGTTTACCTAGCCACCCCAATGTGTTGGTATAATTGGTTTTGGTGCCAATATCTTCCATTTGTAAAGGATTGCATGTCTAACAAGCCTTACACTGACTCAAACTGTAGTATTTTGCATGGGTTTGCAAACAATAGGACAGCAAAGAGAAACAAATGGAGATGGAGAAAATAGAGAGAGGCTTTCGTAGAGGGTCCTGACATGGAGGTTTAGGATCTAACAAGATATCTCTAGGTGCAACAGAGTCTGATAAATCACCTATCAAAGATATAGCATTTTTTGGTCTCAGGGCTCTTAGGGGACTACGCTTAGATGAGGTAGCCTAGAAGCACCGGGAGCTTTTGGGCCTCCAAAATGACACATCCCCTATACATTTACCTGGATCCACCCCAACATGTTGGAGATAGTTGGTTTAGTTCCAAGAGATTCTGTTTGCAAAGGATTGCATCTGACAGCCTTACATTGACTCAAACTACACTATTTCATGCATTTGCAAATAATAGGACAATGCAAGAGAACCGAATGGAGATGGAAAAAGTGTGAGAGGCTTTCGTATAGGGTCTCGACATGGAGGTGTTAAGATCTGATGAAACATATCTAGGTGCAATGGAGTCCAAGAAATCACTTGTCGAAGATATATCATTTTTTGGTCTCAAGGCTCTTAGGGGACTACACCCATGGACGAGGTAGCCCAAAAGCACCAGAGAGCTTTGGCCTCTGAAACGACACCTCCCCTAGCATTTAACCTGGCCACCCCGACATGTATGGTGAAGTTATAGTTCCACGCTATAGAATGCATCATGTTTGATATCATATAGAATACATCGGACAACCATACACTGACTTCACTGTCTCAGTATAGTTCATGCGCCTCCGAAACGACACCTCCCCTAGCGTTTACAACTAGTCGACCTCGAATGTGTATTCCAGTTCTATGGATATATAATGCATCGAGAAATCTATCATATAGAATGTCATCAAACCATGGAGGTGTCACTATCTCATACAGTTGCCTTCAATCACTATATATTTCATCGTCATTTTGAGAAACTAGCATCCTATTCACTAAGATATAGCATTTTTTGGTCTTAGGGCTCTTAAGAGACTATGACCGAACAAGGTAGCTCGAAAGCATCGGGATCTTTGGCCTCCAAAATGACACCTACCCTAGAGTTTACCTAGCTACCCCAATGTTTTAGTGAAGTTGGTTCAGTGCTAAGAGCTTCTGTTTGTAAAATATTGCATCAGACAACCTTACACTGACTCAAACTGTAGTATTTTACGCGTTTGCAAACAATAGGACAACGACAGAACCGGATGGGGATGGAGAAAACCGAGATAGGATTTCATAGAGGGTCCTGACATGGATGTGTAGGATAAAATGAGACTTCTCTAGGTGTGACGAAGTCTGTTAAATTATCTGTTGAAGATATAGAATTTTTTGGTCTTATGGCTCTTAAGGGACTACTCCCAGACGAGGTATCCCAGAATCACCAGGAGATTTGGCCTCCAAAAAGACACATACCCTAGCATTTACCTGGTCACTTAAACATTTTGGAAAAGTTGGTTTGGTTCCAAAAGCTTCTGTTTGTACAGTATTGCATCTTAAAGCCTTACACTGACTCAAACTACATTATTTCATGCATTTACAAACAATAGGACAATGAGAGATCCAAATGTAGATGTAGAAAACTGAGAGAGGATTTCGTAGAGGATACAAATGTGGAGGTGTAGGATTTGAAAAAATGTCTCTAAGTGCCACATAGTCTATAAATCAGTTGTTGAATATATATCATTTTTTGGTCTCAGGGCCCTTAAGGAACTACGACCAGATGAGGTAGATAGGAAGCATCGGGAGTTTTTTTCCGTTGACATGACACCTCCCCTAGAATTTACCTAGCCACCCTGACATTTTGGCGAAGTCGATTCAGTGAAAAGATATTCTGTTTGTAAAGTATTGCGTCGGGTAGCCTTACATTGAATCAAACTACATTATTTCCTTCGTTTACAAACAATAGAACAACAAGAGAAACAAACAGATATGGATAAAACTGAGAGAGGATTTCATAGAGGGTCCCTCTGTGGAGATGTAGGATCTGATGAGACATCTCTAGGTGCCACTGAGTCTAAGAAATCACTTGTCAAAGATATAACATTTTTTTTATCTCAGGGCTCTTAAGGGACTACTCCCGTACAAGGTATCCTGGAAAAAATAGGAGCTTTGTCCTAAAAAAACATCTCCCCTAATGTTTTCCTAGCCACACTGATGTGTTGGAAAAGTCAGTTTGGTGCCAAGAACTTCTGTTTACAAAGTATTGTGTTGGACAACCTTACATTGACTCAAAATGCAATATTTCACATGTTTGCAAACAATAGGACAGCGAGAGAACCGAATGGAGATGGATAAAATTGAGAGAGCATTTCATAAAGGGTCTTGACATAGAGGTGTAGGATCTAACAAGACATCTCTAGGTGCCACAGAGTCCAAGAAATCACCTGTCGAAGATATAGCATTTTTTGGTGGGACAACCTTTTACAAAATTCTGTTTTACAAAAACTCACATAACTTGAACAAATGACCTAAATTTGACCTGAAATTTGCATGAAGCATAATGAAAACTTCCTCTATCATCTCCTAAATTTAATAAAAATTTATAATTCAATATTTTTCTATCCCATCTCATTTGCATGCTATAATAGTGCATGTTAGAATAGTGTAACGTTGTCCGATGGAATATTTTTCCAACGAAAGATCTTGTCACCGAACCGACTACGGAAACACATCAGGGTGCCTAGGTAAATGTTAAAATAGGTATAATTTTAGAGGCCAAAGATCCAGGTTCTTTTGGGCTACCTCATCCGGGCATAGTCCCTTAAGAGCCCTAAGACCAAAAAATGCTATATCTTCAACATGTGATTTCTTAGATTCTGTGCCACCTATATATGTCTTGTCAAATCCTACACCTCCACATTGAGACTATATAAAAAATTCTCTCTCAGTTTTCTCCATCTCAATTAAGTTCTCTCGTTATCCTATTGTTTGTAAATGCGTGAAATAATACAGTTTGAGTTAGTGTTAGGCTTCCAGACGCAATACTTTGCAAATGGAAGCTCTTGGCACAAAACCAAATTTTCCAACATGTCTAGGTTGCTAGCTAAATGTTAGGGAAAGTTTCATTTTGAAGGCCAAATCTCCTGGTGCTTCCGGGCTACCTCATCTGGTCGTAGTCCCTTAAGAGCCCTGAGACCAAAAAATACTATATTTTCGACAGGTGATTTCTCGGACTCCATGGAACCTAGATATGTCTCGTCAAATCTTACACATACAAATCAGGAATGTATACGAAATCCTCTCTTGGTTTTTTCCATCTAAATTTAATTCTCTCGCTGTCCTATTGTTTGTAAATGTGTGAAATAATGTAGTTTGAGTTAGTATAAGGCTGCTAGACGCAATACTTTGCAAATGAAATCTCTTGGCACCGAAACGAATTTGCTAATATGTCGGGGTGGTGAGGTAAACTATAGGGGAGGTTTCGTTTTGGAGTCCAAAGCTCCTGGTGCTTCCGAGATACCTTGTCCATGAGTAGTCCCTTAAGATCCCTGAGACCAAAAAATGTTATAACTTTGACAGGTGATTTCTCAGACTCCGTGGTACCTAGAGATGTCTCGTTAGATCCTACACCTCTATGTCAGGAACCTATACAAAATTTATCTCTTGGTTTTATCCATCTCCATTCGGTTCTCTTGCTATCCTATTTTTTACAAACACACGAAATATTGTAGTTTGAGTAAGTGTAAGGCTTCCCGATGTAATAGTTTGCAAATGAAAGATTTTGGCACCAAACCAAATTTGAAAAAATGTTGGTCTAGCCAGGTAAATGCTAGGGGAGGTGTCTTTCCAGAGGCCAAATCTCTCGGTGATTCCAGGCTACGTCGTTCGGGCATAGTCCCTTAGGAGTCTCGAGACCAAAAACTGCTATATCTTCGACAGGTGATTTCTCAGACTCTGGAACCTAGAAATTTCTTGTCAGATCCTACACATCCACATCAGGATCCTCCATATAATCCTCTCTCATATTTCTCCACCTCTATTCAGCTCGTTCATTGTCCTATTGTTTGCAAATGCGTAAAATACTACAATTCGAGTTAGTGTAAGGATGTTCGATGCAATATTTTGTAAACGGAAGCGCTTTGCACCAAGTTGACCTCACCAAAACATCAGGGTGGCTAGGTAAATGATAGGGGAGGTTTCGTTTCATAGGCCAAAGATCCCAGTGCTTCTGGGCTACCTCGTCTAGGTGTAGTCCCTTAAGAGCCCGAAGACCAAAAAATGCTATATCTTCGACAGGTGATTTCTTAGACTCCGTGGAACCTAGAGTCATCTCTTCAGATCCCAAACCTCTATGCTGAGGCCCTATGCGAAATAATCTCTTAGTTTTCTCCATATCCATTAATTTCCCTCGATGTCTTATCTTTTGTAAATATGTGAAATAATGTAGTTTTAGTTAGTGTAAGGCTGCCATATGCAATACTTTGCAAATGTAAGCTCTTGACACTGAACCAACTTCGCCAATATGTTAGAGTGGCCATATAAATGATACGGGACATTTCGTTTCGGAGACCAAATCTCCTGATGCTTCCGGGCTACCTTGTCTGGGAGTAGTCCCTTAAGAGCCCTGAGACTAAAAAATGCTATATCTTCGACAGGTTATTTCTTAGACTCCATGGAACATAGAGAAATCTCGTCAGATACTAAACCTCCATGTTGGGACCCTATACAAAAGTGTCTCTCAATGTTCTGCATCTCCATTCATTTCTCTTGCTTTCCTATTATTTGCAACTACGTGAAATAATATAGTTTAAGTCAGTATAATGCTACCAGATGTAATACTTTGCAAATAGAAGCTCTTGGCACCAAACCAACTTCACGAAAAATTCGAGGTGGTTAGGTAAACGCTAGGGGAGGTGTCGTTTTGGAGGCCAAATATCGCGGTGCTTGCGGACTACCTTGTCCGGGCGTAATCCCTTAAGAGCCTTGAGACCAAAAAATGTTATATCTTCGACAAGTGATTTATCAGACTCCATGGCACTAAGAGAATTCTCGTCAGATCCTAAAGCTCCATGTCAGGACCCTTTACAAAATCCTCTCTTGGTTTTCTGTATCTCTATTTGTTTCTCTCTTTGTCCTATTGTTTGCAAATGTGCAAAATACTGCAGTTTGAGTCAGTGTAAGGCTGTCCATTGCCAAACATGTGAATAATATAGGTGGTGAAATGATAATTTTAATAAGATATTTTTACAACATAGGTGGTGAAATGAGAATTTTAATAAGATATTTTTACAATATAGGTGGTGAAATGAGAAGTTTTATTTGTTGTTTGTTTGTAATATTTAATTTCCCTTAGCTTCATTTGGTTTCAAGAATAATAAATTCTCTACTAACAGTGCCAACCACGTGAAGGTGGAAGATTTTTTGGCCCCACTAAACTACATAAATATGTTAGTAAGTAATTAAATAGAATTTTAAATCCTACAAATTTAAAGAAAATCATTAAAATAAATATTCAAATTAAAAATTCATAACGAACATACCTTTGTAAATTCAATCCAATGAACCGCATGGATCAACTCTACTCTTGATAGTAATAAGAATTGCTTCATGATCTAATTCATGAACCTTTCATATATTCGTGTTTAATGGCCTACCTTGATATTTGATCAATTTAATATTTTTTGCATGAACCAAATGTGAATAGTGAAGTATCTTTTGATTTACTTCATAGTCTTCAAACAACCAAGTGTTTGATTTTTTAATAGGATATCGTCGAAGCCAAGTTCCAGCGACTTCCACTAACCCAGTGGGATACTTAAGGCCTTCACCATCAATGACTGTGGAAATAAATTTTTTTCCTCTCTACACAACGAGACAAGAAGTAGTATGTTCCCTCTTTGTTAGATTTTGTCGTAATAACTGCAAAAATATGCCCTAATCACAAAGTAAAGCTCAAGTCAAATTTAAAATACATTAATATTTAATCATTTAATAATTTATAAATCTAAAACATGGCATACATATGTACCTTGTTGCATTAAATCAGAGACTTGGTCAAAGTCATGTGATGTTGTCATATGATTTGAAGATGCTGCAAGTTGTAATGCTAATGGAACTTTATATACAATGTTGAGTGAAATTAGAGGTCTAAAAATCCATTCATCCACCCACTGTTATGACTCACATTCATTCCACATAAAATCAATGCATGATATACAAAAAATGCCATGTACCTAGTATAAAGAGTCCAATAACTTGCATATGAACTACGAAACTCATGCATATCAATTGATCCTACAAATATTATAAAATCTTCATAGCTTGCTAAATGTTATTCCTCTATCAACCAAAAATATCTACGAACCGTTGAAATGGACACTTGAGAGCGCACTTTCTTGACACACCAAGCAATAATGCTTCTTGCATCTGGAAATTTAACACCATCCTTGAATTTTAACTCTTCTCATGCAAGTGCTCTTTTCACACATGCTCTTGCACCATCATGCTCTCCTTTCCCATGTCTTACCTCAGTGAAACTCCAAATATGTTGTATACCTATAAATTTGTACATCCTTCTTAGCCAATAAAACATCTGTGCTTTCTTGAATTGTGATGTACAGTTGTCTGACCAAATGTAATATTGACTGAAAAAAATGTTCCTCTCATTCAAGTTCACATAAATCACCTGGAAAAACCCTTGCAAATATTCTGTAGAATGTGTCCAATCATCACTGTTGTATAAATCATACTCTCTTAATATTTTCAATATTTCTCAGTGCCTTCTGGAGAGTGCATGATTGCTATATGCACGGAAATAACAAATGGCATCGAGTTATAGTATTGAGACTGAACCTCCATTTGTGGCTGCAATGTGTAATTCTCAGTGAAGTCAACTACTAAAACAATAGTGCCAAATGGGAATATGTCCTTGCTTAACTTGAATTATTCATCCAACCATTGAGCTCTATAGGTGTGCCTTGCATACTTATAAACAATTTCCTCTCTAAATTCGACCAAATATTATTTTATAGGTAATTGTTCTGTAACAAGATCATGCCTCTTAGATTAATTTCCATCTTTTAATTGATATGCCACTGATTTATATTTGCTGAAACCAACTAATTTTTTCCATCAGTGTAAAAAAATAATTGACATCTTTGTGTGTCATTTAAATTCGCAAAGTAATCTTCCCAAATTCCCCTAGATTTTCTTCTTGCATTTCTGTCAGACATTTTTTTAGGCATTGGTTTAATAATGTTTTCATCAATTTCAATTAAGTGAATTGGTTTTCTTCACAAAATGGAAGGAGATGGTCTAAGAGGTGAAGATTCATTGAGAGGGTTACTTTATTCATTTAGTGTTTCCATAAAAAAATTTAGGATTAAAATTTAGATTCTCAGGTAAAGGTTCAACATTTGGATTCTTAGGTAAAAGTTCAATTCTTGAAATCTCAGGTAAAACTTCAGCATTTGGATTCTCAGGTAAAGATTCAACATTTGGACTCTCAGGTAAAGGTTCAACGTTTGAATTCTCAGGTAAAGGTTCAATTCTTGGATTCTCAGGTAAAACTTCAACATTTGGATTCTCAGGTAAAGGCTCAACAATTGGATTCATATCAGTTTCTTCATCCAGGCCAACATTATCATTTAATTCAATATCAACATTCAAAGAAAAATCATAATTCTCAGATATGTTAGATACATTTGATATAACAGAAGTACCTTGCCATGCACGAAGTTTTTGCATCCTCTTCACTTTCTTAATTCTCAGCTATCTAATTGCTCTGGTGTCTTTTTATTGAATTTATTTTCATCCTTCCATAATTTTTTGTCACCCATGATTGTAGAATAATATATTGTGGGGTAGGGGTAAGATGAAGTACTAAAAATTTGAAAAGAATGTGTAGGAATGTGTAGAATAGACAGGAATATGACATAAAACCCATGAAGAAGGGGAAAAATACGTTGGGGCCCTCAATAAATAAGTATAGAACATAACACATACATTTTTTTCTATTTCATTTTTTCCATGCCATGCCTCGAGGCTTGGATCCCCAAGCATAAGGCATGGAGCTACACAAACACAACAAACCATGTGATTTTGCAGGAAAATGCAAAAATCTCTCTTCCGCCATCATAAATCGACATAAAACAGTCGATTCGTTTAAAAAAAATAATACCACAACGTAGAGAAGACTATCTACTTTCTAAAAATATAAGTTTTCAAATTTTCTGACTAATATAAGGTTTGCATATTATTTATTTTCTAACAATGCCTTTTTATAGCTATTTTTCGAAGTTTAAACACGTCTATCTTATGTCATATACCTTTTTTTGGCTCATCGAAATTGAAAAGAAATTATACTAGCCCAAACTAGGCCAAATTCTATACACATTAAAAAAAATCTAATTTTTGATTTTTGTTGAGGTAGTTGGGAGGGGCACAATCGGAGCTCCGTTATGTTTTTAAATTTTAAATTTTTGTACTAGAAAAATCATAAAAAAATAAATACTCGCTAAAAAATCAAAAATATTTTTAGTCCAAACTAGATGCTCCTAGATATCTTTCTACCAAAGGGTTTTCAAAAATACTAAATGGTGCTCAAAAATTGGTGGGGGGCACGAAAGTCACTCTGTTATGTTTTTTAACAAAAATAGGATCACCTGCTGGTATTTTAGTTATTTGACCCACTTAAACTTATCCATTTTCAATAAAATTTAGTAGCTTAGAAACTAGACTCAAAATTCTACAATTCATGGTTGTACAATATCTTCCAATTTTGATTGTAACTATTTCAAAACACTCATACAAGTTAAAGTTTTTTATTATTCAGAAAAATGTGTCCACTTAAGACCCCCTTTTGGCCTCCCAACTTGGTGCACTTACCCTATTATTCTTAAATTTTTCATGAATAGGAAACACCCCCTCCTTTAAAATATATCATACAAGGCACTACTTAAATAGGATAATCATATCCTATTAACACTAATAAATGCACTCTTATGCTTCATATTGGAACTAGTGACACCTCATTTCTCTTTCTCACTCCAATAGATGTAGGTAATTTAAAAAACACATATAAAAAATATACCAATATATGTTGGAAATTAATATAGATCAGCCTTACGGTTTTTTTATTCAATTCGTTCAACTTTGTTATAATGTTTTGGCAAAAATGAAGTGGCCCAACACAAGTCTCTTTGTAGAAATTTCCACTTATTATATGAAACAAAGAGGGTTATGTCAAATAAGGAGATAACCTCATGTTGTGAATATATTTGTTATTGTTGGAAGATAATACCTTGGGGTTCCTTTTCCTTCCCTCATCTATTTCAAACAAACGGATGGTATCATCTCCATAAAAATGAAATGCTAAGTCATTCAATCTTACTATAGTGATGTGAAATATGGAATATAAAAGGTGTAGGTATTCCTCTGAGAACAAAGGTGATAAAATTAAACAAAAAATTCTTCTTTGCAAGAGATAACATGTAATTTTTTATTTCCATATTACAAGAGAAAACTATTCTTGTCAATGGTGGAATTGGAAAATTACTCTCCATCATTTTCAAAAATGGTACTAAAACTAATGAGATAACTTTAGTTATATCAACATTTCTATGAACTTCAAAAACTATGTTTTTCGGACATGGAATATCCACTCTCCTCTCAATGTTCCTATCTCCCCAATTAGTGGCATAGGTTGTAGAAAACTAAAAATGAAAATGGAATGGGTTATAAAAATTCAAAATCAAAAGGATTAACATTACTTAGAGAAATTATTGTCACTGGGGATATTAAATATTAACATAATACTTTTACAATTATTTATCGAGTTCACTATCTAGAATATATGTGCATACAACTATGTTTCTCTTTCAAGTGTTTCACTTATAGGACGCTTGGCCCATTTTTTTCTTATCGAAAAGAAAGACTGAGAATATCTAACCATTTCCTAAAAAACTTATGTGGAGCATCCTAAGTCCAAACTATTACATCTTCCTTCCTAATGTTTCCTCTTATCATTCCTTTCATTTCTTGGGCTTGAAGAACATAATTTTCACTAAAATCCACTATCGATATCTCCATCGCACCTCTCAGGTGTGATATCTAGTTTATACTTTTAAGCACTAAAATAAAAAATAAAGCTAAATAATGGCACTAATTGTAAACCAACCTATATTATTTTCAAAATGTCTTAAATGAATACTAACTAACTAATTATTTATTACATTTGTGTATGGTCGTATGAATAGTTGATGGAAGATTTGACAATCTAAATGTGTCATCTATTTATGTAGATCAATACGTAAGAGATTAAATGTGACATTCTGATATATGGTTCATCAGTTCTTTTTTTAAATTTAGTTTTCATTCCATATGTTCATACTCGCATCCTACCCTATCTCTAAGTCATTTATTTGAATATTTCATACACTTTCTATCTACAATGTTGACTCATTAAACATGTATACTATTTATGAACAATAAAAATATACTAAAAAACATGTTTTCCTATGACTAGGTGACCCTCTACTTCACGATGAAGGATATTCTCCCGATAGAATGCACTTATGCTCATAAATATTCCATGTACCCATCGGATGCATATATGTCACTCGTAAATTTAATTTTTATTTTTATATTTGGAATTTGATTTCTGAGATTAGACCCTGTGACAAGTTGTTTACTAGCATACGGTTAAATCAAATGAGCTACTTAGGAACGAAGGCAACCATTTATTGAAGAATTTTTCCACTTGTGATATGATAGCTAACAATGGGAACTACCCCGCATAGGCATACATAAATTTTATGGGGGCATGATCTTAAATGGTGCATTCTATTAAGAGAATTCCCTCCGATCAATGTCTCTTAAAGACTCAACATATATCTTTACTCTATTCTCTCTCAATCATCCACGCGTCCACATGGTCGCCCACTATAATCACATCCAATATTTATCCCCTTTCACTCGCACTCAAATTGCACTCCAAATTTGGGTGGTCACATGTGTGATCTATCCCAAGTGCTACACCATCTACCCTTAACCCCTTTTTTTCTCCTATCACCACACACTACTGAATTTGGTTGCTCCTACTTGAATAGATTCCTATAACTTACCTATAAGATTGTGCTACTCTTCCCCTATATCCATTTACTATTTTCTGACCATGATTCAAGCCCCTTCCTTAAGTCTATTCCCTCTATCCTTTCTGAGTCATGACCGCGTCCCCTCTCCTCTTCCGTACCTCTTCACCTGGTTTTTCCCTAAACCCTTCTCTCTCACTAATTAAATCTTACAAATGGAATTTTGGTTGGTCGAGTGTGCGGTTGAATCCTTTATAAGTTACTTAAAATACCAAAAAATAGGGATTTGAACCAGTCACAAAAGTGATCGGGCATCGACCAGGTCACTCTCACAAGTAGGACGAACTTGCTTAACTTTGATTGTCTCTGAGAGTAATGCTTACCAAATTCATCCTCGTAAGTGGGATTACCTCGTTTCACTTTGCATTTTTTCAAATGGAGGGGCTTTCCCTTGTTGTGCTTGTGACCTGACAAACTTTTCCTTCATTTTTTCCTTTTTTGAACGATGGAGGACTTACCCTAATTGTGCCCACAAATAATCTGACCCCCAATTAATTTTAATTTTTTTCAAAAGGTAGGGCTAGCCCCTGTCGCACCTATGATTGAGTTGGACCCCACTTCATTTTGCTTTTTTAAAATTGTGGGGATCACCTCGATCATGCCCATAATAAGGTTGAATCTCGCTAGACTTTATCTATAATTTTGTGTACTCACCCCCTGATTGTGCCCAGGATTGAGCTGAGCCTTATACACCTCCCTCTATTAAATAGGTATCTCCCCAATCACGCCACAAGGTCGAGACTTGCAGTCCTCGCATAATTCAAGGGATTTCCCCCCAATCGTTCCTATGAATTGGCTTAACCCCACACATCTTGCTCAATTCAAGAGGTCATCCCAATGGATTTCATTAGATGTAACATATGACATGAGAGAAAGAATAAGAAGCCATTTTGTCAAAAATTCTACTACTTATTGGAGCTTTTTCCATATTTTGTTTAATTTTCTTTTAGATGTGAAACCTTGTCTTTCCTAGATCAATTAGCTTGTATAATTGATTATTGGTTTTCTTGTAATTGTAAAATTGAAATAGAAGATCAAATATTTTCTGAGACGTATAGATACTTCTTAGTACTTTTAGTCAAATTTTTGGGCTGAAAAAGAGTAGCTAGGAATTATATTTTTATTTATTTATCAAGGGTAAATGTTTTTTGATTGGGGCCATATCCAGGAATAAAAACACCGAAACTCCAGGATGAAGCAATGAGGATCAAATAAAACCAACAAAAACAAGTAGCCCAGTGGCGAAACTAGAACACAACCAAGGACTGAAAAATCATTTCATCTTAGAATTTTTATGGCGGACAAGATTCTAGCCATGTTCCTCAGTCACAACCTTAGGATTCTCCAGCAAACCAAAAGTCATCCTTAAATAGTCATTGTACCTAGGGTATTCCCAAACCTCAAAATTTTTTAGTGAGTCTCGATTGATGGGAACTGGTCTACCGTTGGACTGCGATTTGTGTCTATTTAAACGTTCAAAAATCAAAATGGCTTCGAGTTTGTTGTGTGAAAAACGCTCTTCAAATTTTAATCTTAATTATTCAAAAAGATCTTCAGGTTCATCTTCCTTACCCAAATCATTAACCAAAATATCCCTCTCCACAGGAGACAAACATAGAGAATAATAAAAAGGTATAGCGGTCTGCTCTAGAGGAGGGAATTTTTGTCAAATATTTTACCTGAATTAGGGCACTCATAGTTAACATCAATGAAATTTGCAGTATGCACTAGTGAGGCATGAAGACCATCAATAAATTTGGATCCATTCTCCAGTGAGCAGGGAGAACCATGTCGTTGTCCAGGTGTAGGGGTTCAGATCCAGTCCAGTCACCGTCCATAGGCCTTCCGCTCTCAGAGTTTACCACGGTTTCAACTGCTGCCATTTTTCCTTCAAGGGTAGCTACCACATGCATATTCAATAGAACATTAGGGAAAACCGTACCTAAAGACATCTTTCCACCCCCGTTGTCACCCAAAGTGGATCCCAAATCCTTCCTCGCTATCACATCATCGAGCGAGGCAATCAAGATTTCTTCCAGGAATCTATTAAACTGTGAAACAAAGGTGATATTAGGTAGTTGAGCTTGGAATGGATTAAAAACCTGAATGTTGCTCAGAGAACCCTACCTTTCTCAATCCTTTACGGAATCACAACGGCATGCCCTATGAATTGCATGCATACATTAAATAGGAAAGGTATTTATGTCCTCGTAAACTAAATATTACACCCATTCCCCGTGTTTGGACACAAGCTTGATAAAGGAAAGGGCAATAATGTCAATAGATATACTGATACAAAACATGGCGTGAATCATTATTGATCTAGCCTTTGCGTAGGGGTCAATAGAAATGGGGATACCAAGAACTCTGACAATGCCAATGATCATATCGGGTTCGTAAAACTCAAGAGGAAGGGAAGGTAGCCTTACGTACACTATAAAATCACCAGGAAGTGGATTCCTAGATAAGTTTCTTGGGGACCATTTGGCCAGGTTCAGGAATTTCTTGCCAAAGTACCATAGTCCCTCCTGCATAAGCTTGATTAGATCTTCTTTCACCAAAAAATGGAAATGAAAAAATTCATGAGACAGAGCCACAATTTCCAGGTTAACTTTTGGTCACTATTTCATTTGTGCCTAGATCCTCACAGCTTCTATGTTGGGCCAGGTCCCCACAAACCTTCCTTGGAGAACAAATTTGTATCTTTCTTCAGATCTATGAACCAGGTCATCACGAACAAAAACTGAGGGACTTCTATCGACCTGAGATGAAATAAAAGGGGAAGAATAGCTAGAAAATATCCTTATAGCAGCTCCCTCACCCACAACTAAATCTTCCCATGAAGGTGCAGAATCACGTAGAAGGGGGGCGACCCTGATTCAGGGTCAAGCACCTGATTATCACCATTTTTGAATCTTGTTTTCCGCTCACTGCCACCCAGCATGACCAAGTCCCGCTTATTAAAATAATTTTGAGTATGTAACAACCACTTTTATTTTGAATACAATGGGGATAGCCAATTGAAACCTCTCTTGAGGGTTGGATATTACATAATGGTTGGATATTACAATTATTGACGTATGATTTGGAATTTGTTTCCGCCATTTAATCTACTAATGTAACTTAATCATCATCTCTCAATGAATATAAATTATCACATACTCTTTTATTACCATCTCATCTGATTCTTGTCTTTGTTTTGTATATTTTTTTTTCCATCTTGAGTTGTAGGTTAGGCTCTATTTTGTATGTACCATTTTAAAGTTGTGTATTCATGCAAACACTATAACTGTCAAAAGGACCAAATAGAGATATGAACCAGGATACTAATTTAATTCTGGATACAATTGTATCATTTATGATTATTCAGTCGTTGTCATATATTCTTGACTATAAGTATTCCAAATGTTTTTTTAGCACAAAGTATGAATGAAAGGAATATTGATGATATTGTGCTTTTGTGAACTTGTTTGTTGGGGAACAACTACTAAATATAATTTCAACCTATTAGTTAAATGGGAAAAGATCCATCACTTAGTTTTTCTTTTTGAAACTATAAAATTGTCAAAATTTTAGTCTTTGACTGTAAAGCCCACAAAAATCTACGCACAAAACTCAATACTTAGGATAAATACGAAATGATTTTTTGTTGTTGTTGTTGTTTTAAAAGTCGCAATGGTTATAAATGACAACTACGTTAATTAATTCTCATTAACAACTCTACTCATTCAAAAGGTGGTTGCAACTAAAATTAAATAATTAAATAATATTAGTTTATTTTCCAAATCCTTTTCGAAATAAAAACCCCCTTCTAAAGTTTGATTAATTCTTACATAATTATTGGCAACATTATTCATACTGGTTTACCCATTAAAATTTTCCTTATGTTTGTGATTTAATCATTTTCCTAAGTCAAATTAAAATTACTTCCCCTATCCATGTTTTAGTTATCTAACTATATATTTCAATTCAAAATTATTTAATTCCTTTATACCATTACCTAAATGACCATGCCCAATATTATCAGATTAATTCCTAACTCAAATTATGCATTTATTTATCAAACTATACTAAAAAGTGACCACTTCATGTAATAACCCACCAAAAGCCCCCTTTCACTTAATACCCTCACTTATTAATTTAAATCACTCTATCCCATAGAAAAGCCCACAACTTAAAAAAGTTTTAGGATTTATCCTCAACCCTTAGATTAAATGGATATGAACCCTTAGATTTAGGTATTTTCAAAAGAACCCTAATTATCCTTATGAGGCCATCATATTCTTTATTTTACCCTAAATTCATTCATTTTCTCCATTTTAATTTGTAGGTTGGACGAGTGGAAGCAATGAGAGCTATGGAGGGATATACACACAGATGTGGATTATCTATTTTGTTTATTTTCATTTTATTTGTTATTTTAAATTTATAGGGAGATTTTACCATATTTAGGTATGGGCATTTTTGGGAATTTTTTCCTCATTTTATTTCTTATTTTTTAAAATGAGGTATATAATCAATGTAAGGTTTTGTGCGGGCGCGTGTGCGCGCGCACACACACTCTTTTTTTGTATTGGTTTTTTTAATAAAACTAGATCTATATAAAAATGACTTGAGATATGCGACTTGACAAATGTATACATACATATAGGCACAATAAAAAGTAACTCGGCTGAGATATAATTACAAACTTAGTGCAGGATTGAATGATAGCCGTGACCAAATATATTTTTTTGTGCAAGGTTAAAGTGGTCGCAGCCTATGCATGAAATTGGGGTTTTTTTTTTTTTTTTTTTTTTTGTATAAAATGGGGTTATTATATTTGGGGGGGGGGGGGGTGGGGATGAGGGGGGTGCCTCACCCTATTAACATATAAACCGTGGCATATGGTCTTACCAAATTCAAGCCACTTTTTTAATATATTTAAAATACTTGCTTTATAAGTCAGGACGATTGGATTTAAATCATTATATATATATATATATATATATATATATATATATATATATATATATATATATATATATATATATATATATATATATATTTTCGATTAATATAATAATTATTTTATTAAAATATGTAAACACAATTTATATAAATTTTTATAATTATATATGTAATTTAGATGAATATATACATTTACATATCTAAACATTTTCCTTTTTTTTTGGTGTTATTTTAAACAACATAAGTTTAAATAGATTATTTACTAGGCAACATGCAAAGCACATATGCATTATTTAATTATATAAATATTCATTTATGTGAAAATAGTTGGTTTAATAACCTTTTTCATTTAAATCAAATGCAAGTAAAAGGGATGAATATATTTCTTAAATTGGATAAAGAGTATTGAAATGTCCACACAATTGAGTTTACAATATTAGGAGAAGTATAAAAATCATAATATGCATTCTACCAATTTAAGCAATAAGGAAAAAGAAAAATAAATTTAAGAACCTAACTTTGGAAACCTTCTTTTCCTTTAAACATGCAATGGAGTAATACAAGATAATTTAAAACAATGAACACCAATACCATTACTCTTTTATAATTCTATTTCTATAAGAATAGTTTTCCATTGGCAAGTCAAATGCACTCTTGGTATAATTTACAAGTTAAAGGAGATAGAATACAACAAGATGCAACTTCACATGCCTCCTTTTAAAATATTCATTTATTGGATAATAAATACAAACTAGTGTTACATAATACATTTACAAGAAGTTGAAACCTTAAAATGCAAGTTACAAAATCCCTCCACTTAAGTGGAGAGAATATGGCAAATTTTTTACAAAATTAGGATTCCTTCTTGTCTTCTAAAAAATGCAACTATCTTCAAGGCTTCAACTTGAGCTCCACCATTTTTCTTCAACTTCAAGGCATAGAAACAAAGAAGGGGGAGTAGGCAACACTCTCTACCCAACCAATATTCCGATGAGGAGAAGAAGATATACTCCTCATTGGCCCTCGAGCCCCAACAATAGTGAAATAAACAATGTTTGCAACCAACAAAATTTTTAACAATTGCTTCTATATTACAACACACAAACCAATAATATTTTTAACACCCAAACAAGAAAAAACAACAACAATAACATGCAAATTTCAACACACACAAGGCTTGAAATTAGGCCAATGTAGCTACGAAATATGGGGAAATCACTTATGCCTCATAATGGGATTAGGTTCCCACCTTAAAATCCTCCAAAGCAAAAAAAACACCCACACAAGAATCTTATCCATCCCTCAAGTCTCTTATGCCTCCCTATATCTCTTATGCCTACCTCAAATAAAACATACAAGATAAGTAAGATTTTCTCTTATCTAAAAAGGTGGGACACCTAACCCAAAATCCCTCCAAAATATGCAACAATACCCTTATGCCTCCCTCAAAAGATAACCATAAACCTTCTCCCACACCATAATTTAGGTAATTATACCCAAGGTCCCAAAATAAGCACACACAACCATTCATTTAAATACAATACACACACATATAAATAACATTGTATGAGTGTAGATCCTACCTTTCCATTGCAAGAAAATTGATCCCAAAATCACAACTCCAAGGTCCTTCCAATATCAAATCCAAATCTAAACAAGCTCCAATACTCCAAAGCAATAAAATCAAGATAAAAATCCAAACTACAAGTGCAAAAAAAATAAAGTAACCCCAAAACCATCCAATAAACTTGCATATATAGAAAAATAGGAGAGGAGGGTGAGTTGGCTCCATGTAGGATGCTACATAACTTCTCCTCCACTCCACAACACTAAGTAAAACATCAAACCTAAGGATAATAAATTGGTGGGTGAGGATATGACAAACCTCTTACACACACTAACCCTCACTCCATGCCTCTAAAGGAAATTATTAAAATAATATGTAAGAAAGTGCAATGATTTCACCCTTTTTACCCTCTAAATCACATAATGGGGTCTAAATTTGATCCTTCAACCCATAGGTATAGTTGGTGGGTGAATTTAAGAGGCATGAGACAAGCTTAACTTGTCTCACAAGCCTCCAAAATTGGCTTGAAAGTCAAATTTCGGGTTATGAGAGATGGGTTGAGTACACACCAATCAAAATCAATTAAACTCAACTCAATAAAAAAGGTCACAAGGAACATATTCCCCTAATAAATACCCTTTTTGTCACATCTCAAAAATTTAACTTAATTAACATAATTAATTACTAAAAAAGGGTACGTTTAATCAACAATACAAAAGTGAAATATAATGCAATAATAAAATACATACTCACAAATTAATCAAAAGAAAAGGGGAAAGAAATAACACATATTCCATGGCCACAATTTGAGGTAATCCCCCCATGGGGACCTCATAATATCCTAACAACATACATCAATAAGATAACACAAAGTTTCCATGGTGAACGTCATTGCAACCATTAAATATTATGATACGGTTGGTCTCCTATCCCCCTTTTTTTTGTTGTGATACAATCACTTGAAAAATCAAACAATACCTCCTTTGGCCTCATGGCCACATAAAATACATAAAAAATAAAATACATGCACATCCATCAATAAACATTATCATATCACGAAATCATCATCAAGCTAAGAAATGCTATCAATCGTTTATAATTTTATAAACTTTTCAAGTCTACCATTTCATCAATATCAGTGAGATCACAAGATTAGTTCGAACACCAAAACATAGTCAATATGAATAGAATTCAGAATGTCAGTATATATAAGCTAACAACACATCATCATCATCAATACATAATGTTTATCCATGCCTCTAAGAATCAATACAAACCATAATATAAATCACAACATATCAATAGTCATAATATATCTACCATCTAACATCATGTTAATACAAAATAACATAATAAGGTCCATGGCTATAGTCCATGATAAATAAAAATAGTAGTATAATAAGTGTCGAAGAGGAGTGGGAACTACATTGAAATACTCTCCCAAATACTCTTGTCTCAATTTTGGATTTCCCATGAAGCATTTCTTTAGTGTTTTGGAATGTAAGACAAGTAAACTAAAATTTTAATATCATTACAAATATGGTAAAAAATTATACAAACTAAATCCTGCAAGGGTTCAAATGTTGTGGAATCCTAGAATGCTTCTCCAGTAGGGCAGAAACCTTTTATTGAGTTTCCTAAATGTTTTCTTGTTCTAGAATCTTTTAATAACTCATATAGGAGTTACATCCTTTTTTCGAGGGTTTTTTAAGTTTCTCGTTTTTGTAGTGTTTATGTCCCATAAACTTCTTGGAACTCTTGTATATGAGTAACATGATCCATCCATGTTTCAATATTTTGTGGAAGTTTCTATAAGCGTAGAAAAGAATGCATCTTGACCATATGTAGTTGTCAAAATATTCAAATGTTTAATAATTATTCCTTGATATTTTGACACTTCATGAACAATTTATTTCATTTTCTGTTGGTAAACTAGCTATGGTTCTCCTCTCCTTCCAATTTTTTCCTCTCAGACACAAACTCTCTCACTCTGTTAATAATAACTATATCTATACAATGTCACATTGATGTACTCTAATAAAAATATTTTCCTCATTAAGAATATGGTATTTCATTCAAAATCACTTGAAAATTGATTCCCAAGATGGAACTCATGAAAAAACAAGGCTTCACTCCATAAGGCCTTGCATTTGCAATATCTAGAGAACTCAGACTGTTTCACTTCAATTTAGAAAATTCCCTCCTTCCTAAAATCCTCTATCTCTTCCTATAAGTGAGTGGTAATTTAGCATTATAAATTTTTCTCCAAAACTTCTTCAAAACACATAAATTCCACTTATAAATATTTCTTCCAACCCTTGGAAAACATATGACTTATAAAATTGGTAAAATATAGCTTAAAGGTTTGCAACACGAATGACAAAAACTTGCCTCTTTACGACTCTTGTTTAATTTGAACTCATTGATGTATCATACTAACAATCACACAAAAGGAGTGCAATAGAAACACCAATATGCAAAAAATAATTAATCATTTTAAATATAAACTTGAGGTGCTAAAAGTATAAATGTTTGCACATTACACAAGAATAGTTCACGAGGCTACATAGATAAATTGTATTAGCCAATCATAAATCTCAACTCTTTGCAGGAAACCAAGGGACCATGATGACTTGTACATAAGGGGCCAAGCTCGAGCCATTAAGCCTCGTGACCACAGTCTCCATTCTGTCAAAGGTTTTTCTGAGATTCCTTTATTAGAACTTGGTTGTGATTGTACATGCCAACATTACCACTAAAAATTAATTCTAAATCTAATGTCTTCACGGGTTATTTAGGGACCCCTAAGACCCGTGCCTAAAGGGGCTAAGATTGAGATATTGACACTGATTTCCACATTCTCCCTTCTCACAGAGGTTCTACAGAGTCTTAATCAATTTTTTTTCCCTTGCTCGCCATGCCCTCTAGCTCATGTCTAGCTTATCCTCTTTATTAAGAGTCAGTAGAGGCTACACATTTGAAATGTGTAACTTGTTTCTATACCTAGTTGAAAACATGTTACCAACATTCCTGATATAAAGAATTACCGTTCACACAATGCATTTTTTTGATTTTCCTTCACCAACAAATTATTGTAGAGACTAAATCATGCATTTTAGGTAATTATCTAGTCCTAATTAAACAATAATATGCATGTAATTCCTATGTAAGAAAATTACTGATTAACCCATGTCTTTGGCTACCTTTCTTTGCTTTCTATTTTTTCTTTCAGTATTGCACCCTTACTTGTTCAGCCTACCTTTTCATACTTTGTCTTTTTTCATCCTAGACACTAGTGCCCAACTAGGTGCTGTCATCCCCTCTGGTAACTCTTATTCCCTTTGTACTTTAGTCACACTTTTTGGGTCCTTTATATCGATTTGAGCATCTTATATTTTTGGTAGTCGGTCTTTTCGGGGTTATTTAATAATTTTGATAAAAGGAATCATATAAATATTAAGTTATATGATAATAATAAAGGACCAAGCACTAAGAACTAGCTATCACCACCTAAGGTTGCATCCATATAGCACCATCATAAGAGACCCAAGGACTGACTCATCTGCATACACTTCATAGGAGGGAAGTTCATTTTATTCCATGCACACATTTACTACATTTCCTTACATTTAGCTATTTTATCTCTATCAAGTGCAACATGCATAAGAGCCACCCAGGGCACGATTTAGCATGCACACATATACACAAATAGAACCCTCATTCTATATCTTTATTTTTTAGGATATGATGTCTATTTGAGGGTTTTGCAGGTCATTCTTTCATTATAGATTTCCATGACCTTATAGATCTTGGTGTGACCTTGGAGTGACAAAAAGTGACTAACTGCAAACATCTAACTACATCTTAAAGGAGGTTTCCAAGCATTTTCGCAAACCTGAGCACCCAAAATCAGGCCTAGGGCTCCCGCATGTGCCCCAATCCCTCTCTGGGCACCTTAGTTTAGGAAAATCCTCCAGATATACATTTTTTGGGTCTCTATGCGACCCTCTTTCCATTCCAGTCACCTGGTTTCCACTCCAAAATAGTATAGATTTCACTTTGAATCAACTAAGGATTCTTTCTCTCCCTTTGCACTTAGGGTTTTGTACTTTATAGCTTAGTTTGCTTGGGTATATTTCTTTATTTAATTATTTCTCATTTGGTGTTACCATAACATTCATATTAGGATATATATATTTCATATTTTATCTTAAAAATTTAGGTGAACACGATCTTTGAATCCACCTTCTTTCTAGGGTTTCTTGTTCTTATGCTAGTCACCTGTAGTGGTTGTTTTGGGCCTTTTCAATATTGTGATCTTCCTTCATCCTCATGTAAGGTTTCAAAATCAATGGATGACATCCCCACATACATGGCTATGAATAACAGTACTTTGGATAACTCTCGCAATGTTCCCCTTAGCGATATTGAAGCATCTGATTGTGAAAACTTCTACGGTGACGATACCAATCTTGATCAGGAATAATTGAACACAGTTGCTGATTTTCAACAAGATTTTCACGATAATCCCCCTCATCACCAAAACATATTAATAATTTAACACTCATAAAAATTTTCAAACACATCCTTATAACATTAGTTATATTAGACATTACTGTTATCCAAAATTCACCCATTGAGGTAATTTTGATAACATGCATCAAATTATTCAGTCCCGAGCAAGTAGATTGATTCAAGGCCCGAAATCATGTTTTTTGGGGCCCCTTCGGCTTCTCTCTAACTCTCCCATCCAAGAAAAATCCCAACAAGTTAGAAAAAATTGAAAAAATGCAAAAAATAAGGTCACAGGATTGTTTTAAAGCATTGCGGGTTTGAAGGGTGCGGATTGTACTAGTGCGGGTCGTACCAAGGTTTGTCGTACCAAGTTTGGGGCCGAAATACAAAGAAAATTCAAGGTGAAGTCATTACTTTTTGAATCCCAGGAGGTCACATGAGATTTTTTTCTACCTATCAGTCATCATTTGGGATTGGCTAATTGGGGTGAAATGACTTGCATGTGACTTATTTGTGGGCAGTGCGGACCTTTTATTCTGAAATGGTAAGTGGTAAAGTGACATGTACTACCTCCCTCATTTCCATGGGACCCTGCACAAAGGTGAAAAAGTCCTATCCTAAGGGGACAATTGGAATCCCAAATCATCCTTATGTGACAATAATGTAGTTCGAGGAAAGTGAAGACACGAAAGACCCGAATATTGTGATGAATATCCGCAGTTCAAAGGCATAGTCCAAACGTTAGACTCCCGAAAGCTACAATCGGCCATAACTTGTAAAGCAAAGCTCCGATTTTCAGAAAATTGGAGATTTCGGGGTATCAATGAGGGTAGATACCTCTCATATGAAAGAGAGATATTCGGCTCTAGTCAGTTAATGATATACATCCCGTCGATTGACAGATTTTTTGCACATTTGCAGCCTCCGAAATAATCGTGTTCTCTTTCATTTGTGCTTTCAGACTACTTATATTTTTTTATTTCCCGAGTTAGGTATTGATTTATACTTAGTTTCAATTCCCCAAGTAAGTTATGTATTTCTATTTTTATTATCGTATACGACTGATCTTATTTATTTATTAATCCCACATGCATTGTACATGAGATTACTAAGGGTAAATATATGGAATTATGCATCCTTACTAATGTTTCTTTTGAGAAAATTAGAATGACACAGAGGAGATTAGCATGCCCCCAATGTAAAGATGACACACATGAATTTCACTCCATTTAATGCCTCTTACAATTATTTTTATTACAGATGTTGGGATTTCCTTTTTTAAATTCATCTCATCTGGAGAAATTCTCAAATGATTAATCCTGATTCATAATAGGAGTGTTGAGGCTCATTGTACAGGGGGTATTTCTCTCTGTATTAAAGCTCTGTTTAAATTTCATATTGTAAATAAAAAATTGTATTTCTAGTTCCTTGTTGTAAATTCCTTGGTTATGGTGATCTAGGCCCTATAATTTTTTTACCGATTAAACTGTGCATATCAGGAAGTAATAAAATATAAGTTTGTGGATGCATCTTCCCATGCTATGTTTTCTTGCATTCTTCTTGCCCCCTTCAACCTTGATTACAAGAATATTGTGTCTATTTTTATGTTCTTGTAGGAATCCATTATCATTGTGTATGTTTGAAATGTTGTTTTGAATGCATTTTGCTAGATTGTGGAGAAATGTCATCACCCCTTCTAGTGTGCACTTTACTTCTGTATCTCACGCATTGGAAGACTACTCTCACACCCTCCTTTTCTAGTGTATCACCGCTTTAGTGTAGGTTTTTATTTTATGCATTCTCTCTCCTTGGTCCCTTGGAAGTTAGATTAGAACAATTAGTTTACCTTGCATTAGAGTAGATTGTGGCAGGTAGTTTAGGAG
Organism: Taxus chinensis; assembly: GCA_019776745.2. Lineage (NCBI taxonomy): Eukaryota > Viridiplantae > Streptophyta > Pinopsida > Cupressales > Taxaceae > Taxus > Taxus chinensis. Next base: position 465,095,723 of record CM034155.1, on the reverse strand, counting down.
CAAGAACCATCTTTCTCTGGAGGTCTATCTCAAGTAGCAAGTCCCACAACTTGGAGATATTACCCATGTTATCCAATCACACCATGAGTTCAAGTATATGCATTTGTGTAAACATAAGGGTGTTGTGATTTGGTGATAACAATTACTTATATAATTCAGATTATGAGACAACAATAAAGCACCATACATAAACAACATCCTCTTCTCAAAGCACATACTATAGATCTCAATATGTACCTTATTGAATAGCTTACGCACTTCGAGGGGAAACCTCTCTTACACCTACTTTTACATAGCTGAACTCAAATGCTCCAATGATAATGAACTTCTACCTACAATCCCATGGTATCATACTATGACTATATATGATAGGTCATATATATATATATATATATGATACCCCTGCCTCATTTCATACTGACCTTATTCGACACTGTCGACACTTTACAATTTTCCAATCCGTAATTTCATCATTTCACACAATGTATGTATTAGGAATTACGATGTTGTCCATACGTATAATTAGTAGTAGCACTTCATGATAGAAGATAACGGTGCCATCAGTAGCGGTGCCACCACATAATGGTTTTTGATATACGGTAACATGCTCAAAGTACAATCAGGAATGTCTGAAAAAGTAAATATTTGTCGTAAGTGGTCACGGTAATGTTAAAATGTCAAAGTTGTGGATACATTATCAGACAGTAGGGTCTACGTGATTCAGGATAGTTTTTGAAATATTACTATTGTGCTACATCATCAGGAAAAGGAGTGAGGTCCATCCATATATTTTGTGTATTTTATGCTTGTAAAAAGTCTAAAATCATGGAACCCATGTAAAATGATAAGGTTTATCTTATCTTAGAAGATATAGCTTACATGTACAGATAAGAGTTAAGATCATGGAATATACCACCTCGTCAGAGTTTTATTTCTTGCATCCTATCTTAGAGATAAGATGGATAAGCCTGGAAGTCAACTTCTTATAAATAGAGCAGGCTACCCCCTGAACCATTTAGCATAGAATAACAGACTCTCGTTTAGTGAGTTAATAATTGTCTGAAGTGGTGCGAAGGAAGCCATCAGTTAAAGGTCATTGCATATATAAGAAGCCACTTAAGAGGAACATGATAATTGTTTCAGTTGAATCTACATTCCATTCCAGTCTTGGTCCACAAGGCATAGTGTAAGTCAATAACACTCGAAGTGCCTCATGGGTGAGATTGTAGAGCAATTTCATGTTTACCATATTATAATTTACTTTGGTATTTCAGATTAATGATCATCATTCTGTCAATTATCATAGTCGATGGCCATTCTTGTGTTATGTTTGTTGTTGTGCAACCTCCAGATTACCATCCACCAAGACTCAAAGGCTCAAATGCATTATGTAAATAATCATAGCACGAGGAGTTCCCGGTGAAGATATTATCATAGTGCCGATATGGTGATGACAGGCCATCACCAAGGCCGACCTACTAAGCATGAGAAAGTATAAATGATATAATAGAATGATATGGTAAGCCACAAGTCGACTACTCAGATCCTAATATAAACAATAGGTTAAGGGCGTAACATTCCGTTCCCCTTCAAACCAACATTGTCCTCAACATTGAATAATCCTAGATGTTGCTATAGAAAACCTTCATCCTCCCAGGTTGTATCTTCTATGCTCAGATTATTCCACTTGATTAGATATTCCTTAATGTCTCTGGTTCTCATCCTCTTAGTACATGTTTGCAGAATCTTCTCTGGCTCCAAAATGATTCTTCCTTCCTCATCAAGTTTTGGTAACTCTGTTTGGGCTACAAATTTCTATCCAATAACCTTCTTTAGGAAGGAAACATGGAATACTGGGTGTATGCGTGAAGATGGAGGCAACTCTAGTTTATAAGCAACACTGCCAATTTTCTGTAGAACCTGATAAGGGCCATAATTATTTAGGAGCAAGTTTGTTTGTCCTTTTTTTGTTGCGTTAGCGGACATCTACTTGTAAGGTTGGAGATGTACAAAAACCCAGTCACCAATTTCAAAATGTATTTCACTACGATGTTGATCTGCTTGTTGTTTCATCATGTTTTTTGCCAATGCAAAATTCTCCTTCTAACTAGTCCCAAAACATGTTTTTGATGTTGAATGTGTTCCTCAACATATTTGACCTTAGATTGCACCCTCAAGGAAGAAGTGATAGAAGGTGGATGGTAACCATATAATGCTAAAAATTGGGTCATTTGAGAAGAGGTATGAAAAGATGTGTTATACCACCATTATGCAAGTGGTAGCCATTTAATCTGCCTTTCCTGCTTATCTGATACAAAAAAACGTAGATACCCCTCTAAGTATTTGTTGACCACTTTTGTTTTCCAATTAGTTTGAGGATGATAAGATGATTTGTGAGCTAGCTGGAGTACCCAAACATGGAAATAATTCCATCCAAAAATTACTTGTGTGAAAATAAGATCATGATCACTTACAATTATCTTTGGGGTTCCATGTAGCCTTTGAACTATCTCCAAAAGAATTATCTTCGATTGTACTAGCTGCAAATAGATGTGATAGGGCACAAAAATGGGCATATTTTATGAGCCTATCCAAAATCACCAAAATAACATTCTTACCCTCTGAACAAGGGTTGTAACAAACCGGTGATGAAATCCATGGAGACCTCCTCCCATCTCCGGCTAGGAATTGATAGGGGTTACAACAGACTTGGTGTTTTAATTATTTCCCCATTGTTCTGTTGGCACACTAAACACTCTGATACAAACTTTTGTACATCCCCCTTGAGTCCTTCCCAAAATAATTCTCTTTTTATTCTATGATATGTCTTCAAAAACCCAGAGTGTCCTCCAACAGGTGAGGCATGTAGCTCTGCAAGAATCTTATGCTTCAACTCATAATCTTTACTCAAGTATAACCTGTCCTTGTACCATAGGGCATTACCTTTCCACTCAAATTTGTTAGATGTCATAGATCCTTGCTTGATATTTTGTATTAGAGATTGTGTATCCTTGTCTTGATCCCATTCCAATCTTGCTTCATCCACCCAATCGGCCGTCAACATGGACATTCCACATAGTAAGGCATTTGCGGATGTATCCCTTCTGGAAAGTGCATTGGCTACTACATTTTCTTTACCCTTTTTGTATATGATTTCAAAATCATAACCCAAATTTTTGTTACCCACTTTTGTTGTTCCTCAGATGATAACCTTTGCTCCAAAAAGTATTTGAGACTATCATGATCAGTTTTTACCTTGAAGTGTCTACCCATGAGATAGGGCCTCCATTGCTTGACTGCATGAAGAATAGCCATCATTTCTTTCTCATAGATAGGTTTGAGCAGATCTTTTCCTTTGAATTGATGACTCTCAAATGCAATTGGTCTTCCTTCCTACATTAGAACTGGCTCCCAATCCTGAATCCTGAAGCGTCACATTCAACAATGAAGGTTTTTGAGAAGTTGGGAGTAGCCAAAACTGGGGTGCTGCACATGGCTTCCTTCAGCTGCTCAAAGGATTTAGTGGCTACGTCTGTCCAATGGAAGGCATCCTTCTTTAGCAATGCAGTGAGTGGGGTTGCTATTCTACCATATCCCCTGCACAAATCTTCTGTAGTACCCTGTTAGTCCTAGGAACCCACGCAGATTTTTGAGATTTTTGGGCCTTGGGCCATTCCACCATAGCTTTGATCTTCTGAGGATCAACTTTGACACCTTCATGGGATACAATGTGACCCAAGATACTCTACCTCTTGTACACCAAAAGAACATTTGGATGGCTTTGCATAGAGAGTATGTTTCTCCAAAACTTCCAACACTTTATTTACATGTTGTAAGTGTTCTTCCCATGTCTTACTGTAAATCAATATGTCATCAAAGAAAACTAATACAAATTTCCTTTAAAATGGCCTAAAAATAGTGTTCATCAAGCTTTGAAAGGTTGAAGGCGCATTTGTAAGACCAAAAGGCATTACCAAAAACTCATAATGGCCCTCATGAGTCCTAAAAGCCATTTTATGAACATCTTCCTCTTTTATCCTAATTTGATGGTACCTCGAACGAAGATCTAATTTTGTGAAATAAACAGCACCATGCAATTCATCAAGTAAATCATCAATTATTGGAATAGGAAACTTATCTTTGATGGTGTACTTGTTGAGTTCTCGGTAATCTAGACAAATCCTCCATGTTTCATCCTTTTTACGTACCACGACCACTGGTGAAGAATATACACTCTGGCTATGCCTGATGATACCTCCCTTCAACATTTCCTCCACCATTTTCTCGATCTCACTTTTCTGGGAATATGGGTATCTGTATGGTCTGATGTTAGGTGTTTGGCTCCCTAGAATCAACTGAATGGCATGATCATGATCCCTAACTGGTGGTAGTCCCTTTGGAATTGCATCAAAAATAGATGAGTGAGCATCAACAATCTTCTGAAGATCGGGTGGCATTGAAGACTCTATATTTTGTACTTCTATGGAAAATAGCTTTGCTATAAAGCCATCCACTCCTTTTCTGAGAACCTTCTGCATCTGATGAGAGCTAATAATCTGTGGAGACTTAGCTACCATCCCATTCAATTGTATTGTCCTTCCATCTGAATGAAATCAGATGAACAATTCTTGGAAATTCATCTCAATAGTACCTAAGGTTGTGAGCCATTGGACCCCCAAAACAATATCTGCCCCTCCCATAGAAATAGAAAACATAGGTGAGTCTAACATGTAGTCTCCCATGGAAAGCTTGATACTATGGCACTTTCCTGTGCACTTGACTGTCCCACCATCCGCAATCATAACTTGCATTTCTTGAGCTGGGTAAATAAAACAATTGAGGCGGGCAGCTAACTTACTATTTATGAAGTTATGAGTACTCCCCGAGTCAATCAACATCGTCACCTTCTATTTTTTGAGATAGCCAATAACCTTGAGTGTTTGAGGAGTACTAATACCTGACAATGCATGGCAAGAAATTGTAGGTTGGTGATCCTTTACTTCATCTTCTACTGGTTCCTCAACCTCTCCTATAATTTCAGCTTCCTCATCATCCTCATTACCTCCATCAATATAGAACAACTTCTTCTCAGCACATTTATGTCCTAGTCCATATTTGCTATCACAGTTAAAACATAATCCTTTTTCTCTCTTTTCTTCCATTTGTTGAGGAGTCAGTCTAATTGGCCTAGCAAATGAAGGGGAAGAGATACTACGGTCTCTGGTGTTAATGAAAGGTGGCCTCCTACTACAAAGAATTTTTTCCTCTGCATGACGTGCCATGATAATAGAATCAGACAGCTTGATTGGATTAAACATTCCGTACCTCATGCTCGATGTGGTCCTTAAGACCCCCAAGAAACAAGTCATTCAGATTCTCTTCTGGAATATTCTCCACCCTTAAGGATAGGTTTTGGAATTGATGCACATAATCTTTGACTGATCCTGTTTACCGTAACTTTGCTAATTGACTAAAGTAGTTCTCTGAAACACTGGAACTATAGTGTAATTGCAACTCCTCGGTAAAAACTGTCCAAGTGACACCTAGACCATTCTTCTACCTCTGAGCACATAACCAACGATACCAAACAAATTGGTCGGGTTCAAGATATAGGGATGCCAATGGTCACCTTTTTTCCTGATGGTGTTTGATGTAACTCAAATAAGTTCTCCATTTGATTTATCCAATTCAGGGGATCCTTACCATCAAATTTGCGCATATCCACTTTCGGCATCATGTTATGTGGTTGCGGATAAGTTTGATTCTGATGGGACTAGAAAAGTGATCCCATATGGTTAGTTTGTCCATGATTTTGAACTGAATGTCCTCCTTGGTTGATATGGGCCAGATTTGGGCCATACTGGTTACCCTTTACATGTTGCATGATATCATCCAACCGATGATTGATTTGGGCTATGTCTCCTTTAGAGGCCATCTCAGATTGTACAATTCACAACTCATACTCAAGTTGGAAAACCTTACGATCAACTGAGGTAAACCCTAGTGCTGAGGAATCTATATTTACCCCTTCTGACTCCATCTCCTGAATCACTACCCCCTCTTTATCTGGGGTTTTACCCAGAGTAACCGGATTCTCTTTTGCTCTTGTGGAAGGCCCCGCCATGATGTCAAATCTTAGGATTTAGGATTTCGATATAATTTCGGCCGAACAAGAAAAAACACAGAGAATATACTAATACAATTTTTTTGAGATATTTCCGAAAATGTAAAGAACTTAAAATTTTTCCACAATTTTCACCCTAGGGAGTGATTTTATGAAAAACCCTAAATTTGTAATAAATTTTGTAAAATAAATCAAAAAAGTCTAAAATTTTCAGGGAACCTTACTTGAAATTCTTTCACAACTCTGGTAAAAATATCTCCCACCAATTCGCTCTGGTTCACATTATGTGGTGGAAACAAAAAATTAAGGTTTTTGCCCTAATTTCAACCTAGATCGCAGCTCTGATACCACTTGTAATGAAATTACTTGTATAATTCAGATTAAGAGAAACATTAGAGCACAAAATAACACAATATTTCAGAATAATGATCTCAATATGCAATTAGAATAGCTTTGCCACTTCGAGGGGGCAACCTCCAAACCATATAAAAAGACTCAAATGCTCAATGATCATGAAATACTACCTATAATCCCCGATATATACTATTCATATGCTATGTCCATCACCAAGGCCGACCCATTAAGCATGAGAAATTATAAATGATATAATAAAATGATATGGTAAGCCACAATTCGGCTACTCATATCCTAATACAAGCAATAGGTTAAGGGTGTAGCATACCAAAACATATGTATCTTGGTTACATTTTAGTCATTCTTACATGTACTTGTTACATAGACATATCATGATCCTAAATAGTACAAATCAATATATATATAGGGGTAGGGACTTTCCCTTCACCATCCATACACTCTAAAAATAGGATGCATGCTCAAAATAGCCATGCATACATACAAAGATAACTATGAAACATGCAAGCTTCGCTAATGAATAGATTATCTATAAATAAACCAATCATCTAGAGGCTCTTGGGGGCATCCAGTTTGAAATACTGCATGTGATATTGATCTTCCACTTTGATTCTCAACACAATAGATTTTCCTTATTCGTGAATTATTCATGCTTTTCTCTTTGTGTGATCCACACTCCAACATGATAACTTAGGTCTCGTGCCATGTGAAAAAATTGTTATGAAGTCCCATTATCTTCCATGATTGTCTCTGGGCGCAATGTCCTCTTAGGGTGAAAATTTGTTAACCTTCTACGTTTATCCACTCGCCCTCTTATCTTGTGTGCACACTTATCATATTGTTCCTTTAATGTGGACTTGAGTCATCATTTCACAGGGCCAATCAGGTGTGATGTATCATGAAAGTAGCCCAATTTTCATCGTCCACATTGGAATCTTGCGTGTTTAGAATTATGTATCAAAATTCTATAAGATCTCGACAAAAGCATGCAAGAGCTTGGTACATCCATGTTCTTTCGTATCATAAAACTTGTCTCCTGAAGCCATCTTCAGGATTGCATGTTCAAGAATTAGTTTCTAGGAAGCATATTGATGACCCTCTTTCCTTCAGTGGTGAAACTTTAGAAGCCCTTACGGGTATTAAAGGCTCCTTCTCTTATACTGTGAGGAATCATTAAAAATTGTTTAGTCAATGTAGAAAGCTAAATGTCATTCCTGAGTGACTTAGTCTCCCCATACATCATCATGGAGCATGTGACAACATCACTACCAAGCTAAAACACAGTTATCATTTTTGGACAGGGATCCAAATTTAGACGTGTATGGTTAACACAAGGTCAAAGCCTTGGATTCATTTAATAGGGGCAATTCCACATTTAGCCGACATAGAGTTGATTCTGACATCTAAGGAGGTCATTATTATCTCGAGTAGTTCATTCAACTCCCTTATCGGTTTTCCCTCTTGTCTCCCTCTTCCTTGAGCTTCCCTTTCTAATTGGATGACATTGTGTAATATATCATGAAATTTTGGGATTTATACACTTAAGATAGACTTTCTAATGTTACAGTTGGTTCTTAGTCCTAAACTACTTGCCACAAACTAATATAATGAAGGGGAAACTATCTTGTACTAATGCAACTTTCCTAGAGACCAGGGAGAGAGAAATGCATCAAAACAAAGTGGACACTAAGAACGGTGATAGATTCATAAAAGGAGGGTAGATGAGAGGGTTCTTCCAATGTAAAGATATAAATAGGGGTGACATCCTTACTTGAAGGGGATGATTATTATTGTTTTTTAGCTCTTATTTTCTTTCTAGTTCAGCAAGATAGCTGATTTCTTCCACACACACACACTAGTCTAATGCAATCCCTCTCCATCATCAGACTATACTCAATATGATTTGCATGCACTTATTGAATAGGAATGAGGAATACAGAATTTTTTCTTCTTGGGAAGATATGTTCACAAATGTTGCTATGTGAATATCGTCTTCTCATTAAATTCATGGTTCAATCCATTATAAGTTTTAAGGGCCTACAGCACATTGGCTTCATGTGATATTTATTATGTGAATCCCACCTTGCTATCCTTTTCATACCTCTCTCTTCTAAGCTTTTTCCCTCCCTTGTAATATCTACAAGCACTTTTCCAAAGGTGTAGGGTAGTACTCCTTTATGATCCCCGATCAAAATGCCACTCCCAAGAAATTATAATAGTGTAAATATTTCCTATTTTAAATAACTGGAGTTGCCGCATTCAAGTATTGGGACTTAGTCCCACATACAATTGGTGAGAGTTCCCCAATTTACCCACCTGAAAAATTATTTTGCTAACACCAAAAAAGAACCTAGTAAAAAATGAGTAACCCAAAAAGGATCATCCGTCATAATGGTTTGGTAAGACGACACTTAGCTTTATAGATAGCATATTTGCATAGAGAAAATTCATTTAGCATGCCTAATTTGCACCTCCAATTCATTTTTGGCTTTATATTAATCATGAAGAAAAACCAACTCACTATTTTAAGTAAATGTGGAGGTAGAATATGAATAATTCATTCAATTGAGAAACAACAACATGAGCAACTGATTATAAAGTTGTAAAATTTTATTTTACTTCCAATATTTCTAGTGATTTAGAGAAAGTCGTGGAAACAAAATTACTAAATGTTGATCCAGATGATTTCCTAAGAATACTTTGTGCTCCTGATAAGAGCTAATGGATGGTGGTCATTAATGTCAGTCGCATTGCCTTAGCAGTTGTGTTTCCACCTTCTATACACTCTCATCGAGCTTGTATGGTTGTGTGCTAAAAACTATGGAGCTCCAGAGAAGTCAAGGAAGTTATGGTAGATTGAAAGTGGGGAAAGAGTAATAACATTTGACACTAGAAGATTCCTCTACATGCGGATATATTAGGGTTTTTCAAAGGTGGCTCAACCAATAATTGCTACCAGTTGAATCTTGGACACAAATTGACTATGGCACAAGATCACCCATGAGTATCGTTGAAATGTTAAATACCCAATGCGTCCCGAAATGACTAGGCCAGATGGGCCATTTGTTACCGCCAACTAATCTCCAAAGAAAATCCAACTAAGGTCGCAGTTTGTTGAAGAGGTTGAGGACCCGTATTGTCCCAACTGTCTAAGTAGGATGGTCAGGGACATAGAAGGGGTTAACGATTTTCAAGAGTGGATTTTCCCCTTCAGTAATTTTGGTTATGCGTGTCCCGAAGAACCCTTTGTCCCACATTTACCGCACAGGAAAGCTTTGTATCAGAAGTCTATTCATGCCCAACTCATGACAATAGCTACAAAAATCAAGATAGCGTGATCCAGCGTGATATCAACATTCTAACATGATGTCTTAGAGCTCATGGGACATATAACATTGCATGGTTTTTCCAAATCATACCCTAAAAGTCTCCCATTTCTTCAGGAAAGTTTTAAATTTCTTCATAAGGTGTACGATGTATATTTACAATTGAGATTGGACAAGTGGAGAGGAAATGTCAAGGCAGGACCCCCAAAACCTGATGCCTTTATTTGCCCCTATACCAATTATCCTTTTTAAAGCCTGAATAAATCATACGACTTATCCAAATTGACCTCGAGGGGCTGCAATTATGGAATAACAGTTACATATTCATACAGTACAGATTTTTCACATATTTCAGGGTAATTGGATTTGGAAGGACAACCCTATGGAAGTTGCCTATATATGTACACACCATCTATAGTGGTGTTCTTAATGGAACTTTCAAGAACAATTGACCCCTGGACATAAAAATATTGTACAGGAGACATAAAACAAACATAAAAGTACTTCTCTCATGACATTGGGAGATATTCCTACCAAACAAATAGTTCAAATCACTCTATATCTAATGGATGAAGAGATGGAGAGGTTTCAAATGGATGACACCAGGATTTACACTCAAGGCCTAATTATTACTATTCAATGGCGTGAGATTAGTACCAGGTAAACATGACACCCCATTTCGAAGACTTACTGGATGAATTGCATGGATGAAGAAGAATTTAGACATGAGGGATCTATTGCACATGAACACTTTTTCACATTGTCCATTTTACACACTTTCTTTACATACTTCTATACACATGCATTTTTAACTACTTGTTCATCTTCTCTTTTGCAGGTCCATTCGTATGGAAAGCAGTAGTCAACATCATCAACAACATATGAAACATCAACAAAAAAATGATGAAATCAAAAATAGGCACAACATGACATATACACATGCATTTTCCACCCTAGGTTCATTCTCATCATTACATTTTATTTACGTTTCCTCTTCTCTAGCTTCCATGTTTCACACTTTTATCACTCTACACTTTTTCCGTGTCTCTTGGCACGTTTTCATGTCATCAATATACATTGTTATCAGGTACACATCTCTTATCTACTTTATGTTACCAATTGAGCATTTTCTCAACAACATAATGTCGGGAGAAAATGCAGACAATAAATCACACACTTTGGGTAATCTATCTAGTCATGATCACATCCTATTATTCATATGATTCCTAAGTAAGAAAAGTACTCATTGATCCATTATCTTTAGCCATCTTTGTTTGCTTTATATTTCCTACTTTTTAGTCTTACACTCCTTAATTTCTCATTCGTCTATCTTTTCATACTTCAGCATTTCTCACTCTATACACCGGCGCACCAGCTAGGACACTAGCGTCAGGCACCCCCATCCCCTCTAGGCACCCTCCGATCCTCTTTGTACTTTACTCGCACTTTTTTAGATCCTTTCTAGCTATTTTTGAGCATCTTATTTATCTTTGTGGTATCAAGCCTTTTAGTAATTAATTACAAAATTCGAGAACAAGGGAATAATATAACTATAAAGTTATTTGACCATAATAAAGGACCAAACATTAAGCATTAGTCTATCACCACCTAAGGTTACATCCAAGAGCATTCTAAGAGCATTCAAGCATCCATCTAGCTCCACACAAGGGATAAGGGACTTCCATTTTTACATACACGCATAGGATGGGAAGTTCATTCTATTCCATGCACACATCTATCTATATTTTCTTATATCTAGTTACTTGTATTCGCTATGTTCAAGTGTGACACACACAAAAGCCCACCTAGGGCATGATTCCACACACAGACATACACACACACACACATAGAACTACATTGGTTTTGAAATGTAGTGCAACTTCTCAATTGTGAAGTTCACCATTGTTGACAGCCGACGACAGTCTGACCCCCTCATTATTGCATCTTTAATTTTTAAGATTTGATGTCTAGTTTGAGGGTTTTATAGGTGTTCTTTCTTTCATTGTAGGATTCCAATGAAAACAACAATCTTGAAGTGCAGACGACATATAGAGACCAAAATAGACTAGCCACAATCACTGTAGTGAACATCTCAAATGACCCTGTTTATAATTGAATTTTGTGGCATACTTGAGCAGTCACTAGAATTAGCCCATAATAGGTACCTGCTAGGCACCCCTAGGTGCCCTCTTTGGGCACCTGTAGTAGACGTCTTGTTCCTCTAAATTTTTAACACTCCTACAATTTTCTAGGTCTCTGATGTGCGACCCTATTTCCCTTATGTTTCATCAGAATTCTAGCTCAAAATGGTACAACTCTGGCACTATCTGCAAATCAGTTAAGTCTTTTTATCCTTTCACTTGTTGAAACTTAGGGTTTTAAACTATAAATTACTTAGTTTTCTTGGGTCATATTTTTGTACTTTCATTTCATACTTACAACATTGTTTTCATACTTTAGAATTAGACATCTATGGTTATTTCAATATTTTCCTTAATCATCATACACTGCCAAATAGACTTGAAACATGTGGTCTCATACTTGAGTACTAGCTAGAACATTTTCCCTATGCCTCCATGGCCTTCAAAAATGTTCATCTCTAGGATGCAAGTTGGCCTCATATGTAGAGATTCAAGGGATGATACACATTTAAAATGCCCTAATTAGCATGTAATATATCATTATTTATCAAGGTACTGTGATGTCACTGCACACCTAAGGCGGAAAGAACTCAGCTACTTGAACATGGCATTCGTATTGATACTTGAACTCTAACAAGTTGATTCCTAGGAACATGCACCAATGCTTGAACTAAAGTATTTTCACTTGGCCCTAAAACTCTTAGTAGTCAAATCATTATTTTTTTAGATAATGCATGTGACTTGTGCAGGAGGCAAATTAACAATAGAGTTATTACCTCAAGATGTACAAATTTGAGCCTCATTGTTTTTACAAGGTGGGTGATAGACCACAATGATCCATTCCATAATTAGTGCAAAACAATGAATCCGTTTAGAAAATTATGGTAGCACCAATGGATCTGGGAACTCCCTCAGAGGTTACATGACAAAGGATCTTTCATGCACTTGGTACATATGGGATGGGTGACATAATGCTAACAAGTATGAAACATGTTTTGTATTGTTTGGCATGCCCTCTAGCTCATCTTTTTCATTCATCTTATCATGGCATAATAAGACCTAATCAAAACATTAACATAATGAATTTGTTCGCCTATCAATTTGACTTATTACCAAGTTCAGCCTCAATTAGTAATGATTGTAATGTGTTTGTAATATACTATGTTTTTCATTTATCCTTTTCCTCCTTATTTGTGTGATTGTTTGTAGGTATATACCATATTTAAAATAATAATTAAAGGATGGTAATGCTAACAGTCAATAATTTTTATTTTACTTAAATGACACGTAGAGTATTTGCTGAATCATGTGTTTTATTAATGGATGAATAATCTTAAATCATAATTTTCTTGATTGAAAAGGAATACTCAAAAAACAACAAAAAAAAGGTTTTTTCTTTTGTTTAAAGGTCTTTGGGCTTATATGTTAACATCAACAATAATGAACTATAGTGGGTCCATTCATTGTAATATATTTGGGTTGAGAGTATAGAATTTTTTTGAAATTAAATACTTGCATGTCCCACAGGGGACCAATTCAACAATGCAGGGGTTAAATTTGAAAAGTGTTTAGAATTTTTATTGGTTTCGATACATAAAACGTAGTCAAATTATATTTATAACTATAACACAACATAGGTAAATTATTTTTGAATCTATCATATTGATGTTTAGATTTGGAAAAACACCCATTTCAATTTTCATATAAGCCAATAGTAATAGTAATGACTCAACACTCAGGACTTCATTGAGGATACACACTACTATGAAGAAGTGGAACTTGGAAGATAGGTTGACATAGATAATTACGCCGAGGGTGTTTACATGTTGGTTTGAGGCTTGAACCTTCTGACAGTGGACGAGAGGTGACTAACGTAGAGAGGATCCGTACATCATCAATATAATATATTTAAAATTTTATCCAATGCATGATAACTCTAATTAAATAGTTCATCAGTACTTAGCCATCGTATAAATTGTACAGGGCATTAACACTCGATGACACCTTGTCAGGATGTATTCTTCTTCCCACTTCCGCTTCTGAAAGAAGCTCAGTCAACAATCTCTTTTTCCCACCATATGATCTGTGCTTCTTTTCTTGAATTTCCACATGTGGCTTTGACCCTTCGCCTGCTTCATTGCTTTCGGAGTTATAGTTGAAGAAATCCAAACACACTCTGGGGTCTCTGAGGGTACATGAGCTATTGTAGAGGATGGAATTGTTGGTGCCCTGCACATTGCTGTTGTAAATATTAATGGTAGTTTCCTCTCAAAGACAATTGACCCCACTTTAGATATAGATACATATCTAGATCGATCAATTTGTATATAGTAAAATGAGGAGATATTAGGGTTAAAGATTTATCTCCCTGTGTAGGTCTAATTTAACCTATAACGCAAGAGTTGAGAATACATGCTCTGGTGTATAGGCCCCCTATACTGCCTAATTTTGTATATACTTACGAGAAATACATGTAGCATCGTTTTCCCCTTCTCCAACCCCAAATAAGCCTCAGTGATTTCCTTCCTTTTGATAAACACCATGGATGAAATATCCTCCACCACAAATATCCCTTGAATTGAATTTTGATTAACGGATTCTCTTCGGGGCTGTTAATGACCAGAGCTTCATGTTTCTCCATATGGAAGGATCAGAAATATGTTGAATGATGAGTCTTTTGGCATCAAATAACGTGTCGTTGGGATTCATTGCCACCTAGATTTTGGTGGCGTTGACAATGAGGAGCTAAATGTTAGACTTGCAGTGAAGCCCACGTAAGATGGTGTCATTCGGTTTTCTTGGTAATGCACAATAATCTCGACGTGTTCATGTTGCTACACACCTACGTGGATGTATGTAGACCCCAGGTCGATTCCCACAGCCTATCCTCCTCCCTTTTCCATATTACACTCTCATATCAATTTCTACAAAAAAAAAAAAAATTCTTTAACGAACTCGAGGTTGGTTTTAACCCTGCCATTCTGAATAATTTATAGGGAGAGTTGTGAAACAAAAACATTCCAGAAACAGTAGACCATTCTGGTGAGTGAAGGTTCAGAAAGATGAAATGGTTTGCTTGTGGAACATACTATTTTAGATTTAAATTTACTTGATTATTTAGAGGTTAAATCTTATGTTTAAAGAATTCGAATGTTCCAAGATGTGGGTGTTTTCTTGGAGGTATTTTTCATTCTTTTGTTAATCATTATTAGTGGTGCTGTGATGAATACACATTCAATGAGTAAGAGATTTCTAAATTATTATTTCCCATAATAGGGGGTTGGTTGTCACTCAGTATCATTTATTTGTGAAATTATTATGTTAAAAGTGTTTGCACATGTAGAAATATGGAGTGTATTTTGAGAAATGAAAGTCCTAATCACCTCACATGATGTCAGGTTGTTGGCCTTATTGACTCTGATAGAAGAAGAATGAAATAATTGGAAACAACATTGGAATTTGACTAAGCGACCCCTCCAAAATAATGCCCCCATTGTCGTTTTTATCAACAACCCCGCAACACATTCTTTCACTATCACAAGTGATTGAGATTGTTTGTCCTACAATGCATTTTTTTTTGTTTAAGTGGACACATGTTACTCAATAATTATTTAATCATATCCCCATGAAAAAATTACCTCCTTATTTTCTCCTTGGTATGGAATAGATTTTAATAAGCCCTATATACATGTGGAAATATCTTCCCATATTTGTTACCTTTTTAAATATTTTTTAATCTAAGTAAATTGGTCTATCACATTTAGTATATTAAATTCCATATTAACAAGTTTTTAAATTTCATCCACTCAAAAAACTTGATGTCATAAATAAGTGAAATAAAAAATCGAAAATCTCAATCGATGGATAAATCTTCATTTCATTCATACTTCCATTCCCTGAAGGGGCTCAATTATTGATGAGTGTTCTTACATCACCTATTTTTTAAGTAATTACTCAACCTTGAAACTTAAAAGTGTGCCTGCAAAGTGCTACAAGAAGCAACAAGTGTGGTTGAATTTCAAACTTGGACCCTACTGAATACTCGCCATATTTTAATTTTGGCCCCTTTAAGCTCACATTTCACTCACATGAATAATGTGCATGAGTTTGAGATAAATAAATGGAGCACACATAACATATATTATTTGGGTAGGAACAATTTTCTATGTGGAATAGGTGTGGGACATGCAATTATTTTAAGTCCACCTTTTGATTTCCAATATCTCTTTCATGTCTACACCTTACCTATCAAATTAGACATTGTCTAATTAAAATCATTGGTGCCATGAAATAAAAAAAAATGGTAAGATTAATTGACGACTTGAATCTACTCATTTCCCGATATGTTTGATGGCTTGAGGACCTCAATTATGATGGTTTTTCACAAACCACCAATCATCCTACAATTCCTTAAGCTTACAATTAGAAAGAAAGGCTACAAATTGCTGGATATCGGAGATTTTTTGGGGAGGATTATTCTGATCCATGGAATAGGTGAAGGGCTTACACGTTGTTAGTTTTCCCATCATCCTCATTTTTCATGCCCTTGCAATTCATTCTTTCACCATCAACACTAATTGAGATCGTTCATCCTATAACACATTTTTTTGTGTGTTTTTGATATAGTGGAAACGTTGTACTCAATACTTATTTAATCATATCTTCCTCGAAAATATTCTCTCCTTATTTTCTCCTTAGTATGAAATATATTTTAATAATCCCTCCATACATGTCAAAATATATTCCAATAGTATATTAAATTCCATAGTGAATACTGTTTTAATTCTTTCCTTTTTTATTTTCCACTTTTTGTTCATGTCTTTGCATTATCTAGCAAATTAAATTTTCTGCACTCAAAAAAATTCATGCCATAAAAAAGTAAAATAACAAACTCGAAGTTTTATTTGAGGAATGAAATCTTCATTTTATTCATATTTCCATTCCCTAAAGGGGCTCAATTATTGATGAGTTTTCCTGCATTTCACTTATAATAACACATTTCTTACTTTCCTTATCTCTCCCACTCTACATTCCTCCACCCCTAACCTTTCAACTTTTACAAAGGAGATGGGAACCATTTCTTCCCGTGTTTCAAGTAATGAATAACATATGTTGTATTCTAGTTTGTAGGAATGTTGTTGTTTTACTTGGTGTATCATTGAAAGTAATGGTGGTTGATAGATGAAACCATCACACCTGTTGTAAGGAATAACCTTTTTTTTGTCCTCATAGCAAGAGAGAAACCCTAATCCAATATTTGTGTCCATTCGCTACCTTTCGATGTTAGGTCTACTCTATATCTTCCTGTCTCTATTGTGTCTCATGAAACGTGTGCTTGAATTCCCCTTGCATTTACATCTGTGTTAACTACCTAATAAATGTAAGAGCTGAAATTGTAAACAGCTTTTTACTTCGTTATTATTGTTCGACCACTCCTTATGTTATGAGATATCTCCACAAATAGTTGCATCAACGTCTTACACAAACACTATTTTGTACTTTGAACGATTCAAAAAAAATTCATGTAGTTTTTTGAGGGTGGAGTTTCGGATTGCCTCCCCATTCCAACTTCTATGCCCTTGCACTTCTCCACCCTCAGACATCTTTTTCTTCGCCCCTCTTCCTTTCCCATTAATTCTCTCCCTCCAGTGGTTCCATCATACATTTTACATACAATTACTAATTTTTATTGACAGCTGAGCGTAAACAACACCCACTTTTGAACCCTGCAACTACATGTTTTGACTGTGGTGTCCTGACCAATCCGCCTGCCCGCATTTCATCTCATTTAATTGACAAGAGTTTTATTCAAATTAGACTTTTTCAAAGGCTGCCCGGATTTCTTTGTCGCTTCTGTCAGGGCAACGCGGGCAGCGTGCTGTTTAAGTCTTTCTGGAAGTGACACTGCACTTATTGCCATGGACCATATAAGACTTGGAGCAGGGTGGAATTTGCTGCACAGGCAGACATATCTTACGTAGTTAGTAATAGTTGCTTCAAATATGCATGAGATACTTATTCAAATAATGTGAATGAAGATATCATGCCAAAAAACATGCTAATTTGAGGAAATGTAATCGCATACAGCTCAACACACTGTCCTCATCCACCTGCCAAGGGAAAAACACCTCGATTCGATAGCATTATCAAGATTTTGTTGTGTTAAATTGAAGATTTTAGTCAGAGAAATTATATTAGTTGGAGTGGAGTAATTTGTTAGGGTGAATGGCACTTCACGAATTGGAAATTGCAGTAGAGTTTCTATTATTGAAACACAGATGCAGGGCTCTTACTTGATGCACCTCTGATTACTAATTTACTCTACACTATGTTGTACAAATCTCAGACCCGTAAATGGAAAAAGAGGTGCCTCAGTAATAATTGTGATATTTCAAATTTGACGAAGAGATATCCCTTTCACTGATTTGTAATAGGTAAGAATAATATGTAAAATAATTTGTTATTTCCCGGGTTTTGTTATTTCCTATATTGATGTTTACGATGTCAAAAGGTTTTGATTTAACTGCATCCACATTTCTAGTCCGATGATGCAGTTACCACCTGGTCTTCATCAATTACTACCTCGTCTTCCAACTTCAAATGTGTTGAAGATAATTTGAATGCCCAGCATGTGAGTGGCCTTGAAAGTTTAAAATTGAAGGTTAAACTGTTTCAAATGAATCCAGGCTTTAGCACTAGACCACAAGCTAGAGATGTTATGGGTGTATGACAAAATTTGTTGTGGTTAACTGAAAGTGTTTGGAGTGTGGAATTTTGTGTTTGTAGGATGAAGGCTTGCTTCAAAACATTGCTCACCTTATAAATATCCTTTTCCAATAAGTATGGCTACGCACCTGTGCAGGAATTTTAGTGTTCTAAATATTTTGGTATCCTACTCCTATATCTTAAGAAATAAGAATGAAGTAAAATTCTACCAGGTGAAATGTCATTATACTCAATAAATATGAATTTTTCATCTTTGATCTCAAAATATATCATATGTCTTTAACAGAAAGTAACATACCTTATCTTATGCTGGGTTATTAACTTCTGTAGTATTAAAAAAAAAACATACCTTGTCTTATATCCCTGCATAAAATAAATTTCAAAAATGCATAACATTTAGTACAATTTAACGAATATGAATATGGATCAAACATTAAGATTTTCAAAATATACTTGTAGACACCAAATTTATGTCACACTCCCCTTGATCCCCTTCAACCAGTTAACGTAATATATTTAACACATCTTGACCCCTTCATCCCATATTAATATTCACCCTCACATTATTAATTAATTTAATTAAATTAATTTTATTCTCATACCTTCACCTCATCATTACACCTCACCCTAGACCCATTCTAGGGGCATTTAACTCACAATGATTGAGTCATAACTCTCAGCACCGAGTCATCACTCCCAGTGTTGAGTCACCACTTGACCTAACTAACTAAGACTTTTTCCTAAAACCTAACTAGACCTTTTCTAAGTTCTCCTTGCCTTCTCTCACACGAAATCCACTTTCCTAAGCAGACTCAATGAGAAAGCACGCCAAATCTGGGAAGATCTGCCTATTTTTGGTAAACCTAGACTTTCCCGCCTTAACCGACGCCAGTTATCCCTCGACCGATGCCGGTGACCTACCCGCCATTGGTTACCTTATATTCACTTTCACAACTCTTTAAATGGGTTGGTTATTCAGTTATTGGAGCTTGATTGCATTCAAGCGCAAATCTTCAAGCCCTACTGCATCCAGATGACGAACACACATAACTACAATGCAAGACAAGCAGCCAGTTCTCCTTCTAGAGCATTGGAATACTCACAGAAGCACATAGGTTGTACTTCTGTGGCACTCAACTCAAGCACTTCTTCTCCGATCAACCATCAACCATCCCAACTCCCAAGATCTGCAAGACATCAAGTAAGTACTGTGATTTTAATCATTTGTGCTTATTATTTTTATAGATCTCTTGCTTATTTCAGTATTTTATTTCCTTTTTTGCCTGTACATCACCTTCTTCCCACCAACCCATTATTAAACCATCCCAAGCCTTATCACCATTCTAAACCTCTTTCTTAGTATCCCCGAGTCTTCTCAGCCATATTACGACCCAAACCATAGTACCCTCACTCTCTGTGCAATCACAAAGAGCCTAAAAACTATTTTTTAATAATTTACTACCTATTGCCCCTACCAACATCGGTTTCCTGACCGACATCGGTTTAGTCCCCCTACCGACATCGGTCACTAGACTAATATCGGTCTTTGTGTCATTTCACAGTCTCATGCTAGAAAACTTCCCACTCACCCAAAATCAACCTAGACTTCAACCAATCAAACACAGACCCTTACCAAACCTTTAACAGACCTGTCTGATCTGAAAAAACCCTGATTCTAATTAGATTTAGTGTTATTTTAATATCTAGTCCAAAATCTAGTGTATTGTGTGTATGAGAAACCTAAATCATTACATTACAGTAGGACCTATTTATTTCACTTGCTTATTCATATTGAATTGTATTAAACAGAGGATTAACAACCATTTGAGAAAGCATCATGCTTCCTAGATCTAGCCTTGTTAGGTAGTCCTCTGACTCTTTCTATTTAATACTCTTTTGGTGGTCTTGCTTTGTATCTATAGGGAGTCCTTCCCATAAAAAAAGGAGTTCTCTATGACCAACTTGGATAAAGTCAGTAACACGTGCATTCAAACTTTGGCCTACATATCACAGGTATTCCTCCTTGATTGTTACCTTATCTGTTTTATCGCACAACTTATTTTGTGAAATAGTACTAACTTAAAAATGAAAGTCATGAATGAAAAATAAACATCATGTGCAAGTTCATTTTAGTAAAACAACCATAAAATAGAAAAATATTAACAGGTAGAGGTGATCATCAAATTTAATCCCTGCATCTTACCCAAATAATATTTACGATCTATGCTGCACATTATCAATCTATCAAGGATCTATATTATTTTCTAATGCTTAAAGTTTAATCGACAAATCTAGTTATACAGTCCTTCTCACTGTCACTTCCACATCAACCTCTATTAATGCATCCCTGTTGTAGAAACTACATGTACAATTCATCTAGATACTATAAGTAGTTTTCATGTCACTTTAGTGCATTGAGGGATCATATTCCATTGTACTTCAATGCACCCAATCTCCAACCATTCCTTTCTTCTGGTAGCAACTTTGAATCGAATCAGGGTGCACCTATTGACCTAATTAAATTAATAATAACAGTACACTAATTTATAACAAGACTACAATATGGAAAATCATGCCAAAATTGATGTATTTTTTAAAATGAGAAAAAATATTTTAAACCTCAAAAATTAAATACAAGTTAGTTTGATTTCATGCCTAAGAACATATCGGTCTATGAAATCTCCTACCTAAAAGTTAGGATCAACTTTTAATGGTAATGCCAATGGACCATCTATTGATTAGTGTTGGAGAATTAAAAATAGTCTTGGTGTAGCCCAGGGACATGCTTGCTTAAGTGAAGGATCTATACAATTATATCTTTCTTTTTCTTTTAAATATTCATGTAAACTAAATTCTTTTTACATTGCGTCTTTGATCTTATTTTGAGTTAGTAAATTTAATAGGATTTTGAATTTTTTTCTACAGATAATGAATTTTTTTAAGGTTGCAAATTTGCTTATAAAAAAATATTTTGATGCAAAAGTTTGAAAAATCCTATAGAATACACTTTCATATTAGGAAAATGTATTTTAGAGATTGGACTTTAAAGTAAATTTTTAAACAAATGAAATGTGAAGGTGCAAACGTAGATTCTACAACCTTTATCAACATCCTCACACCATATGTAAAAAAGGAATCCTTTGGAAAAGAGAAAAGAATTCTAGACTCTTCAATATTTGTTAGTCAGTACATGTGCGGAAAAAGGGAATTTTAGAATAGGGCATGGACATACATAAAATCATTATAGAAATTTTTTTTTTGGTTAGATGTTTTACTTTCATGTGTCCTAGTAGACATGTATTTAACTGCATATTATATGAAGGAAAAGGTAATTGGGATGACTATTAACATTCATTTCATATAAAATGTAAATAACATATTCCACTTATCCATAGTCCTGAGCTCGATTAAAAATTAATTAATTGATTATAGATTATTTGAATTGAATGCACTTGACATGTGTGCACATGCAAACAATATCAAAGGAAATGTTCATTTTAACCAAATTTCTTGCGACTTCAAATCCTTAAAGTTACTCTCTAAAATAATCTGCCATATGGTTTTTGAAAAATTAAATTAAGTTAACTTCCATTTGCACATGTACTATATGTTATGCATTGATATGAACCATATGTATAGTATACCCACTTGAGGTTCACCACGGAAAAGAACATAAATGTCAATATTTTGCTTTTAGAGTTTTGATTTAGGATTTCAATTATCTGAAATATTTAGATGCTAAACATAAATTTGTACAAACTATTTAATTTCTTAGCTACTATTTGTAAATAAAGTGCACAATCAAAATAGTCAGATAAGAAATATAAGAAAATACCTATACCATACTAAAAAATCATAAACAAAGATTATATTGTAATGGAAAAACTGCATATTTTAGCACTGAAATTTTTTTAGTTTTGGAGATACCTTCTTTCAAAATATAGTAACTTAATTACCAGAAACTTCTGGAATGCGTTATCATGCATGTGTTCAAAGTTAAGATGACGTAGCTTGTGGTCCCTCTAACTTGTTTAAAACATTCAAAATGGAAATCTGTTAGTTATCTTTGGATACCGTTACTCTCATCTTTTTCGCTACTTGCACATCCTTCCCTGCATCACCTATTTGGGCCATATTTGTTTTTGGTGTCCGGTTGTCACTTAATGCGTACATAAATGAATTTACCTTCAACTCCAAACTCGTCTAGTATTAAATCCATGTGTTAGAAATCTTGTAGTAGTGTAACAATTGATAAGTTGAAGAAAGGTGGAGAAATATTTATGACAATTTACGTGTTATTTTCCCAAACACTTGTAGACAGGCCTAAAAATTAACAGGCTATGCATGGTTGTATGTAATTTTAACCATTTTAATCAGTCAAAATTTTAGGTAATTGTAGAGAATGACAGATTGAATTTTTAGAAAACTGTATAATTTTTTTAAAATTTATATATACATATAGGGTAAGTGCACCAAGTTGGTGGACAAAAAATGGGTCATAAGTGGACATTGCAAAAAACAATGAAATCTCAACTTGTAGGGATTATAAACAATACGTGCACTCAAAATTAGAAAAAGTTTATATAAATATAAATCGCAACATCCAAAATCTAGTTTCGAAACTACTAAATTTTTTTAAAAATGGACAAGTTTGGCTATATTAAACACTCAAAATTATATGAATTGATTTTTGTTTTTGAAAAAACTTATAAGGTTGTAGTCCATTTGCCGGTGATTTGGATGACCAAATCTTGTTATTTTTTTTCCTTTGGTAAAAAGTTAAATGTCGTTGTCTATCTTGGAATGGATTTTATTTTGTATTTTTTTGAGCAATATATATAAATTTTTATGATTTTTTCTGTGAAAGTGGTTTGAAATTTTTTAGAAAATGGAGCGCTTTCCATTTACCCGCCATAACTATATAAAAAAATATCGATATATATATGTGTGTGTGTGTGTGTGTGTGTGTGTGTGTGTGTGTGTGTGTGTGTGTGTGTGTGTGTGTGTATGTACACACACACACACATATATATATTTAACGTGTATAGAATTTCACCACGCTTGGGATGGTATAGCTTTTATCACATTTTGATAAGTGAAACAAAAGTTGCAGTTTTAAACATAGACATGAACATTCACGGGAAAATATATCTTAAAGACCTATTGTTAGTAAAAATTATAAAATGATATTTATCTTATTCTATTCACTTTAAAATCAATATTTCTATGAAGCAATATTTCTATGAAGCTAATAGTCTCCCCTACGCGATGACACCATTTTTGTGAGATGTTTTCAATTTTTCAGCATGGTTCAAGTCCGCGGAAGAGAAAATTTGAAGTTTTTGACCTTTTACATGCCATAATGACCTCTTATAGCTTTGGTTGGGAAAAAAAAGATTTCCCAAGCCTTAGGGTCAGATTTGATGATATAGATAGAACCACGATCGCAGTTTGGATAGAAAGTACCACGATTGTGGTTTATAAAGCATGATTGCGGTTCTTAAATCCTATCTACATGCATCCCAATGTTTAAATTATCATGTGATTTTTACTGTTTGACCTTACCGTATGAATTACTGTGAAATTCTGTCACTTTCTTGACATTTTTCTTATCACCGGAAGTAAAACATCATGGGAGACAAAAAATGAAGTCAAAAAGAAAGTCAATAAGTTAAAAAACACCAGACGAATTAGAGAAAAACAGATTTCAAAATGCTAAGTGAATGCGGAATCTTCGTGAATGAAGAAGAGGTTCATCTTCAACCTCTAGTATTATAAGAAATGAGGAACCATGTAATGTTTCTACTATCAATGTTGAAGATGAATTAAATAATCGTGATGAAGATGTTTTTATTGTCAATGTTGAAGAAGAATTAAATACTTGTGATGTAGCTGATGTTGAAATTGAATGAGACAATGAAAATGTGAATAAGGAAATTCAAGTTGAAACTGTAGACAAGTAAAATTTGACAAAAACACCTCCTAGGATTTTACGTAAGAAACCTAATTATTTTATTGAATTGATGAAAACATTTTGAATCCAATGTATGAAAAACTTTCTGAACAGAAAATCAGAAGAAAAGCCACTGAAATTTAAGATAATCATTTTGAAATTTTAAATGATTCCCAAAGATGTCAGTTGTTGGTTAGTTTGATGAAATTGATTAAAATGAGACCTACATTAAACATCTTAGGATTGACAACATGTAAGATACGTGGTCAAACCTCTACAATTGTTGAAAATCTTCATGATGCATATCACACTGTTGGTGTCAAGAGACACACTAGGGATACTAATATTGTGTGTCGTGTACTTTCTATTAGTGTTGTAAGTGAATCAATACAAAAATAATGTTTAATTAAACAAACAACTCGAATGTTGAAAGTTAATCAAAAAAATCGAATGAAATAAATTGAAAGACGTAATATCCTTTAATCACTCAATAATGCCTATTTTTGGGCATTTTCTACTAGAGCACCGCGTAAGGACAATTAAGATACATTTGATGATATAAGAGAATTTGTTATTTAATTTTGGCATGATAACAATAGATTTTCACTTAAAACAAGAGATGTTGTAAAATAGAGAGTTGGTTCTATTTATCGTGAACCACATCCAAAATATTTCTTAGATATGAATCAAACTCAATTTTTTTCATAAGTTTGAACAAGAGCATTTAGAAATTAAAATTAGTCAACTTTTATTGAAATGTTGAAACCATTCTATGTGAAAATCAACCATGCTTGCACCACTTGTTGTAGGCAACATATGGAATTTACGATACATTATGCTAAATGTTTACATATTCGTTCTAATTGTTGATAAGAGAAAATACTTAGCAGAATTCACACATAGAGTTCGCGTGAAAGAGCAGGCCAGATTCAAAGGCGCGAAAGGATAGGAACAACTGGCACATGGAAGGGCAAGTTTATTACTTAGCCATTTTTGAGCATGAAGTCTATTTTGGGGAGTTGGCGTGCAGAGCACACAATCAACACCAAGACTTGCGCACCACACATCATCTATCTTTAGAAGATGGGATCGAAGTGATTTTGCTTGAAGGTGGTCCAATAATAGATTTAGCACTGTAGTTAACCATCAGAGATCTATAGATAGCACACTTGCATGTGTGGCTATAATTGTAAAAGGTGCGTGACTATTATTAGCATGCGACTTATTTCTGGAATAGTTAGGCAGTGAAGGGAAAGTCCCCACCCTATATATGTGGGTTGGATTACTTAGTTGAGAGAGCTAGATGTGTAGAGAGTTAGAGATTCATGTGTGTATGCGACTGGATAATTATATTAGATCCATGTGCGCATGACTATTATTATTATATGAAGCTTCTGTATTGTTGCTATGATTAATATATGAGGATTATTGGCCAAACCAAGTGTCATTCTGAATGTTTTTATCATTGCATACTGTTGATACACTTATGATTAATTGTTAAGCACATTCATTCATAGATCTGGTTCTATTATAACTGTGTGATGATGGATTAGTTCCCAAGTGTATGTCTTTGTTACTTCATCATGCTACCATCCTGCTACAACAACCCTAAAGAGGGACCTAGTACCTTTACGTGCTTTGGGTGAGTGCTCAGCCTATGATGAGTGATGTGCTAGTGTGACTAGGTTTTATCTGTGAATTCTAGGCTGCATCATTGGTTTCGTTGCCAGGACCTCTTTTTTAGTTATTCCCGGGATGGTTCATAATGAATACATACCGGTTAACTTTGGCAAGCTTTAAAGAATGGATTCATGATCTAGAGGAAGAATATGCATGAAGGTTTGGCATTGGATCCGGATTTAGCGCATGCTATTGGGTAGAGCAAAACTTGTATGACAGTTTGTACAAGAGCCTCTTTGCTATCTTTCCAGTAGAGTTGTTATACGAGTGGTTGACTGCATATGTGTCTAAACGGAATTGGAGATATCGCACACTTATTTGGACACATGAGAATTTCAAACATTGAATGATGCTGACTTGATCTAGAATCACGCGGTAGATACGTGGTTTCGTGGTGTTCTGAATAACTATATTCTGGAGTATTCAATATCGATGTATTCATGCACAGAGGTAGCTGAGTTCCAGTTCCTACGGTATCCTAGAGGGATGTATTTGCAAGGTATTCCACTGACAATCAAGATATTGATGGTAACGTTGAAATTCAAAGATAAACCTATGGCTAGCTAAAAATCTCCATGCGCGGGGGCAGGAACAGGACTGGTGAAAGATGGAAGACTTGGTGGTGGAACGATAGAGGGAAGAGAGGTAGATGAAGTATGATGAGGCACGCGAGAGGGATTTATGGAAGTAGTAAGAGGTTGTGGAATGGATGGTGTTGTGGAGAGAGATGAATCATGAAGGATTTGAAGCTCATGAAGACAACGAAGAGCTAGAGCATCAGGAGCTCCCCCATCTAGGAAAGCATAACAGAGAACCCTCTTCAGCCTCATATGGAAGTGCACCAGTAGATATGACCTGGGCCGTGGGCGCGCATCTGAGCCAACCTGTTGACGTAGCCCTTGCACTTGGTTTTCCAGTATCTAGTACAATAGGCAGAAAAAGCTTTCATTTGAGAAGTGAGAGAGCGGGAGCAAGTCAGAAAGAAAGTACATCAATGGCAAGATAGATAGCTTCATTATTCTTTGGGGGTACATTTTCAGGCTCGTCATCTACACAGAATATGATTGCGCCAAATGTCAGATTCACCTCTGGAACTAGAACTACTTCAAAGACTGTAGGGGTTCAGTATAGTACTACTATCAAAGCATAGGGGAGTGCATCTATAGGCCTTATTCCAACTTTAGGTGGAGGATCGGGAGGTATGAGTAGTTCTAGTTACGGTGGATCTGGTGGTTTTGGGGGTAGAGGAAATCTAGGGGGTTCTGGATTGGGTGGACAAGGCCCACAACAACCTCAGAACATTTATATGGAGATGTCCCTTTGTTTCCCGGAGTATAGGGGTATCGAAGATGCTGATGAACATGTTCATATGTGTGAAATCTTGTGGTGTGTGAAGGGTATCACAACTTCTGAGCGCAAGGCAAGTAAATTTGCTACTACATTACAGGCCCGCGTGCGCACAGTTGATATAGGAAGTTTGATCCCAATTAAACCTGCATTGATTATGTAGCATTGAAAGATGCTTTCCTGAAAGAATTCCATATCTCAAAGTTTGAGCAGAAGAGTATAAGTGCACTTAAAGATATTAAGCAAGGCACTACTAAAAGTGTACGTGAGTATGATGCTCATTTTAAGCCACTTTTATCAAATCTCTCTTATGATATACATGCAATTCAGCATGCACAGTGGTTTTTTGGAGGATTAATTACTCCATTTCGAAGGGAACTATCACAAAAGACATATACTGATCCGTGTGAAGCATTGGAAGCAACCTTACACACTAAGGTAGTTGGGAGTATTGATACTAGTGTGAATCCATTTTTAGAAGCTCAGATAGCAGCTATGGCGAAGCAGTTAGAGAAATTATTAGAAAATTCAGCTCATGAGACACGCTCAGGAATCTGGTATACAGATTGTGAAGTGGAAGGTCACACCAAGGATAGTTTTCCTCAAAAATCTGTACATTCATTACTGTTGGACTATGAGATTTTTTATTTGAATCATGATGCTAGTCACTGTCCTTTGCTGCAACGCGCGATCAAGAAGAATGTATCTTCTTTTTGTAAGATTTGTAGGTCCATGAACCATGATATTGAGGATTGTAGATTGATTGGCCAGATCCATGATGCCATTGATATTGGGGTTCGGCAGGCAAGTGTGGCTAATAATTCTAAAGGAAAGAATGAACACCGGATCGGGTATTATAATCAAGCGCGTTATGACAGGAATGATGAACGATTTGAATGAGGTTGTTGAAGAGGACGGGGATATTGAGGTAGATATGGAGGATGAGGCCAAGGTGGAGGAAGAGGTGATTTCCCTCGAGGAACATGTTATACATGCGGATCACCTGACCACTATAGGCGTGAATGCCCGTAGAATATCTCATGTTCATTTTACGGAAAGGGACATAGTTATGAGGAGTGTCCAGACTTGTATGAGCATCTCAGTAAGCAGAAAAAACAAGAGAAAAAAGGCGTAGGGATGGTTAGGATCCAACTCGCGGTAGAGAATCAGTGCATGCCTAAGTGAACACTAGAACCTAAGGCAATAACAGTGAAGATTACCACACGAGCTGAAACAACACGGGTGAAAGAGGCATTGCACCAGAAATCGACAATCACTAGGGAGGAGGTTTTACATGCTAGGTATCCAGATCTAACTCATCAGAAGGAAGTTTATCAAGAGACCATGGAGATTCTTAGGAATATTCAAGGTGAGATATAATGTTTAAAAGAGCAGTCTCAGAAAAGGGTGCATAAGAAGGATACATAAAAGGCCCCTTCTGATATTGATGACATCAGATCGGTATGTAGAATCCTGCGCCAGGAGAATATTATTCCTTTATTGGGAAATTAGTTGAAGGGGAATACTATGCGTGCGAGAACTAAGACTGGAAGACAAATACTCCATGAAAATATACCTCCTGATAGCATTGACTACGAAAAGGAAATCACTTTGAATGTTGTTGTGAATGGTTGGTTGTTGAGCAACATTCTGATTGATATAGGTGGAGAAGTAAATGTACTTACATTGGATGTATGGGTGTAAATGGGGAGACCTCCACTGCAGTTATCATCTAATGTATTATTCATGGCAAACAGGACTAAGGCTACTCCCATAGGAGTTTTGAAAGATGCATCTATAACTATACAAGGGGCCAAGTTCACAGGAGATTTCGAAGTATTAGCACTCACAGAAGCAGACAGCTTTCCAGCTTTGCTTGGGTGCCCTTGGTGTTATGAAAACAATGCTAATTTGAGATTTAACAAGGGGTATATCAGCTCTGAGAACAAGGAAGAAAGGGTTATAATACCTTTGACATATGGGAAGTCCATCCCATATGTGGAACCTTTGAGTGAAGAGGACTTGAATAGAATTTATATACACGCTATTCGTGACCTAGAGGTCAATGAGGCATCAAAGGAGGGAATCCTTCATTGAGAAGATTCTCAGTCTATCAACAATACTACAAGTATTGATTTTGATAATTGGGCTCACTGTACTCATGAACTAGTGGGGCGTGAGGTGAAGTTCTCAGTTGCTTGTAAAAAGGGTTTTCACTCTGTCAGATGTATAGGTCACTCAGTACCATGGTATATCGGTGCGGAAGATCTGACGGTATTTTAACAAGCCATGGAGGTAAAATGGATTGAACAGGTTTGAAAAAGAGATATGTTAGCATATACCTTGCGCAGGATGAAAACACGCTGGTGGATGGTTCAAAAGGATAATCTTCTGGAATGGGAAGAGATTGGGACTGCCTTATCTACTAGGTTTTCAAGAAACAATACACCTACAAATATTTTCCCTTATCATGGTGATCAACTTGTTTAGCATCACATTCAGTAGTGTGAGAGACTCTGGATAGCAGGACAAGAAGCATTACCACCTTCACTTTGGGTGGATCAGTTATATTCTACTCTACAAGGTTACGCGTGCACTTGGTATGTGTATGTTGAATTACATAGAGAAACTGGAAATTGGAAGAATTTGACTGCAGGGATGATCCAAACTTTTAACTTCTTCTCATATAAACCACCAGTGGACAAGGCATTGAGCTTTATCAAGTGCTTAACTATGGGAGATAGTGGAAAAGAGGAAAAGTTTATTCAAGAATTATTTGGTGAGACAGAGACAGGGGTGTGTTTTGAAGAAGAAGTAGATGAATCCATACTACTTGAACGTGCTTCCCTTGAGAAATAAAAGGTGAAGTTGGTTTACATAATTGATGATGAGGAAGTTGAGAACTTGGATGTTGATCATTCACATGGAGCACGTGAGGTCTTAGACAGTGTGGATGTAGATACGCATGCATATCATGAACCCATGAAGACAAAAAAGGTGAACATTGGAACGGAAGATGAACCTAAGGAAGTGATAATTTGAGATTACTGGTCAGAATTAGAAGTGGAAAATATCATAGAGTTACTTAGGGACTATGAGGACTTATTTTTGAGAGGGTACCATGAACTTAAAGGCGTGCATAAATCACTTGGAGAAATGAAGATAAAGCTTAAGGAAGGTGTGATCCCTATTAGAAAGAGACCTTATCGAATGAATCTCAATTTATGTGAGAAAGTAAAGGAGGAAATTGACAAGATCTTGAAATCTGGAATCTTTTGACCCTTGGATGAATCAGAGTGGGTTAGTCCTATGGTGATAAGTATTAAGAAAGATGATAGGATTCACATTTGTGTTGATTATAGGGAGTTGAATGCATCATGTGTTACAAATCCTTTTCCTACACCATTCAAAAAAGAGATATTAGAAGGAGTGGCTGGGCGCAAGATATATTCATTTACAAATGGGTTCTCAGGGTATCATATGGTTAGGATTGCTCCAGAAGATGAAAATAAGACCACATTCACTATTGAATGGGGAATTTTTGCCTATACTATGATGCCCTTTGGATTGAAAAATGCACCTGTTGTATTCTCACAGATAGTTGTTCAAGCATTTAAGGATTTTATTCACAACTTCTTGTAGGTCTATCTTGATGATTGAACTATATATGGGCTTATTAAAGATCACTGTGAAAATCTACGCTTAATGTTTGAAAGATGTAGATAGTTGAGTATCTCGTTGAATATCAAGAAGTGCATCTTTGCTACACCTTTTGGAATACTATTAGGGAACATAATCTGCAAGGAAGGGTTGCTGGTTGATCCAACTAAAGTTGCAGTCATTTTAGGCTTGAAAACGCCTGTACGTCAAAGTGAGGTGCATAGATTTTTGGGTCACACAAGGCATTATATAAAGTTTATAAAAGGGTATGCTAAAGTTGTCACACCTTTGGAAGAGTTACTCAAGGGGAAAGGTACATTCTATTGGGGATAATCGCCATAGTGCACATTTGAGATATTGAAGGAGAAACTTACTACCGTGCCTATCTTACGCTTTCCTTCATGGGATAAAACTTTTCATGTACATGTGGATGCCTCTGGCATGGCCATTGGGGCTGTATTAGCTCAACCTGGAGAAGGTATAGTAGATCATCCCATTTGTTTTGCTAGTAGAAAGCTAACCCCTGCTGAATAGAATTATACCACTATAGAGCACAAAGCTTTGTCCATGATATATGCCTTGTACAAATTCTGACTTTATTTGTTAGCCACACCATTTGTGTTTTATACATATCACATGGCATTGAAGTATGTGGTGATCAAGCCCGTCTTACAGGGGCACATATGTAGATGGATACTCTTATTCCAAGAGTTTGACTTTATAGTTGTGGTGAAACCAGGGAAAAGTAATTCTAGACCGGATCACTTGTCTAGAATTCAATCAGGTGAAGAAGCACAAACAATAGAAGAGACCATGCCTGATGCACAGTTGTATAGGTTACAACTCACGCCATCAGAATTAGAGGAAATTACTGTCTTTCTAAGGACTGGTATAGCATCAGAATGCATGAAGGCTTTGGAGAAGAAGTAACTTGCTATACATGTGGCACCATTCATGTTAATCAGTGGTGACTTATACAACTTAGGCATAGATGAAGTATTATGCCGTTGTGTATTAGAGCATGAACGCATGGATATAATGGAGGAAGCACATGGTGGTATTACAGGTGGCCACTATGCAAGTGATGCTATAACACGCAAGATCTTACTTGTTGGTTTATGGTGGGAAACATTGTATAAGGATTGTAAAGAGTATTGTAAAGCATGTGACCATTGTCAGTGTCTAGGTTAACTAGGACAGAGGGATGAGATGCCTTTACGACCAATTACAAGTGTAGAACCCTTTGAGAAATGGGCTATTGAATTTTTAGGGCCTATTTCACCAGTCCCGCATAGGAATGGATCGTGCTATATCATTACTTGTACAAATTATCTTACAAGATGGGCAGAAGCAACACCTATGAAGGACTATACGGTGGCTACATCAACTAGGTTTTTATGGGAGAATGTGCTTACAAGGTATGGATGTCCTTTAAGTTTAACAAGTGATAGGGGCACAAATTTTTTGAATGAGACAATAAGAATTCTATTAGATGAGTTTATGGTTGCACATCATAAGACTACACCCTATCACCCTCAGGAAAATGGAACTGCTAAGGCTTTCAACAAGATTCTGAGCCATACATTGACCAATATTTTTGATGTTGGAAGAAAATATTGGGATGATAAAGTATTTGCTATTCTTTGGGCTTACAGAATGACATATAAGAGATTGAACAAAGCCACACCCTTTCAGTTGGTGTTTGGCATGGAAGCTATACTTCCTATAGAATTTATGTTACCTTCTTTGTGCATTACGTGCACTGGAGGTTTAGCTGATGAGAAATCTTTGGAAGAACGGATTGAGAAGATGGTTCAACTGGATGAGTGCCGAGCCATAGCATGGTGGATTCAAAAGAAAGAAAAAGCACGGCATAAGGCATGGCATGATAGACATATCTGGGATAAGAAGCTTGAGGTTGGACAAATGGTACTTATGTATGACTCTAAGTTTTTGCACCATCTAGGAAAGCTCAAGGTACATTAGTTAGGGCCGTATGTTATTACTCAGATACTTGAGTCAGGAACTTTCCAGTTAGAAGCACTTGATGGAACATGACTTCCCGGTTACTTTAATGGGAGTATGTTGAAGCCCTACTAGAAATAATCCTTCTTGGTGTTTGTAATAAGGTAGTATTTCCAGATAGATTAGGTCTCCCTTTTTGTATTTCCTTAATGTATTTCTTTCATCATCGCTCTGCTTTTTCAATTTAGTTATTTTTTTTTAAATAAGCGTGCTTGCGCACATGAAGCTAACTACAATATGAATCATGTTGATGCACAAAGGACTACACATACATTAGTGTGGGGTGGATTATTGGTGATTCCCAGGTATAATGCTGTGAAGAATACAAGTTAAAATGCTGCGAACGTTGAGGAAGTAGAATTCACAAAATATTACTTCTAACAAAAAACTAGGGATGGAGATGAATGAAAGGAAAGTATAATGTGAGGTAAGCGGTGGCCATGGTAACTATCAGGAGAAGGTGTAGTGATGAGGTACTCAGCTGCTAGAGCACACACTGAAGAGAAGTCTGTGACCAAAAGGTAGGAAGGCGTGCTAGAAGGTTATAGCTATGGCACGAAGATGTACCACATGGAAATGAAAAAATTGGGCAATAAATGAGGAAATATTTGGTAGGTGGAGGAGAAATTAATGCATCAAAATTTGAAAATCTATATAAGGATGGGATGCGAATTCATTTTTACCTTTTGCAATTGTGTGTATTTGAGAAAGACTTAAGTGCGAAATCCAAGAAATTAATTCAAGGTGCGAGAAGCGTGAAACCAGACGTGAGAGAAAGCTTTGTGTGCTTAAGAGTTTGGATCCCCGGTTAAGGAAGGGTTTGAAGGAAGCAAAGAAGATAGAGGTGAACTAGGGCACGTGGGTTTCACGATTTGAGTTAGGGCATGCTTACATCGAGCTAGGGTTTGGAGTTCATCATTAAAAAATACAGAGAAGGTATCAAACAAACAATTGTAAGGTCTAAAATGACTCCTAAGAAAGCACTAACAGTAGCACAAAAGGAAAGAAGAAAATAGTAGTTGAGGAAGAAGAAGAAATGGCTCCCGAGAGTAATTTTTCAGAAATGCAGTACCCATAAGGGGTGATTGTTGGGCAAGAATGGGAGTCCCACATTAGAAAAATTAAAGTAAGTGAATACAATCACAGAACCTCTGATAACAAAAAGGAATTAGATGACCTGCTTACAAGAAGAACAAATAAGCGCATGGCGGAGGATATGCTAGTTTATGATGATTCTGGGGAGATGTTATCAAGGAGAACTGGAGTATACCAACTCTACGAGCTTCCGTATTTTGGGAAGTATGAGCCATTATACAGATGGTTGATGAGCCGAATACATGAAGACTTCTTCTATTTTGCAGGAAGAAGGGTAAGGGTTTCTTTTGCGCTTATATCATCAGTCACAGGACTAAAGGCCTCAGGGGAGGATATCAAGAATGACTTAGCAGATAAATCTGCTATTACAGAGACACATCACACATTGGGGTAAATGAAAGGTCCACACAGGATGGACATTGGAAAGTTGAAGAACTGCCTGGTAGTGAAAGTGACAACACACTTGGTAACAAAAATGAATGACCAAGATAGATGGTCATAGGAAAACTCTTTGTGGTTACATGTATCAACGAGCATGGTAGATGGAGATATATACAACATTACTGGCTACATTACCAGTTACATTACTGAGGAGATAGTAGACGAAGCATGCACAAGAAAGAAAATAAGATTTGGCACTGTCTTATTATCTTTAGTGTTCATGGAGATTGGGGTACCAGATGAACCCAAGGATAAAATATGGGAGTACCCCATGGAGAAAAAGTCTCCAGCAGAAAGATTTGAAAAATACTTATGCAAAGGATCAATAACGGATGATGTTAAATAGAGGGCAGAAAAATGGTACGATAGGCTCCGTATGGCCTTTGAGGAAGAGTGGCGAATACCTAAGGAACTGCCTTCGATATTGGGAAAGTAGATTCAATTTTCTGTGTATCAGCATTTCTGTATCGCATGCTTTCTAATGACAGATGGCACATGGAGCCCATGGTGCAGAATCCCTTACGCCTTCACATCCAGGTACTTTCAGACATCTGTGCATAGATTCAAGGACAAAAAAATATTAATATTCAATGCAAACAAGGTAGACTGTGACTACCATACTTTGTGTAAAAAGTATGTATATTCAGGGAAAAGTGCATATAACGAGTCTATTCTTTCAGAGGTATTGAGCATAAAACCAGTATGTCTTACAGTTGGTGATACATGAGCCATACTTGTATACATACAACTGAAGCCAAAGATGGAAAAAAACAAGTATGTGGAGAATGAATTCTGGCTCCTAGGGCCGCAGAGGGGAAAGCACACATTGGAAAATATCCCGACACCTAAGCTATCAAAGACCATTTAGTTTGATGATGAAGAAGACGAAGATGAGGATAGTGGGGGCTTAGTATGGAGGAGAAGGCAACCGACTGGGCAGAAAGAGGCTGAACGCGTGGACACTCCACCGAGGAAGGAGGAAGAGAAAGAAGGCGCTGAGGAGGGATTAGAGGATCAAAGATTTAAAAAGGTATTTAAACGCATAAGGAAAAAAAATCCTTAGTCTGTGAGAAAGTCACTACACCTCTCACCCATCAAGGAACCTACCAAGAAGAATCAATGAAGGAAGTTGAAACTAGATAAGGAGGTAGAAGAGTCAAGGGAGAGTGCGCATGCATCTCCAATCCAGCATGGAATGGAATAAGAGCCCCGGGAAATGGGAGAAGAGCAGCAAGAAGAGGCCAAGAATGAAGAGGTGAGGAATGAAGGAGAAGAGAAGGAAAAGTCTGAACCAAATCTTGATACAACATAGGCTTTTAACCTTGAGGAAAAAGTACCAAAAGGGCCAAGGATAGGTAGAGCGTATGAAGAATATAGTGTGCCATTGATGGGATATGCTGAAGATAAGGACAAGATAATTTGAGCCCATTTCCAGAGCACAGTCGCACATAAATATTTATATGGCTGGGAGATCATGGATGAGGATATGGTGACAGTACGCACAAGAAAGCAATTATCTTGGTCGATGCACACACATATGGATGAGCTAGATTTTGATGTGTGCGAGGAGTCTTGCGTATTAAGGAAGTTGAGAAAAGTGCCATAGGTCAGGCACATAATAGTCAAGCCAACTGTTATGTCAGATGAACGAGTAAGAAATGCGCTTCTAAAAGCATCAACAGAGGTGGAAAGGAGAAATGTAGATAAGGCCGCCATGATCAAAGCACTGTAAAAGGAGCTAGAGGCAAAGGATAAAGAAATAACGCTCCTATAACAACAAAAGGACTTGACTCAGCGAAAGTATGATACTTTCGTAAGTATGGCGTAGGAAATAGGAGACTATGTGATGAAAGCATGCCCACATTTGGAGTCAAGGGTACTAGAATATTTTCATTCAGCAAGGCACTATGTCAATACTTTGGTAAATATGGTGTTGGAAGATGAAACAGTTAGGATACCAGAACAAGTGAATGCTGAAGAGGATGTGGAAAGGGTTAAGGCAGTAGTAGCACATAAAATTGCAGCATATGAGGGTCTACTACAAGCACTCCAAGAAGAATTGAAAAAGGTAGATCATGCCTTGAACATTTGCACAACCCTAGAAGCACTAATTCAAATCAAAATAATGGATGAGGACAACGAAGTGCACAAGGAAATGAACCTTAGGCCGCCCCGAAAGATTAATAGTGGTGAAACAAAATCACGAGGCCTTGGCAGCAACACAACAACTGCATAAGGAGAGGTTAGATGATTTTTGCAAACTCATTGCACAGAGTATGGATGCATTAGAAGAAGCACATACTTCAATGTCCACCATTATGTTGGTATTGAAGAATGAGAAAGGTGATGCTACCCAGGATGAATTGGAGTTTATTGTTGTGGGTACACCAGAAAAAGTAGGTACAGCACTTACCGATTAGTAGACCTTAGAGGATGAGATTAGAGAAGAATATCCAGAGATGATACTTCAGAATGAAACAGAAGAGCTTGAAGCCTAAACAATTATTTTATTCTTTCAATTCTTTGTGTATGATTCATTCAACATTCTTTATTTAGTTTTGGACATAACCATTGTCGGGGTGACAATGAGATTAGTGTGGGGTAATGTTGATCAGAGAAAATACTTAGCAGAATTCACACATAGAGTTCATGTGGAAGGATAGGAACAACTGGCACGCAGAGGGGCGAGTTTAGCACTTAGCCATTTTTGAGCATGAAGTCTATTTTTGGGAGCTGGCGTGCGGAGCACACAATCAACACCAAGACTTGCGCGTCACGCATCATCTATCTTTATAAGATGGGATTGAAGTGATTTTGCATGAAGATGGTCCAAGAATATATTTAGCACTGTAGTAAACTATTAGAGATCTATAGATAAAACACTTTCATGTGTGGCTATAATTGTAAAAGGTGCATGTCTATTATTAGCATGCAACTTATTTCTGGAATAGTTAGGCGGTGAAGGGAAATTCCCCACCGTATATATATGGGTTGGATTACTTAGTTGAGAGAGCTAGATGTGTAGAGAGTTAGAGATTCATGTGTGTATGTGCCTCGATAATTGTATTAGATCCACGCATGCATGACTATTATTATTATATGAAGCTTCTATATTGTTGCTAAGATTAATATATGAGGAATATTGGCTTACCAAGTGTCATTCTGAATGTTTTATCATTTCATACTGTTGATTCACTTATGATTAATTGTTAAGCACATTCATTCATAGATCTAGTTCTGTTATAACTGTGTGATGATGGATTAGTTCCCAAATGTATGTCTTTGTTACTTCATCATGCTACAATCCTGCTACAGCAACCCTAAAGAGGGACCTAGGACCTTTGCGCACTTTGGGTGAGTGCTCTACCTATGCTAGGTGATGTGTTAGCGCGAATAGGTTTTATCTATGAATTCTAGGCTACATCACTAATTTTTATTCTGAAACTATGTTATCGGAACATGTGGTGTTCAATTTCTACCAATATCTTCCAGGGATTTCATTCCTACGATATTTTGTGAAAGAGAAGTTGGACAATTTTTTTATAGTTAGGATTGTTTAGATGGAAGTTGTGGTACATGCGGCGGATTACCTAAATTGGAAATTTGCATCCATGAAAAAATTGAAGGTTTAATAGGACATAATTTAGTTGATTTTGATAAATATAAATCAGTACTATACTAGTTGAAAGATGGAAAGGGGGTTTAAAGGGTGTGAGCTAGTTACAGAACATATGCCTATTTTTCAATTTTGAGAAAATTTAAGGATGAAATTGTTTATGAGTATGATAGGAATACGCATAGAGCTTGATGGTTGGATGAACAGTTCAAGATATGAAAGGAAACATTTCCTATTAGTACTATTGTTTTAGTGGTAAAGTTTTGCAGAAAATTACACATTGCAATTACAAATGGAGGTTCAATCGCAATATTACAACTCAGTATAATTTGCCATTTTTGTGCATATAGCATTTATACATTCTCTTGATAGTAGAGAGAATAATAATTTTTTTTAAGAGAGTACCAATTTTATATCAGTGATGATCGTACTCATTCTACTGAATTTATGCAAGGGTGTTTCCAGTTATTTTATGGAAACTTGTCTGATAGGGACATCTGCTTCAAACAATATTATATATTGGATGAGAAGGATGCACGTCAAGATGGGTGTGTAACATATTTGGAGTTTCACTGAGGCTAGAAATGGAAAAGGAGAGCATGACGATATAGGGGCATGTGTGAAAAGAGCTCTTGCAAGAGAAGAATTGAAGTAAAAAGATGGTGCTAAATTGAAAGATGCAAAGAGCATAGTCAAATGATGTATTTAAAACATGGCCCAAGGTTTTCAAGAAAATTCCATAGTTCGCAGATATTTTTTGTTGATAGAGGAACAAAAAAAATTCTAACTACAAGGATTGTATGACACTCACAGGGTCCAATGATATGCACTCATTTTGTAGCTTAGAAGCTAATTCATGGGTCACATGGATAATAAATTTGGAATGTTTTTGTGCTTCTTGTATCAAATTTTTCACTGCTGAGTGTGATTGAAAAGAATGGGTGGATGGATGGATTTGTAGGCCTATAACTCCGCTTCACAATTATCAACCTCCATAACCATTACGACTTGTTTCTGCAGATAAAGTTGCAACATCCAAGGACTTTGACAAAATTTTTATTTTGGTGCGACAAGGTAAATGATTATTTACAATATTTGTATTGAGTTATGTCCATTGAAATTAATATATAATTTAAATTTGAGTTGAAAACCTTTGTTTTTTTATAGAACATGTGTTTGCAGTTATTGTGAAAGAAGAAAATGAAGAAGGAACAAACTTTTTCTTATGTCATTGCATCGAAGAAAGAAAGAAGTTGACTTCTCCTGTTATAGATGATGAAGATATTGAGTACCCTATAGGGTCAATGGTAGTTACTAGAACTTGGCTTCAAATGTATCTATTAAAAAACTCCTCTGTTGTGGTGTTTGAAGACTTTGAGACACACATAAAAGTATTATTATATTCATATCTAGTTCTAGCGCCAAATATTCAGCTGTATAGATATCAAGGAAGGCCTAATAACAAGATTCTTTGGAAGGTTCAAGAGTCAGATCAGGAAGCAATCTTGTTTGCTATTCAGAGTAGATCTAATCTTGATGGTTCATTGGAATGAATTTTCATGCTCACGTTTGATATACATAATTTATTTGAAGTATTTAAATTTGTAACCAGATCATTCAAGTTCATATATTTTATTAAATTTGTGTATTTTGTATATATCTAGTATACATGGTTTTGATTCAACTTAAATTTCTTTGACTAACACTTTTATGTAGGTTAGTGGTGCAAGAAAAGCTTCCACTTTCACATCCTAATGGTGAACATTGGAATGAATTTACCTGAGCTCGTCTGGTATATATAATTTCTTTGAATTGTTTAAAATTTTTAGTTCTAGATTCAAGTTCATATATTTTATTAAATTTGTGTATTTTGTATATATCTAGTATGGTTTTGATTTGAAACTTAAATTTCTTTGACCAACACTTTTATACAGATTAGTGGTGCCAGAAAAGCTTCCACCTTCACATGGTTGGCACTGTTAGTAGATAATTTTATATTCTCGAAGATAAGAGAATATTTCATTGCTTTATAAGAAAAGAGAAGCAATTAACAATGATTTATGTACCTGTGGAGGGGGTTCTTAGCTCTGGAGGAGGTATCCCGAAAGCACTGGAAGTAAAGAGAACAAAATGAAACCTCCCCAAGTGTTTACAAGGCCATCCCTACGCGTGTACACAGTCGGTTGTTGCCATGACCCATAATTTGCAAAATATAGCATTTGACAGCCTTACACTGGCTCAAACTGCATTATTTCACACGTTTACAAACAATAGGGCAGCAAGAGAACCAATTGGAGACAAAAAAAATCAAGACATGATATTGTAGAGGGTCCCTATGCTGAGGTGTATGATTTGACGATATGTCTTTAGGTGGCACAGAGTCTGAGTAGTCACAAGTGTTGAAGTTGAATGATGTTTTGGTCTCAAGGATCTTAAGGGACTACGCCCAAACAAAGTATCCCAGAAGCAACGATGTTGCCGTGTACTAAAAATTCACCTCCTTTAGCATTCACCTGGCCACTTAGATGTGTTGACACAGTTGGTTTGGTGCCACGACCCACCGTTTGCAAAATATAGTGTTTGAAAGCCTTATAGTGGCTCAAACTACATTGTTTCATGTGTTTGCAAACAATAGGGCAGTGAGATCACCAATTGGAGAAGGAAAACATAGAGACATGCTATTGTATAAGGTCCCTACACTGAGGTGTATGATCTAACGAGACATCTCTAGGTTCTACAGAGTCTGAGTAGTCACTCGTCAAAGTTGAATGGTTTTTTGGTCTCAGGGCTCTTAAGGGACTACGCTCGAATGAATTTTCTCAGAAGCAATGATGTTGCCACACACTAAAATGACACATCCTATAGCATTAAACTAGCCACCTAGACATTTTTACGTAGTCGGTTTGGTGCCATAACGCACCATTTGAAAATATAGCATTTGATAGCCTTACACTGGCTCAAACTGCATTATTT
Organism: Taxus chinensis; assembly: GCA_019776745.2. Taxonomy (NCBI): domain Eukaryota; kingdom Viridiplantae; phylum Streptophyta; class Pinopsida; order Cupressales; family Taxaceae; genus Taxus; species Taxus chinensis. The sequence goes on along the minus strand of CM034155.1, from coordinate 465,054,244 downwards.
CGCATATTTACAAACAATAGGGCAACAAGATAACTGATTAGAGATGGAAAAAACCAAGATAGGCTATTGTAGAGGGTCCCTATGCTGAGGTGTAGGATATGACGAGATGTCTCTAGGTGCCATGGAGTCTAAGTAGTCACTCGTCGAAGTTGAATGAGTTTTTGGTCTCAAGGCTCTTAAGGGACTACACTCAAATGAAGTATCTAGGAAGCAACGACACCTCTTCTAGTGTTCACCTAGCCACATGGATGTGTTGGGATAGTTAGTTTGGTATTCCATGAAATGTATTTCTTTGGGGCATTCTGTCAAACAATTCATGTTCCTGCATATTCTTCCACAATCTCCATAACTGCCAACAAAACACATATAACCACACGCCTTAGGGGACAAAGAAAGGATAAGCAGTTGGTTTCACATAGAAAAAGAGTGACAAAGAAAAATCTTGTAGAGACATACATGTGATAGAAGGAAAAGGGAACTTTCTATGCCTTACGAAATATAACACCTACTCGAGATGAAAGATAAAGAGCAAACCCAATCTTTCCATCAAGGATTTTTACTGATACCCTATAGGTAAACCTATAGAATCAACAAGTAAATTTTATTTTAAGAACCAAAGAAGAATATATTTTCCTGTTAGCAACTGGAAACAAGCTGGTCCAATAATTAATAGAAACTGTTCTTTACCTCTCAGCCAAAACTAAGGGGAAAAACTCCACAAGCCTAAAAGGAGCACAATAAGAAAAAAGCTCTGGTTTGCAAGAAAGATCACCTAAAAAAAATTTCATTTAAACTCAATCATGCACCCTTCTAAAACCCTGACCAAGTAAAATATATACTTGTAACCTTATGTTGCCATCATCATTTTTAAAAACACACAACTGATATTTAAACCAAATGAGGCATCTCCTTAGCCTCAAACTTCTTGTTTGCCAACATACAACAAAAAAGCAGAGGAATAAATAATTTTCTTCTCAAATAAAATTGAACCATATTCCTCTGAAGATACAGAACCAGATCAATCAATTCGTATAAAATAAATGAGGAGATATTCGGTTACAGACTTATCTCCATGTGCATGACTGAATGACCATACTGGCGTAGATTTTAGGATGGCTAGAGCTCTCTTTAGCACATTTCCCATAATTTTTAGTTTATATAATTATGATTGTGTGCCTAATACCTGTTGCCACCATCTAATCACTTATAAATTTACAACGAACTTAGGTTTCTCCATGATTAACACCTTAGATCCAAAATAAAGTGCTTAAATTATGTCGTAAGGAAATAATAGGTTTCAAAAGGCATTTATGATGTGTCGATATTCATACCTTCTTGATGGATATCACATCTTCCCCTCCTCCAACATGCTAGGCATCCCCATAAATCCACCAATCACACTTCACCCAACAACCCATGCAATACTGACATTTTTTTTAATTTTTAATTTTTTAATTAGTTTGTTTTTTTGGTTTTAGGTTGGGCGCTACATTTTCCTCTCGTTATAAGAGAAATGTCCTTGATGCGACACAATACTTAAGCTCGAAGGATACATAGGAAATAAATTCAATAATGATACATGTTTTTTAACAAAACAACTTGTCAGTATAGTGTGATCACAAGGAAGCAAACTAATTTTGGCTATATCTTAAATTTTAATTTTATGTGAAGATTGGAAGTTCTCTTTTACTTAGTTAGTATTTTCCTTTACAATATTTATTATCTCAAGCTCTTAATATTCATTGTTTAGAATTTTCAATTTTCTTATGTTCATGGGTGTCCAATAGTAATTGGCCTCAAGATGTCACACAAAACTCAACACAACAAGAACAACCCACGGAACATATTTCTACATACTTTCATGACTATATCACATCACAAGACCTCTAATTCCACCAAGGAAAGACAACAAGTAATCCACATAACAAATAACTTCTAACAATTATGTCACAGACATAGATCCAATACATGACACATTGTGACTAACAAACAATGAATCATCACGCTGATACATAGGAAAATGGTAACACATGACCCAAAAACCATGATTATACTCACATAGTGCCAAGACAAGATCCAATAGTACATACCAACCAAGAGTGGCGTCAAACCTCAATAATAACAATGCATAAAAAACTCACAAGAGTAACTCATAGATCAACATAAGAACCAAAAAAGAACTCCATATAAATCCTAAAGAATCATAAAAAAAACTGCATATACCTCCCAAATAATCATAAGAAACTCTATATACCTCCTAAAGAGAAAGAATCATAGTGATAAAACCAAGCCAGGTCACTCAACCATAAAGCCCCATCACTGGATTCCTCCATATTGTGTCACTCAACCATAGATCCCCATCTCCTTATTTCTTCATATTAGTTCACTCAACCATAGATCTCCATATCCTTATTTCTCTATATCAGGTCACTCAACCATAGAGGCCCATCTTTGTATTTCTCCATTTAATGAGGTTGGGTTACCCTATGGCCCTAGGCACATAGAGCTATGTCACCCCCACCCAAGTGGCATAGTAACTGTTATCCAAAATAATTCCCTACTTATTTTGGTTAACTTACCTCCATTTTTCCTTCCTTGTTCTTTAATCTCAAATTTCACACATTTCAATCACTCAAAGTTTGCTGGAAATGGCTTCATCATATGGGAAATTTCTTCCCCTTTCCAGAAAGCTAAAGAAAGTCCTCCTAACTCCTTGTATTTTTCAAGTTATGGGCCAACGGTTCTTAGGAGGAATATTTACCCAAAAATCTAGTTGAGGGGCTATATGGGAAAATTTTCCCAACTTTCCAAATGCGGGCCACGGAGGTATTTTGAGAATTTTGGCTCTTTTGTCAAAAAGGATAAAGGAATAACTTTGAACCTCACCTCTGCAACTATTCAGAAGGCACCACATGTCACAACAGAGCTGCAGGCTTGCAGAGATTTCTGAGATTTTTGTAAATTTTGTGGATAAAGGGGAAAAGGATAATTTCGGCCCGCGAACCCAATTTTGGCCCTAATTTTGCCCTAAATTATCAGAGGAGCATATCTTTCAAGCCAGAGCTCAGTTTTCATCAATTTTGGTATCATTGGAAAGCTGTTGATACCCTCTTCACCATGGAAGCTTAAATTTTGAAATTTGGTGGATTCTTATGGGAGAAAAAATGAAGAAACATCTCCGGCACGGGAAAAAATGTAGAACAGACATCCAGTCACCGAAATTAAATGCAGTATGACACCCATTTTCTCTCTAACATGGTCGAATACATTGGAAATAGGATTTTCAGAAGGGCCCTTGATTTTTGGGGATCAAATTTAATGATGTTGTCGGTGGTTGAGCTTTCAAATCCATTTTCCCCCCCTTTCTTCTTTCTCTCTGGTTTTTTAACAATATATATTGTAAACTTGTCATTTTGATGAGGGAGACATTCTGGGCATAGAGAAACTCTGTAAAAAAAAAATTTCGATGCCATTTTTGAGTTGCATAACTTCTCCTACACCTGGTAAGCATATTTGTGCCTCTAAGAAAAAATGTAATGGTCTGTGCACCTTCTAGAGAAATGAACTCATGATTTTGTGGTGTTCTTCAACCCTTTCTTGTGTTTTATTGTTTCTCCATACCTCTCCCTTTCAGATTTGTTTTCTATGCATGTATTTCATTTTTGTAGGTGTGAGATGTCATGTTTCATGGAGTTTTAACGATAGATTTAAAGATTTGGGCCGTGTCACTTCTGTCTAACCTCCCTCATCCCCCGTTTCTTTGTTTCTTCCTCCCTCAACAGAATGGCTCGTTTTCCTTCTCTGGTGTATCACTGCTTAGTGGATTATTTTCATTTTCTACATTTTCTCTCTCTCCTTGGTCACTTGGAAGTTATATTAGGTTTAAATTTGGTTTTCTTGCACTAGAGTAGCTCGTGGCAAGTAGTTTAGGAAGAGGAACCAACCTTCTTTGGAGGATCATCTCAAGTTCACAAGGTCCCAAACCTGAGAGATGATCCAATGTTATGAAAATCATGCTGGATGCCCATTTTCAAACAACAGATCTGAAAAACATCCAGGGGTGCTGTGATTTTACACTAATAGTTTTGGCACGCCCGGTGGGACCTAAGAGGTCTTCACTTTATTCTATCAAGATTGATGTGTTCTTGGTAAGATTCAGCCTTTGGAGACACATTAAAAAAACACATCTGGCGACTCCATCTAGTTTATAACCTATCTTTGAAGTTATAGACCTTTCTGTCATTCCCTTTCATCCATTCTTCTTTCCATCTCTTTCATTCTTTTCCAATCCATGAAGTTGTGCAATCATGACTTCATTTCCATTATGGAATTCACACTTACAACAAAAACAATATATTCCACCTCCAACATACTTCTCAAATCCTTGAGATCAACATTATGATCAGATTCAGAATAATCATGCTTACCGATATGAACAATGCCAAAACCAGTTTGGATTTGAAACATATCAATGGCAAGGGTATGCATGCAATAAAAACTATGCGGAGAATATAGATCTACTAGAGAAGATCCAAAAAATGGAGGATAACATGGTGCAATCTAGGGCTACAACTCAAATGAAGGATTTCATAATTGGTTGCAGGGCACCTTGTCCATGGGTTGGCCCTTTTCCAAAACATTACAGCCCTCAGGAGAAGCTAGACTTCATGATTGAAATGCTTCCATTACTTGCAAAGTGGACCTAGGGAATAGAGACATATGAGTAAAGTGTTATGCAACCTTGTCAATGGGTAAGTACACCACCTCCTTTTCCTTCATTTTCTCCTTCGTAATCAATATCATTTCAACAATGTCAAGTTTCAAGTCCATTACTTGCTTTCCCAAATGTTGATTCCACTTCTCCATCTCCTAATCTTCCATCTCATCTTAGTTTCTCTGCCCTTTTCCCTTCCAAATCCAAGTCCCCTCCATAAGAGCCAAAAACAATACCTACCCCTCCACCACAAAAAATTGCAAAACCGGTTGAAACCCAACCCATCCCTCCTCCTACTTTCCCAAATCCATGATGGGAAGAAAACAATCAAAAATTCAGTCAAGGAGAACATCAAAAAGAAGAGTCAAACAGAGAAGAAAAAAATAGAAGCTTGGTGAGCTTGGCTCTCAAATTTGGGATAGCAAAGATTCCCTTGATGGTTAAGCCTACATAGGAGGTAAGTGTTGAAGAGCCAGTGGTGGATATGGCTGATTTTGTATCAGCAGAAGTGGAACAAGAAGATCAACAATCAATTTGATCATAATATAGTGTCCATGTTGGCACTTTGTTTGAAAGGAACATTGATCCAAATCAATCTACAAAATCAGCCCAAGCAAGGGAAGAAGAAACAGCTCAACTCCAAAAGAGGAGGAGTGTATTCGGGCTGTGGAGAAGAACAATATAGTTTCAAAGGCTTTGAGCACAGAGAAGGCCATAAAAGAACCTTCAGTTCTTCCTTCTACTTCATCCCCTTCAAGATTTTATGTTGAAGAAGAGTTCGATCTTTCAAACTTCATGTTTGAGGATGAGGGGAACCATGGTGAACAAGTTTCAGATCAGGAAGAAGAAAAACCAGCTCCAAGTCCTATTGGAGAGAAACAATTAGAAGAGATAAAATCAGAGTTGAAACTGCTTGATGAAGGAAGCATTATTGAAGATTTTTTTCTTTCATTCAAAGGGCTTGATTTTATTGATAAATCCATGAAGGAATAAGAATAACCAGATCCATTCCCAGTTGGAAAGGAGCATATGAAGGTGACCAAAAATGACTCAAAGGCATTGAATCATGATCAGATTGCATAAGAGATTATAGATCTCTATCCCATTCAACTCCTCCAAATTCCTGAATTTTTTGAAGAGTTTAGACTCACTAGCTTCATGTTTGAATATGCATCTTCATATGGTGAAAACAATGAAGATTCTAAGATCACCATGCAAGAGGGAGAGACCTTACTACAACAAGAAAATGAATATTTTGATTTTATGTCAAACTTAAAAGAATGTTTTGGTGAGAAGGATTCAACAGGAATTGCAAATATTTCTTCCCCATCATTCATCCTTAAACCACAAGAACCTGTTGCCATGATAGAAAACGTGCAAGCACAACCTGTAGTTTGCAACATGCCACTTGAATCGAAGTTTGAAGAATTTGATCTTCCAAATTCCACAACAACTGTAGAGGAAGAGAAAGGGAAAGAGGATGTCACCATTTCTTCCACACCATCCATCCAAGAAGATCTGCAAAAAGACTCCATTGTTAGAGTTGAATTTCAGAGCAATGGGCACATTCAAAGGACCAGACCATGCCCTATCAGATACTTGGATTCATTAGAGCCCAAAGAGAAGTTTCCACCAGTCATGCTTGCTTTTAGGCATGAGGATGATATGCAAGGTACCAAGGATCAACTGTAATGCCTCTTCGGTTAGAATGTAGAGCAACTAAAAGGGGTATTTAATTTATTTCTAGTTGACACCTTGATGATTGGGTGGAGGACCAAATTATTATTAGTTTTCCACTCATGCCAATAGCCATGTTCAGTGCCAAATCATTTACATGACAACCTATTTTGAAGAAGGGTAGTTATTTCTCTTCACCAGTTGCAGGTTTTGTTTAAGATTGCCCATCTCTTTGGTTAGAGTAGAGTAGGTAGGTTTTCTTTTGACAGAAGAAGTGCTTTTGCACACTCTGTATATACCACTTGGGGTATATATGATTTCCAGCATTTGTACAGTGGTGTCGTGGATTTTTTTTTCTCTTATGCAATGCTTTTGGGACTTGGCATTTGGTGAAATTATTTTCAATTCTAATGGGTTTCCAAGTGTCCCAGAGGTCAGTTTTCAAAGATCATATCAGTATCAGGTTATCACTCATGACTCCATGCCCCATAGATGCTTCAAGGTAGCTGATCACCTCATCTAGTAGGAATATGATCCCTCTGAGTCGCCAATTGTTATAAAAAATAAGCCCCTGCTTATCTTGGTTAAATTACCTCCATTTTTCCTTCCTTGTGCTTCAATCTCAAATTTCACACATTTTAAGCACTCAAAGTTTCCTGGAAATGGCTTCATCAGATGGGAAATTTCTTTCTCTTTCCAAAAAGGTAAAGAAGTCCTCCTAACTCCTTGTATTTTTCAAGTTATTGGCCAGCGGGTCTTAGGAGGAATATTTTCCCAAAAATACAGTTGAGGGGCTACAAGGGAAAATTTTCCCAACTTTCCAAATGCAGGCCGTGGAGGTATTTTGAGAATTTTGGCTCTTTTGTCAAAAAGGCTAAAGGAATAACTTTAAACCTCACCTCCACAACTATTCAGAAAGTGCCATTTGTCATAATGAAGCTACGGGCCCTCAGAGATTTATGAGATTTTTGCAAATTTTGTGGAAAAGGGGGAAAAGGAGAATTTCGGCCCGCTAACCCGATTTTGGCCCTAATTTTTCCCTAAATCTTCAGATGAGCATATCTTTCGAACCAGAGCTTAGTTTTTATTGATTTTGGTATCATTAGAAAGCTGTTGACACCCTCTTCACCATGGAAGCTTCAATTTTGAATTTTGGTGGAGTCTTGATGGAGAAAAATGAATAAATGTCTCCAGCATGAAGAACACAAAGCATACATCCAAACACCAAAATTAAATGCGGTATGCCACCCATTTTCTCTCCAACATGGTTGAATACATTGGAAAATGGATTTGTAAAGGAACCCTTTACTTTTGGGGATAAAATTTAATGATGTTGTTGTTGGTTGAGCTTTTGAATCCATTTTTCCCCCCTTTCTTCTTTCGCTCTGGTTTTTAATCGATATATATTGTAAACATGTCATTTTGACTAGGGAGACATTCTGGGCATAGAGAAACTCTGTCAAATTTATTTCTCAATGCCATTTTTGAGAAGTGAACCTTCTCCTACACTTGACAAGCGTATTTGTGCCTCTGAGAAAAAATGTAATGGTCTGTGCACCTTCTAGAGCAATGAACTGATGATTTTTTGGCGTTCTTCAACCCTTTCTCATGTTTTATTGTTTCTCCATGCCTCTCCCTTTCAGATTTGTTTTCTGTGTAATAATTTCACGTTTGCAGGTGTGGGATGTCATGTTTCATGGAGTTTTAATGACAGATTTAAAGATTTGGGCCATTTCACTTCTGTCTGACCTCCCTCATCTCCAGTTTCTTTGTTTCTTCCTCCCTCAATAGAATGGCTCATTTTCCTTCTCTGGTGTATCATCGCTTAGTGTAGGATTTTCATTTTCTATATTTTCTCTCTCTCCTTTGTCCCTTGGAAATTAGATTAGGTTTAGATTTATTTTTCCTGCACTAGAGTAGCTCATGGCAGGTAGTTTAGGAAGAGGAACCAGCCTTCTCTGGAGGATCATATCAAGTTCGCAAGGTCCCACAGTTGAGAGATGATCCAATGTTATGAAAATCATACTGGATGCCCATTTTCAAATAGTAGATATGAGAAAAATATAGGGGTGATGTGATTTTGCACTAACAATAACCTATAGTTTAAAAAGTACATAGCTCTATGACCCCCTTGGGGCATACCCCATACAACGAAGTAGGTCCATAGGTCGAAACACTCCATGGTGAATCTCATGACCCTAATCCAACATATAATGACATTAGAACCAACATAAAAATATGTTTCAAATTCCAAGAGGTAAAAATGCCAAGCCTCGGGCTAGGATAAAAACCTTTTAAAATTTAAAACGAAGCAAAACAAATGGCTAATTATCCATAGTTAGTGGAAAAATACACATGTTAGTACAAAAATGAAATAAAATTCCCAAAATGACAACTCAAACAAAATTTAAATAGAACAATTTGTTGGTTCTAGAGAAGGGAGAATTTTTTTTTAAATTTATGAATAAAATACGTGTAGAGAAATAAAACATCACAATCACTATGTGGCCTTATACGGCCACCAAAGGGGTATTCATAGAGTTGTTAACACTCAGACATCAAGCCTCGGCTCATAAAATAACATATCAAATTATACAACTGTCGTAATCTCTACCTGAATCATCCATCCATACTCCCATAAGGTTCGACATAGTCTCAACATAGTCTAAGAGAGTGTAGTGCCCACTTCCCTTCGAGACCTTTTGATATTGATTATGATATTGTTGACTATATTATGGAAATTATTGTGACTTTTAATTTAGCATGATGTTAGATGTTAGAGCATGGACTATTGTTGACTTTGATTCATAGATGATGCATGTGAATTATTAGAGACAATTTATATTGATGTTGATATGCTGTTGACATGGTTATATTTATAGATGTTGTTCAGACATGTGATATTTTGGTATATTGAGTAGACATAGGAAAATTGAATTAATTTGATGATCATATAGTTGTTGATGAAACTGTAAATGATATTGTTGTTTTCCTTGATGATGTTGTGATTCATATATATAGATGATTTTGGAGTTATGATGTATATTTATTTTGGATGATTTGATGCAGCCACGAGGCCAAAGGAGGTATTTTTGTTTTACAGGTAAACATATCACAACAAACATCGGGGGATTGGAGACCAACCACATTGGAATTCTAGATGAATTCAACAAGGGTCACCATGGTAACATGTATTTGTTTGTGTGTGTTTGATTGTTGTTAGGGATTCCCATGAGGGGGATTACCTTCAAATGTGACCAAGGGGTTATGTGTATTCTTTTATTTGGTTCATTTGTTTAATGTTAGTATGTGTTAAATAAGTGATGTATTTCCCCCTTTCTATCTAATTAAATTGTGTGTAATTATTGTGAGTAGTCATATTGTTGAATTAATTAATTAAGATGGGTCATAAGAATGCATTTATTAGAGTTGATGACTCTTGGATTAAGTGTTATAAGTGATGTGTAAGAGATGTGTAAGTAAATTTGAGTGTGTGACACTCCACCTTCTTTTGGAAATTCGTATTTGTTCTTATGGGCTAATTGTGGAGGCTTGTGGGACAAGTTAAACTTGTCCCACACCTCTTAAATTTGTATACCAACCTTACCTATGGTTGGGAAGTTAAAATTAGCCTTCATTATGAATTTTGGGAAGGTAAGTTGTAAGTTTTAATTGCACTCTCTTACATGTTTTTAATTTCAGTCCTTATGGGGTGTGGGCTTGGATTGAGTGTGTAAGTAATCTGTCATTTTATTCACCCACTTATTTATTATGCCTTGGAGATTGAAGTTGACTTATGATTTAGAGTTGAGGATGTGTGATGTGGCATCCTACATGGATCCACCTCATCCTCCTCTCTTCCCTCTTCTATATATTTGAATTCCTTGGCTTGTTTTGGGGTTACTTCACTTTGGATTACTTGTTTTTTGGGAAACTTCTTTTGGTTTTGAGATCTTGTAATATTGGAGAGAGTTTGAGATTTCTTGAATACTTGTGGATTGTTGAGATTTGGACTGTTTGGATTGGAAAGCTTGTTGCTGAACTTTGGAACAAACTCTAGCATGGAGAGTAGGAGTATGGCTCTTTAAAATGCTCTTCTTTTATTTATGCATATGTGAATGTTGTGAATGTTATAGTATGTTTGTTGGCTGGTTGGGTAGATGGCCTAGTTATGGTGTAGGAGAAGACTATTTGGATCTCTTGTGGGGAGACATAAAAGTTTTGGGGAGGTATAACTGTGGAGGGAGTTGGGATTGGGTTCCACCTTGTAAACTAAATAGCTTGCATTTCTTTACTCGTTATGGGGTGCCATAAGAGGTTGGGGAGGCATAAGGAAATGTGAGGTATAAGGGGTACTTGGGGGAGGCATAAGGGCATGTCAGGGATTTGAAATGATATACATATTTGTGGTTTGTTTCAGGTGGTGATACCCATTTCCCCTTTGGGAGGTATAAGCAGCTTCCCCCATAGGTCTTGCTCCTTTGGCTTGCATGATGAAGCCTAAGTATTGTTTGTTGTTTTCCTATGGTTGCAAACTGTAGTATTTTTTGGACTGTGTTTTGAATGTGAAAGTTTTCTTTGTGTTGTGGAAGCTTGTTTGTTGCCATGAGTTGAAATCCATTTCTTATTGCAATCTGGTTGGGGCTCGGGGGCCAATGAGGAGGGCGGATTCTCCTCTTCATTGGAATTCTTGGTTGGGTGGAGAGCGTTTCCTTTCCCCCTTGTTTTTTGTGATCAAATTAAAAAAATGGTGAATCTTCTTCTTGTTGTTCTCGAGATGAGAATGAAGACACATTTGGCAGTCCCTTTGATATTTCCTTATTATATAAAAATTTCCCACTTGAAATGGATGACCTTGTAATATTATTGTGTTGGAAAATTTGTTCTGTCCTTGTGAATTGAAATGTACATTCGAATGTGACGGGTATGTTTTGTAATCTATTATGTGAAAAAAAAGGAAAAGAGACATATTGATATGTATTTTGTATGTTGTATTTCGAAGAAAGGAAAAGAAAGTTGTAAAGATATTAATTCAAATCAATGGAAGTTTTTCTTAATTACCACAAATGATATTTCTTATATTTGAAATTTGTGTTTGAAATATCTTGTGAAGTCTCTGTTTGAAAATTGAAAAAAAAAGAAATACGTATGAAGAAATATTGCAGTACTATGTTTCATTTGAAATGCTTGATTTTCAAAAAATTAAATGCATTCTTGTCTTCACGTTGTGATTGAAGGAAGATGGAATATAATGTAAATTAGATTGGAATCAATTCTAATACTTAGAAGATGAGAAATGAAAATACATCTATTTGAATATGATCTTTGTTAGATGTTTTTCAATCTTGCAAATATTTATAGGAAAATCTAGAGTTTAACTTGCAACAATGGGAAACAAGTTAGAAACATTGAAATGAATTAAGGAAGAATAAAATACATATTAAAACCATTATTTTGGTCAAAGAAATTCACACAGACTTCATTTATTGGGCTATAGGTAGAAAAACATTTTTATTAGAATAAGAGAAGAAATTTGAATTGAAAACTTAACCCTTTAATAATTTGATCCTTGCAAATCTATCCAGGTTATTTCCAGTGCAAACCTCCATGTATGATTGACATGTCGAAGGAGAAAGAAGGGCGTATTTGAACAAATTTTGTAAGTTAAAAGACCCGTTCACATTTTATAACATAAAATACGTTTTTATAAAATTTACCCTTAAATGTTTATCAAAATTAAATTTTTAAGGTTTCTACGTAAAGAGGGGGTTGATACCTTTTCAAAAAGTCCTCGTTTTCCAAAAACTGAGTTCCCAATCAAAATTTATGGCCTTATGAAGTTTTTACTTCTTTTTGGCTTAAACACAAAACTAACTGTCAAATTTAATTGAATAAAATATTCGCTGGCAGATCTGCGGGCTAAAAATTACCTTTTACACTTTTTACCCTAAATAACCGCAAAAGTCACGAAGTTCCCTGCCTCTCCACTTGTCTGAAACCTTTGTTTTGGTGAAGTACTTCCTCGGGCGCGCGGGCCCGCACCCTCTAAGTTAACTTTTCATAATTGGAAAAATTTACTAAGTCTCCCCGCTGGCCCGCCATCCTATAGGTCACTGTCGGTATGACACATGGCTTCCTTAGGTGTTGGCGGAGGAGCGAAATGTTTTTAACCTTAAAGCTTTTGTTTGCAAAAGAAAAAAATTTCTAAGTCTCCCCAACAGTCCTCCTTTCTGCAAGTCACTGTGGGTGTGACACGTGGCTTCTTTTGGTGTCAGCGGAGGCATGGGTTGTTTTAATCCCTTAACAATTTTCTTCCAAAAAGTATAATTTTTCTAAGTTTCCCCACTGGTCCATTTTCTGCGCTTGCATCTTGGGCTTGACACGTGGCATCCTTGGGCGTCGGTGGAGGCACGAATCTTTTTAATCCCTTAACACTTTTTCAACAAAAAATATAAAGATCTTAAGTTCCTTTGGAGACCTGCCTTTCTGCTTGGACTTGGAAATGTTGACATGTTTCCCTTGCAGACCCTAGGGTTTAATTGTCTTCTTTTGGCGCAAAGCCCTGCCACGGGCTCAAGGGCGCGTAGAGGTAAATTGTGCTTTTTGTCCAGAAAGGAAAAAGTGCTAAGTTTCTTCCCCTGTCCACCGGCCCATGTTTGGGAAAAATTTTCTTCCCCGCTCTGCCGGTCCATTATCTCCTCTAAAAGAAATTTCTTCCCCAAGGTCCGCAAGCCTAAGCCTTTAGGGAAAAATTTCTTCCTAGGCAAAGCTCGCAAGCTCGCTTTTGGGGAAAATTTCACCCAAGGCCCTACCGGCCCATAACTTGAGAAATATGACGAGTTAGGAGGACTTCTCTATATCATTAAAAAGGGGAGGAAATTTCCTATCTAATGGGATTATTTTTAGGATGTTTTAAGTGCATTAAATATGAGAAAAATCAGATTGAATCTTATAATTTAGTTTGAGAGAGGGTAAGTGAGAAATTACCCTTTTTAATTTAAATGTATATTCTACCCCTTGTAATTAGACCTTATTATTGTTTAAACCTTTTGGAATTAAATACCTTGGGTATTTAATTGTTCTGGCCCTTTTAGCGCTCTAAATTTTAATTAAGGAACATTTAACTATAGTGTTGATTTAATTAATTATTAAATTAACACCTAAGGAGAATTTGAACTATGTGTGGATTTATTACACTTATTAATTTTGTAATGTGGATTCATTAATTTTTATAATGGAAAAATTTATTTGTTAAATTTAATTGTCCTTGAAACTTTGGTTGTGAACACTTAAAAAAAAATCATTCCATAATTTTTCTAACTAAACCTTGGTTGTTTTGGGGTCTCAAGTGGGAGTTTTAGCGGGCGTATACAGAGAAAGGTGCTCATTACAGGTTTCCATTCACTCAAACTATGGTTTTTCCAGAAGGCGGCTCTCATACCTGGTGCCTGCTGGGAAAGTGTCATAGCAATGACCAAATGAACATATTTGACCTTTCCTTCTTGTGTAAGACTCCACTCCTTGTTTGGTACTTGCCTCTAGTGATTTTAGGAACCATGACGTCTTCACTTGGCATTTCTAAGGTACACATGGGAGTGGTTATCTATTTTGGAAACCATGTAGGGAGAAAGGAAAAAGTTCACGTTCTCCATTTACTGAGCCTAAGATGTTCATGAATCAACATTCATGTATATATGGTGCTCATTGGTGCCTAATGCAGCCATACTTCCTGAAACACATCAAAGGTACAATTTTGAGAAAAAATTAATTACTCAACATAATATCTAGGGGTTTCTTTCAAAAATGCAAGAGTGACAGGGTAACGGTATCATCAACTTGTCCTCTATCCAATACCTAGTCATCTATTTTGGAGCAATTTCTGCCACTCAGATGGTCAGATAGTGCAGGGCTCACAACATAAAGACATAACTATGGTTAATAGAGTTTTACGATGGTGATTCAGTGCTACTAGGAGCTCTCATCCATAAGCTTGATCCTTATGTCAAGGTATATATAACTAGGGATAGATTGGAATGAAGGAGATTCACGGAGTTAGAAGGAAGATGGAGAGGTGGTTTCCTTTTCGTTGGTGCTGCCATGGTCCAAGCACTATACTATTCGGCTCATACGATCAGCATATGCCCCTGGTGTGGAGGGTTTGCAAGCCAACACATATGGCACCATGCAAGGGATTAATAGGATTCACAGCAACGAATAGCATGTTGGATCGAAATGCTCATTTCAAATTACAAAACATTCATGGTAACGCTTTTGCTGCCGTTCCTCACAACATGGTGGGTGACAGTCACAGTGGGGTAGGGTGTTATGAATATACATGGAGGAGGGCGGGTTAAAACATGAACGAGATCTACATATGGGGGCCAATGAAAAAGGACATTCCAACACTATGGAATCCACATGTCACATTATGGTCACATGGTCTACAATTTGGAGGCTCAGGAGTTGTGAACTCCTTATTGAATCGGAGTTTGGACGAAGGAGTGTTGGGTGTTTTCATCCCAAGCACTTTTTGAAACATTGCGGAAAAAATATCGCATTTTTTGGTGGACCTTGGCCCAACCCCATGCGCTGTTGGGTATGACTGGATTACAACATTGTCCTACATCACAAGATAGTTTGACAGTTGAGAAATCGGAGTTTGTGCATCTGTAGCCGCCACCATGGTGGATGGCATATCTAGGGCTCCAATCTGTGGCAGCCTTCTTCAAGAGTGGTGAACCATCCACTGTAATGGGTTATGTAACACCCACAATTTTGTGCACACAAATACAATTCCTTTTCAGTAAAAATACCGGAATATATATTTTATTTTACTTACATTGATTTGATACATGACAATACAAGGTGTTTCTTGGGACAATTACATACGCATATGATACATCTTTTCACAAACATTATGCCACATATATAACATGAAAAACTACATTATGCACATCAAGGCAACCTTTTCCCAAATGACAAGGCACAACATAATAATTCAACCTCCTGTATAGGCACCATCCATGACACAACACTTTCCCAGTTGACATATTTATTACCTTCATGTTTCATTATTGACCTTAATTATTTGAAAATCACTTATCATGCAGTCCTTCATTCATATTTAAACTAGACTACGTTATCTTTATTTTACTTGACATTTCACTTATAATGATTCCCTCTAACTTTTCTTGTTTCCTCTATCGCAATAGAATGGTGTAGCCTGATTGTTGATAGGAACATACACGTCCACATGAGGATATTGGTGTTTTTTTGTAAGGATTTGTTTTCTAAGTTGTATGTTGTTTTATTTTGCAATTTATCTCAGTTGCAACAAGGAAGGTTCACATGAAACAAAGGAAGTTTATTAGATCAAGAGTAAATTATATATTACATGTTGCTTTCAAAATAACATTTAAACACTAGAGTTTCAATGGATGTAAGGGATATTCTGCTTTAATTTGTTACAACTAACCGTACATTCTAACTACTTCCCTTAGATAATTACTTTTGCATTGATTAGGATACACAGTAGAGGATTCTCCTCAAGTCAAAAGGGTCAATCCTCAAGTTTTTTTTCTTAATTTTAATCATTTAATATTATTGTTTGAAACCACGTTGAGGGGTGTGGTGATTATGTTTTTCCCTTACGTATCACAAGTTTCCCATTTACTAGGTTAAAATATCAATCAGGATACATTATCTTAATTTTTATTTGTTATAAAAATAATCTTAGTCATCTTAGAATGTTGACATCATTCAAGTGTATGTGACATTTAATAACAGTTCCAAATTATCCTATCATGTTCTTGTAATCCCTTACATCATTACGTTCACTTCATAGAGACTTCTTGTTAAAATAACTAAGGTGCATATACTATTTGTCCTTTACTGAGTCACTAGGGCTCCTAAGGGGTATGATTTCAAAATTAACCAAGCTTGGATTATTACTGGCCAATTTAAGTAATAGATGCATATTACAAGAAGACATTCAATTATAAATTTTTACACACCTTACTAAGGTCACAATGAGAGTGATTGAACACCCTTATCTCCAAAAATATAGGTAAATTCGATGCTTATTATCAAGTTGACACTCTTGTTTTGAGAGGGGTTAAATATGATTCACACCCAATATTCTCATGTCTAGGTAACTAAAACACATGATCAACTGAATAATTTACTTTCATCTTAAAACAATTTCACTTAATTTTATTTAAATAGAATTTTGAAATTAGTTGTGTAACCCATTTTTTAATATGGAACATTTGTATGCTCCAGAGACTACTAGCTTTCATCGTAGGGAATTCTCTCAAGAAAATGATTACTTGATTTCACATCATGCATTCATTTCACAATGGGACAAGTGGTAGAACAAGAGGGAGTAACTCTTTGTTTAAATATTAAGGTTCACATTAAATTTTACGCGTCATAGACTATCGTTTCTCTCAACATGATGATTTAAACATGTTACAAGAAAGATCTAAATTTTGTTTTTCTCCTAGCATACCATCTCATGGTTACCCTTTCACAAACTAATCATAAATTAAAATTTTGTTAAGTTCCACAATTAACTCTTAACATTGTACCATATAATCCCAAACAATAATAAAAATTGGGTGTCGAGTTCACGACAATGTCGCTAAGCATACATGCTAAGATGATAATCTTAGACTTGGGATTTTATTTTCTTAAGCTAGAATTTTCCATCGATTTTAATGATTTGGGTTCACCCTATGGTTTTAGTTTTCTGTCGTTAAGGAGGAACACGACAGAGAAGGTAGTTATGCGAGAGTTTTATACTAGGGTTAAATGTTTTATTTAGATTTTCTTTCTACGTTATCAAGGAAAATAACACAACACACCAAAGATTTAGCCATCAATTTCACACTAAAAAGGGCACTATAATATGTCAAAATCAAATAAATTTAACGTATATATCCAAATTTTTACAATACATAATTTTGAATCAAAATGACACTCATGGTTAGATTCACATTTCCCAAACAACCCTAAACACTTCCAACTCATACATATTACAAAATTTCAATAATTAAACTTCTCGATATATTTAATATTATTTTTGCTACAACTTGTACAATTACATTTATCTAAATAACAAGTTGTTATGAATTCACTAGTACACTTTTGTTTCTCCATGTCTTGGTACCTGCAACCACCACATGGTTAGCACAAGTGTTAGCATGGCATCCACCTAAATCGTACATAATTAACATTTTTAAGTTTTCCATTTACATAATCAGAATAATTCACACACAACGGAAGAGGTTTATAGACATATATTCATTTCATTTCTTATCTAAGGGAGGAGAGAGAAAGAGATAGGGAAGAGAGAGAAACACTATTTTTCCAAAATTTATATTTCACACCACAATCCACACGGGAGAGTTTCATACAGTTACTTATATGTTTCAATAGTTTTCATGATGGTTTATTGTCTTGACTAGGGTCCAACAACCTTATTTTTACATTTTTCTAATAGCTGCGAAAATGTCTAAATCTGGCCTGGAGGCTAAGGAGCCATGTTCAAAAAATGTCTTCCGATGGTAAAATGTATAACGTTATGTTCCTTCATGCACTCCTATATATAAATAATTTACAGGAACTTACGGAGTTCATAATTGGTGAACGGTTTACAATTTGCGGCTAGTTTTCCAAGGCCATTGGTCATAATTTTCCTAGTTGCAAAATGACCCCAATTTTAGCTCGAGGGATTATAAAAACATGTACAAAAATAATGTTCAATGGATGAAAGTGCAATAGGAAATTTCCTACAAGTTCTCCTATATATGGAGAATTCACTAGAGTCGACGGAAATGAGAACTGACAAACGGGTTTTTCTGGAGCCACTGGTCGTAATTGGTCCAGTTTGACCTAGTCAAACTATGACCGGAGGCCTAAAAAACCTCATTGAAAAACTATCTAGAAATGTTTTTTCCCAAAACTAAATATTGTAAGAAATGTTTTAGTATAAATAATAGAGGTTTATGAAGGCAGAAACGTGTTCCTTCCCCACATAACAAGGAACATGGATGAAAATATACATCACTTTTTTTGGGTTTCAGAAGGTTGTTTTGTGTGTCTTTAAATATCATTATTTACTAACTTTTACAATGGAATAGTTGATGGGTTTACGAGGGAACAAACTCATCTTGTCAATAAAAGGGTGTCACAGCTATCTGATTGTTGGCTTGGAAATTTGTCTCAAGGGAAAATTGTGGGTTTCCAAAACAACACTATGGGAATCTAAGTCTTTCTACTAATAATGGTGCAACTTCCATATTATGCATGAAAATCAGATGGATTCAAAGGTGGATTTTCAACCAAAGATCTATAAGGGCACTCCACTGACCTTATGGAAAATCCTACAATTGTTTGTAAGGACATAAAATGGTCTGAGAGTGGGAAAGGGGAGTGGGAATGAAGACAAGGAAATCAATGATGAAGGTAGAAAATAAGAAGCCTATATACATTGACTAGAAAGTTCATAACATGCATTTAAATGGAAGAAAGAATATGAATTTGCAAACTAGAGCTACAAGACTGAATAAAAATGTATTGGTCACAAAGTACCAATTGAATGCTCTGTCAAAGGGGCATAAAATCCTTCTTTTCTTATTGCAGCTGAAGTAGGAAACTCGTACAATGCAAGGAAATGTAAGAAGATTGCAAAAAGAAGCTGAATAGAAGAATGTCAACTATCATTTTGTCCTCTTTTCGTGAAAATACATTTATAGTTTTCAAATGCGATTGCCCACCCGTACACTGTTTGCCACCCATGTTGAGTGGTGAATGGAAAAGATGAGTTTATCATTCAACATCTTGGTCACTTCTTCCTTAATGATATCAACAACCTTTTGGTTATAAGGCCTTTTCTTTTTTCTGAAGGGCTTATCACCTTGTTTCAAAGGAATGGAATGGTGCATTTCCTTTGGCTGAAAAGACTTAAGTTCTTCATAGGAGTAAGCAAAAACATCAGAATAATGTTTTAACAGAGCAACAAACCTTCTCTTCTCTTCAGGTGAACAACATTTACCAATATTTACCATTTTTGGATCCTCTGGAGTACCAATGTTTTCTTTGTCAAAGTCAGATGGACACTGAGAAGATAACTTCTCCTTCTCTTGAATGAATTTTTCGTGTTTGTCAAACAGATTTTCCAAGGAGACCAATCCCTTGGGAATTTTGTTGCCTTTCTATTTGATAACACCCTCATCATCAACCTCTTCAGTTCCATCAACTTCTTCTTTAGCAACAACTTCTCTATGAGGATGAAAATTTTCTTCAAAGAAGAGATTATTAAAATTGTCTCTTTGCTCTAAGAAGCTCAAAATTTGATTGTCATCATTGAAGACTTGCTAATGATTCGCATTATCAGGTACGATTGGTCTGAAAACCATCTCAATGGTTATTTTATCTTTTCCAAAGAAAGGATGTGGTGTTAATAAGGAGGATGACACATCAAGAGAATCAGCCCTTTCATTTTGTGCCCTTGGAACAAATTCAATAGAGAAAGCATCAAATGATTCAATGCAGTCCCAAACCCGATTTCTGTAGTGTCTGAGTCTTGGGTTCTTAACTTGATATTGTTGTTAGATTTTCTTCACTATTACCTCTACATCGCCAATGCATCTTAGCTTCTTAATTCCCATGTCCTCTACAACACCCATGCCCAAAATAAGGGCTCCATATTCAATAGTATTATTAGTGTTATCAAACTGCAGTTTGTAAGGAAAAGGATGCATTTCCTTTGAAGGTGAATACATAACAACACCAGCTCTAGAACTTTCTCTTGAATGGATGCCACCAAATTCCATCATTCAGATCTGATCTTCCTCTTCCTCCATAAGAAGTGTTAGTTTTTCATCCTTTTGTGATGTAAGGAAGTAATTTTCTAACTCAAAATTTTGGAGAAGGATGTTAGCTCTTGGATCATCAGAATTTTTTACTGTGAATTTCATCTTTCTAGTAGACGGAAACCTCTTCATTTCACCTTTGACTAGGATAGTAGCAGATGACCAGTCCATTTTAATTTCTCCACCTAGATCTTTGTAAAAAATTCTGCTCAAAAGCATGCCAAAGGATGCTGGGATGTCCACCACCAAGATAGTTAAGAGCACCTTCTTGTCGGGGAAGTCAGCCAGAGCTACTTGTGCATATTTTATCCTTCTAATCAGTCACACTTGTTTTTATTCCATGGAATAACATGCTCCATTTACTCTAGTAAAATTAAGGCCAAGGGATATTTGTAAATTTGAGAGGCATTACGTTATCAGAAGCTTCGGAATCAATAATACAATTGTTCAATTCAAAACCATTTATGAGGAGAGAAAAATAAAAAGGCTCAACTCTAGATGTTTTGGCAGCACGAGAGCTAGCATATTTTGGGATGGAGGTGTGGATGGTGTTGGAAGGATCCCTTTAGATGTGAAACTTGGAGATATAGAGCTACTACCTCGGACTGCATTAATAAATTTTTCAAATTGGGCCGGGTGCGTTTGCAAGTACTCTAATTATGAGAGTTGGACTTTGGTTTTGCTTGAGTGCTCTACAAAATCAAATGGGGCAATATTGGATGAGGAGGCTATTCCTGAAGTGGAAGAGGATTTACACGGAAAGGGATTTGAAGGATCCTTGGATGTTTTGGATGATGGATTCTCTCATAAAGGCAAAGCAGTCGGTTTAGTAGAAAGTGGAGGTATAACCTTTGGCTGAATTCTGGGTGTTTTTACAGAGACTCCAATGGAAGGGGAAGTACTCTTAAATACTACAGAACTTGAAGAAGGGGAACAAGACTTACTTGGTGTAATGTTAGCATAGTCCTTGGCAATAACCAAGTCTGATTTTTCTCTAGAAGAATCCATGAAGGGCAGAAATGGAGAACCTTTGTTGATAATCCTCTTTTGTGTGACCTCAGAAGTGGAAACTTGTTTGGTTTTCTTCTCCTTTGCAGCCATCGAGGATGGAGTGTTCTTCTTGGAATGTGTTTGGGTGAAAACAATGCATGAAAAACTTAGTGTTTCTTCCTCTTCTTCTTCATCATCATCAATGAATTCGAACAAACCATTGTGCATATCAACCTCCTCAACTTCTAGGTAGCTCTCATAGTTTTCTTCATCATCTCCTTTGGGCTCATCAACTTCAGCTTCTTCTCTTACATCACAGGCCGCATTGACTGGTGGTGCTTCAAGAGAAATCTGGTGAGGAGGAGGTGCAATATGCTTCATATCATTAAAGTTTGATCTTCTTGGGTTGTTCCTCATAGTGATCTGTGACAGCTACTTCTTCAAGGCAACCAGATCGTTGGCCATTTTTTGAAACATGGGGTATGTTGTGACTGAATTGGAACTTTGACCTTTTTAATTTCCACTTGGGCCCTTCACCTTTCCAGAAAGGATTAAATCACCATCAGTTTTAATGGTTGAGTCTTGGGCTTCCCTCAATGTTCTTGGTTGGTCTCTTTTGAGGAAGAAACCAACTTCCGATGGCAAAGCACTGATGAAGAATCTCTTCAAATTATTATCAAGAGGGACTAAATATTCTGGGATTCTTCTCGTTAATCTATCAAACCTTGTAAAAAAATCTCTCATGGACTCAGAAGATTATTTCTTCATTTGAACTAGCTGAACCAACATATCTTGGCAATCTTCAGTGCTCTTGAACCTATGTTCAAATGCACTTCTTATGTCATCCCAACCTGTGATAGATCTTGGGGGCAACATGTAGAACCATTCGACAACCTTTTCTTGGAGTGACTCCACAAAAATTCTGACTGATACTTCTTCATCTTCAACACGTAACACACCACAAGAAGTGATGAAGGCTACTACATGTTCTTTAGGTAGTTGGGAGCCATCTCCTTTGAATTTGGGGGAATTCTTCCTTGAACCTCTTGGCAGATCATGAAGTATTCGTGGGAGAGTGAGTGGGAGAGTGTTCCTTCCGCATGGCACATTTGGTCTGCATGCTTCACATTGATTATCACCCATTCTGTCTCTGTTTCTGGCTTCATGAGCAGCTAGGGCTGCTTCTCTTTCCGCTGCTTAGATTCTTTCAATTTCCTCAAATTGGGCCTGAATATCTTCCTCTCTTTTAAATGGAACTCTTAACTCCTCCTATCTTTCTAGTTCTTGTTCTTCTCTCTTAAGCTCATCAAAAGTAGGATCAATATATCCTCCTTGTCTCAACTGCAGGTTATACCTTTTGTCAGCTAGCTTGAAGGCTTATGGTCTTCTCTAAGGTGCCAAAATTTTTCTTTGCTCCTCCAACTCACGAGTAAGTTCTTCTTCTTGTTCCAAGATCCTTGAAGCAATATAGTAATGGTTTACACTCTACCTATTATGCCAAATAGCCTCCCTAAGGTCTGAAGTAATATCCTCTTAAATATGAAACAACAAGGTAGGTCTCTGAACAGGTAGGTTTGCTTGTATTACCATGACTTGTATCCATGTGGATCACAAGAAACTCAAAATTTTCAATAAACTCGAATGATATTATATGACCTTGTGGTCACTTCTAGGGTGCAGATGCTACAGAATCTACCCCACGATGGGTGCCAAAAATGTTGGCTTGGAAATTTGTCTTGAGGGAAAATTGTGGGTTTCCAAAACAACACTATGGGAATTTGAGTCTCTCTACTTATAACGGTGCAGCTGTCATATTATGCATGAAAATCAGATGGATTCAAAGGTGGTTTTTCAACTAGATATCCATAAGGGCACTCCACTAACCCTATGGTAAATCCTGCAATTGTTTGCAAGCATAAAAAATGGTCTGAGAGTGGGAAAGGGGAGTGGGAATGAAAACAAGGAAATCAATGATGAAGGTAGAAAATCAGAAGCCTACATACATTGACTAGAAAGTTCATAACATATATTTAAATGGAAGAAAGAATACAAATTTGCAAACTAGAGCTACAAGACTAAATAAGTAGGCCTTGGTCACAAAGTACCAATCGAATCCTTCATCAAAGGGGCATAAAATCCTTCTTTTCTTATTGCAGCTAAAGTAGAAAAATCATACAATGCAAGTAAATGGAAGAAGATTGCGAAAATAAATAGAATAGAAGAATGACGACTATCGTTTTGTCCTCTATTCACAAAAATACATTTATAGTTTTCAAATGCGATTGCCAACCCGTACAAAGACTTATAGAGAACATGAAATAGCTTACAAGGGGCGGTTACAACTTCCCAGGGTGGCCAAGAAGTAGTTAGAAACAAATTCCATCATTTCACACTGCTTTGGAATCTTCATTCGTAGAAAAATGGCCTTGGCCATAAATGCCAGAGAAAAAATGATTAAAACCATTACATCGTTGCTAGTTTGAATGCAGACCGTTAGATCTTCCTTTTGTGCCTTTAAACCTGATCCATCAACATGGCAGAAAGAGATTGGAGTGGCCATGGGTGAGGTACCTTTGTTTCAAGACTTTTTTCAAATTCAGAAATTTGGAACAATAACTTCCTCTCACCCAGTTTGACCTTTTAAAGAGGACAAGTGGCATGCTTTGATTGATTATGGGGTCATGCCTCCATTTAGACCATTTTAATCCTTTATTGAAAAAAGGATCAAAATCAAAAACTCCTCCACTGGCCCGCACTCCCGTTGTCGACGTGGCAACATCCTATTGGTTGTGGGGGTTGCATTGATCTTTCAATTTTAACCCAAAAGGCTAAGAACTTAAAATCCCACTGGGGGTCCTCAGGGAGACATGGCTGCATCTCATTGGTTGTGGGGTTCAAACATTATATTTTCTCCATTCCGCTTGGGCTTGTGGGTCTGCCATCACCACTTATACTTTTTTTCCAAAAATGTGAAGTGGCAAAGAAATCTCCCAGCCCTGCCAGTCTGCCTTAGGAAAAAATTACAACTTAAGTCCGTTGAGCCATATCTTACACAAAACAAGGAGTTAGAACAACTTCTTTTCCTTTTTGGAAAGGGGAATAAATTTCCCATCTGATGAAGTAGGTTTTAAACATTCTTGAGCCCTTGGGAAGTGTCATATTTCAAAATACTCTTATTAGACCATTTTCAAAGGGTACCAACTCAAAAATTCTAAGTCTAGACTTGGAAAAAGAAGGAAATGTTTTGAGGCGACAACATTGATGTAGTTAAAAAATTTTCAAAATCATGTCTATAAGAGGAATTAAGTTTATGTTTGACTTCCAAGTGTTATTTGGGTTACATAAGTGCTAGAAGACATTTTACTATTTTGTAAAACAAGTTTATATAAAATACTCAAATGTATGATAATCCAAGGGTGTTAAATTTATTACGCTACAAATGAAAAACTAAAGTACAAGAATTATGAAGGAAAAGGTGAGATGAAGCATGCCTGAGAGATATTAGTGTTACATTGTATGAAATTCTCTTGGAGGGTTCACTCGTATTCACAAGGATCCAACTCTCTTCCATGAATTCCATCACATGGTTTGTGTGCAACCAGAACACCCATCTAGTTTCCTTTTTTCAAATGTATCTAAATATTCTTCAACAAAACAATTTGTGTACATCCCTAAAATGAAGCATTCCCTGAGGCTACCTTTGTTTAAGGCATTTCATCAAAAAATTCACTTGTCAAGTGCAAGATTCTACATTTTACATCCCTATCTTCCTAAGAAAATTAGTTATAAAAACTAAAAAAAGACCATTTTTGTTGTTATCATTTCACTCCAAGAATTTATATTTCCATTAGATACTTTCAAAAATAGATTGTGTGTAAATCCTGTAACCCTGACATTCCATGAGATGTATTTATTTGGGGCATTCTGTCAAACAGTTCATGTGCCTCCATATTCTTCCACAATCTCCATAACTTCCATTTAAACACTTGTAACCACACACCTTGGGGGAAAAAGAAAGCATAAATAGCTGGTTTCACATAGAGGAAGAGTGATAGGGACAAATATTGCATAGATATACGTGTGACAACAGGAAAAGGGCACTTTCTTTGCCTTACACAATACAACTACTCAAAATCAAAGATAAAGAGCATGAAGAAAAGGATAGCTTTGAATATAAATTCCTTATACCCAATCTCTCCATCAAGGGTTTTTATTGACCCCCTATATGTAAGCCTAGTAACTCTGCAAGTAAATTTTATGTTTAAGAACTAAAGAAGAATATATTTTCCCACTAGCAACTGGTAACAACAAGCCAGTTCAATCGTTAACATAACTGTCCTTTTCCTCTAAGATGGAACTAAGGGGAAAAAATCCACGAGCCTAATAGAAGCACAATAAGAATACAACTCTGGGTTTATAGGAAATATCACTTAAACAAGGTTTAATTTAAACTAAATAGTGCACCCTTCTAAAACCCTGACCAAGTAAAAGATAAAATTGCAACCTTATGCTGACATCATCATTCTTAAAAACACAAAGATGATATTTACACTAAATGAGGCACCTCCTCAGCCTCAAAATTCTTCCTCACCAACATACAACAACAACACAGAGGTAGGAAAACCTCTCTCTCAAAGACAATTAAACCTGCTTCTTCTGCAGATACAAACGTATATCAATAAATTTGTATAAAATAAATGAGGAGATATTCAGTGACATACTTATCTACATGCACAAGACTGAATGACCATACTGGCCTAGATTTTAGGATGGGTAGAGCTCTATTTAGCACATTTCCCATAATGTTCAGTTGGTTTAATTATGATAGTGTGCCCAGTACCTGCTTCCACCATCCAATCATTGCTAAATTTTCAATGCATTTGGGTTTCACCATGATTAACACATTGGATACTAAATAAATTGCTTGAATTATTGTGCAAGGAAAATACAGTCTTGAAAAGGCATTTAGGATGTGTCACTCTCCTTACCTTCTTGATGGCTATTACATCTGCCCCTCCTCCAACATGTCAAGCCTTCCAATACTCCAACGATCATACTTCACCTAATAACCCAAGCAATACTGACATTTTTTTTGAATTTTTGAATAATTTTGTTTTTTGGGTTTTATGCTAGGAACTACAGGGAACTTCATAATAATCTTCTACTTATGAAACCTTGGTTCCCTTCCTTCAACCCAACCAATGAAACCTTTCACATGAAAGCCATCTAGTTTCAATTACCTCACCTATCACTACAATTCTGGGGGAAGGAGGGCCTGAAGGCGATTGGAAGTGCCTTAGCTAAATCTTTAGATATTGATGCTAAAATGGAAATGTTAACCCACACTACCTACACATGAATTTTGGTAGATCTAGAGGCATATTTGGATTTACGAGCTTCTATGAAACTTAGGGTTTTGGATAATATTTGGTCCCAACCATTGGAATATCAATAATTACCCTTAAGATGTAGGAAATTCTTTTTTTTGGGACACCTAGCCTCAGACCATTAAAACACAAAACATAAGGTGAATGGGAAAGTTTATTTGTGGAAGGACTCTCAGCCTAATATGTTTCTTGTGGGATGTGGTCATGACTATTCCTCACATGATTTAGAAACTAAGGAAGGTGAGATTTAGGTTCTTATGGGGACTACCGATTCCCTTTGAGCTTTAGGGGTTAAAGGGTAAGAATTTATTCAGCCTGCAATAGAAAAATAAATCTCTTCGAGGTTAGTCTATGGGTTCATTAAAAATATATCCTTGAAGAAGGACTACAATGAAATCATGCTCCCAATCCATTCAGATGAAAACATGAATCCTAGTAGTGAGGGATGGACAATTGTGAACAAGGAAATGAAAGGAAAACTAGTTACGATTCGTCTTAAGACGAAGTTAAGATCCCATGGATGGGATCCTCATTGGTAAATTGTCCTTTGTGTCTAGATATGTTTTATCTTTAGGGGTTTTGAGTATTTTTTAGAGGTAGGCCAAGTGTTTTTGACCTGCTTCTTAGAATGTTCATTGTTCCCATTATTCTTTCCTACCCTATGTGTTTGGGTGGTGTTTCTGTTGGGATTTGTTTGGTCATAGACCGAGATTATCTTTGTTTCTTTTTGTGCTTTGACACTTAACTTTCGGTTTTACAGGGTTATTCATCCCTTTAAAATCAGATTTTTACCTAATCCAAAAAAACACACTACTAGAATGTTACAAAATATAACAACCTGGTCATGTTGTGATATAAGTTCATGTCATAGTTGTATAGATATAAATTATTTATACATTTTAGAAAGTTGCTACTATTTAAAATAGTGTAAAGGTTATTTAAAGAGAGAGAAACAACATATTATGAAGAACGATAAAAAATAAAATACAAAATATGTACATACATGATTTATATTTATATAGTGAACGTACCTTATATAAGAGATATTTATTTTTTAATATTAGGCAATAGGAGGTTTTGGGAGGAGTGTCACCCTTTAACAACTTAACCCAGAAAGATAGAAACCATGAAAGTGCAATGATGAACACAAATAAGCAACCATTGGAAGTCACCCCTAATACAATAGTTTAACTAACCTAAACACCACACAAAGAACCAAAAAATTTTCAACAAAAAAGGTAGCAACAACACCCACCAAATTAATCCACAGAAACCTCAAGGGCCTTGGCAGATTCAAACTCCTCAGCAAGGATATTAACTTAAGTATATTCATGTATGGTCTTTTCCTCTTTCTTCTCTGTAGGAAAGTTTCTCAAATACAAAGCCTTAATATGTTCACTTTCTCTAGACACACCGGCGATATCATCCTTCTAAGATTATTTTTCATATATTGGATAATGGTGATATTGGTTATGTAGTTTCCAATACTTTTTCTACTCAAGTTGGCAATATTGTCTAGACTTCCTTTTAGAGCTTTGTTGTTTTCTTCCAACTTATTATTCTTTTCTTCAAGAACCAACACTTTTTATTCTAGATTGTTTCATTTTTTAGGGGTTTCCATTATTATCTTTTCCTTGGGTATAGTTAAAATTTTCCTAAATCTTATCAACATCTGTCATCACGAAATTCATCATGCTAGTGTGGAGTTCGAACTCAAGTTTTAGATAATTCAATTTGTTTTGATATTTTTTATTATGGTTGTATTTCTCATTAGCATCCCATTGACATCAACCTACTACCCTGTAACGGGGAAAAATTCACTTTTCCTTCCTTGTTCTTCCTTCTCAGAGGTAGATGCTTTTATCTTGAAGGACTCCCCATCTAAGTTAGTATATATCAAAATCATGTTCTAGAGTATTCTCACAAGTGATATGTCATATTTGTTCATGTAAATTCCATCACTTGTTTATGTATTTCCCAATAATAAAAATATAGTTGTGAAATGTTCATCCTCAATGTCATATTAAACAATTTTCTGGCCAACATTGCCTATGATGTAACTTGATAACCTATCTATCAAGAAATTTATGTTGGAAAATATTTTTGCATTAGTATTGCATTGTGATAAGATCTAGAATGTGCTTTTGTTAAGGAAATTATTTCTTCTCATCATAATTTGAATTCCTTACTATCATTGACATATAATTATTAGATATAACATCTCTAATTTGTATATATGACCTTGTGAATCATGTTTTGGATCTTTTTTCAAGTTCTCCAATTTTGTATAACCTTTTAGAGGGAACTTATTCTAATGGAAATAATGATTAACGTGTATATCAATAAGCACTTCCTTAATGCTTAGAGTTGGGCATGACATTCCATTTCTAATATTAAGCACTTCCACTTAAATTATTCATGTTTTCTTTTCTCATTAAATTATTAATTTTCACGGGATTTTGATTCGTGTAT
Organism: Taxus chinensis; assembly: GCA_019776745.2. NCBI lineage: Eukaryota > Viridiplantae > Streptophyta > Pinopsida > Cupressales > Taxaceae > Taxus > Taxus chinensis. The sequence goes on along the minus strand of CM034155.1, from coordinate 465,025,127 downwards.
TTGAGTCATGGACAAGATGACCACCATCAACATTCATTGACATAATGTATTTATTTTCTAGTGTATTTTATGGTAATTATCACAAAGTAAGGGGCCCACTAAACATATAACAATATAAATGTTTTTCAGTTGGGCTATGAACAATGAATTTAATCCACTCCTTTAGAATTCTTTTGTCACGTTATTATATATTGATGTAGCGTTGTAGTGTTGTTATCATTTTTCCTTATGATCTATGTACATAGTCTTACAACCTTAATTACCATAGCTCATAACCACACAATCATTTTCAATCGTCTCTAAGGAATTTTGGCTCTATTCCTTTGTGGCATTTCATAATAAGAACACAACCTTGTAGTAATGGCTCTATCTCCCTGCATAATTATACATAGTTTGCCTCTTTTCTACGACTTTACCAACACTTAGCATCTACCAATAAGCATCGAGTCACCTTGGTGCATTTCTCGTGTAATCCCTTGCATTCTACATAGTTGCGTCATAGCTTGCACTGTACGGCTTTCAGAACTACAATCTTATACAAACCAATCCACATTGTTCAAAAATAATATACCGCCATGCGTCACCACATTAGATACAAAACTTAGATGCAAAGTCATGCAACGCTTTCCAATGCAAGACATCATTTCTCTGGTCTCATCATCATGGGCACCCAAAACCTCTCAAGAAATGAGCATTTTGAGGCAGGCATCTCCCAACACATTCATAAGGTGAAATCCTGAACGACTTTCTAGATGTTGTTCATTTATATCATTTGTATCTAATTTAGAGCCCGATTTTTATGAAAATTCAAGGAAAAATGTTTCGTGCCTTTATTCCTCCAGAAATTTTGTGATTGAGGAACTTGAAACGTCTCATATTATCGTCAGGTGGTCTGTTTGGCTCCATCCCCAAAATAATCTATCAGCTACGGCTTCTAGAATACTTAGATATGAGCGGTAGTAATTTTTCAAGATGCATTCCTTTTTCTCTGACTAATCTCAAAAACATCAAAACATTGCATTTTGATGACAAGTGCTCGTCAGTTAGTTTCTGCCTGTTAGATCTAGTCTTCCTCGTCTCAAAGAGCTCAACATTATAATGAATCTCAGAAGCGGTGCTCTGCCTCCTTCAATGGGGAAGATAGGGACTTTAGAGCAAGGAGGTCAAATGACTCGGAGATAACTTGTTAGAGATCAGGGAGTTTATTTTGAAAATCTTGTCGTCATCTATATCTAATCATTCACTAATGTCCTTTCGTCTTCTAACCGCTTCAAAACGGAAAACAAAATAAAAATAAGAGAGAATTTAATGCCAAATATTGTAAGACAACCATGACAAAAAAAATGACACTTAGAAAGAAGATTAACTTTATAAAGACTCTCTCCCAAATATTGTTTGATAAATTTGTTCCGATTGCCCAAGTTATAAAAAACAACAACCGATTTCTCTAACTTTCGAAGCAGTTATTACATTAGAGTTTAAGTAATTATTATTTAAAAGTACATATTTCTTATTCTTATATTAAACTAATATTTTTCTCTGAAAGTTGACTATATACATGGGAAAATTTGTTTAGAAAGTGGGACTCACAATATATATGTGTGAAAAATTATAGGTGGAAAATAGTGTGTATACCCCTTTGTCAAATAATTATTGAGTCAAAAAACTTTAGAAATAACAATTTCATTATATTACTAAGGCTAACACTAGCAATCACACGATGAAGCGTGCAATGTTGATGTCATAAAGGATGGGTGGATGTTTTTTTCCAAAATGTGGGTTATTATTAGGTCGGGTGTGTAGCATGATGCAGGTAGGAATTGCAATATGAAGTTTATGCAGTTGTTTTTTGGGTTGATTAATGTGCATGTTGTTTTTATGAATGTATTGAAAATCATTAAGTTATGAAATATATGTTGTTTTAGACGGATTGTGCTTTTTTCTATTTACAATGTTAAGTAATTGGTTTCTCATTTATAACACGTTTTTTACATAGTGGATTGTTTATAGATCGGGAGTAACTTGTACCTGCGTAAGAAAGCCAATTTATAGAAAGGAAAATAAGAAAGGTGTTGGCAATTGTCGTCATTTTGATTTTCTGCAAGTCACTACTCCATAGTCTTTACTGTCTTCACCATTCGACCCTAATCTGTAGGCATCGTTGCGAAATTGTTAAGTAAAGCGTAATGTGATTTATTCTAATTTTTTAAAAATTTGTAATTGACACCAAATATTTTTGGAATGTTTACTTACTTGTTTGAGAGTGGAACCAGAGCAATGGGGAGTGACAATGTGATTGAATGTGGGGGGGGAGGGGGGGTGGGGGGGGGCGGGGCGGGATGGGTTGCGGTGGATTATGTAATGTTTGAAAGAGAAGGGGGTGGAAATGCACAGCTCTTTTAAGGAGGGGACTCTAGAAATTGCGGTGAAAGTAAGCCCTAGTCGTTCTGAAGAACCTATATCCAAAGTTGCTTTATGTAAAGTAAGCCCTTGAGATTTATGGATTGTAAGTGCCTAGGCCATTTTTAAATGAAGTTCCCTGTGGTTTCCTCTTGAGATTGGGGGTATGGGGACATGGGTGGGGAAATGTGCATTCCAAGGAGGGCCGTTGTATTTGTTGAAGTCGATTACAACAAAAATTGGAAGACCTAGAGGGGATGATGATGGGGCATAGACAATGTCGATAATGGGGCCAATGGAACCATTCACAAGTCCAACTTCAACCCACAAATTTGTGGTGATCATAACCTTTTGTTGCTTATAGAAGAGAATAATTGGTTTGAGTTTCTCCTCATAATGTTCATCTAAATAGTTGTGCCTTGTTTGTTCAACATTAGAGCGTGCGATTAGAGAATTGAGGGATTTTCGCATGTTGAGGTTGTGTTGCTCGACAAGGTCATTTGTTGTTAACAAATGTGGAGCTAGAAGGAAGGGTACTATGTCGGCAACAAGTATTTAGAAGTTTGTTTGTTGGATAAGTGTTTTCTAGTCGTGGAGGAGTGGGATTCCATCTCTGATATTTAGTAGTAGTTGATGAAAGGAAATTTGGGCATCATTTGAACCTTGTTTCCTAAATATTGTTGTAAGTGTGATGCATGTTGTGAAGCTAAACCATAGGTTTGTTCCATAGGTGTGGCCGACATAAAGTGAAACGTCATTGAATGTGGGTAGCTGGCAAAGGTCACCAACGAGAATGATGGATTTGTTTCCAAAAGGAGTTGATTTGAAGTGGGGGAAGGCTTCACGAAGTCGGAAGTCAATTTTTGCAAGGAGTGTTGGGCCTATGAAGCTCATTTCGTCAATGAGAATGTAGCGAACATGTTGAAGGGATTGTTGGAGAGTGGAAAGTGACATTCCTTCGAGTGGTTTTATTTCTTTTATTGGAATGTGTAACGCAGCGTGTATGGTTGATGTGGAAATGTTGAATGCGGCCACTCTTGTAGATGTGATGATTAGGAGAGGAGATGGTTGTTGCAGGCATGTTGAGGATAATGCATTGCGGATTTTGTTTATGAGATAAGATTTACATGTGCCTGCAGTACCCTCTATAATCATTTTTAGAGGGGGCAAAATAATTCCTTGTTTGTAATGGTTGACTATAGTATTAAAACCCTGTTGTTGTTCTGGAGAGAAAGTTGTTGTGCTGGATGTGGAATGTTGCATGTGGAAAGGGATTGTTGTAGTGTTTTTGGACATATCGATGAATGACGGGGAAAATTCATGTAAATGAAGTGGTACATCAATTTGGATCCAATTGTGATGCAAGTCAAAGTCTCGAAGGCCTAGCATGTGGAACTTGTCAAGGGACATGGAATTAGTTGGATGTAATTGGGATAAAATTTCCCATTCAGCATGCAGTGGAGTGGGACCAAGATTTTAGAATTTGAAGATGATTAGTCAGAGGAAGAGGAATAATTTTATACGGAGATGCATTTGACATGCCAAGGATGATAAAAGTCTTTAAGTAATAGCTAGTTGGAAATGACTTGCTATGATGTGGTTCCAATATTTGTGGGGATGTTGTGAAATGGTTTGTAGAGAAGAAGTTCACTCCAACAAAGAGTTCAAAGGAAGGGGAATGGTCATTGGGGATGAAATAAAATCTAGGGGAGACGCGTACAATAGCATTTGTTGACCGTTGCTTCTCACCTACTCGGAGCTTATTGTGAGGCCAACTTCTGCCTGTTTCGATAAGTGTAATTGATTCCATATGGACAAGGAGTTTCATGTATGCATCTATGAAATTTGTTGGCTCAGAGTCTAGATGATTGGTTGGAGGGATGCGACACAAAATTTTCTTTCCGACATTCAGTTAAACAAAGGATCAGCTATAAAGAATAAGAGGAATTTTTTTTTAGCATGTGACATGTTCCTTGGGCACTTATGTCATGATCAACGACACTATTTGTAAGCATTTTTTGGAAGGCAACCTTGGTTGGTTGATGGGGATCGGATGTCGAAGATATTCTTGAGAGAATTTGGTGGTATGATTTAGAGCGTTGTTCTTCTTTGGAAGCATATTTTGCAATATACTTTAGGACTGCATACTTAGAGAGTACGGGTTGACAATCAACAATGGCTCTCCAGATGGATAGCATGGCGGGGTTGTGGATATTCAATCTATCATCATTTCTAGCTGGCATGTAATGGACTTTGTGTGTGTCATTGAATCCTAGTGATGATTGTTGAAGTAGTTCCCAAGGTTCTTTATACCTACATTCTATGCCATTTTTGTTTTCGTAGGCATATACATTCAGAGAATTTTGTATGCCGTTGCACTCGATTTAGAATTTCTTCTAAGTCTAAAAGAGGGTCGGTTGCCAATATTTCAGATGTTTTTAATAAGCATGGATCATCTTGGAGTGGACGGTGAATGTATTCTGATCTACATGAAATTGAATGGGGATTCCATGCGGAAACAAGTTTTTCAAAGTACTCTCTAACTTGGTTGACAGCAGACGTGTTACTCCAATCAATTGTCTCCACATTTGGCACTTCTAGAAGCCAAAGGAACCGATGGACATGTGCGGACCCTCTATGTTGCCTCTCGTACCTAGAAAGAGATGAATAAGTAGGAGGAAGGGTTATGATTCCATTCATACATGGAAAGAGATGAACAAATTTAAGGAAGCTTTGTGGAAGAAGAAATAAAGGAAGAGAGATTTTTTACCTATACCAGTAGTCTGTTGCTCCTAAGTATTTTTGCAAGACCTCTTCGTGGAATACTGTGAATATTTGGTGTAAGTATGTAGAAAATCGATGAGGGTTGGAGATAATATTATGGTTCCTCCATTGTTGTGCTTTGTGAGGATCTGCAGGGCTAGTGTTAGGCATCACACTATGGAGGTCGATCCATTTGGTGTCAAAAACATTCAAAGTGAAGAAAAAATTTAGTGTTGCTAGTTGTTCAACCATATCGGAAAGTTCGCTTACGCTTTTCAACTAGAAAGACCTAGTTCCACGAAGTGACGTGCTAAACCGCATAATATTTTATGGGAGTGCATCATTTGGATTAGCTTGAAAGTGTTGTCGCAGGTCACTTATAGTTTTTGGAATGTTTTGAAGGATATATTGTCTCATGAAGACAAAAGTTGTTTCTTGGCTACGATGACGCATGATGAGGTTGAGAAAAAAATACCTGAACCTGGGGTGTGCTCCAAAGTGGTTGTCAAAGTAACGGAGTAGGTGCAGTGCGTATTCATGAAGCTAGACCTCTTTCATTCGAGGTTGTTTAAACATGGCTGAACCTATGGGAAACAAGGTTAGGAAAACCATGGAAAACAAGCCTTCTATGTTGTATTCATTGATTGGGGAAAGGCCAATTTTAGGCCAAGGTAATGATAATGGTGAGTCATTTGCTGAACCAAACAAGAACTGTTGAATTTCTTCCTCTTCAGTACCTAAATTAGGGAAAACTGGGACAAAGGATGATGGAAGGGATTGACTATTGGGTGATGTAAATTCATCAGGATCAAATAAAACGGGAATTTCCTCTTGATGGGGGGGATAATTTATTTCAATAGTTTGAAAGATGGAAGAAGCATTGGTTTGTTCAATTGGTAAAGAGGACAAGGCCTCGTAATCGATTAGAAAATATTTGTAGTAAGGGTCATTTGCAATTTTGAATTGGAGAGCATCCCAAACACATGATCTGCTGACATAGAAATCATACTTTGTTTGGTTATGTATGTTTCTTTTTAAAAGCAAGATGTCCACTTCGCCTAGACGTCACGGAAGGTATTTAACAATAGATTCAATATTTTGTGGGAAATTAATAGTGTGGCCAATGTATTTGTATCATCCCCCACGAACATAGCTAACCTATAAGATTAGATTGACTCTTGTAATAAGCATTTCCTCCACTTGTGTAATGCATTTAAGAATTGTAGGTTGATGGCCTGGATTCATGATGTTGTTCCATGTAGAGAAGTAGTGACCATTTTTCTCGGCGAAGCATCTATTACATATGTATTTCTGCTCTTTTATTTTCCCAGTGATTCTTGGGTAGATTTCCATACAGACAGAGCAAGTATCCATCTATGAAAAGGTATCTATTCTTTTACAAAAAGATTGTTTTGATTGATTAAAGGAAGGAAGTGTCAATGGTATTTTGTGTGTGGTAGAAGGTGAGGGAGTATATGCATAAATGTTGGTGGCTGAAGTGGAAGTTGAGGTGTAACATGGGAGAGATTGTGGATGGTAAATGCCACCGGCATGCAAATCATTTATGCGATGTAGATTGGGGCAAGGCGGGCTGGAAAAGGAAGTAGAAGTAGAAATACTTGGTGGGGTTGCTTGAATCTTTGGTTGGTATGATGGAAGCGAGGTTCGAGGGATACCCACTAGCCTACGAGCGTGGTATCTACAACATTGTTGCTCAATGATGTGTAACCTGTTTCTTGCATAATACGCTTGTTTTCCGTCCCTTGTTTGAGGAGGAGACATTTGGAAGTTACGAAATTGAATGTTGGAGTTTTCTACAAGAAATTTGATAAGCAATAAGTAATTAGTGTATAACTAATTATTGAAACTTAAATATAGATGTTCATGCATGATAATATGTAAACATTAAATTTTGGTCAAGAAGATAACAACAAATGCAATTGTGCACATGGGAAATGATAACAAACGATTGATTTTGCACAAGAGCAACATGAAATAATTTCATTCATAACCATACAAGAGGGAGATATGACAAATATTGTAGAGGAATTACAACTTAGTGGACGACCATAGTTTATTTATGAAAATATTTTTTTTGTATTGTTGAAATACATATAGTAAGGAAGTTACAATATTCTTTTTAAAAAGCTGAACTTGGAAAAGATACTACGGGAAAAAAGGAATGTAAAAAGAGCGTAGTTGTGAAGGGAGGATTTGTGCATTAACAAAAGGTAGAAAACTCATATGGTGGAATTCGTAGCATATGTCATGTTGTCTTCGACTTAAGAAAAACACATTTTAATTGGGTTTTTCCGTTGTATGTTTCCTTTTTAAGAGAAAGAGTGAAGAGGAAAGCATGTCCAATGACATGATGAAAAATCTCCTGTGTGGCATCATTATCAATGCATAGAAATTGCAATTCTGTAACTGAAATTCCCATTATCATTTCTGCAGTGTCATCAAAAGCAGTAACCCCTTTCAGATCCCTTGTAGCATATTTCAAATCCATACGTAGAGCGTACTTGTAATTACAGTTTTGAACATGAATATTACATTTTTTGCAAAACCATTTACCATTTGTTTGTTCCTGAACCTTTTTTCTGCATTGTTTTTCATTGACTGTTGTTGGGCAAGCCATGTAGAAGAAATTATCCATGTTGATGTTTGATACTTCAGCTTCAACAGTTACCCAGTCATTGGTTTCGAGATTTCCCATATCTAAAATTTGTAACAAAGTAGCATTATCAACCATAGATTGTGGAGGCCCATCTTTGCTGGTGACAGATGGGCATGGAACATGTGAATTTTGTGAAGATATCCAATCGCGGAGAGCTTGTGTTTCAGAAATTAGAGGGTTGATGTAGCATTTTGAAGTAGAAATGGTGTCAACAATTGTGCCATTGAAATATGAAACACGGCCATATTTTATTACCAAGATTGAAAAATCTGGAACTGAGACTATCTCTGATAACTCTTTGCAAAGATCGTGTAAATTTTGGCCCCATAAGGTTATAGAGATACTAAATCCAAACATATCTCACATTAGCAGTGTTTTCTTTATAGCCTCATAATTGTCTCTGCGATGAACGATCGAGCAAGGAGAAATGGCCATCGCAACACCAATTAAGTCCATCATTGAGCGTGTAGTCATGAATTGTATATCGTTTATGTCTTTGAGGTGCAAGTGATGGAGGGGAACATCATTTTGTGTTTCGGAAATTCGGTTTGAAAATTTGTTGATCTATTCTTAGTCCCATTTTTTTATGTTGTCATATGGCTTTTCAGTCTATTTGTCTAGAGTATTTAATTTTAATCAATGTGCATATTAGTATTATTTGGTACATATTTATTACTTTTATCTTCACTATAGTTATGTAATGGACATTAATGGAATATATACCGAGAAGAAATGAAGACTTCTATTTTGTTAAATGCCAGTTTGAGCTTTCCTAGAAAATTTGAAATATGGGGGCCCATTATAATTCAGCGACAGAATGGGATGAAAACATAAACTACCTTTGATGACCTTAGAAGATGATGTGACATTTGATAACCTTAGAAAGTTACCTTTTTGTGAAGTGCAAGTGATTATAGAATAAATGAAGTAGTGTTTAGCCCAATCAAATATGGATTATGCAAGCACTACAACCAACAAATGCAATTAACATAATTTGTTAATGTTGTTTTTTCAGGCGTTGCAAAGTTTGAGTTACATTATATGTATTGAGGTAGGGAACAATGTAGACGATATAGTGCACAGGTCGATGTTGTTATAAATGCTCAAAAAGTTTAAATTACCTCAATCCAGAACAATGATGTAATAGATCCACTTCAATTACTTTTGTAGCAGCTGCTATTGTCAATGAAATAGCCTATGCAACAATTGTTTTTGTGAGAAAAACTTGCTAAATATTAGATGAGTTTTTTGTGCCATAAAATTTAAAAATGCAGATATAAAACATTCAGGATTCCTTTTAAAAATTAAAATAGAATTAGCTATACGCATACAAATTCAACATGGCACAAGGCAAATACATGTATCACAACCAAGAAATTGAGGTTTTGCAATAAAATTTAACTTGTAAATACGTGATTGATTTGCAAGTGAACTCCAAAAATAAGATAATGAATATAACAGTAAGAATAAAAGAATGCTTGTTTACAAGATGCTAATGATGCTGCAGGTCACTATTGGTGATCAAAACTTATCCAATTTTCATGAAACTTCATGGGATGATTCTATGACAGGTGTAATACTTGTAAATCAAATTTTATACTTTTAAAATTTCATGTTCAGGATTAATCCATATTTATTGTGAATGTCCCTTTCAGCCTAGACTGCAATTTTAACAAATAGGTAAAACAATCCACATGTGTGTGATGCCATGGACTTATGAAACGACCAAAACATGGATAGAAATAAATATAGGCTAGGAGGACATTGACTACAACAGAACAATAAACTAATGAAAAGAGTTCAGCCTTACAACATAATTATTCAATGGATTAAATAATGTGAGGGCTCGTTAGTGCAATATCCATCTGCATATTTACTCTTAGAGTAAACTTACATCCCTAAAACCTAGTTTTATGTTTAGAGTAAACTTACAGCCATAAAATTTCTCCTCCTTCCTAAAAATGATGCTCTGCTTCCCACATAAAGATATAGAGGGAAGTGAATGGAACAGTGCATGTCAAGTTTGAACAACCTAAGAAAGAATGCTGTATCAATAGGACTGAAAGAAATGACAACATATGCATACAAGAAAGAAGTGTTTAAGTTTACCAAAACAATTACATGCATATTTCGTTTTTCAAGACAAAACAGTTAGGAATGTTCAGAAATACCTTGTGAATGCATTTTATAGATCTCTCTCAAACAACAGACCACGTTAAATGAATAATCCCTCTGTGTATCTTGCCAATATTTAGCCCTTCTGCAAATCCAGAGAACATAAAAGTTATTAAACAATTGTTGTGCATCTGTTATACATCAATATATCTTGTGCTTGTCTGCGATAAATAAACTGTAGAGTGTTATATCCTCTTTGATGCTCTAGAAATCAACTAAATAGAGAGATATCCTTTAATTTTATGAACCTATAATGGTTGGGTTTGTAACATTCTACCATTTTACTCCAACAAAACCGTTCATTAAATGATTTGTATGCCATTGAGTACCGTGTGTATTATCTTGTATTTTGGTGAAAACCACATTGTTTTCTTTTGTTTGCATTTTCCTTATAATTCTGGCTCGATTAGCCATAAGATTATATATTGTTTCTTTTACTTAAAGTTGCCTCTTGTCTTTTCTCTAGGTTTATGTATATGCTTGTAGTTTTTGGGAATGATTACATGATCACTAATATCATCAGGTGTCTGGAGTTATTCTATCAATTATAACAATTCTCTTACATTTTAATCTTATTTGTTTTAGGTAGAAGGTGATGTGTTGTCCATTTTCATGGATCCTGCATCTTCATGGCCGAAAATTAAAGTTTCTTGAAGCAAACAACAGATAAGGATCTCAGATATGAATGGTAACACAATTTCTGCAGAAAGTTAAGATCTTTCTAAAGCTTGTAATAGAAATTTAGATGAAGAAAGTAAAAATAGTCATTTGGATCTTGAACATACTACTTTGGGTTCATACAATGGGATGTGTGTTAATGAAGCTGAAATGGTATGTTAGGTGTTGGTTCTTCATGTGAAATTGTCGAGCAGCATTTGGAAAATTCTGATTCATCTGAAATAAGATCTTGTGATGACGAACAACATAAGATGGAAAAGGCCTTAGAAAATGTGACTATGATTGTGAGATTACTACCTGGTAGATGGACCACAGGTAGTCTGATGGGTATTATTGAGAAATCACCATGCTGTGATGCAGTGATTGTTTTTGTTGAAGCTAAACAATGGATTTCTTGTAACTAAGGGCAATAGTGGAGTTATTGCAGGAGTGATCATTCCCCAAATGTGAATATGAATGGATTGGCTTCACATACCAGGGAAAGATATATCAAGTTAGTACCGACAGATGCAAGATTTCAAACAATGACTGTCCTTGGGAGGAGTTTTCCAGACAATCTCAGTAAGAGATTGCATGAAGGTGACTTTACCCTTGAAACTGAGCTTCCATTGATTTATAGAGGTTAAAGAGTTTACTTTCACAATAAATTGTGAAACATAGTTTGGGGCAAGGTGGAGAAAATGAAGCACAAACTACAGCAATCTTATTTGAGCATGCTATTCATAGTGCCAATTTCTCTTCGAAGTCGATTTCCTGCATGCCAACGGTTCCATGGAAAATACTGACACTATCAATTGAAAATGTAGGCAATTGTGTAATGAGAGTGGGAGTTCACATTGCAGATGTTTCCTACTCTGTTCATCCATATACAATGTTGGAGACAGGAAACAAAACTGTTCTGCAATTGTCTATGTCATCTAGTGCAATTTTCCAATGTTGCCTCGGTTACTTTGTGAAGAGATGCGTTTATTGAATCCAAGAGTTGATAGGTTGGCTTTTTCAGTTATGTGGGATATTGATTCTGTTACGAATATATTGTGTAACATTATTAATAATATAGTTTAAAATAATTGTGAAGTTGTGAGAACAACTCACGTTGATAGGAGTGTGAGAGATCTTATAGGGATGAGATAAATTGGGAGAGATTTGTGGGATGCTGAGTGATCATGAGAGAGATATGAGGGATAGAAGTTGACTCCTTACTTTAACGATGTCATTTACCTATTGATCTAAAAATGGTACTTATTTATTTATTTATTTTTGAAGTACTTAGAAAATTTCCAGATTTTGAAATTTACAGACTCAACATTGATCTTAAGTTAATTTGATCCAATTTTTAGGTGTCTTGAAACCCAAATCCTCAACTCTTCCAAAAAGACCAATTAATCTGATTTTTCAACTTTAAGTGAATCGCTTGAATCTAATACAAATCCATTTTACTTTACAGTTGATTTTTAATCATACACTCAAACTGACATTTGAATCTAAGATGATAAGTGTATTCAAATCTTGTTGTGGGTTATGGATACTGAAAGTTCCTTCAATCCATTTACTCCAGTTTTATACTTATTTTATCAATTAATAAAATTAATCCAATGATGAATTTCAACTGATAAAAAGCTTTAAAAAAACTGAAATGCACAAATCCACAAAACAAGAAATTGATAACGGAGTTCACCCGAAGGCTACATCTCCGGATTCACAAAAAGTGAATCGATCCATTAAACATCCAATGAAGTACAATATCCCCTTCAATCTTGAGTTAACAGACCTTTATACCTGCAAATGAGCTGATTCAAACCTCAAGGAATTCTGCAATTTACCATAATCATTCCCAAGTTCATCCGTGGCTCCTACAGTATTTCTTCTGTTTGTTCCCTTTCTGGAAAGCTCTCAGAATTTTGAACAACTTTCATTTTTACACCAAGTCCTAATTCGAACCATAAGTGCCTCGAAAATTGCGATCTCTGCAAACTAGTCCCTTGGCTCTCCCCCTTTTCAACCTACCAAAAGCTTCCCTTTAAATAGATGTGATCTCCTTCTCTATCACTTGTTACAAAGTGGCAGCTTAGGCTGATTACTATTTTGGAAAAGGTTCAAATCCCCCTTCCATAGGTTTAGGAGCCCAATTTAGCCATTGACCCCACGTTTGGTGGGAAAGAGATAAGATAAGCCTTAAAATAGCTTTTTTGGCCACAAAATCCTCCTATATACCATGGGATTTGAATTTATTCACATGGAATGGATTAAATAGATTTTTAAAATTATTATTTTAAAATCTAAATCCACTACAAACCTGCCAAGTGTCACGCCAATAATATGCCATTTGTCCACGTTAGAGTGTGTCATGTCATCATTTGACCACAACTTTGACTATGCATATCTTTCGCATATGAACTCAGATTTGGTCCATTCAAAATGCGTCAGAAAGCTTGCAATGAGCTCTATACCATGGAACTAATTTTGAAACATTACAGTACCATCAATTTTTTCTCATCACCAACTGCCACGTGTCACCTTGTCATTGGTCCACTGGTTGACCTATTGACCAGAGTTGACCCGTTTGGAGGCCCATCTTCGACCGGCGATAGAATTTGCATACGGACTCTGTTTCTGGAGTTCAGCATACCGTTGAAAAGGTCTCAATAAGCCCTTTAGCATGGTCCAATTTTAGGGAAGTTTTAGGGAAAATTTTCATAGTGAAAAATCCTCCGGATCACCTATATATGTATGTAATATCTCTAGTGTAATCTATCCCGAATGAATTCTTTTATTGATATTATTTGATTAAGTATTTTTATCTGCAAATTGGTTTATTGAGAAGCTCTACCAAACTTCATTTGGTATCAGAGCAGATATGTCTCATTGAGAATCTGCAAGGGGTAGTGATTGTTTATGATCATAATAAATTCTCATTCTATGGGAAATTTGCACCTGTCTGGCCCACATATCAATGGTAACGTGGGATCAAAGATATACTTTGCAAGATTTGCATTTTTTTTTGTGAACTTGTTTGCATCTATATGAAGATATTGTTGGTTAATATCAGTCAGATCATGTGCACTAGAGGACTTTATTAGAGCTGGATATATCTATTGGAGAGTGAATCTGAGTATTGGTTGGATCATAAGCATGCATAGCAAAGAAACATATTATCCATGGATGAAATAGTATTATAAATCTTGGCATCTATTACTGCAGGAGAATATATTTTAGATCAGCCACGTATCCATGGATAGTTCCATGGGAGATCCAAATAAAGTTGACATTTGTTGGTACAACGTTGCAGGTGCTTATCCAAGCTTTCGGTGCATGGTAGAATTTGATAGGAGCGCATAATTTTGGATCTCCTGCTATGTTTCTGATCTGGTTCAACATCCCTTCTTTATCATTGGACCTTCATTAGAATGCCTGCTACATTTTAAGTGATCTAGATTTACAGTTTCAGGTGCACGTGTATCAGTCTTCATTCAGTTTTTTGTCAAAATTCACCTCTAAGTTATATTTCTATCCTTATGCTATGACAGTTTTCTCCACGTTTTGATTTGTAGTTTCTAGGTGATCTACAGTTTTATTCTGGTTTTGTTCTAGTGACATTTGTTTGACAATTGTATTGTTTGCTTTAAGCTATAATTAAAATTATAGTTTTTGTCCATGTCGTGTAATTCTTGTTTGGATGCCATATTAAAGCATTATGCTTTTCTAATATTGTTTTAGGTTATTTAAAAAGTAATCTCAATTTATTACTTTTTAAATGAATTTCGTCAAGTATCATTTTATGTCTCTTGTCAAATTGTCAATAGAGTCAGTTTGAGTTTAAGTCAAGACTCATGTGTTTATTAAAATTTGTTTGTCATTATAAATGTAGTAAAGTGTTTGTCAAAATTTTAAATTGTTTGTAAAAAGGGTGTATTTTCGGTTGAAACTGACACCTATTTGTGTCAAATTGTGGAGAGTCATAATGGATAAATTGAGTCATGTTGAAAAATTTTATGGAAAGGATTTCACACTTGGCAAGTACAAACTCAGTTGACACTCATTAACAAAGATTTGTGAGACATTGCGGATGGAACATTCAAGAAACCAACTGATGCTGATGAAGTGGCAAAATGGGAGAGTAGATATCATAAAGCAGCAACAATCATTGGACTTGGGTTGTCTGATGCATATTTGCATCATATAGACCTTTTAAAAACTTCAAATTTCATTTGGACAACATTGAACAAGTTGTTTGGATCCCAAACCGGAAGCGCAGCAGTGACCTTGAAGCAGAAGCTGTTCGGACTCAAGATGGATGAAGGAGAAACCATGGTACAACATATAAGTAAGTTTCGGTCTATTTTGAATCAATTGTCAGGGATAAAAATTGAAGTAGAGGATGATGATGCAAAAGTTGTTTTGTTGAATAGTATGCCATCTCGCTATTCAAACATTGTTTTTTACTTTGAGCAAGATCAATCCCAACCTAGAAGATCTAATTTCTTCACTGATAGATGAAGAAAATAAGACTTTTACACTAGAAGAAACTGCAATGTATGGTAAAAACAAGTCATATGATAAAGGGAGATTTAAATCTTCTTTTAAAAAAAGATCAACTTTCAGAGATACAAAGAAACATATCACTTGTTACTATTGTAAACAAGATGGACATCTATCTATAAATTGCAATAAAAGAGCATGAGATTTACTTGATGGAAAAATAGAAGAAAGTGCCATGGCTATTGATGAAGAAGAAGACAATGATAAAGAAGAACCTTTGGATGATGCTTATAATTCTGAAGATTTTATATACTAAATAAGCAGTAGTAGATGGAGGCAAGAGGCAACGGAGGAAGGAGGACAACTAGCATCCTCTCACCAACCACAAGAGACGGGGCCGCATAATAAGTTTGTGGCATTTTTTCAATTGTGTGTTTCATTGTTTGTAATAAAAATTGATGTCACATTCTTGTTCAGAGTTTTATTTCCTTTTATAACCTCCTGATGTAAATATGTTGTAGTAGAAAGATAAAAGCACAAGAAAAAACAACATCATGTTTTTCTTAAAGAGGATGAACAGAGGTTCATGAGCAGGGGTTCGTACCTTGGACAGATGTCCGTTTTTGTCGAACAGGGGTTTGTATTTGGTGAACAAAGGTTCAGTGTACCAAGATCATGAGCATGTAGAGGTAGGCAAGCTGTAGAAGACGTGTGAATGTTTTTCTCTACGTTGTTCACATTAGGGGAGTGTGTAATAAGAATTAATAATGTAAACAATAGGGGAGTGAATGTTACAAATATATTGTGTAACATTATTAATAATATAGTTTAGAATAATTGTGAAGTTGTGAGAACAACGCACATTGATAGAGATTGTGAGAGATCTTATAGGGATGAGATAAATTAGGAAAGATTTGTGGGATGCTCAGTGATCATGATAGAGATATGAGGGATAGAAGTTGACTCCTTACTTTAAGGATGTCATTTACCTATATATGTATGTAATCTCTCCAGTGTAATCTATCCCGAATGAATTCTTTTATTGATATTATTTGATTCGGTGTTTTTTTCTACAAATTGGTTCATTGAGAAGCTCTACCAAACTTCATGTACTTTACATGAAATTCTGGATTGCTGGATTAGATGCACAGTAATTTGATCATACTACAACTTTTCACATCAAAATTCACAGGAGATTATAGAACGCCCAACAAAAAGAATCATAATGTTTTGCTGCAAGCAATGTAAGGCAAATAAAAATAAAAATAAACTAATAGAAACTCCAAATAAATAGATCTTAACAAATGAAAAATGTGATTCCAATGATTTTCAATCTGAATGTAGGGAATCCTCAAAAGAAAGACCAGATACATGCCATTTCATATAAATTTTAACTGCCATACCTTTTTTTTGGAAACCAACCCATATACTTTGGCACTATAATATAACTAAAATGGAATTTATCCAGTAGTATAACACATGGAATCTCAAATAACATAAAGAAATGCAATCTTGGTGATGTGTGGATATAACCTTGGAAGCCCTTGAGAGAATTTTGTGAAGTAGTAATCCTAGGTATGAAATCAAGACTTAGTTAGGGAATAGAGAATCCAACAAAGGGTCCAACCTAGGACATATTTTAATAGTTTCTTTAAGTTCAAAAATAAGTGACTAAATATACCTTTTATTTAAGCAGGGAAGTTTACAATAGCTTGTTTTCAACCATAATGACTCTTTTTTACACAATCTTACCCGATTTTCTCAGCCTCACTCCTCTTATATGTTCTTGTTTCACCACATTGTATCTTTCCCTTGTTTCAGTATTCTGTTTTCTATTAATATATATTTTCTGGCTTCAAGATTTGTGTGGACTCCTTTTTTCACCTCAACCAAGGAAATAAAGAAAAAGAAAATTCTAGATCATATGGAACAATAAGATTATACACCCTTTTGGTTTTCTGCCACTATACCAACTTCATGTTTGTAAGATATAAAGGACAGATGTTTTGAGCTTAAAGCTTAGAGTATTAGATATAAAAGGAATGACAAAATTAATCTTATTTTTCTATCATTCAGAAGATGTTGACTCGTCAAGTCCTCATACATATCATAAAGGTTTCATACATAGACACTTTAAATTGCATTCTCTTCTTAAGAGAGACAATTTACCATCTTCGGGCTAGGGAATTGAGCGTAGGCAAGAACTTAATAATCCCTTCCCATAAGATAACATATGTTATATATAATGACTTTGTAAGGCAGGAGAGTGACATAAAAGCAAGGTTACACCAAATGTCTTAGATCAAGGAATGCAGAAACATGGGAACGAGTTTCCAATAAAGCTAAAATTCTCCATCTTTCCACCAATTTTAGTGGAATGCGCACGTAAAAATCATGCAAAAAATTTATAAGATCTAAGACATTCCTAAAAAATTTACAAAAGATCTATCATCAAACATTTCTATAGAAAATCGTAGGGATTGTATTTGATACAATGTTTTGTTCTTTGGAAAAGTCACCCCTTCATAATCTAAGGTAAGCTATACAACACTTATAACATGCATGGGAGGTAGAAGAGATGCTGAAAATGAAAGTTTTGCTGCAATACTTAGTATTACACTGGATTATTTCAATAGTAACTTTCCACCAAAGCTAACGACACTTAGAGCTTCTCTATTGTAACTTAATTACACCATACTTCTCTAAGGGAGTGTGACAATATACTTTCAAGTCTACCACCAGGAAATTTGATGCCCAAGGAAATTCAGCTATAACATGAACAAAAACCTTACATTGTCAATTCCTAAACTGAAATAAAGCATTAGATTAGGAATCTGCTACTTGTTTACTTTTTTCTATTAGTATTATGCTTTCCAACTGTTATATACCTGTATATCATATATAATGGATATCATATAATGGTTTTATTAGTTTTTGATATTTTGGATCATGACTAGCAAAAATAGAAGACAACTCACTTGTGGCCAGTATGTAGAGTACAAACAGTAACTCTAATTGCGATAAGGAGTGGTAACTTAGATAGTTGCAAAGCTCAAACTTGCATATAATTTATCATTGTTCCTTGAAGAAAAATTAATATGTGATCTGTATTAATCATGAAACAACCATCTTTTGATGGAAATTGAAGCAATTGAGAGAACATTCATGAATCACAAGTACTATAAAGTGGGAAACCCTCAAGATGGAAGAAAAACCATTGAACCCTCATATATTACTCAACGAAAAGGCATGTAATTGTGAATTTCTAATCATCACAAGAATATTATTTGCAGTGAGTCACAACCACACATGGAGCAAAAACCCATAGTTTAGTAGGACACCAACCCCTAGGAAAGAAGCATCAACCCTTAATGATTAGTAGAGCACCAACTATACAAGGAGTGTACAACCCCCCAAGATTACCAGGAAAAAAAATAAACCATCTGAATATGAAGATAATGTGATGTTCCTTATGGCTCAAAAGAAGTTGATTGTGCATGCAGTACTTTCTAACCTCGTGATGAGACTCAATAACCCTCTCAATAGAGAACACTCTCAGTTAATTCACTCATTCTATGCACCATATATTGTTCCATTCAGGTCAATATGACCTTGAAGTATATGATCCCCTTCTATTATCATATTACTCATATTCTTATACTGCTTGCACTCTATGTATCCTTATGAAACCTTTACACATCCTCCGATTGCTCACTTAAATCTCCATGGATTCTTTAGTAGCTCACAATAAAGATCTTTACACTTGTACTGCTATATACCACTGATATCTTGTCTTTTCATATACCATTATACGTCGGAAAAGAACCACATGAACCATGTACTGGTAGGCATCATTAAACCAAGACATAACTAAAGATTCTTTATAAATATAGAAAAATGTTACATAAGAGAGACCATATACCGAGATTGGCATTAAGATCCTATAGCAATTCAGGAATTTCTTAACTAGGGCTAAAGATACTTGTCTCAACTCCAACATGTCACAATATGAAATTCAAACTACCACTGAGAAGCAAAGAATGCACCAAGAAGTGGTATCACTCTCTAGAAAGCAGTAAATAAAAACTCTCATGTAATGCTTTAAACAATAACAGAGAATTACTTTGTAACCTCCATCTTCATCATGAAACACACTTAACAATATAGAACACATCCTATTAGGTCTTATGAGCACCTAATTATCACTCTCTTAGAGAACATGATCATGCTTCACATATAAGACTCAAATCTTCATGACTTATGTATCAGCAACAATAGAGAAGTTATAATTTTCAGCTAGATCATACAAATTACATACACCTCTAATTCAAGGAACAAGACCCCAAAAATCTTCCTGTAGCTCATGAAATTGTTGACAACTTTTTTCAAGGTCTACAAGAACTAGTCTTTCAGATACATCAACCTCAAGACACGTTTATGGCAATGCTTCTACACCACTAGTTATATGACTTGGATAATAAATTCATGCAAGGAATCCAACAAACATGTTCACGTACTTAGGCAATCATGTCTCACACTCAATATTTCACACTTACATACATAGTCAAACTACCTTCTAATGTGGACAAATGGCTTAATAGTGGTTCATTGTACCGAAATTAAGGCATTAAGACAAAATAGCACCAATTCAGGAATGCTAGAAAGAATAACAACTAAAATGAAACAATAAAAAGTAGAACTACCACTGGGAAGCAAAGAACCCAAGAAGAAGCAGTTGAATCTATAGAAAGCAGTGTATACCAATCCATGTAATGCAAAAAAATAAAGAGAAAGGAAAGTCCTTAGTAAAAGTGTCAAGAGGATAAGGTCAATGGATAACAAGGCTCTACTTTGCATCAAAGTCCATAGAATTCATTTCATGAGCATGGTATGCTCCAAAAACATTTATTATCTTCAGGTTGAATACATTTCATGTGCTTTCAAGATCAAACAGATCAATGAAGACCTAAACAACACCGTTTATACCATTCTTAAGGTCACATGTTTACTTGAAGCATTTACTTTAAGAACACTTCATATTTAGAACAAACCTTTATTGATAAGAATCAGTAATGCTTTTCTTAGAGAACATATCATGATTTCCAAGAGAAAATTTCTTCTATTGAACACAATAGAGAAGCAAATAGTAATAATGAAAATATTACTCCATTTGAAACTGGAATGCACCTTATGTAGCCATGATAGTTTAAACATTTTTTTCCAATTACATGATGGATTTTCAGACACACAATCAAGAACATTGATTGTAGTACTCCACACCACTAGTATTTTTTTTTTCATAATCAATTATGCTAGAATGAACAAAACCATTACCGGGGCATAATTAAACCAAGAAAGAAGAAAAGAATCCTTTGAATGTGGAAAAATGGCCAAAATGAGTCAATGTACTGAGACTGCATTAAGATACAATGGAAATTCAAGAAAGCTAGAAAGAAGAACAACTAAAACCGTAGAATTCATTTCATGAGCATGGTATGTTCCATAAACATTTATTATCTTCAGGTTGAATACATTTCATGTGCTTTCAAGCTGAAACATATCAATGAATACCTGGAAAACACAGTTTATACCATTCTTAAGGTCACATGTTTACTTAAAGCATTTACTTGAAGGACACTTCACATTCAGAACAAACCTTTATCTTTACAAGCACCAACATATTCGTAGATTGTTTGATAGATAGTAATAAAAGAATAGAACTTGAAGAAGAATTCAGTCAACCCACAAAATTCCATTACTTACTTCAAGATTTTTTATATAGACCATGCTTTCCTACCATTCTTAAATCTTTGTTGTTCGGATCGAAATTACAGATAAGAAAAAAGAAAAAGATCATGAAATTCTTAGTCTATTTGTTAGTATGCAATATGTATCTAGAAAAATTAAAATTTGAGTACCAATGTGTCTATATCATAAAAGAAACCTCAAATT
Source organism: Taxus chinensis (assembly GCA_019776745.2). NCBI lineage: Eukaryota > Viridiplantae > Streptophyta > Pinopsida > Cupressales > Taxaceae > Taxus > Taxus chinensis. The sequence goes on along the minus strand of CM034155.1, from coordinate 465,004,003 downwards.
AAAAAAATCACTAGATAAGCAGTTACATTTGATGATTTTTTTGACCTAATTTCAAGCATTTTATTACTCGAGGGAGGCTATAGTAATTCAAAAAGCAATATATTTATGCTGAAAAACTTCACTTAAAATTTGAAATATTATATAAGTAAGCAGATTATGAAGAAACACAAACTACAACACAATATTTTCATCATGTATTTCCATCTTGCCAAAAACCTAACCAATGGTAATTAGAGTATGATATTTATATAAAGTAATTTCGAAGCACAAAAATAGCATGCACAATGCAAAACATAAGATTTAAGTACAACATGATATATATATCAAGTATTTTCAAAGCCAAAAAGGAACATGCCCAATGCAAAACATCATTTTTTTTAAAAAAAGCTTTCTTTTGCACATAGGGGATTTTCTTGGCACGGTCATCTTTTTTAAATTCTCTTTTCCCCTTCTTAACAAAGACACCCATCTTCTTTAATTTGTATGGGGGCTCATACATCTCTGCATCAGCAGCTGTGTCATATGCCAGCCCAAAACCTTTTGATAATGAATCCACCGTTTGAAAATTTGAAAGATGGATGAAAAATTCCACTGGTAAGTGAAGGCGTTCCTTCACATTTTCTGCAATCTGTGGTTTTTCAGGGTGTGATTGTTTAGGATGGAACACATTGACTAAAAACTAAGTTCTTTTAAATTGTTCATGTCTGCGTAGTTGTGGTTTTGTCACAGTAATACCAACAGGGGGATGCAAATTTGACTTCGTGTTTTCATTAGTCCAATTTGAGAGGAAACAATAAAACGTTAGGTACCTTAATGGCAAGCAAAGCAGGTTAAAAATACTGAATACAGATAGCTTAAATAGCCCTACCAAAGCGCATTCTAATGCCCTACATGGGGCATATTGAAGTGGCCTCCTAGAGAAATAGAATATCTCAGCACACTGCAATTCATGACTTCGCTAGGGCACATGCCCCTACATGTCCATCTAGGTTTAACAAAACTAGAAGGCATATTAATTTATATAATCTTTACAAAATTCATACTATTATTCTTGACAGAATTAAAAAGAATTCAAGAAAAAACAATATAGAACATACTTCTTCTAGTAAGTATAAAATTTGAAAACATTATTCTAAGGATTTTCAAAAAATAGAAATAACTAACAATTAATCAACCTAAACAATTTTAAAAGAGAAAAAAAATCCATTTTGTGTATTTGGCTTAGGATACACTTCTTTCTTTCACTAAGTATATGTTATATGATTGTTTTCTCAATATCTGTAATGAACTATTTTATCAAAGAAAAGGGAAGATAGAGTCATGTCTATACAAAAATGTAGATTTTTGTACAAGAAAAATATCAACTAATTGACAGACAATTGCAGATAAACAACTTTAAAAGGATAGCCTATATTCTTGTAACAGAGGTTTGGAAATATTGGTAATAACAAATTTATAATGAAATGATAATGCAACACAAAATACCAGTTTCCATTTACAGTTTGTAAATAATTTTAGGCCTTTTTGGACTGGGACCATGTATGTAGTAGGGAAAATTAAAAAAACATGTTATGATTCCATAGTGTACTAAAAAGAACACTAAAATTGTAATTTATAAGAATACAAGACTAAGGAGAATTCATTGTGTACTAAATGCAGTACGGTAGCAGACAAGGCAGTCTTAGACCTGTAGGTATGAACCTTAACTCCTTCATGAACCCATAAATGTACATATTTTGATAATTTCTTATGATGGGTATGTGAATATAATATGAAATTGGCCTACAAGAAGTGTAAACTCTTTCTAATTAAAACATAGTAGATGTACAGAGACAATAACTACATGCACCCAAGTTTGAAAGCAAGCTAGAAAACATTAAATTTGAAAACATCCATTTTGTGTAAATTTGAAAACATTATTCTAAGGATTTTCAAAAAAAAGAAATAACTAACAATTAATCAACCTAAACAATTTGAAAAGAGAAAAAAAATCCATTTTTTGTATTTGGTTTGGGATACACTTCGTTCTTTCACTAAGTATATGTTATATGCTTGTTTTCTCAAGATTTGTAATGAACTATTTTATGCAGAAAAAGGGAAGATATAGTCATGTCTATACAAAAATGTAGATGTTTGAACAAGAAAAATATCAACTAATGAAAGACAATTGTAGATAATGTTTTTTAAAAGGATAGCCCATATTCTTGTAACAGAGGTTTGGAAAGCTTGGTAATAACAAATTTCAATAATGAAACAATAATGCAACACAAAATACAAGTTTCCATTTATAGTTTGTAAATAATTTCAATCCTTTCAAAAGTTCATAATGATAAAAGGAAATTAATGATCTCTCTTTGCAAGCCATCTAAGTGATACACCTCATCTATGGTTCCAAATGAATGACAATCAACTTGAGTTATACGATAAAATTGAATAAAACATAGTAGATGTGTAGATGACATAACTTTGAATGCCTTGCAGATAATATGCCTCCCACAAAACCACCTGCACAGCACACCATATATTGTTTAAGTATTTTTAATGTTTTTTTCTAGAGCATGGAACAATCAAAGGAAAAATCAAGCCCATATATATTAAGTATCAACCTAAGTCCCATCTAAGTGGAACTAATCGTGAGCTCAAATTTGAGCCGAGAAAGGAAAGGCAAAAACTAGACCTCATGGGATCATCACAAAAATAAACCAAGGACAACATAAAGACCTCAGAAACAAGTTAAAGGGTCACAAAAATAAACCTAGGACAACATATGCGAGCTACAAAAAGATGATAAATACATATCTCACAAAATGCAGCACAAAGCTTAAAACGCCCAAATTGCCAGCTAAAAGATAGAAGTACAGTTTCCCCAAATATACAGTTTCAAATTTTCTTTAATGATGGCATGACTCTACACAATTAATAGAAAAAAACATAGTAGACGTACATAGATAGTAACAACATGTACCCAGGTTTGAAAGCAAGCCAGAAAAAAGGGCCACCAAGAATGCAATCTTGCAGACAACGAGAAGATACAACCATACCCAAAGACCTCGGAAGCAAGTTAAAGGGGAAACACAAGTTCAACTGGTTGTAAGTGAAAATATACAACTAAAACAACTTACTAGAAGAGTGCAACATGAATCCAAACGAGCATGAAAAGATATCATCATGAATGCAAACAACAGGCATTTATAGGCACCCAAAACTTCTTGACATTCAAACCCCCTCTCATATTTCTACCACACACAACATAACCCTTCCATTTCCAAAAGAGAGGCGCTTACTTCAGAGCTATTTTATATGACAGTATAGTGTTTGTTGATTCATGTAATATTTATAGCTTTATTTCAGATCTCTATTCTAGAGTATTTTCCTTTTTCCATATTATTCTTTAGTGTCGCTTACTTTAAATTAGTATAAGGAAAAGGTTGAAACTGTTGTCAATGCTACACAAAATGAAAAAAATCACTTTTGGTTTAAATAAAGCAATGGACTTGAACAAGGAGCTCAGGAAGCTCTCTATCACATATAAACACATGAATAAAATGTTAATGCTGAAAATGTTTGCGTTACGAAACAACAATTATAGTCCACTATCAATAAATGGTTTCCAAAACAAGAAATGCTTAAGTCAACCCTAAATGGTAAACAAGGTTGCTACTTTTAGACCCATTTGATTACTATTCAATAAATAATAGAAATCTCAAAAAAATACTCAAAACTGAGATTTGTCAATATCATCAAAGTAGGGATGGTCCATGGCTACCTTTGCTGAAATTCTCCTTACATGATCGTAATGCAACATCTTCTGCAAATGAAATCTAGGGCTTCCTCCACGTGAATGAAATCTAGGGCTTCCTCCGCCGTTGGATTTCAATGACACTGCAAGAAACAGGTCGAGTCGTTCGATGCCCAAAAATTGTTAGGAAAAACAGGTCACAACCCATAACAAGAACGCCTCACTGTGTAAATGTATTATAGAAATAACTTTCGAAGACCTAATGAAAGGATCAATCTAATAATATTTTTCAATTTTATAAAATTAAATAAAAAATACTTCAAACCTATCAATATTATACTAGATTACAATAGAGTTTAAATTAGATGTCTATTTACATTCGTATAATTCAAAAATTGTTTTACAGAAACATTTTTAACATGTTAACATATTTATTGTTTCCCTAATTTAAATATTTTTTTGGTTTAAAATAAAACTTTAAAATTATATATTATAAATAATCAGCCACAAATGTCTACACATCTTTTAAATAAATTAGATATATCAGCTATATAGTTAGTATATGTAGAATATTTCAAATAAAATAAATTTTTATGTCAATTGATGAAATGAATATGATTCCTTAAAATTGTTGGCGATATGTTTATGTCCAGTAATAAATAAACAAGTCTATTGTAGTGGGAAAATAGAAATAATTGTAAAATAATTAATTTTTTTGGGGTTGAAAATGTTAAACTTTGATCTTCTCATCTATTTTACTATTTTAAAAAAAAAATTGTGTACTATTAAAATTTGAGTTTTGTGAAATAAGAATATTTAGTTTCTCTTTTGTACGACAATATAGTGTTTCTTGGTTCATGTAATATTTATACCTTTATTTCAGATCTCTATTCTAGAGTATTTTCCTTTTGCCATATTATTCTTTAGTGTCGCTTACTTTAAATTGGTATAAGGAAAAGGTTGAAACTGTTGCCAGTGCTACACAAAATGAAACAAATTACTTTTGGTTTAAATAAAGCAATGGACTTGAACAAGGAGCTTAGGAAGCTCTCTATCACATATAAACACATGAATAAAATGTTTGCTTTAGGAAACAACAATTATAGTCCACTGTCAATAAATGGTTTCCAAAACAAGAAACTCTTAAGTCAACCCTAAATGGTGAACAGGGTTGCTGCTTTTAGACCCATTTGAGTACTATTCAATAAATAATAGAAATCTCAAAAAAATGGTCAAAACTGAGATTTGTCAAGATCATCAAAGTAGGGATGGTCCATGGCTGCCTTTGCTGAAATTCTCCTTACAGGATCGTACTGCAGCATTTTCTGCAAATGGCAACAAAATTTCTCAGAATCTCAATCCTTTTAATAAAGACTAGTAGGATTTTAAAGAGAGTGACTGTATTTCATGGGATGATAGAATAAGGAAGAACATACAGTGAGAAGATCACACCCACTGGGTGATAAAGTGGGAACTGCACGAGCAAGGTTTTGAGGGTTCCACTGAGGATATTCATGCCAGTCCCTTAGTAAATTTACCCCCGGCCATATGTCCTTATTTGGTGTTCCAAGTAGTCTTTCATCACAATTTGTCAAACATTGTTCTTAGTTATGCTTGTCCAATTGATTTAGTGGGCAACTAAGGTTTCTTCGTTATCAGCAAATAAAAATTTCCTATAAAACATTTTGAAACTTTACCTGAAGATATGAAGCAGCTGTTCTAGTTCAGAATCTCCAGGAAAAAGTGGCCTCCTCTTCACCATTTCGGCTAAAGTGCGAAGACAACAAGTTATGACCGGACATTCCTTTAAAAAACATCAGGGTTTACAAGAAAACACTGGGAATGCTTGCAATAGAGAGAAAAATGAGAAATTGAAACAAAAAACATTCAAAACACCCGAATACGTGATTTCTTTAGACTAACATCAAACTCACCAAAAATACAACCAACGGACCAAATATCAACAGGTGTTGAATAGTGGGTTGAACCCAGTAAAACCTCCGGAGCCCTGTACCACAGAGTAGCAATCTGCAAGAATACAGATGAAAAATAAGAATACTTATAGATAAGCAATAGCTGGAAAGAAAATAAAACATATACAAAGCAAGTGGAATCCAAAAATACGATGAAAAACCTCATGGGTGTAACTCTTCAGAGGCACAGTAAAAGCTCTCGCAAGTCCAAGATCTCCGACTTTGAGCAAACCCTTGTTCTTGTCCAACAATAGGTTCTGCGGTTTTAAATCTCTGAAAAAGATGACATCCCGTTGGAGATCAGTGTTAAATCAATATCTAACAGTGATTTTCATGACTCGTCTGATTCAATTTCCTGGGTTTATATAATAAACGAATGGTTCTTAATAGACCAAGGTAAATCAAGAAATGGTAAACCCGAAAAATAAGTCAGAAACCGATAATTGTAAAGATATAAACGCATGCACTCGTTTGTGCACTTCAAACATTACCGGTGCATCACTCCATGGCTGTGGCAGTGAGCCACTCCTTTGCACAGCTGATACATGAAATTCTGTAGTAAAAATGCATACACAGATAGTAATTAGTGTCTCCTCTTAATAAATGCTGCTGATAAAGTACAGCCAGGTTTAGTCAATCAAATACCTGAATCACTATGGGTGACAGAAGATTAGCATTGGCACTACGTCGGTCACAATCCATAAATTTCTTTAGATCTGTGTCAAGGTATTCAAAGACCAAGTACAAAAGTGATTTGCCCTTCTTGTCTACATGCTCCACGCAAAGCAACCTGAAAATTCAGTTTCATCATCACATATTGATATGGTGGCAGAAGCAAAAATCCCATTAACGAATAGTGTGAAGAGTTTCTAATTAGTATTTCAGATTGCACTCGAGGTCCATCATCAGGATGACTTTCTTTTACATCCTAATGATAGATCACTAAATGTTAATTCACACAAATCAATATCATTATGGACCGTGTAAATATCAGATCTCCTATGAATTCCTTCTGTGTACACATTTGAAATCACAAAACTAAAAAGAAAAGCCCTTCATCAGTTTCTCGGCCATATACCAACTGTAATTTGAGAAACCCTTGGGTGTGTTTGCCAAGATCCATAGCGAGTCATACCATCAGCCAAGCTTCCGTTCCTTACCCATATAACATTTGTATCGCATGTGCAAGGCCAGATGTAAGGTTTACCTGATATTGGCCTAAGGTTGTCTGAGCTAATATTATGTTGATCAATTAGCATAAAAGAAACAAAAACCCATTTCAGTTGTCCACTGGTCAGTTTGAGGGAGTTTCATACCATCAACCAAGGTTTCACTCGAAGTGTGCTCTACACCACCTACGTGATTTGAGATACAGATGCATGAGACTACATCCATGACAGGGATGACTAGGATAATATGGTATGAGGCATTACAGAAACCAAATACTCATTACCTTGGATCACTGGCATGTATGACAGAGTTTCATACATTAAACAGGGTTCCATTTCATCCATTTTGGTATGGGATAACTAAATCCCGCATCAACATCCATTTGGAAACAAACCATTGCTGCCGTTTTGAGTCTAAACCAACCATCCATTTGGAAACAAACCATTGGTGACGTTTCATGTAGTTTTTACAGGACGTTACTGCTTTCAAAATTCTGTCAGACATTATAGTTTTTTCCTCCCAAAAAAACTGATAACCGAAACAAATAAGAATACATATGAACTGTGGAAGCCTTGAACGTTTAAAGAGTATTACCTGACAATGTAAATGCTTGAAGAGAGCATCTGAAGCAGAGCGACTTCACGAAGTGCAGTGGGAGGAATTCCTTCTTCGTCCATCTCAAGGCGAGTCTTCTTTAGGGCAACAAGCTGTCCTGTGGTCTTATCTTTTGCCTTGTACACTTTCCCATATGTGCCCTCGCCCACCTTTTCCAGCTTTTCATAATTTTCCATGCCCATCTCTTTTTGAATGCGAAACCAACCCTGTCCACCGCCACACAGATCTATCTACACACTCACCCCCGCCTCTGCAATTTTAACTCAACACAGTCGCAGACAACCAAACAAGAAAAAGGATGCACAAAGTGACTGAATGGGAGAACCGTTGGTGGGTTTGTGGGTTGAATGCCATCTAACGGCGAATATTTAAAAAGAAACCTCCATCGAACAGCTCCCATGAAGCGTCACCAAACTAGTTCAAATTTGAACTAGGATATGATTATTGGTAATTTGTGCAATAATATATTCCAAGTAATCGGAGCTTTTCAACCGGGACAAGTTGGCTAGACAAATTTATTTTTTTCTCTACAATGGGTGTCACTTTCTTTTAAATATAAATTTGACTTGTTTGTGATTTTGTGGACCATTAATCATGCATCTACTTATTGTACGTGTTTAGTGGAGGCGGTAATGGGTAAGATCAATTCCAAGGAGCCCAATGCTAAACTAGATGCCTAGAAATGGCCCTAAATTACTTAAAGTTATTTTTAGTCTCATATCTTATAAGTCTTTTTCTATTTATTTTGATGTCACCAAGTTATTTTGACCTCTCTAAGTGAAGTAAACTTTACATTCACTCTCCTAGAGATGGGATTTGACATCCGTTTCGAACATTTTTACCTATTTTAATTATATTTTACACTTTGCAAAATAGTCATCATGTCATTGTTTGACATGAGAGAATTTGGTAAAACCATCATTATCATTATGAACACATTCAATATAAATATAAGTGTAGCATTATATAGATATTTAAATAACATATTTTAATGAAAATGCATTTATATCGAGCATATAATCCATGAAACTTACCTAACATTTGTAAATACAACTAAAAAACAATGCATAGTTATTAATTAAAGAAAAAGAATTCAACAAGGATGGACAATATATTTAAATCCTTTTAACGTCATAAATTTCTGGTTTGATTGGTGGGGTTAGTCGTCAAATCTCATGCCTGCTCTCTCCTATTTTTTAGAATTTTTCTACTAAAAATTGGTGTAGGTATCTCTAGTGTTTAATTTGAACTGAAAGTCCTTTATATGTAGATAATCATCGTGTCTTATTGATCTATATATAGATATACATGGATTCACACTTCTCCTTTATGCCTATGTGTGGCTTGGGCACTGCTCACTTCAAAGTTCGATTTTGTGTGTCCCTGACAATGCTTGCATGCACACTTTTCACAGTTATATTGTGCTTATCTGCGAACATGCACAAAACTTACATAATCACAGGTCTTGTATCATTCTCGTGTTTTCTTGTAGTAAATAACAGACCACATGCCCTACACAAAGCCTTCATAGCCTCGCATAACCCATTGGAATATTGCACCCATACACAAATCCTCGCTCCAAATACTTGTAACACACTATTATGTAAATATTTAATTGTTTGAAATGAATTTATTTAGGATCCATTTGGGAAATATATATTTCTATGTGACTTGCTAAGTGACACTTCATAGTTTTGTGCCATGCCTAAGAATCTTCTTGCACAATCGTTAAAGATACAATCTTACTCGCCACACACATTTTGGAGGAAGTTATATCATCACGTAGTTGGAAGATGAAATGAATTGTAATGGTTCCCCTTTATAATTGGTCTAATTTGAAATTTCTCTTCTAGCATTGTTATATAAAATATGTAACATACACATTTTCTCGAGGGTCTACACCCTTGAGAGATGAACTAGATAGTAAGAATACAAGCATTCTCTGTGTATCTTGTAGTTCTTGCACTATTTTGTATTTCTTTCCAGTCTAGGAAAGTCCGCCAGGAAGCATTTTCTTTATGGTTCATAAGAGCTTGCTCTCTAAGCCTTAATGTGATGTAGTGCCCACTTCCCTTTGACACCTTTTGATGCTGATCATGACAATGTCGGCTATATTATGGACATTATTATAGTTTTGATTTAGTATGATGTTAGATATTTGATCATGGATTATTGTTGACTTTGATTCTTATATGATGCATGATGATTATTAGGGACACTTTATATGTTGATGATGTTATACTGTTGGACATGGTTATATGATAGATGTTGTTCGGACTTGTGATATTTGGATATTGTGAGTAGCCCTAGAAATGAAAAATTATTGGATGATGATATAGTTGTTGATAAAACTATAATGATATTGTTAGATTGCTTTGATGTTGTTGTGATTCATATATCTAGATGATTTTGGAAATTTAATTATATTTATATTATTTTGGGCATTCTGATATGGCCACGAGGCTGAAGGAGGTATTTGTGTTTTGCAAGTTAAAATATCACAACAAACATCGGGGGATTGGAGACCAACCACATTGGAATTCTAAATGAATTCAATAAGGTCACCATGGCAACTAGTTTTGTTGTGTGTGTTGTATTTTGTTAGGGATTCCCATGGGGGGGATTACCTTTGAATGTGACCAAGGGGTTATGTGTATTTTATTAATGTGGTTCCTTTTTATTATTGTTTGCATGTGTTTATTTTGTGATGCATTTACCCCTTTCATTATTCTTTTAATTGTGGAGAGTTAATGTGAGTAATCATATTATTAAAATAAATAAATTAATCAAATTTGGGATATAAGAAAGTAATTATAGAATTTGTTGGCTCTTGTATTAAATGTGGTAAGTGATGTGTAAGTAATATGTAAGAATGTGTAAGTGATGTGTAAGTATGTGTAAGAGTTGTGTAAGTCAGATTTTGAAGTATGAAACACTCCACCTCCTTGGAAATTTGAATTTGTCCTTGGAGGCTTGTGGGACAAGTTAGACTTATCCCACACCTCTTAAATTTGCATACCAAAATTACCTATGGTTGGAGGGTTGAATTTAGACCTTCTTTATGCATTTTGAAATGACTAATTGTAAGTTTTAATTGCACTCTTCTTACATTTTACTAATTTCAATCCTTATGGGGTGTGGGCTTTTTGGAGTGTGTAAGTAAATTGTCATATTATTCACCCACCTCTTTATTGTGCATTGGAGAATGAATTTGAATTTTGTGTTGGAGTTGAGGATGTGTGATGTGGCATCCTACATGGATCCACCTCATCCTCTTCTCTTCCCTCTTTTATAAAATTGGAACTCCTTGCTTTGTTTTGGGTTGTTGAACTTTTGGAATGCTTCCTTGGGGTGAATTTTCTTGTTGATTAGAGCTCTTGCCTTGGAGGAGCTTTTGGGAAGATTGTTACATGTTTGTGCTTGGCTGTTTGGATTGATTGCATTAGGATAGAGCTTGTTGTTTTGGAACTTAGACAACTCCATCATGGAGAGGTAAGAGCTTGGCTCTTGAAATACTCCTTTTCATTATCAATGTACATGTTATTGTGTGAATGTTTTAGCATGTTTGTGGGATGTTTGGGTAGATGGCCTAGGAATGGTGTAGGAGAAGACTATGGGGTTCATTTTGTGGGAGGTATAAGTTTGTTTTTAGGGAGGTATAAGTGTTGAGAGAGTTGGGATTTGGATTCCACCTTATAAAGAAATAGCTTGCATTTTTTTACTCATTATGGGGTGCCATAAGAGGTTGGGGAGGTATAAGGAAATGTGAGGAATAAGAGGTACTTGGGGTAGGTATGAGGAATGTCAGGGTTTTTGATACACTATATTTGGTGAGTTTGAAAACATGTGGTGACACCCATTTCCCATTTGGGAGGCATAAGTATCATCCCCCATAGTTTCTTGCTCCTTTGGATTACTTGATAAAGCCTTAGTATTGTATGTGATGTTTATAATGTAGTGCAAACTACATTTTATTTTGGACTATATTTTTTATTGTAAAATTTACATGTGTCTTTATGGAAGCCTATTGTTGTCATGAGTTGAATCACATCTTCTATTCCTTCGTGGTTGGGACTCAGGGGCCAATGAATAAGGATGGATTCTCCTCTTCATTAGATGTCTTGGTTGGAAAGAGAGCGTTTCCTTTCCCTTGCCTTTGTTGTGATCAAAATTGGAAGAAAGAGAATTCTGCATGTTGCTTTTTTAAAGCAAGGAAAAAGATAGTTTTGGTAGCCATTGTTGAGATCAATTTCATTGTAACCTTTCCCACTTGAGTGGATGAATTTGTAAATGTTTTGAAATGAAAAGATGTGGTATGGATTTTGAAAGTTATAAAGTGAAATGAAAAGGAGATATACTTTGTTTTTGCTTTGGAAAGAATGTGAAAGAATGATATGTAAGTTGTAAAGTTGTATATTTGAAATCAATAAAAGATTGCACTACCTTTGTCAATTTGTATTGTTGTATTGAAATTGATCATCAAATTGTGATTTGAAATCTCTGTTTGGAAAATTGAAAAGAGGAATACGTATGAAGGAAACATATGTAACTCTTTTCTTTTGAAATATGTGAAAATTGGAAATCAAATTTTGCATTTTGATATTAAATGGTTTGTTTGAATCAACTAAATGTATTAGAATAGAAGGGAAGTGAATTTTTCATACTTGGAAGATGGAAAATGATAAATAGATCCTATAGAAATTGACCTCTGTTTTGATTTTTAAAATGGAAAATACTTCCTCTAAAATGCACAGTTCGAACCTACAAACAATAAAATTTAAAATTTAAAATCAAACATGTTATGATATAAATGAACTCAATTGGACTAAAACACTTAAGGAAAAATCCTTCAACAATTGTAAAATCGGGCGCAAACCTTTCACAGTCTTTTTGCTGTCAGAAGTTGTAAAAATTTGAATTGGAAATCAATCAAGAAAAATTACCTTCCAATACATCCTAAAATTCATCTAAGAACAATACCACATGTCTATTTGACATGTTAAGAGAGGAAGAAGAACAAATTGAATAGATCTAACAAGTTAAAATTTATTAGTTCGCACTATAAAAGCCTGCAGTCCATTTTCTTAAAATTGACCCAATAAAATTTATAACAACCAAAAATTAATGAGCTCTATGAAAAGAGGACATTGAGAGATTTTTAGAAAGTCCTCATTTTCCCCAAACTGAGATCTTTATCAAAAGTTATGGCCTTTTGAAGTTTTCTTCACTTGGCGTTAAAATTTTGGTAAAACATTCCTTGGCAAGCCCGCGTCTTGAATTTTTTCCCTTGGGGCTTAGGAAAATTTTTGGCAAAATTTTCAAAATTTTCTCCTGCCCCTCTGGCCCGTAGCCAATTAGAGGCTTCCATGTGGCATCGCGAGGTGTCAGCGGAGGCGCGGGTCTATGTACCCTCTTATCCCTTTAGGGCTTTAAGTCATTTTTCTCCCTGCTGCCCTGCCTTCCCCGTGTTGGCTTAGGAGACCTTTGTGGACACACAGGAGCACGGGCATAGAGCTGAAGTTTCACCTACACAGGAGAATTTGTAAAATGTCTCCCGCCACCTTGCCTTTCCTCGTTTTTCCCGTGCTGCCTTAGGGAGTGCCACATGTTCTTTGTGGACCCGTGGGAGCATGGGTGCAAATGTGATTTTTGCACATCGCGGGAAAATTTTTAAAAAAGTTTCTCCATGGCCCACCAACCTGCCCTTTGGGCAAATTTTCTCCCCTGGGCCCGCAGGCCTGCCCTTGGGGAAAATTTTCACCCCAAGGCCCGCCAGCCCATAACTTGAAAAATATGATGAGTTAGGACTTATTTATATCATTGAAAAGGTGAGAAAATTTCCTATCCAATGGGAGTGATTTAGGATAATTTTTAATGTGTTAAGTATGAGAAAAATCAAGTTGAAACTTTAAGCTTGTTAGAGAGTGGGTATGGTGAGGAATTTTTCCCTCTCAACCTAATTGGAACGTCTAACCCTGAATTTCGGACCTTATGACCTCTAATAATTATTAATAAAAGGAAAGTATACTCTTGTAGATTATAATTGTTCCAGAACATGTTAGTGACAATTGTTGTCTTGTAACATGGTTATAGATTCATTTAATAAAAAAAATTACTCCATAATTTTCCTAACTAATCCTAGGTTGTTCTTGAGTCTCAAGTGGGTTGTTTTAGTAGGCGTTATACTTGGTATCAGAACAGTGGTTCAAAAGCTTGGACCATAGGGCAAACTATAAAACTTGAGACATGAAACTTAAACCTAGCACACTTTTAAATCTAGAAAACAACTTAGTTTAGAAATTACATATTTTAGTAAACATGGAAAGGGAATAAAACTTAGAAAAATGAACTAACTCTTGCCTTGGTCTGTGCAGGAGGCGCAGACAGGATGAGGGAAATTTTCACATAGAATGAGACTTACCACCACCACATCATGTTGTAGTAACCATCCTACCCCATATTTTGCAGACTCTTTAGGATGTTAATGCCACTCTACGTGGAGGATTAGTAGGAGGACATGCATCCAGACATGACAAAGTCCCTTCCATTGAGGGTCAGGTATCTCCTCAACCTAGGGAGGAACATGGAGGAGAGAACTCCCATGCAGAGTCAGCTAGGGCAGAGTCACCATAGAGGGGACAAGGTGACCGAGTTTTAGAGCATAGAGAGAGGTCTCAGAGCCCTAGGCTTAGGGATGAGCATGCAAAGATACCTAGAGGCCGTCAAACCACAGCTGCAGATCACATCAGGGAGATCCTGAAGCTTTGACCATCACATTATTTTTGTGACATAGGTGGATTTCAGGAAGAGGCCTAGTTGGTGAGCTTGAGTGGATGCTTCAAGCTCTTTCCTTGTTCTAGCAACACAAAATCTTGTGTTGCGATCCATCTAGTGAGGGATGGAGCTGGTGTCTAGTGGAGGACAAAGGAGCAAAAGCTCCATGTTGTTTCTGATATACTCACCTGGGAGCTCTTTACGGAGTGTTTCCATAGTAGATATTTGTTATGGAGGTTCATACAACAGCGAATAGATGAGTTTCATGACCTCCAACAGGCATCACTTACAGTGGCTGGGTATGAGAGTAGATTTCTGGACCTACTCTACTATGTTGATTACATGCAAGATGAGCAGGTGAGGATCCACAGGTTCATCTGGGGCGTGAATCTAGATATTGGAGGTGCAGTGTGGATCCATTGTTCACAGACATTAGCTGAGGCCATCGAGAAGGCCTATATAGCAAAGGAGACTTGGGGAAAGACCCAACAGGCTAGAGACCGAGTCTGGAGCCACATACAATAGATGCAGGATAGTAAATCGAGGGTATTAATACCTATTCCTCATGGTGGACAGGGTTCAACATAGTCATCTTTTAGACCATAGCAGTAATAGTCTTGCCCACCTTATAGACCTCCTCAGTGGTTTGATGCATAGAGAGGTCAGAGTATGGGGCCTGCTCTTAGGGGTCCCATCAGGACGTAAGGTTCCCAGAGAGCTCACTCAGCAGGAGCTCACCAACAGAGACCTCAGCAGACACTAGCTAGATCATCAGGATCCACACCACAGACCTCCAAAGTATCGATTGGACCTGCTACATAGGGGAGAGGATCAGGAGGTTGTTTTGGTTGTTGTGTTATTGGACATTTTTGGAGAGATTTTCCACAGAACCGTGACAACAAGGGTAAGACACATATCTTAAAGCCTACTATCGGTGATATGGGGTGTAGTCATAGAATGTACATAGTAGTTGAGAACCTCTAGACAGAGAATTAGAGTATAGTTATTGAGACTGTAGGTAGCATTGGTGGTATTCCTATCTCCATCTTGTTTGATTCTGGTTCTTCAGATTCTTTTACACCATATTTAGTAGAGCGATGCAGGCTGGTGGTAGTTAGGCAAGGTCATAGTTGGAGTATTGAGATGGCTTCTAGAGCCAAGATCTCTATAGGCTCCTTAGTTAAGGAATGTGTGGTATATTTGGGACCTTTTTCCACTACCACAGATCTCTGTATCCTTCCTTTGGGATCTTATGGAGTCATCTTGGATATGGATTGGTTATCTACACACAAGGCCAAAGTGGATTGTTACCAAAAGTTTATATCTTATGCAGATGATTTGGGAGTTGAGTCAGTGATTTCAGGGGTCAAGAGACCCATTTCTATTTGTACCATCTCTACTATGCAGCTTAAGTGGTGTGTATGACGGGGTTACTAGATGTATGTTGTTATAGTCAGTGACAGATTAGAGGATGGATATAGTGGACCATCACTAGATGATCACCCCATTTTGAGAGAGTTTGCAGATGTCTTTCTGGGGGAGCTACCGAGGTTACCACCCCCACGTGAGATTGATTTTCATATAGACCTTGTTTCAGGAGTAGATCCTATCTCACGAGCAACTTATCGGATGACCACACCAGAGATCTATGAGATCAAGTTGTAGCTTAAGGGCATTTTGGAGAAAGTTCTTATCCATCCTAGTATATCCCCTTGGAGTGCACCAGCCATCTTTGTGAAGAAGAAGGATGGATCCTTGCGGTTTTGTATTGATTACCGCCAGCTGAAAAAAGTAATGATCAAGAATCATTATCCCCTTCCATGCATTAATGATTTGTCTAATCAGATGAAGGGTGCCACAATTTTCTCTAAGATTGATCTTAAGTCAGGCTACCATCAGCTGAGGATTTCGGAGGCAGACATTCATAAGACCACGTTTTGTATGAGATATGGGCACTATGAGTTCACAGTGGTGCCTTTTGGTTTGACTAATGCCCCCACAGTATTTATGAGTTTGATGAATGGGGTATTCAGGACCTTCTTAGATCACTCTGTGATCATATTAGTTGATGACATTTTAATTTACTCACGTACGTGTGAGGAGAACAAGGGGCACCTTCACCAGGTTCTTTATTGTCTTCGGGAGCAACAAATTTTTAGGAACTTGGAGAAGTTTGTATTCATTCAGATGGAGGTGCAGTATTTGGGTCACATCATTTCTAGGGAAGGTATCACAGTTAATCCTTCCAAGATTAGAACCATTATGGATTGGCCAGCACCCACTATGGTGACCGAGGTGCATAGCTTTATGGGATTAACAAGTTGCTACTGGAGATTTGTTCAGGACTTCTCTCAGATTGCACACCCCATCACTTCCCTTCAGAGGAAAGGGAAGAAGTTTGTTTGGTCAGAAAAATGTGGGAAGGCCTTCAGTACACTGAAGGAATGTCTCACTAAAACACCTATTCTTGCAGTGCCAGATCCACAGGGTGATTTTTTCATTTGCACAAATGCTTCTTTAGTAGGGCTTGGAGGCGTATTGATGCAGGAGGGCAGAGTAGTGGATTTTGAGTCTTGTAAAATCATACATTACGAGCTTAATTATCTGAATCATGATCTTGAGCTTGTGGCAGTTGTGTATGCCTTGGTTTGATGGAGATACTTTCTTCTTGGTAAGAGATTCACACTCAGGACATATCACTTGAGTCTTTGCCCCCTCTTCACGCAACCAAATCTCAATGCTTGTCAACGGCATTGGATGGTGTTGCTATGTGAGTATGATATAGAGATAGAGCATGTGAAGGGAAATGAGAATGTGGTGGAAAACTCTCTCAGCAGACGGAGACATGTGGCTATGGCCACCTCAGTGAGCACAAATTTGTGGAGCAGGATTCTTCAGCAGCTTCCTCTTGACAGCTTCTACATTACAGTTCAAGCAGAGATCGAGTCTCAGAGACCCCTCGAGGGGAAGTTTGATGGTTTTTATTTAGAGGTAGATGGTCTTTTCAAACATAGAGGCTATATTTATGTTCCCATAGATGGGGGCTTGAGGCAGGACATCTTGGCAGAGGCTCATCGTACACCCTATTCAGCCCATCAAAGGGTGAAGAAGATGCATGCCACCTTGAGATAGTTATATCATTGGAGAGGACTTCGTAGAGACGTGGCTTAGTTTGTGTCACGCTATTCAGATTTTTAGAGAGTTAAGGCTGAGCATCAGCATCCATCTATCCTTCTCTTTCCTCATGATATACCAGAATGGAAGTGGGACACAATTTCCATAGATTTCATTATTGGGATACCGATGTCAAAATATCACCATGACACCATCATGGTCACGGTTGATAAATTGAGAAAAGTGCCTCAATTTTTTTCCCATGAAGACCTCTTATACAGCTAGAGCAGTGGCACGGGTATATTTGGATGAGATCGTCAGGTTACACAGATTCTGCAGAAGATCATTAGTGACTGCGATCCTTTATACACTTCCCATTTTTGGACTACCATGTAGTATGCCCTCGGGATGAAGATCAATCTCAGCACAACATATCACCTTGAGACAGATGGATAGAATAAGTGGGTGAATCATATTTTAGAGGACATGCTCAGGATGTATGTGATGGATCAGAAGTCTAGATGGGAGGAGTACCTGTACTTGGTGGAGTTTACCTACAATAATAGTTTTCAGAGTTCTATAGGCATGGCTCCTTTTTAGGATTTGTATGGTAGAGAGTGCAGGACACCTCTTAGCTAGGACAGGCTAGAGGACAGGGTTTCTCTTGGACCAGCTTTGTTACAAGACATAGAGTAGCAAGTGGTATTGATCAGACAGAGACTACATAAGCACAAGATAGACAGAAGAAGTATGCAAATCAGCATAGGACTGACCATAGTTTTGATGTGGGCATGAAGGTGTTCCTTCGTGTCAGGCCACATAAGAGCCCTATCCATTATGGAAAAGGTTCTAAGTTAGCTCCTAGATTCATGGGTCCTTTTGAGATCTTGGAGCGTATTGGCTCTTTGGCCTACCATCTAGCATTGCCACCGAGCTTGTCTCGCATACATGATGTGTTTCATGTTTAAGTTCTTAGGAGATATATTGTAGATCCTTCTCATGTCTTGGATTGGACCTCACTGCAGGTACATGATCAGGGGCAGGTGATGGTGGAGCCCATTTTCCTTATAGATCATAGGACCCTGGGCCTTCGAGGAAGAGAGGTTGATCAGGTTCGGGTGTAGTGGGACATATATGATGAGACTGCAGCTACATGGGAGGATGCCACTTTATTACAAGTTTAGTTTCCACATTTGTTCCAGTGACTTCCAGGAGGAAGTTGAGTCTAAGAGGAAGGGGATGTAGTGGACACTTCCCTTTGACACCTTTTGATGTAGATCATGACACTTCCGGATATATTATGGACATTATTATAGTATTGATTTAGTATGATGTTAGATATTTGATCATGGATTATTGTTGACTTTAATTTTTATATGATGCATGATGATTATTAGGGACATGCTTTATATGTTGATGATGTTATACTATTGGACATGGTTATATGATAGATGTTGTTCGGACTTGTGATATTTGGATATTGTGAGTAGCCCTAGAAATAGAAAATTATTGGATGATGATATAGCTGTTGATAAAACTATAATGATATTGTTAGATTGCTTTGATGTTGTTGTGATTCATATATCTAGATGATTTTGAAAATTTAATTATATTTATATTATTTTAGGTGTTTTGATATGGCCACGAGGCCAAAGGAGGTATTTGTGTTTTGTAGGTTAAAATATCACAACAAACATCAGGGGATTGGAGACCAACCACATTGGAATTCTAAATGAATTCAACAAGGTCACCATGGCAACTAGTTTTGTTGTGTGTGTTGTATTTTGTTAGGGATTCGCATGCGGGGATTACCTTTGAATGTGACCAAGGGATTATGTGTATTTTATTAATGTGTTTCCTTTTTTATTATTGTTTGTATGTTTTTATTTTGTGATGCATTTACCCTTTTCATTATTGTTTTAATTATGGAGAATTAATGTGAGTAATCATATTGTTAAAATAAATAAATTAATAAAATTTGGGATATAAGAAAGTAATTATAGAATTTTTTGGATCTTGTATTAAATGTGTAAGTGATGTGTAAGTATGTGTAAGAGTTGTGTAAGTAAGATTTTGGAGTATGAAACACTCCACCTCCTTGGAAATCCGAATTTTTCCTTGGAGGATGATTTTGGAGGCTTGTGGGACAAGTAAGACTTGTCCCATACCTCTTAAATTTGCATACCAACCTTACCTATGGTTGGAGGGTTGAATTTAGACCTTCTTTATGCATTTTGAAATGACTAATTGTAATTTTTAATTGCACTCTTCTTACATTTTACTAATTTCAGTCCTTATGGGGTGTGGGCTTTTTGGAGTGTGTAAGTAAATTGTCATATTATCCACCCACCTCTTTATTATGCATTGGAGAATGAATTTGACTTTTGTGTTGGAGTTGAGGATGTGTGATGTGGCATCCTACATGGATCCACCTCATCCTTTTCTCTTCCCTCTTCTATAAAATTGAAACTCCTTACTTTTTTGGGTTGTTGAACTTTTGGAATGCTCCCTTTTGGCGAATTATCTTGTTGATTGGAGCTCTTGCATTAGAGGAGATTTTGGGAATATTGTTACATATTTGTGCTTGGTTGTTTGGATTGATTGCATTGGGATAGAGCTTGTTGTTTTGGAACTTAGACAACTCCATCATGGAGAGGTAAGAGCTTGGCTCTTGAAATACTCCTTTTCTTTATGAATGTACATGTTATTGTGTGAATTTTTTAGCATGTTGGTGGGCTGTTTGGGTAGATGGCCTAGGAATAGTCTAGGAGAAGACTATGGGGTTAATTTTGTGGGAGGTATAAGTGTGGAGGGAGTTAGGATTTGGGTTCCACCTTATAATGAAATAGCTTGCATTTCTTTACTCATTATGGGGTGTCATAAGAGGTTGGGGAGGTATAATAAAATGTGAGGAATAAGTGGTACTTGGGGGAGGTATAAGGAATGTCATGGTATTTGATACACTATATTTGGTGGTTTGAAAATAGGTGGTGATACTCATTTTCCCTTTGGGAGGCATTAGTAGCATCCCCCATAGTTTCTTGCTCCTTTGGCTTACTTGATAAATCCATAGTATTGTATATGATGTTTATAATGTCATGCAAACTACATTCTATTTTGGACTGTATTTATTATTGTAAAATCTACTTGTGTGTTTGTGGAAGCCTGTTGTTGCCATGAGTTGAATCACATCTTCTATTGCTTTTTGGTTGGGGCTTGGGGGCCAATGAAGAAGGATGGCTTATCCTCTTCATTGGATGTCTTGGTTGGGTAGAGAGCGTTGCCTTTCCCTTGCCTTTGTTGTGATCAAAATTGGAAGAAAGATAATTCTACATGTTGCTATTTTAAAGCAAGAAAAAACACAGTTTTAGTAGCCATTGTTGAGATCAATTTGATTGTATCATTTCCCACTTGAGTGGATGAATTTCTAAATGTTTTGAAATGAAAAGATGTGGTATGCATTTTGAAAGTTGTAATGTGAAATGAAAAGGAGATATACTCTGTTTTGGCTTTGGAAAGAATGTGAAAGAATGATACGTAAGTTGTAAAGTTGTATATTTGAAATCAATAAAAGATTGCACTACCTTTGTCAAATTTGTATTGTTGTATTGAAATTGATCATCAAATTGTGATTTGAAATCTCTGTTTGGAAAATTGAAAAGAGGAATACGTATGAAGGAAACATATGTAACTCTGTTCTTTTGAAATATGTTAAAATTGGAAACCAAACTTTGGATTTTAGCTCTTAAATGGTTTTTTTTGAATCAAATAAATGTATTAGACTAGAAGGGAAGTGAATTTTCCATACATGGAAGATGGAAAATGATAAATACATCCTATAAAAATTGACCTCTGTTTTGATTTTTGAAACTAGAAAATACTTCCTCTAAAATGCACAGTTCGAACCTGCAAACAATAAATAACATTGAAAGTTTAAAATCTAACATGTTATGATATAAATGAACTAAATTGGACTAAAACACTTAAGGAAAAATTATTCAACTATTGCAAAATCGGGCTCAAACCTTTCACAGTCTTTTTGCTGTCAGAAGTTGTAAAAATTAAAATTAGAAATCAATCAAGCACAATTTCCTTCCAATACATCCTAAAATTCATCTAAGAACAATCCCTCATGTCTATTTGACATGTTGAGAATGGAACAAGATCAAATTGAATAGATCTAAGAAGTTAAAATTTATCTGTTCACACTATAAAAATCCTGCAGGTCGTTTTCTTAAAATTGATTCTTTAAAATTTATTAAAACCAAAAATTAATGAGCTCTGTGCAAATAGGACATCGAGAGATTTCCAGAAAGTCCTTGTTTTCCCCAAACCTTGCTCTCTATCAAAAGTTATGGGCTTCTAAAGTTTTCTTCACTTGACGTTAAAATTTTGGAAAAAATTTCCTTGGCGGGCTCGCGGCCTGAATTTTTTCCCTTGGGGCTTAGGAAATTTTTTGGGAAAATTTTAAAAATTTTCTCCGCTGCCCCGCAGCCAATCAGAGGTTTCCTTGTGGCATCACGAGGTGCCGGGTGAGGCGTGGGTCTATGTACCCTTTGAGCCCTTCGGGGCTTTAAGTCATTTTTCTCCTCACCACCCCACCTTCCCTGTATTGGGTTAGGAGATGTCACATGTCCTTTGTAGACTCGTGGGAATCCATGCGCAAATTCAAATTTTCACTCGTGCCGGAGAATTTGTAAAATGTCTCTCGCTGCCTCACCTTTCCTCATTTTTGCCTGCGCTGCCTTAAGGAGTGCTACGTGTCCTTTGTGGGAGGGAGCGCAAGCGCAAATGTGATTTTTCTCCCATGCAGGAACAATTTTATAAAATTCTCCCCACGGCCCGCCAACCCGCCCTTTGGGAAAAGTTTCTCTCTTGGGCCTACAGGCCTGCCCTTGGGGAAAATTTTCACACCAAGGCTAGTCGACCCATAACTTGAAAAATACAAGTTAGGAAGACTTCTTTATATCACTTGAAAGGTGAGGAAATTTCCTATCCAATGGGAGTGATATAGGAAAAATTTGAATGTGTTAAGTATGAGAAAAATCAAGTTGAAACTTTAAACCTGTTAGAGAATGGGTACGGTGAGGAATTTTTCCCTCTGAACCTAATTGGAACTTCTAACCCCAAATTTTGGACCTTATGACCTCTAATAATTATTAATAAAAGGAAAGTACACTCTCGTAGATTAGAATTGTTTCGGAACCTGTTAGTAACAAATGTTTTCTTGTAACATGGCTGTAGATTCTTTTAAGAAAAAAATTGTTCCATGATTTTCCTAACTAATCCTAGGTTGTTCTTGAGTCTCAAGTGGGTTGTTTTATTGGGCGTTATATATATTATCCATCTCTACTTATTCTCTATATTTTATTAATGAATAGATGTTGTGTTTTTTGTAAGTTGTATTTTTGGTTCATTGCACTAATAACCTTCACACACTCTTTATAATCCTTGTCACTATCTCTACAAAATAATTGTCCTTTGCACATAGTCCTAGACTCTATGATGTAGATAATTAGTATCAAATCTTAGATCTACCTTTATATGCATGCAAAGACATGAGTAACATGAGATAAGGAAGGAAACGAGGTGGGTTTTATATCTACCTTCTTGGAATAACATCACCTTAACAGTAAGATGGTTGACACCCAAAAGCAACCTAAGGTATACCCAGATGTCCTAAAGTTCATTCAGAATACCCTAGAAGCACATCACACTAAACTCTTTGGTGGATGTTGTAAGTTGATCTTTCATCGCAACCCAATGAGCAATACTTATTTCTCTCATGTTTCTTGCAAGTGGGTTTCAAAATAAAAATCCTTTCATGTTATAAGTGAAGCTCGACATTCCAATATTAGAAGGAAAGGTTAACACCATAGCATTAGATGAGATGTAATGCCCACAAAAATGACGCTCTAGGAACACGCTAACACCCTAAACACTTAACCCGAAAGATAGCAACTATTTGTTTTTGTTTAAGTTGAAAGGTTACAAGGGTGTCAAACCTTAGTGTGCATTAAATTTATTTTCACCAATAATATTTACTTTACAAGGGATGAACCAAGTCTAAGTTAAATGATTAAATATCCTTAATTTATCTCTAAGGTCAATTTATTAATATTCAACTAGGAAGGGCCATACTTTAACTTACTTAGTTTAATGTTTTATTCCTCCTGAAATAACATTCACATCCTAAAACTTCACCTTATATTTAGTTACTATAATTCCATTATTTAAATAACCTTAGTATCCATTTCATTATTCCTCTAAAACATGCTAGGAACTAGATTAGAGACTATGCACACCAAGGTGATTAAATGGCCCCATTCGTCCATCCACACACCTTTAATATTCATTTTAAAACATCTATATAATATATTCCTACCAAACATATGTAGGGTTGATATTCAACCCTTGGATCAATTTAATTTTGACCACTAGATCCTAGGGTTCCAAATTAACCCTAAATATCCTTATGAATTTTTTATTTAATCTCTTTCTTTACCCAAGTCTCCTCATTTGGTCACTTTTTCTTTTTTTGATTTGGAGGTTAAAAAGAAGGAAGCCATGGGATTAAGGAAGAAAGAACTATGGAGGAGTCTACAAGGAGATCAAGCTTATATTAGATTAGATTGTAGGTTTATCATTGTAATGCCTTTCATTCAAGGATTGAAGGGATTTCTTTTTCCAATGTGGTTTTATTCCAAAACTATTTGTATATGGAGTTCTTCATTTGGGACAAACCCTAATAAATAAGTTTGAGTACTTTGAATCTATCATTAGAAGATTTTATTGCTTTAAACAATGAGATTTAGCCATTTATTTTTTGCTGGAGGTTTCCTTGTAGTTTTTACATGCTTAAAATTTTATTTTGACCAAGTTAAAATTTTCACAGGAACAGATTTACATTTTCTGTAGAAAGTGACAGAGCCACCACCCAAAGCAGGCTGGAGGTCTTAGGACCACTGCCCCACCTGAGTGATGATTCGCAAACCACCAACTTGCCGGAGTGGTGGTTATGAGATCGCCACCTTGCCTAAGCAGCTGATACGAGACTGCCACTGTGCACAAGGTGGCGGTCTTGTTCTTTAGGAACACAACCTTACAATCCGAGATTTTCAAAAAAATAAAAGTTACTAAAGTATTCTAAAATTCATTCTGAGCCTAATTTAAGTGCCTAAAATGTCTAGTTGTAATATGTAGTTTCATTTATTCATTCTATAGTTAAAATTACTCATTCTAAAGCATTTTTTGATTTAATAGTAGGAACAACAAGTACAAGAACATTTTCATATTTTTTAACTAATTTTATTTTAATTCCAAGAGTAAAAATTATCTAAATCTACTTCTAACATTATTATTTTTTCTTACTACAAAAAGCAACATTTCAATTAAAACAATATACTTCAAATTTGTTGTTTCTTTCATTTCCACTACAACTTATATGTCCAAAATAACTATAACAAATTTTCTCTTTATTCAAGTTTACTATGCATACATTTTTAACATCTTACAACTTCTATATTGCTTCTTTCTCATTTACAAAAATACAAGTTCACAATGAAGATAAAATTTCTTTCTCACAATACAACTTTCAACTAAACTTTTACACAAGCTTTCCACTTTGAATCTTTCCTTTCCATACTACAATTTAAAGAGAAGGTAAATTATAAAACTCTTCAATGAACTTCTTTAAAGAATATTAACTTTCAATACAACATTTTCTTTAAACAAAATATAATATTACAAATCTTCCACCTTGAGTGAGGAATAACAAAGAGGTTTTATCACTAGTATGGGTTTCTTGAGGACACCAACAATGCTCCATGTTTCACATAACCAACAAGATAACTCCACCATGATTCATTTGATAACAAAAAAAGGGGGGAGAGGAAACACTTTCCACCCAACCAAAAATTCCAATGAGGAGAAGAAACCATCCTCCTCATTGGCCCCTGAGCCCCAACCACATTGCAATGAAAAATGTATTCAACTCATGGCAATAAAAAATACTTCCACATCACAATACAAGATTTTACAACCATAAAAAAACATAACCAACTCAACTACAATCACCAGAAGGAAAGCAACAAATATACAAGGCTTCAAAATGCAAAATCCAAAGGAGCAAGATCTATGGGGAGGTCACTTATTCCTCCCAATGGGAAATGAGTGCCCACCTTAATACCATTAAATAAACATCTCAAAAACTTTACAAACTCTTATGCCTCCCACATTCTCTTATTCCTCCTTACAATCTCTTATGACTCCCTCAACAAAAAAAAACAAGTAAGAAATGCAAGAAATTTCTTGTCCAAGGTGGGGCACCCAACCCAACTCCCTCAAAAACATGAAATAAACTCTTATACCTCCCCACATGAATATCCCCATAGTCTCCTACTACACCATACTTAGGCAATCTACCCAAGCACCCAACAAGCACACAAAAACACTCACAAACACACACATATGCATACAAAATAAATGAAAGCATTTAACAAAATTTTAGTTCCTAATTTTTCATGGTAGAGCTTGATCCAAGAGCCACACACCAAGCTTCGTCAAGTCCCAAATAATCACAAAGAAGCTCAAACAAATCCAAAATCCTCTAACTCCCAAAAATGCAAGAGCACAAAACAATGAACTAACCCCCAAACAAGCAAAAGAACTTGAATAAATAGAAAACGGAGAGAGGATAGTGAGGTGGCTCCATGTAGGATTTCATATCACTCATCCTTAACCCCACCTCACAAGTCAAACCTCAACCCAAATACACCATAAATTGGTGGGTGAGAGTAATGACAATTTACTTACACACACAATCCAAGCCCATACAAACTTTAATTACACGAAAGAAAGTGCAATAATATTTTACCTTTTTTTCTTCCCAAAACACCTAATGGGGTCTATTTTTGACCCCCCCCAACCCATAGGTAGGGTTGGTATAGCAATTTAAGAGGTGTGGAACAAGTTTGACTTGTCCCACAAGCTTCCAAAATTAGCCCGAAGGCCAAATTCGAATTTCCATGAAGGGGTAGAGTGTACAACACTCAAGATCACAAGCACTCAACTTATAACACATAAACCAAGAGCCATATAATCTAATAAATGCATTCCTTTTTGACCAATTCAAAATTAATTTAGCAAAAGGTTAATTTACTAATCTAGACACAAATCAAGTAATTAATTAAAGGAGAATACATCACTATAATTCACATACTAAAATCAAATAAAGGAAACTAATAAAAGAGATAATCCATAACCCCTTGGTCACAATTAGAGGTGATTCCCCCCCATGGGGACCTCCTAACAACAATTTAAACACACAAAAATAATACGTGTTGCCATGGTAACCTTTGTTGAATTCATGTAGCATTCCAATGTGGTTGGTCTCCAAAACCCCCATTGTTTGTTGTGATAAGTTACCTACACAACACATAATACCTCCTTCGGCCTCTTGGTCGCATCAATAAAATCTAGAATAAAATATACAATATAAATCTAAAAACATCTATATATGAATAAAAATAACATCTAGGCAAGTAACGATATCATTTACAATTTCTAACAACATCTCGATTCCACATTTCATCAATATCAACATGATGATAAGATTAGTTTAATTGTCTAGGTCTACTCAATATGACGAAATATTACATGTCAGAATGCATATATAACCATGTCAATAGCATATCAAAATCAATATAAAATGTCTCTAATGATCCATACACATCATATATGAATTGAAATCAACAACAGTCTAGTATTTCTAACATCTAACATCATGGTAAATAAAAAAAATCTACAATGATATCCATAAGCATAGTCGACAGTATCATAACTTAATAATAAAAAGTTTCGAATGGAAGTGTGCACTACATGAGTGGCCTTTCCAACTTTAAGCCTAAATCTCCATCAACATATTTAGTAATAATACGCAGCTCATCATTGCAGTGCCAGTGATTCAAATTTTAGTGTCCTATTAGTGAGATACATTCATTGTGCAACATGACAAAGCTTTCAATCCCATTTAAACTTGGGTTTAATCTTTTAGTACTATTTATAACGAGTACTTACCCCTTAAATACTATGAGGATGAATACATGAAGTTACAATAGTTTTAATATGACAAGGATCAATCAATGTGTAATGAAATTAATTAGATAGATTCACAAATATATATATTATTTTAACATAAAAATTTAACAACAGAAATGCTTTGCAACTATCAAAAGTAAAAAAATCATTTTTTAGATTAGGTAAATTTTTTATTTTGAAGGGATCAATAAACCATATATAAACCAAATGATAAGAAACAAGGCTCAAATGAGGACCAAAGAGGATAATCCAACATGAACATAAAAGAAACTAACAGATAACCCAAGATCATCAGCGGAAGAAAAAAAACCCAAAAGAAAATGAAGGCGCCCAAAAGTAGGAAGGTCAAATCAGCTTGACCTCCCAATAAGTAAATTCCTTTCTTCCATGGTTATCCCCCCTATAAGACCTAAGGTTCATCCTAAGAGGATCAATAAACGTTTTACGTTTCTTTTTTTACTCACTATCATCCATCCTTCATCCTTATTTGGATCCGCATTCCCATCTAGATGAGATGGTATGAGAATTTCAAAAAACTCCTTATTTTTTTTTGTCCATGAGTCTTTGAGGTATTAGGAGGTTGAGGATTCTACTTTTCTTCAATATGTTTCAAATTCTTAACCGGGCTTGAGTAAAGAGATTTTCCTCACATTTTTCTCTTTATGAAGCTTTGAAGTATCATCAATAGAAACATTTTTAGTTTCATCATCCAAATGACCTTTGAAAACTGGATGCTTTGTATTAAAATTCTTCCACCAAGAAACATGATCCTAAATATTTTTTTTAACGATGTGACCCTCAGAGGCTGAATGGACAAGGGTGAAACAGGTTCTACATCTAAACAAGAATCCTTAATAATCAATATTTTGTGTCCATATTATGTTCTTGACCATAAGATCCATTGTAGTCAGAAAGTCAACAGATGTATCCATATCAAACAGTATACAGGCATATGTAGTGTGGTCGAACAATTCATTTTTGAAATCTATAAGAAGGAATTTTCCTAGAGCATTACCAATAACACTAAACTTGTCTTCCCCCAAAAATTTTAGTGGATAATATGGATTTCTTAAGAAGACGGGTTTGATATTAAAATTTTGAGTAAAGGGATCAAAAAGAGGGAACTAGGGTTTTAACAGCAAGAGATGGGACTGAAATTCCTAGATTTTTCCAAAAATTTCCTCCTTGTGAGAGGTACTGTCAAACATAGAAATAAAAATACCATGGGATGATGGGTAAATATTGATTATATCTTATAGAACAGGGCATCATTGTTCAAATATCCACCTGTGAAGATCTAGGAGGCCGAGGTAGAAGTTAATGAGTCTATAAATCAGGCCATGACTCTTGAAGAAATCCTCCACTTTAGTAACTTCATTCCCAAATGAGACCGACAGGGTCAAATGAACAAATGAAATAGGTTTAGCAGGAAGGCGACCAATAGATCTGGCTACATCTAGGAAGGTCATGCCCCCCAATTTGGCCTCACCCCTCAGCACCTCCACTAACATCCCTTTTTAGTGTATAATTATTAGCCTTACTGGCAGAGAATCCCCCAACATCTCCCAATCCTCCAGCAACAATGTGGTCCATAATTTATCCATCTCCATTGGTAGCCAACATGAAGTTCCATAGTAGAAACTTAGTGTCCCATACACTTAGGCTAGTGCCGAGGTTAGTCAGGCCTCCATCATATGTGATGGAACCACGTATGTATCCTACCAAACCACTAACAAAACCAAGATCAAAGTGGCACACCTCCACCATAGTAAAAGATAGGATGATGCCATCACAAATAAGGATCACATAAATAGAAGGAGAACTGCCGCCACAAACCTCAATGGAGACACCAAGCAATTTATAAATACAGAGTCTACCTCCACGGCTAGATCCCTCATCACCATGCCCAAAGCTAGGAACACGGCTAGAGCTTTTGCTTCCACATCGAAATTTAGGAAAGTTTTTGCAATAAAATTTCAGTAGGGTTAGGGTAACTATTGGGAAAAATATCCTTAGAAAATCCTTAGACATACTTCATGATCTTATAATAAGAATATAATATGTAATATGGTGTTTAAGTATTCACCACTAGCTTGTATATACACCATACTTATGCTATGTTTAATCCATAGACTAACTCTACTAACAATATGCAAACATAGAGACATGTGATATGAAAATTTAAGAGATTATGTTGGTCACAAGACAAATATACATATCCCAATACAGTTTATAGGACAGGGATGAAGCATGCACCTACCCTCGAAACTATTGTTTCCCTCAAAATTGACTAGATTTGGATAATTTTATATGAATGTTTCATCCTCCCATCTTGCATCCTCATTGGTAATATTATTCATCATGATAAGATACTCCTAAATTACCTTGGTTTGCATCTTCTTAGTTCCTGTTTGAAGGATCTCCTCAAGTTGTGAAAATGTCTTCCTTCCTTATCTAGCTATATGATAACTTTTTTTGGGTTTGATACTCACTATCTAATGACCTATTCAAGGAGATATGAAATTACCAAATGTATTCATATGGGATAATGTAATCCCACATTGTATTCCACACTTTCAATTCTCTACAAGTCTTGATTATGGTCATAATACATAGGAGAAACCTTGTTATCCTTGTTTTTTTACTTCAAGGAAACTTACTTTTATGGTTGAAAACTCATAAAGACCCAATCATTGAATTAAAAATTCCTTTCATTATATTTTTGCTTATCTTTTTAATACTTTTAGTTTTATGTCATTTCTAGTTTCTCCCTGAGATAAGTTAATACATCATGTTGGTGTTGAATTTGATCTTCCACAACTAAAAAATTTGGTTATACCATGTAATGCATGTTGGTTGGTGTAATGCCAAAAATGGACACAATTTAGATGAGGCGTGTAAGGAAGTGTTATACAATCATTTTTTATGGGGTAACCAATTAACCCATATTTTTTATTTATATGACCTGCAAAACAATAAAGATAGCCTTCAAGGAATTTTATAACCACCTTTATTTTCTACATGTTTTCCCATCTGATTAAGAATGATTTGACATTCTATATGCAAATTGAGTACCATAACATGAAAATAAATCAATTCAAACATTATTAGTAAAGATTAGATCACAATCACTTAATATGACTTTGGGGGTAACAAATCTATCGAAAAAGAAAATTTTATTTTGTTATCTACAAATGGTGTGACAAGGCACAAAAATTGGCATATTTGGTGATCTTCTCCATGATCAACATGATGACAATTTTCCCTTAGGACCTAAGTAACCCTATAATGAAACACACAGAAACATCCTCCTATATTTTTATTTGAATAGATTGGGGTTGTAAAGGATTTGGTTTCTTAATTTTCTCGCCCTTATTTTGATAACACATCATATATTTTTCCAAAAAATATTATATATATCCACATTAAGTCCTTCCAAAAATATATCTTTCTTAATTAGGTGATAACTCTTAAAGTATCTTCAAATTCCTTTATTGGAGACATATGTAGATTTCTGAGAACCTTTTTACTTATGGATAAATTCCCATATATGTACATATTTTCCTTTCACCATAGGAACTTCCCTTTCCACTGAAAAATATAGAACAATTGAGTCATGTTGGAGCTTATAAATCATAACCTGTGTATCTACATCATTTTAACGTTCAGAAATCGTATCACCCACCCTATTAGTTTGTAATATAGATGTTACACATAACATTTCCTTTGTGGAATCATCCTTCCTAAAGAGTGCATTTGCCACTAAATTTTCCTTCACTTTATCATATTTGAGTTTAGATTCATATCCCAACATTTTTTTACCTTATGATATTCTTTGGATGACAACCTATGTTCTAAGTACTTTAGACTATCATGATTTATCTTCATCTTAAGGTATCTACCCATTAGATATGGTCTCCACTATTTTAAAACATGAAAAGTACCCATCATATCCTTCTCATAGATGGGTATTTTAAGATTTTTCCGATTGAGATAGTGACCCTCATATGTGATGGGTACCAATCCCATTCCATACGCTAACATATAACATTCCATAATGAATTTATTTTAAAAATATGGGATCTAGATAATATTAGAGTGGTACACATGACCTTATTTAGGTTATCAAATTCCTATGTGTCGTGTTCATTCAATTCGAAAGAGTCCTTATTCATTAATGTTGTGAGAGGTGATGCTACATTGTCATCAATTTTCCTCTAATGGTGATATTAACCTCTCAAGTTCTTGAGGTTTTTTGGAACTACTTATCTAACATGTCCTTATACTATGAGTGTCTACTTTTATACCTTCATATAAACTAATACGACCCAAGTAATCAACCTATTTCACCCTAAAAGTGAACTTGGAAGAAATTTCATGAATCTCGTGTTATTTAATATTCAATAACACCTAATCCACATGCTACAAGTGTTCTTACCATGTCTTACTATAAATTAATATGTCATAAAAAATACTAAGACAAAATTCCATGAGAAAAACTGAAATATAATGCTCATTAAACGTTGAAATATAGATGGTGCATTTGTGAGACCAAAATGCATCACCAAAAACTCACAATGGCCCTTATGGATTATGAAAATTTTCTTATTAAAATCCTTATCCTTGATCCGTATTTGATGACATGATGAGTGAAAATGAAGTTTACTAAAGTAAAAATGTCATATTACTCACCTAGAAAATCATTAATTATCAGAATGGGAAATTTACATTTGATGGTATTTGTAATTTGAGAAAATTTCCTTTTCTTGTCCTTCTTATGTACTTCTACAACTAGAATAAAATACACACATTTGTTATATTAGATAATACATGCATCAGACATCTCCTAAACTATCTTTTCAATCTTACTCTTTTGTACATATGTGCATCTATAGTGGTATATGTTGGGAAGTTGACTATCTAGTCTTAGGTAAATCACATGATCATGATCTATTTTTGGTAATAGTCCTTTTGGAATTTTTTAATCGGAGGTTTTCAACCAGGACAAGTTGAATAGAAAAATTTCTTTTTTTAATCTACAATGGGTGTCATTTTCTTTTAAATATAAATTTGAATTGTTTTATATTTTTTGGACCGTTAATCATGCATCTACTCATTGTGCATGATTAGTGGAGGGGTTAATGGGAAGATCAATTCCAAGGAGCCCAATGTTAAACTAGATATTTAGAAATGGTGATAAATTACTTAAAGTTATTTTTTAGTCTCAGATCTTATCTTATAAGTTTTTTCCTATTTATTTTGAAGTCATCTAGTGATTTTGACCTCTCTAAGTGAAGTCAACTTTGCATTCACTCATTCTTAGAGATGAGATTTGACGCTCATCCTAAACATTTTTACCCTTTTTAACCATATTTTATACTTTGCAAAATATTCATCCTGTCACTGTTTGACATGAGAGAATTGAGAAAACCGTCATTATATTTATGAACACATTCAATATAAATATAAGTGCAACATTATATAGATATTTAAATAACATATTTTAATGAAAATGTGTTTATATCAAGCATATAATTTGTGAAACTTACCCAACATTTGTAAATATAACTAAAAAATAATTTATACTTATTAAATCAAGAAAACGTATTCAACAAAGATGGACAACATATTTAAAATATTTTAACGTCATAATTTTTGGTTTGATCGGTGGGGTTAGTCTCCAAATATCATCCCTGCTCTCTTCTATTTTTTAGTATTTTTATATTAAAAATTGGTTTAGGTATCTATATTTTTTAATTTTAATTATTATTGCATATTCATCAAAGATAGTGTTATCACCGAAAGTCATTTATATGTAGATAATAATTATGGCTTATTGATCTATATGTATATTTACACAAATGCACACTCCTCTTGTATGCCTATGTGCGGCTTGGGTATTGCTCACTTCAAATATTATTGTAGAAAGATAAAAGGGGCAAGAATAATGCAAGAAAACACAGCAGCGGAAGATACATCCACAAACTTGTATTTTATTGCTTCCTGGTTCACTTTTGTGTGTCCCTCACAATGCTTGCGTGCATAATTTTCACAGTTATATTGTGCTTATTTGAAAAGATGCAGAAAACTTACATACTCACTAATCAAATCTGGAATTTATTGATTTCTGTGCATCGGGCTCAGAACCATGATTCCAATAGTACCAATTTTGTGTGATTTCGTTGAGAAATACAAAAGTTATGTCTTGTATCATTCTCATGTTTTCTTGTTGTAAATAACAAACCATATTCCCTACATAAAGCCTTCATATCCTCACATAACTCTTTGGCATATTACACCCATACAAAAATCCTTGCTCCAAATCCTTGTAACACACTATTATGTAAACATTTTATTGTTCGTAATGGCTTTATTTAGTATCCATGTGGGAAATTCATATTTCCATGTGAGTTCCTATGTGACACTTCATATTTTTGTGATGTGCCTCATAAACTTGCTCTCTTATTCATAATCTTATTGCATATTCATCAAAGATAGAAGCTTAATCGCCACACACATTTTAGAGGAAGTTCAATTGTCACACAGTTGGAAGATGAAATGAATTGTAATGGTTCCCCTTCATAATTATTCCTATTTTAAATTTCCCTTCTAGCATTTTTATATAAATATTTAGCATACACATTTGCTCGAGGGTCAAAACCATTGAGAGATGAACTCGATAGTAGGAATACATGCATTCTTTGTGTATTTTGTAACCTTTACACTATTTTGTATTTCTTTCCAGTGTAGGAAAATTAGTCAAGAAGCATTTTACCTATGGTTCATAAGAGTTTGCTCTCTAATCCTTAATGTAATATTATACATCTCTACTTATTCTCTATTCTTTATGAATGAATATAAGTTGTGCTTATTGTAAGTTGTATGTTTGGTTCAATGTACTACTAACCTTTGCACACTTTTTATAATCCTTGTCACTATCTTTAGAAAAACATTGTCCTCTGCACATAGTCCTAGACTCTGTGATTCAAATAATTGGTATCAAATGTTATATTTAACTTTCTATGCATGCAAAAACATGAGTAAAATGAGATAAGGGAGGTAATGAGGTGGTTTATATTTCTACATGCTTTGAAGACCATCAAGTTCAGAGTAAGATGGTTGACACCCAAAAGAAACCTAAGGTATCCCCATATGTCCTAAACTTCATTCAAAATACTGTGGAAGCACATCACACTAAAATATTTGGTAGATTCTTAAAGTTGATGTTTCATCGCAACTCGATGAGCACAAAATCTTTCTCTCATTTTTATTGCAAGTGGGTTTCAAAATAATAATCCTTTAAAGTTCCAAGAGAAGCTCGACATTCCAATATTAGAAGGCAAGGTTAAGGCCATAAAATTATATGAGTTGCATTTCTAGATTTAAGTCTAAATATCCATGAATATATTCATTAATAATCATAATATCATCTTCACAGTGCTAGAGATGCCAATTTTAGTCCCATTGGTGCGATACATTCAACACACAATATGACAAAATTTTCAATCCCACTTAAAATTGAGATGATTTTTTCAGTACTATTTAGAATGAGTACCTCCCCATTGAATAATATGAGGATGAATGTAAATGAAGTTACAATAGTTTTAACAACAAAAGGAATAATCTATGTGGAATGACATTAAGTATATAGATTTGCCAATATATGTAATATTTCAGTATAGAAATTAAACAATAACAATTCTTTGCAACTATAAGAGTGTGATAGAGAAGATCCATAAAATATAATGTAAAGGAGAGATAAATAGTGGAAATAAATGAATGAGCCACTTCGAAATTGAAAACTTCATTTTCTTAGATTAGGTAATTTTTTATTTAGAAGGGATAAAAAACCATGTCCAAACTGAAAGATAAGAAACAAGTATCAAATGAGAAACAAAGAGGAGAAGCCAACGTGACCATAAAAGAAACAAATAGATAACCCAATATCAACAACGAAAGAAACAACACCCAAAAGAAAAGGAAGGCACCCAAAAGTAGGAAGGCCAAGGCCCTTGAAAACCCAGTAAGTACATTCCTTTCTTCCATGGTTATCCCCCGTATGAGACCTAATGTTCATCTTAAGGAGATCAATAAAGGATTTACCTATATTTTTATGTTCACAACCATCAATCCTTCACCCTTAGTTGGATCCACATTCTCATCTGGATGAGCTAGTAGGATAATTTCAACAATCTCCTTCTTTTGGTCCATGAGTCTTTGAGGTACTAGAAGGTTGAGGATCCTCATTTTCTTCAATATGTTCTATATTCTTAACCTATCTTGAGGAAAGAAGCTTTCCTCACATTTTTTCTCTTCATGAATCTTGGAAGTATCATCATCAAAAACATAGTCGGTGTCATCATCTAAACGTCCTTTAACAACTTATAGATGCTCTGGATTAAAATTCTTCCACCAAGAAACATGATCCTAATTTTTTTTTTAACTATGTGACATTCATAAACTAAATGGACGAAGGAGAAATAGGTTCTACATCTAAATGGGAATACTTCGTAATAATATTTTGTGTCCAGATTTTGTACTTGACTTTAAGCTTCATTGTAGTTAGAAAGTCAATAGACGCATGCATATCCACTAGTATACAAGCATATGTAGTGTGGTCAAATAATTAATTTTTGGAATCTATAACAAAGAATTTTCCTAGAACATTACCAATAGCTATAAAACCTGTCTTCCCAAAAAAAATTTGGAGGAAAATATGTAGCTCTTAAGAAAACGGATTTGGTATTAAAAGTTTCAGTTAAGGGATCAAAAAGAGGGAACAAGGGTTTTAACAGCAAGATATGGGACTGAAATTCCCATTATTTTCCAAAAATTTCCTCCTTATTATAAGGAATGTCAAATACATCAATGAAAATACCACGGGCCCATGGGTAAATATTGATTGTACCTTATAGAGGAGGGCATCATTGTTTGCAGATCCACTTGTGAAGATCTGGAGAGTTGAGGCAGAAGGTAATGAAATTGTAAATTAGGACACGATTCTTTAAGAAATCCTCCTCTTTAGTAACTTTTTCCCCAAAGGATACCTACAGGGTCAACTGAGTAAATGACATAGGTTTACCAACAACGTGAACAACAGATCTAACTGCATCTAGGAAGGTTATGCCCCCTGAAGCGTCCCTTCCCCTCAGCACTACCACTAACATCCCTTTGTATTCTATAATTATTAGCATTGATCGCAAAGAAATCCCCAACAAATCTCAATCCACCAACAACAATGCTTCCCACATAAGATCCATCACCAGAGGTAGCCAAAATAGAGTTATGTGGTAGTAACTTAGTGTTCCCTAGTCTCAGGCTAATGCCAAGGTTAGTCAGGTTTCCAACATGCATGAAGAACAACGTACATCTCCTACCAAACCGCGAATTAGTACAGGCTCAGAGGCACACGCCTCCACCATAG
Organism: Taxus chinensis; assembly: GCA_019776745.2. NCBI lineage: Eukaryota > Viridiplantae > Streptophyta > Pinopsida > Cupressales > Taxaceae > Taxus > Taxus chinensis. The sequence goes on along the minus strand of CM034155.1, from coordinate 464,967,096 downwards.
TAGAAGCCAGGATGATGCCAAATAGGGGTCGCAGAACCACAATGAGAACTACTGTCACAAACCTTAATGGATCCACCGATCAATTTTCAAATAGGGATTCTACGATATATATATATATATATATTATTAACATTGAATTGTTTATAGGTTCAGTAGGCAATATTTTATATGGCTGCGCTATACTATGGTTTGCAGGTTTAAAAGTTTTTGGGGTGGGTGCACCACCCCCCACCCCACTGTATTTTGTTTTATATATAACAGTGGCCACTACCTCATAAGATGGTGCACCACTACACTTTAAATTCATTTATTTATTTTAATACTTCCAAGCCAATTTGGCATATATTCTTTTAACAATGAATTTGGTTAATGGAATATATATATATATATATTCCATTAAATGCATATGATTATAATTTGTATAAGTATATAAATTTATATAATATGTATATTTACAATTGTAGATATTTGTTTTTGTTTCGTTCTATTTTAAACAATATATCAATTCAAAATTGATTATATAACAAACTATAAGTGCATATGTAGTTGTTATAAATTTATCTCTATTCATATATGTGAGATAGTTGAAACTAATAAAGTTTTTATTCAAAATAAATACAAGTAAATAAAATAACATATTTCTTTGATGTGATAAAGGATATTTAAATGCCCAAACTATTTCCTTCACAAAATTTGAAACAAGATGCTCCTAATAACAAGATTTTATAAAATTGAAGACAAGGTAGAAGGGAATATGATAATATTATTGACAACAAAAATTGTACAAAATTCTTTTTCTTCAAATACCAAAAGAGTTTTACAACCATCCCAAATGTAACATTCAAGTTCTATGGAAATTCTATATTTTTAAGAGGACAATTTCACATTTGAAAATGAAATACAACTTGCAAATTCTTTTACAACTTAGTTGAAAAAGGAGTAAAAGTATAAACATATTCAAATATAAGTTCATTTATTTTATTTTAATAGCAAGATTAACAATGTTTACTTCAATAAGGATACAATCACATATTTCCAATACAAGCTACCAAATTCAAAATGAAAACACAATACAAGCTTTTGATTTAATATTCAGATTTGAGATGAGTTACAAATACAAATAAAATGCACTCCAAAGTCCTTCCTTCCAACTATTACAACACATAGTTTGGTAACTAATTTTTTTTCAAGAAACTCCAACATTAAAATACAAGTGTATACAATCCTTTCACTCAAAGGTGGAAACAACATGATCAAATTTACCAAAATCAAATCTTTATCTTTCTTTATCTTCTTCACAATACAACTCCTTCCAAGATGACAATTTTTTGCTCCTTGATTTCCTCAACTTCAAAACACAATAAAAAGGAAGGGGGAGTAGGCAACACTCTCCACCCAACTAAAATTCAAATAAGGAGGAGAATCCATTATCCTTATTGGCCCCCAAGCCCCAACAATAGAGAAATAGAGGATATTAAGCAACCATGGCAACATCAAAAGGGATCCAAAATTACAACACTCATGCCAACAATACATTCAAAACAACAAAACACAATATCACAAAATACACATCTCCTTACATAGGATTATAATCTAAGCCAATAGAGAATAGAATAATGGGAACTACCTCCTTTTATCTCCCAAATGAGTAAGGGGTTCCACTCGAAAGACCTCCAAGTGCACATCACAATACTAAACATATCCCTTTTCCCTCCCAATACAAGATACACAAAGTGTAACAATTTTAATCCTTTTCTCTCTTCCATAGGTGGAATCCTGCTCATAATCCCTCCACAATACCTCACTATTCCCTTTTCCTTCCCAAAATGGGCCCATTTTCTTTATCCCACACCTTACTTAAGTCCAAGATCTACCCAATCCCAAACAAATCACAACATACAACCATTCATTTGTAAAACACACAAACAAGTAAATAAAAAACAAGGGTATAAAACCTACCTTGCCATCACAAGCTTCCATAATCTTCAACAAGCTTCAATTCCTCAAAACCAAACAAGTCTCCCAAAATCAATCTCTAAAATTTCTAAGAAATAAATCTAAACAAATTTCAAAATAATAAGTGTGCAAATGAAAATGAGTAACCCCAAAAACTTCAACACAAAATTAATAAATAGAAAGATGAAGAGAGGAGGTTAGGTGGCGTCAGGTAGGATGCCACATCACTTCTCCTCAACTCCACATCACCAAGTCAAACATAAAAACCAAGATGAATAAATTCGTGTGTGAAGATATGACAATTTCCTTCCACACACAAACTCTCACTCCACACCACTAAGGATAAAAATAAAATCTCATGTAAGAAAGCGTAATAAATTTCACCTTTTTACCTTTCAAAGCACATAATGAGGTCTAATTTTGACCCCTTACCACATAGGTATAGTTGGTAGGTGAATTTAAGAGGTGTGAGACAAGCTTAATTTGTCCCACAAGCCTCTAAAAATGGCTCTAAAGTCAAATTTCGAGATTTGAGGGATGGGTTGAGTGCAAAACATCCAAATCAAATAGAATCTAACTCAAATAAAGAGATCACAAGGACAATCTATCCCAATTACATGTCCCTTTGTCACATCTCTAATTAAGTTACTTAACAAGATTAATCAATTTAAACAAAAGCACATTAACTTGCAATAATAAAATGGAAATACATTAGAATAAAAGAATACAGATGCTCAAAAAATAATTAAAATGAAAGAGGGAAAGCACCCATAACCCATGGTAACATTTTGAGGTCATCCCCCCATGGGAACCTCCTAACAACTCAAACAAGAACACAACAATATACATGACATGAAGTTGCCAAGATGACCTTGTTGCCAATATCCAATATTCCTTCGTTATTTGTCTCCTAACCCCCTTCTTGTTATTGTGATTAAATTTTCTGCAACCAATCAAACAATACCCCTTCTACCTCAAGGCCACATCAAATACATCAATAAATAAAACAAAAATACACATCATCAAATAATCATCATACATGAAGATATATAATCATCATTAAAATTAGGAAATTTTGTCATTTATTTGCGATTATTAAACATCTCAATTTTGATAATTCATAACATCAATAAGATCATAAGGTTAGTCCAACATCCAAATATAATCATCATCATCCAAAATCCAAAGCGTTAGTATACAATGAAACAATACTACATCATCATCTAACAATGTCTGCTAATAGTGCATTCCATCCATAATGTAAATCACAACACACTAACAATGTCCATCTATCAATGTCTGCTAATCAAAATATAGCAATAATGTCCATGTATAAATAAACAGTACTCAAAATCATAGCATAAAAAGTGTCTAAGAGGAGTGGGTACTACACCCATGGCTAGATCTCTCGCTACCATGCCCAAAGCCAAGAATTCCAGAGCATCTGCCACCATGCCCAGAGCAAGGAACATCATTTCCATGGAAAATTTCATAAGGGTTAGGGTAACTATCAGGAAAAATGTCCATGGAAAACCCTTAGAAACACTTCATGACCTTATATTAAGAATAGAATATGTCATACGATGTTCAAGTATTCACCACTACCTTGTATATACATCCTAGTTAGGTTATGTTTAATCCATAGACTATCTATACTAACAATATGAAAACATAGAGAAATGTGATATGATAATTTAAAAGATTATGTTGGTGACAAGCTAAATATACGTATCCCAATACATGTTATAGGTTAGGGCCAAAGCATGCACCTCCCCTTGAAAGAAATGTTTCCCTCAAACTTGAATAACTTTGGCTAATTTCATTTGAATGTTTCGTCCTCCCATGTTAAATCCTCATTGGTAATATTCTTCCTCTTGATAAGATACTCATAAATTACCTTTTTTCACATATTCTTAGTGTGTGTTTGAAGGATCTGCTCAAGTTGTGAAAATGAATCTATTCAAGGAGATATGAAATACCAAATTTATTCATATGGACTAATGTACTCCCACCTTGTATGACACACTTTCAATTCTCTACAAGTCTTGATAACAATCATAATACTTAGGATAAATGTTGTTATTCTTGTTTTTTACTTCTAGGAAATTTAAAGGTATAGTTGAATTTGCATAAAGACCCAATCATTGAATTAAATATGCATTTCATTAAAAAAATTCTGATCTTTTTAATAATTTAAGTTTTATGTCATTTCTAAGCTCTCCACAAGATCATTCAATACCTCATGTTGGTGTTGAATTTGATCTTCCACAACTCAAACATTTAGTTGTAGCATTTAATGCATGTTGGTTGGTGTTATCCAATTTTTCCCATGGGGAAAATTGGACAAATAGGGGCCTATTGTTCTCTAAACCTGGAAAAGAGTTCTCGTGAAGAATTCCATGACATTTAGAGTAAATTTTACATTTAAGAAGTACTCATAATGATTACAGATAGTTTTAGAGTCATCTTGAGTGATTCTTTCCTTTTTCTAGTGTCTTGGAGATTTGAGGTATGTTTAGAGCAAGAGAATTGGCTTTGGGGCCCACTTTAAGAGAACAAGGGTATAGGTGCTAAAAATTAACTAATCACAGTTAAAGGGGTATTTTTTTAATTTCATGATCTTCATGGATCAAGCGCATCCAGTGAAATTAAAAATTTTAAGGAGAAAAATGTGAAAATATCCAACAAGGATTTGAACTCAAATGACTCACTGAGTAGCTCAACAAGTTGCTTGGCGAGTTGATTAACATGCTCCAACGAGTCACCTAAGGGTTATGCATCAAGTCAATATTGGTGAAGCATGTTAATAAATAGTGTAATTTATTAAATAGGGTGAGCTTAAAATTGCTATAGAGGGGATAGAGTGGAGTCCTTGGCAAAGGCTCAGAGTTGATCATTAGTGACTAGACCAGACACAAGGATCCTTTACAGATACGAGCAAGAAGAACTTCGACATGCAAGGGTCAAATCACTCAAGGAATAAGAAACCAGTTGAGGCCGAGTCATATTGTGTGGGAGAATATAATTCGAGATTACAGGGGAATCATTTAGTTTTTTGATCGATGGTCATGAGAAAGCTCAACCTGTAGATGAATGTCGATTTAGTCATAAGAATGGAACAATTCACCGAGGTAGAAGTGGGATGGATCGGTAGTAATCCAAAGGATACATCTTAGCTGTAATAATATTATGTAGGAAAAATCTCATGAGTTGTTCCTTGGAGCTTGCATGATGAATCTCAAAGTGTTAAGGGTATAGCTCACAAGCTCTAACAGAGCTATCATAGAGGATCCTGTCGAATTGGGGACTGACATTACCCATGAGAGGTCTAACATTGATAAGTTCTTCCATAGCAAAAACACCACATGTATTGTCAATGAGTGTGAATCTCCACGTGAGTTGGGCAGTGTGTATATTTAAGAGAAGTGAGCTCACTGGGGGCTCAAGATTTATGTCATGTTTTTCTCAAAGGTGAATTACATGGAACAACTCGGAAGGTCGAGTTAATGGTATAAATCGGGTAACACCAAGTAAGTCACTCGATGATAGACCATGGAGGAGGAATGTTGGGCCAATAAGATGGAAATGATGACACAAGCTAGGGAAAATGCATGAGCTGATTGTTGGTAGTGGCTCGTTGTAAGGTTGAGAGATGAGCTCGGAGTGACATGAAAAGAAATATTTGCATTGGCGAGTCAATTAGAGGAGCTCATGGGAGTTTCAATGGTTATGGCCATGGTAGGAACATTAGAATGGAAAACCATCATGATAACTCCACCCATGGGAGAAATTCATCTTGATTTACAGGTGGGGATGACAAGATGACAACCCAATGGAAGAGTCCCACACATGGAAGTGGTCCAAGTCCACTGCCAATATTTCATGCAAGTCATGTCATGGTTAGAGTGAGTCATGAGGAGTCTAACATGGTTGATGGAAAAGAAGTTAGGCTCGGTTGAAATGAATTCTAGAATTGGTAGACTAGGACTCATTTCCTTGAACCATAGAATGAGCGTGGCATAGTTAGGAGGCATCGTAGTGATGAGGGCATATATTTTGAGCCTGACTGTCTAAGTAGAATAAGCTTGGAAACACATGTTAATGAAAGAAGAGATAAAGTCTAGCTTGACCAAGAGTTAGTTGGTGCATAACAAGGAAAAAACAAAAAGATGAAACATCATGAGATCGACATCATTTTCATAGACCCCTTGTAGATATAGGTATGAATTACTAGCTCTCTATAAGGGATATGCTCAGCAGTTATCATGTTGAGAGCTCATGACCAAGTGATAAAGACATCGATGGGAAAACCCAAGCTAAACACACAGGCCATGGGGATGTGTTGAGAATTCACTCACCTGAGCTAAATTGAATCATGTAGTAAGAGGGCTCTGAGATAGGCTCCCCGGTCTTTCTCGAGTTACATTTAAATAAAGGGATATCAGTAAAAATGAATAGAAAGTTCTCGCTAAACATGAATCAAGACTGGGTTTTCTCGAGCTAGTGGGGATTTAGGTGACACATGAAGATCTATCTCCAGAACATAATAGTTCAGTAAATCACCCACTGATTCGGAATGCGAGAGGTGTCAAAATTTCTCGAGCCACTCAATGAATTAAAAGGTGAAGAGATCGATAAGCTCAGGCTCACTAACATTGACCTGTGGGAGTGTTAGCTCGAGGAAGTGGTAAGCTTGAATCAATCTTAGTTTTAAGTCGGTCGGTATGAGGAGGGGCCCGACATGGAGTCTCAGAGGATGTTGATGGTGATCTATCAACAAGGATTCGTCAGATGAGCTCGTGCCAAGTTCAAAGTTGACACCACAAACTCAGATGGTTCATTGTTGGAAATATCAAGTTACATGATAGACTCATTAAGATTGAAGGTAGCATATCGGCGATCTCATAGCCGAGGTTATCGGCCCATGAGTAATGCATTTTAGGATATGCACGAAGGATTCATAGACGAGGATGCTAAGGTATGGCTCATTTCAGTGATGTCAATGATGGCTGAGTTGCTCAAGGAGGATGAAGCATGCTTGTTCTATCATTTGTGTGTGTATCTCGATAGATATATCTTGGTTGTGGAAGCATTTCGGGATCGTACGACTGAGTTGCATGAGTTCGGAGGAACTCGAGATCAATCGAAAATATCAATGGGAATCGAGTTAAATAGATAGCTCAAGCACAAAATTTCTCAATAACTCATTTTGATTAACTTTTTTGGGTTCATCAGTGCCAAAATCGAAGCAAAGTTCAAATCATCGGGGTAAGATATAGCTTATTGCGGTGGAGTTTTTAGATAAGCTCGTGACTTCAGAAAATGTCTATATCATTCGGTAAAAGCCATGGTGAGTACGTTTTGAAGTAGAAGTTGAGTGTCTCACCAAAACAATAAGTTATGTTGGCAAATAGAATAGCATCGGACCAAGATAGGGTGAGTCACTCGATGCCAAGGTGAGTTGAATTGAAGATCTCACTCGATTGAGCATGGAGGAAAAGGAGCTGATTTTAAACAACTTGCGAAGGACTCGACATCGAGTTCTAGATTGGCGTGAGTTGAGGTGTCAAGGGTACCAACTTGATGGGAGAATAAATAAAAACCAAGGATCGAGCTCAAACATTAAAGTCTAACTAGTGGACCGATTTACTCAGGAGTCAACCTTGGATGTTCATGATGTCGAGTGAGCTCGAGAGGCCAAGTTATATCAGTGAAATATAGCATGAACTCGGTCGCTATAATTGATCGAATGGCAGTAGGATTCAACCTAGCTTGTGAGCTAAGCAAGGAAGTTGGTAGGTCATGGGACTTTATCACAACTTTTGTAAAGATTCACTTAGTTTTTAAATCTCGAAGGGCCAAGAATTCACCATGATCAATCGGGGAAATCCCATTAGAAAGGATGAATATTGACACAAAGGAGAAGCTCATTCAAGAAAACATGAGGAGATGACTTTGGTGGAGTCAAGTTAAGGTGAGTTGGTCAGGGAGAGCTTGTATGGAGGATGAGTCGACAGACTCGTGAAGAAGAATTAAGTTCATGAATGTTACTTGAGCTCACTAGGAAGAGGTTAATGTGAGTTCATAGATGAATCCGAGCTAAAATGAAAAATTTCAATCAATTTTAGGTGTCAATGCAAATCCAAGGATCTTGATTTGACCAGGAAGCTTAAGTTTGGGTTGCTCGAAGTAGTGGCACATGCAACCAAAGAGCTAGAATGGCTAAAATCTTGTTGAAGAGAGTTCCTGAGCCAAAAAAATGTGGAGAGGAGCTCGATGCAGGGTAATCATCTTGTTTGATGATGAGGAGCTTGGATCAATAACATGGATAGCCTGATTTGATGGAAGTGCATCAATGGAGCTCGACACATAAGTTTTCTCGGTATAGAGCTCAGTGAAAATTGAGCTCAGTAAGAACAAAAAGAGCTCGGTGGAGAGATCATTTTGGGAGATCAATTCTATGATAATTGGGTTGTAGTTGAATATGGATGAGGTCGATTTCAACTCGGTGAGTTGGCTCGGTGAGCCAACCACTGAGTTGGGCTATTTTTGGCTTATTCACATTGCCCCACCCTTTTCTTTTCAATGTAAACCGGTTTTAGGGGGGTCACACCTTAATTTTATTAAATTAATATTTTTATTAAAATAGTTTAATAATGATGTTTATTATTATTATTAAAATATTTAATTTGAATATTCCTTTAATTAATTAAGAAGATTAAGTCAAATTGGGCATTAATGACACATGATGGAAGCTTCTCAAGTGGTTCAACTAACTTTGTAAGAAATGAACCATCATGTACTTTCAATTTAGCAAAAAAATTATTACCTTTCCTCTTCTCTCTCATGGAAGTATTCTATAAATACAAGTTGGAAGCTCATTCTAATAGGTTTGAAAAGTTAGATATCTACTTGACAAGTGCAAATTTTTCAAGAATCCTCTCTCTTCTCCATGTTTTCTTTGTATGTTGAGGGAACTTTCAAGCCTACTTTCTAAGACTGTAATGGAAACAAATTCCTCTTCTAAATGTAATGATGCATTGTGCACGTTGTTGAAGTAATAAAAATGTGTGTTTTGTGACTAATCTTTGTCCTTTAATCCTTCTATACTTCTTTGTGCCTTTCTCATGCTTTCAGGTACACTATGCAAGTTCAAGTTTATGTTGCAGGTTCTTGGAATTTTGTGCTTATCAAGAATGAAGTTTTGCATGCAGTTGAGTTGTGATGCTTGTTCACCCTTTTCAATTTCATCCTTATTCACTGGAAGACTTATAGATTGTTTTGTCTGATTGAGTTTAATAAAGGGAACACATGCTTCTTAGTCTACGGTATTTTGTTACCCTCTCTAAGCTGCATTAGGTGAAGTTGAATTATGGTGCACAACACCCTATTTAAATAAACCCTTCCTAAGTATAGAAATATTTTTTATTTGGTACATCAGCATCCCTAGTATAGTTTCATTTATTTTGAATCTCTTTCCCTAAAAACCCATGAAAATGTTAGCATAGGTATAGATAACCATTTTATTACACTAGGAGTAGTACAAAAATTAGTTTAGGAAGAGGAATCCGTCCTTCTCCGCAGCTTCACCTTGAATCTAAGTTCCACATCTTGAGAGGTTATCCCATGTTACCCAATCACACCGAATGTCCTGTTCACATTTTGGCCATTCAGAGGATGCAGTGATTTGGTGATAAAAGTTGGATACATTTGAGATGAGGCATGGAAATAATTGTTATGCAATCATTTTTTATTAGATAACCGATTAACCCATATTTCTTGTTTATATGAATCAAAATAATAAAGATAGCCTTCAAGGAATTTTCTGACCACCTTTATTTTCTCCATGTTTTCCCATCTGATTGAGGATGATTTGACATTCTATATGCCAATTTAGTACCATAACATGAAAATAAATCAATTCAAACATTATTAGAAAATATTGGATCACAATTAATTATTATGACTTTGGGGGTAGCATGTAACTTCTAAAATCTATTGAAAAAGAAAATTTAATTTTGTTATCTACAAATGGTTGTGAAAAGGCACAAAAAATGGCATATTTGGTGATCTTTTCCATGATCAACATGATGAAAATTTTCCCTTATGACCTAGGTAACCCTATAATGAAACACATGGAAATATCCTCCTATCTTTTTATTTGAATAGATTAGGGTTGTGAAGGATTTGGTGTATTAATTTTCTTGCCCTTATTTTTCTAACACACCATATATTTTTCCAAAAACTATTCTATAAATCTACATTGAATCCTTCGAACAATGTATCTTTCTTAATCAGGTGATAACCCTTCAAGTATCTTTAAATTCCTTTACTTGAGACACATGTAGCTTTTTGAGAAACTTTTAATTTATGGATAAATTCTTATATAGGTACATCTTTTCCTTTTACTATAGGACATTCCTTTCCCACTAAAAAATATAGAACAATTGATTCATGTTGGAGATTCTAAATCATAACCTATGTATCTACATCATTCTACCATTTAGAAATGACATCATCCAGCCCAATTAGTTTGTAATATAGATGTTACACATAACAGTTCCTTTGTGGAATCATCCTTCCTAAAGAGCACATTTTCCACTAAATTTACCTTCACTTTATTATATTTGATTTTAGATTCATATCCCAACATTTTTTCTACCTTATTTTATTCTTTGGATGAAAACTTATGTTCTCAGTAATTTAGAAGTTATCATGATTTATTTTCATCTTAAGGTATCTACCCATTAGATATGGTCTCCACTATTTTAAAATATGAAGAATAACCATAATCTCCTTCTCATAGATGGGTTTTTTAAATTTTTTCCATTTGAAATAATGACCCTTAAATGTGATGGGTCATCCTTCTTGCATGAGTACGAATCCCATTCCATATGCTAACATATCACAATCCATAATGATTTTCTTTGAAAAATATGGGATCTAGACAATATTAGAGTGGTACACACGACCTTATTTAGCTTCTTAAATTTATATGTGGCTTATTCATTCCATTCTAAGGAGTCCTTATTCATTAATGTTGTGAGAGATGATACTATTTTGTCATCATTTTTCATGCATTGGTGATAGTAACCTCCTAGGTCCTTGAGATTTTTTGGAACTTCATATTTACCATGTCCTTGATACTATGGGGGTCCACTTTTATACCTTCATACAAACTAATACAACCAAAGTAATCAACTTGTTTCACCCTAGAAGTGAATTTGGAATACTTTTCATGAAGCTCATGTTATTTCATAATCAATAACACCTAATCTACATGCTAGAAGTGTTCTTACCATGTCTCACTATATATTAATATGTCATAAAAAATACCAAGACAAACTTCCAAGGGAAAAACTGAAATATAATGTTCATTAAACGTTGAAATATAGATGGTGCATTTGTGAGACCAAAATGCATCACCAAAAACTCATAGTGGCCCTTATGGATTATGAAAATTTTCTTATTTAAATCCTTATCTTTGATCCATATTTGATGGCATGCTAAGTGAAAATAAAGTTTAGTGAAGTAAAAATGTCGTATTACTCACCTATTAAATTATTAATTATAAAAATAGAAAATCTATCTTAGATGGTATTCGTAATTTGGGAACATCTTCCTTGTCTTTTCCTTCTTATGTACTAGTAAAACTAGAATAAAATACACACATTTGTTATATTATATAATACATGCATCCAACATCTCCTAAAATATATTTTAAATCTTACTCTTTTGGACATATGTGTGCCTATAGTGGAATATATTAGGTAGTTAACTATCTGGTATCAGTTAAATGACGTGATCATGATCTATTTTTTGTAATAGTCATTTTGGAATTTCTCCTAAAGTAATTGAGTGGTTATCAATCATCACATGTAACTCTGATGACATCAACATATTTCTTGGAATTTAATATAAGGAAATTAGTTGTATTATAAACACATTTTATTTCTTATTGAGAATCTATTGCATCAAATGATAAGTAATTGGTTGCAGGTATTTTACATGAAACCCAAAAAATTCAAATTTCCTTCCTTCTAAATTAAATCATATGAACAGTGATTGGAAATTCATATCAATTATTCCTAACGTTATGAGTCCATTGGAATCCTAGAAATGATGTATTATCCTCTCATAGGATTAGTAAACATAGGATATTCTAGACTATACATACCCATATAAATATTAATACTATGTAATTTTACCAAATAACTTATTGTTCCCTTATATGCAACCACGACCAAAAATTCTAGAGTTGGGTGAAAAAATAGTTCAAGTATGTTGCTAACTTATTATTGATGAAGTTATGCATACATTCAAATTCAATTATGAATCACTCATTATTTTCTAAAGAACCCACCACTTTTAGGTTTTTTAATTGTTGATTCTTAAAAGTACATGAAAAAATTAGTTTATTGGGAATCGTTTGGTTCTTCCTCAATCTCTTCCTTGAACTCAATTACCATTACATTATTATCTTCTTCTCCATTAACACCCTCAATTTATATTATTTTTTCTTTAACTCATTTTATGTCTTGAGTATACTTGTTGTCACACTTCAAACAAAATACTTTATAATTTTTCTCTTAAATTTATTAAGGAATCAATTTGGTAGAGTAAGAGAATGATAGTGCTATAGTATCCACACCTGGATCCTAACTAATAGTGAATGTTTCTCATGGAGGTCCAAGCTATTCCCTCAATCCACAGGGGTGTTTACTGCCCTTTCCTCCATCTGGGATGATGAAGCGAAAGTGCACTACATTTCAAAAATCTGTGATTGAGAAGGCCAAGTCCAGGTTTCCCTTTGCACTAATTGGAGCTTTTGAGGCTATCGTCTAAATATCTATACTGTCCGCAAATGGTGTGGACGGAAATGGTGCTGCTAGGGTTGATATCATCGCTCTTCCCGGCCATGCCCTTGAATTGTTCAATTTTTCTAAGGAAGATGAGATGATTAAGGTTCTCTTGCTCCTTGGATGTTTGGAAGAACTGCCCTTCTGAAGCGATGTAAGCCAGGGGTCTCTCTTCAAATCAAGGAATTGCCCATTTGGATATCTCTGTCGGCTCTTCCAGTGGAATTTTTGGGAGGACGAAGTAGGCATAGCAGCTTCAATGGGAGAGCTAATCTCCTTGGAACCTACAACAAAAGCCAGAAGCAGGCTGGTAAGAGCACGACTATGTGTTAGCATGGAGGTGGGGGATGTTCTCCCAAAGAATATCATTCTTTCTTCTCCCACGGGCCGTCTTGTGCAGAACATCATACCTGAAGACCACGGTTTGGTCTATCCCAAATGTTGGAAGGTCAACTTCTAATCCAAACTATGCAAGTGCTCCACGGAGACAGTGAATGAAATAGGCAGGAAAAACAGTCAGAGAGGAGGTGCGGATCATCGAAGGAGAGATCCCTGACACATTACGCATAGGAAATTGCAACAATGGCGGAACTAACCAGTCCAAAATGGCTCTACTCGCAGCATTCGCATGGTGACCTCTCTGCACGCCTGGGACAGGCTGCTACGGCGTGGAAGACGCAGGAAATTCTCATTTATTCACGAGTCAAACAAGGTTGATAGTGAATCTTAATGGGAGACTGGGTCAGAAACGGATATAAATCATGCAGATTTGGAGACTTAGGGAAGTGAACCGACATAGTAAATCTATGTCATATCTAGCAGAAGGAAGATTAAAAGTGAAAAGATTATTATTGACTTCGGAGGCGAGGGTTTCATACTAGTTTTAAATGGTAATATAGAAGGAGGTTCTCGATGTGGAGACGACAACATGGCGGGCTGGAGCACTGTTTTTAGAAAATCTTTCTAGGTTTTCATGGAGGGGGTGCGCGCCGAGGCATTATTAGATCCTAAAAGCATACTAGGGTTTACATGATTAGAAGGTAAGCTAGACAACTAATAATTGAAAACTAGACTTGGGCACATTTTATGTCTTTCCTATTTTCTATTTGGCAGGAACTAGCATTTTTAGTGGTGAATTACTAAGTTTATATAATCAAGAAAACTAATAATTGAAAACTATATTTGGCATATTTTATGTCTTTCTTATTTTCTATTTGGTAGGGAAATTTTTAGTGGTGAATTTTTGTAATCTTGTGAAAATAGAGAATTATAGAAATTCAAATTGTTGAATATTCTCTAATTTGTAGCTGAATTATTCGTGAAAAAAATTGACCGACATGTCCCTTTCACTATTCATTTCACTTAGATTTTACACATACATAATATCTTATGAATTTAATTTGCCACCATTTCAAATCATTTCATGCGCATATTCACCAAAGTAAACATAAGTAACCTCTCAGCCATCCAAGTCAGAGCCGTCCAACCCTAAGCCATCCAACTCCTGAGCAGTCTAACCCTAATCCATCCAAGCTTGACCATCCAACCCCTAACTCATGTAAACCCTGAGCCATGTAAACTTGAGTTGTCCAAACCCTTAGCCGTCCAACCATTAGCCATCCAACCTAGAGTTGTCCAACCCCTTAGCCATCCAACCCTGAGTCGTCCAACCTTGAGCCATCTAACACCTCATCCGTCTAACCCTTCATCCATCCAACCCCTCATCCATCCAATATCTCATCCATGAGCATTCTAACCCCTCAGTTGTCCAAAACTTTTCCATCCAACCAAAGAGTCGTCCAAGCCTTTTCTATCCAACCCTTTTACCATGCAACCACTACCATCTAACCCTAAACCATCCAATCTTAGAGCCTTCGAACATAAGATCCGATCCCTAAGAAGTCATGGATATAATAAATTAGGGTAAGAAGATTACTAATTCAGCCATGGATACTAGAAATACTTGTCTTGATTATTTTGGAAAATCACAAAAAACAAAGGGGGTTTCTACATTAGCTGAAAATATTGGTATGTGGCATGTGTTATTTATAGGTTATTTAATCTAAGAGTATTTAATTATAATGTTTTTCATACTACTCGTAGAACTATTTGTACTATGTAAAAATTTAACTATAGGTAAAATTAATACTATATTTGTAACAATTTTATAGAATTTTATACAGACGTTTAAGAAATTCCTTCACAAAATAATCAATTATCCATTATATGTTAAGGAAAACATTATGTCCCTTGATGACATATAAGTACAAGAAAGTTCATCAAATTCTCATGATACACTAGCAAAGAAAGATTCTACTCCAAGGTCTATTTCGAGAAAAATGAGACATGAGAATCAAGATATTCCTTCCGAGAGCCTAGATGCGGAAGTTGAACCCCAAGAAAAAAAAATGTCAAATGAAAGAGGACAAAGTGTAAAATTGGAAGGAAATTCTAGTTCGAATGGGCTACAAAATATTCATTTATTGAACCTGTGTACACTGAAAATGGTAATGATGTTCCAACACAATGTTGATGAAAAATATGTGGTTGGAAATAGGGGAAGGATCCCATGATGCAACTCAAACTAGACACAATTGAAAAGCATTGTGGGAAAATATACATTTCCCAAAATCAAAAGGATGGCAACATAGTAAGAACATAAAAATGGAAAGATCCAAATGATTGTTTAAATGTCAAATACATAGAAGAATATGAAAAGGAAAAAAAACCTATGAAATATGTGAAAGAAAAAGGTGGGACCATAGTAGCAAGATTGAGAAAATATATGGAGGTAGAAATTCATGCAAAAAGTATTAATTCTGCTACCGTATTCCATAAATTGAAAAGGGGAATACCAATCTGTCAAATTTCAGAGAAAATAAAATTCTGTATCAGGGTCTTGGTCTACAAAACTTTCCTCAATCTCATTGGTTAGATACTAGCGGATGGGAAGTTGCAAAATGTCTATCTCTAGTAGAAAAGGAGGATCTGAAATTGTGTGTTCAAAAGGCTAAGTATATTTCCCGTTTAATAGATGAGGTTACTAGAGTTGATAATAATTCATGGATTTATATTCATGTTGATACATTTGCTAATGAAATAAGAACTCCACACCTCTTAGAAATTCATAAAATGAATGAGAATTGCAATTTTGAAAATATTTATACATTAGTGGTTTTAAATCTGAAGGATTTCATTTGAATGGATGACTTTGCCATTGCAAAAAAAATATTTTGTGTGGGAACTGATGGTGCAACTATAATTCAGGGAGCCAGAAATGGTATCTACATTAGATTCAAACAATTGTTACTCTGTATATGGTTATTGTCCATTGTATGGCTCACAGAATGAATCTAGATTACAAAAATGTGAGCACATTTGAAAATGTAGCTAGAGTGGAGGAATTGATACGTGAGTTGCATACTTGTTATTCTAGCAGTCCAAAGAGATTTTTGGAATTTCAAAAATTTGTAATTGGACTGATAGAGGGAAAAACACTTCTTAAATATGTAGATACCAGATGGATATCTATGTATGAACATTCCTGTAGAATATTTGATGATTATAATTCATTGATAGAATTTATGTATAAATACAGAAGGGATGTAGATAAAGCTAAAGATCTATTGTGTCATCTTATAGACAAAGAAACTTTAATCACAATCTGTGGTATTTTTTCCATTTTTAGGGAGCTTAATATCTTAATGACGCATGCGCAAGATCATTCTTTCTACAAAACATATTTCATAAGACTCGGAAGACGTGTGTGCTGAAGTATCGAAAGTTTATATATTTTTGATGGGAGATTTCAAGGTGCTGCTTTTGAAAACTGGAATGCATTGACAGATTTCAAAAAACCCAGGTGCTTCTTAAAACACAATATACATGATCATTTGTGCATAAAATCACATGGAAAGGAGATTCCACTTCATACGTTCCAAAAAAGAGTTGATATGGTTGTCTCGGAAATATAAGAAGTAAAAGTGACACGGAATTTATACGATGTAGTATTAATAGAAACTAGCAATAAGTCGAGAAAGATCTCATAATCATTATCTACAGAGATCTAGAAAAGATTCAAAAATGATAAAATTCTTGAAGCAATGGGAGTTGTAAATCCACAGTTTTGGAATATTTCTAGGGGAAAACCTTATACATCTATTAGTCATTTATTTGTCGAAAACATGAGTGTTCTAACTGACCATTTATCTAAGACTAAAGAGAGAAACAAAGTTTCTATAGAAGTTATTTTACAAATAAAAATACTTTTTCCCAATCAATGGATTTTTCTAATACTATGATAAGACAAGTTCATCTTCTAGAAAACCCATAGAATTATGGTGCCATCAAAAGGATTTGGAAGGATATTTGTTCCAGTAGTATTCTAAGTGAACATTTGAGTGAGTATATTAAGTTGTATGAACTCTTTCAAACTATGATTCTACGTTCTGTGGAAGATGAGAGGGTTTTCAGTGTACTATCCTTTTTAAAATTAAAATTTTGAAATAGATTTGAAATGAATCTAGAAAGCAGTTTGAGGTTGTATGTATCACGTTACTCAGTGGAGTCTTTCCCTTATGATAGAGCACTTACATTAAGAAATTCACTAGTAGAAAGAAGAGGAGTTAGTAATATTCTTCTAGACCCATAGGATGGAGACACATCCACAGATCATGCTACAATTGATTTCCAAGAAAAGAATGAAAGTGTTGATCCAGGACTGTTTCAATTCACATAGATTTCATTATAATAATTTAATGTAATAAATTATAACTATAAATGTATTTCACACATAGATTGCAACTTTCAATAAATGTAATATTAAATATTTATTTTTTATATTTGGTTATAAAACTGAAATAAGAAAATATCTATCTTTTATATCTGTTAATTGATTTATTTTAAATCTGCAAGAAATCATAAATGTAAATATTTTAAACAAACAAAATCAAGTAATTTTAAGAAACATTTACGTAAACAAACAGATAGAAACATCATTTGTATTATGTAGAAGATGAATAACAATATATAGTTATAATTCCAATTCCCAAAGTACAGTTGAAATCATTCCCTCATGTAGTGGATTACTTTATGAAGAAAAATACAAATTCATAAAGCATTTTTGGCCAATAATATTTCAAAAGGGGGTTTTTCAATACATTTCGAAGATTCTAGACAAGTTATGACATATAAGTACACATTACAAGGTCATCCTCTTTTCAATCTATGATTCTAAATCATAGTTTTCCTTACATCTGTCTCACTGAATAAAATGAAAAAAAATTAGTTGGCCACTATCTTTTAATTCCTACTCCAGTTTTAGAATTGTGGCAACACACTTGTCACATAGTGAACTTCACTAACATATTGCATTTCAAAGCTTCCTAACAAGTTATGTCATATAAGAACACATTACGAGGTCATCCTACTTTCTACCTATGATTTTGAATCATAGTTTTCCTTACGTCTTCCTCATGAAATAAAAACAAAAAAATGGTTGGCCCCCTATCTTTTAATTCCTACGCTAGTGTTGGAATTGTGAAAACACACATGTCACATGGTGAACTTCACTAACATATTAAATTACGTATGTACAAGGAGAAGCTTGATATTTTTCTTGTGTTAGAGGTGGAGGAATCTGTTGTGTCTGTAACAAGCTATTTTCTATAACTCCTGATGCCTACAAATCACATGCAATGGTATTTATATTTTCAAGAATATTTTGTTCCTCCCTCTCTACGTCTCCCATTGAAAAAAGTGTTGCATTTGTGTCTGTCTTTTCCATCAGTAAGACTTATGGATCCATCTTATGCTCCTTGATTATTCTTCTTAATGCATTATTTTGTTTACTTATTACTATAAGTTTTTCCTGGAATTGGACAAATGATTTCAGGATTTTGCGGGCATTCTTTAAATGTGATTAAAAACAACTTCTTATTTCTTTAAATTTTTATATTTTTCCTGTAAAACAAAAATAACAAATTTTAGTCTATTAGATAAGTTAAACAAATATATTATAGTGCTTATAATATAGGATTTTTCATGTAAAACATAAATCCCAGTCACCACAGCTTTTTATTTTTTAGCATTTGCTATTAAAACATTTGTCTTATCTTGTGCCCATTTGTTATAGTAAGCCTATGCTTCAGCATTCAGATTCTCCAACCTGTTTAACATTATGTCTATAATTTCATCACTTTAATTATTAGTATAGGAAATTTTCCCTAATTGAGCTTTATTTAGCAAAATGTCCTACCTTGCGGGTTGGCTCTCTACGACAGTGAAAAATGAATGCCTTTGAGCGTGATTATGGTATCTTGTATTTATTTCTTTTATCAAAATTTTTGCTCTCCTCTCCCAAGACTGCACTAAATCCACATCATACATTACAACCTCTTGAATTTTTCCCCCATACTATATGATATCATATTTTCTAATATAAAATGTGTCTTTTCATCATTTTTTTGAGGAGCATTTGTTGGAGGAGAAAGAGTGTCATTGTCTTGTACATCATGCACATTTTGATGTTGTTATGGTTGAGGTAGAGTAGATTGAATCATATCATGAGTTTCAAAATAGTTTCCCTTCTCAGTATTTCTAGTATCAACACCCAAATACTCCTCATCAAGGGTGCTGTTAAAAAGTTGTGAGGTTGTTACACTTAAAACACCTCCTAGAGAGAGTCCAGGAAATTCCGTTGTTGTAGGATGAAATGTTCCAACTGATTCTACAGGAAACCTTATGTTATTTCCTACAGATCTTATTTTTGTTTGGACTGAACATGTTGGCAGTATTGGTGGCCTTGTTGCAATTAGAATGTGCTGAGAAGATATATTACATGCAAGATGCAAACAACAAATTATTAGAAGCCATTATACGGTTAGGCCTTGTAAATTCTAAAAAGTAGTAAAGTAATAAAACATGTTAAATATTAAATATTACAATTTACCTTACATGTTTGGAGACGTAAGCGTAACATTTCAATCTTGTGCATCAGAATGAGTTTTATCATCATCACATGTTTCAATAGTTTCTAAATACAATAAATGTAAAAAAGAACAGTATAAATATTAAAATACAATACTACCTACATAATCTATATTAGTTATTTGAATTATTTAATTATATTAATAAAAAAATTCATACATGTAGTTAAATGTGATGGTAGACGCGATGCACATAATGACACCCTAGGTCACTTTTGACAAGGAGCTCTTATTAGTGTTTTTTCTGCTGAATCCATGTCAGAATCAGTAGAGACCTCTGTAGGGGCTTTACATCAAGAAATTACCTCCTTATGAGTTGTAGTAGTAGTAATTATTATCATGTCAAAGAATCAATATTGAGACCTCTGCAGGGGCGTTATAACAAAGAAAACTATAAAAGTAACAATTACTGAGTTGTTCTAGTCGTAATTATTCTCTGTATCAAGAGCGAGACCAATATTGAATTTGAATCATTGTTATAACAGTTGAAAACTATAAAAGTAGCAATTACTCTGTTTTTCTTCAAGAGTGAGTACCAATGCATTCTTGATCATTATTTGCAGTAATGAAATTGCAGCTTTCTAATATATTCTTAGAATGCTTATTGATAGATTGAAATAATGGAATTGCGGGCAAGAGTGAATATATTCTTGGATTTATTATTTATTGATTGGAATTGCAGGCATATGTTCACCAATCAAATTGTTGACCTGCTAGTGTTTGCAATAAATATTGAACTGCTCAATTCAAAATTTCTACAGATATTCCATGTAATACAATCCTATCCTGAAATTGTTGATGCAACTGCTAGAAAGAATTGCAATAAATATTGTAACTGCCCAATTCAAAATTTCTTACAGATAAAAAGTAGGCCATTGTGATACAATCCTATCCTGAAAAAGTGATGCAACTACAAGAAAGAATTGGTTTGTAATACCTTAAAAAAGTAGGCCTTTTGATAAAAAATTAAGAGGAGCTACAACAAAAAAATGTTAGAGGATTGGGTGGTGTACAAATGTTAAGTGAAATAATTTGAAAATAATAAACTTACCATCAACCTACACACTGTAATGAGACTCCAAAAAAAAAATTCTTCATCTGTGAGGACAACCTTTGTAGTAACAGGCGGCTTATTTTCGAATGGTAACCCAGTTAATCGATGTACGTCTACATGCTCAATTGTGAATGAAATTTGACGATGTCTCAGATTCACCAAGAGAACTAAATTTTTTCCATCATTCTCGTTATAAGAGGTGAGAAGGTAATCAAGCCTTGAAGTATCAGTATTGAATTGGGGCATGTCCAAAGGCCTGGTAAATTCTAATTTTTCGATCTAATCCTTTAGTGCATCTTTTACTTTCAGAAGGGCTATAATCTGTGGGCACATTAGTTTTTTGTATTGGAATTTTTGTGTAGGAGTAGATGTGGTGGTTTCCATTATTGAAATTTGGGAGAAATTTTTGTAGAAAAGTGAAGAAATGAACCTTGTAGGGCTATTTATAGGTTTTGAATGGGTCAAAGGACACGTGGATGAAAAGTATTGGCTAGCTAAGGCATCTACCCAACCCATAATTAATAAACCTATAAAACACTTAGTAATCCAACCATTACCCATCTAACCCCTCAACTGACCAACCCACGATCAAACCCTTTTCCATCTAACTCTTTAACTATCTAATCCATCAACCATCCAAGCCACCCACCCAATCCTTAGTCATCCAACCCCTCTATGATCCAACACCTCCAACCATCCATCCCACCTATCTAACACTAAGACATCAAACCCCCAACCATCCTACCCACCCATCCAACCCTTGGCCATCCAACCCTTAGTCGTCCAAATCCTCAACCAGCCATCCATCCCATCCAACCCCATACCCATCCAACCCACTCATCTAAAAATTACCCATCACACCACATAACCATCCAACCCAACTGTACAGCCTTTAGTTGTCCAACCTGCCCGTCCAACCCACTCAACCAACCCATTAACCATTTAATTGACCCGTCTAACCCCATAGCCATCTGATCCAACTGTACAACCCTTAGCCATGTAACCTTCCCGTCCAACCTTTTTTTGTCCAACCCACCTGTCTAACCCTTAGCTGTACAACCCTTAATTGCCCAACCCATCAAGTTTCAATTGTATAACCCACTCAACCGGCATTCATGCTCAACATGCATGCTAACCTACCCAGCCTACTTTGCGAAACCATGGAAAATTACTCTCTGTGAAATCACCTTTTCCACGAAACATTTTTTTAGAAATTCACCAACGATTTGAAAGTTGATTTTTAAGATTCGCCACTATTTCTAAACTAATTTTTTAGAGGGACCTTATTAAAATGAACCCTACTATTTGATTTTACACACCCTACAACGCAGTGAGAACTTTAATTTCTTATCTTCTTATGACTGTAGATACCAACGACCAGCTAGGATGTGAGTGCCTAGGCACCCTTGTTCTCTTCTAGGTGCCCCTGACCTCTTTCCATCTCACTCACTCTTTTTGGGCCTATTTTATCTTTTTGGCATATTATTTTCTTATGGGTCAATCTTCCAGTTGTAAATTACAAAATTCAACCAAGGGAATCATAAATACATAGCTATGTGATCAAATTAAAGGACCAAGCTCTAAGCATACTTAATAACACTTAAGCTTGCATCTAAAGGCATAAAAAGAACTCAAAGGCATCCATCTACCATCCATACAAGGGAAAATGGACAGTGTTTTCTACATACACAACATAGGAAGTGGAATTTAATTGTATTCGATACACAACTTTACTTATTTTAGAGAATCTACCTCGCTATCTAGTCCATCTTGAACAAGGGCTTCCTAGGGAACCATTTTCACAAACTCACATGAACTATAAGGAGTCTGAGATGTAGTGAAACACTTAGTTGCAATTTCACTCAGTCGGGTGATTTTCAAGGTCAGTCTGACTCTCCATGTTACATATTTAGTTTTTGGATTTGATGTAGTTTTCATGGTTTTACATGTGAACATCTATTTTTTTAGGTTACAGGTATACTTGATGATCAAATTGTAACATGTAGGAAACCAATAGTGGCTCAAATACTAGCAAAAAATGTGTGACACAAAAAAAATCAATTTCTAATAATTTTCACACTCACGAGAAGCCATTAGATGTCTTAGGTCCATAGGATCACTCACCCCAATCAAGGATCCCTAGTCCAACCTTATTTGTGTGTTTCAAAATTTATAGAGGCCTGTTATAACACATTTTAATTCATGTTATGTAGTTTTCCTAGTCTACACCAGTCTCAGATCAAGCACAAATTAGCTAAGTCCTATCCTCTTTCTTTCACTTAAGGTTTCATATTTTATTAGCTCATTGCTTATGTAATTAGTTTGCATTCAATTACTCTATAATTAGGTTTTTACAAAATTTTGAGTTTTTATTAATCATTTGGTGAACTCATCCATTTGGACTCAACCTTTCTTCTAAGCATTTTTACTATCTTTATATCATTACTCCAAGGGTTTCTGAAGCCTCCTTGAATAAATTTCTTCAAATTCACCCATATTGTAAATATATTCTCCAAAAAACCCTAGAAACTATGTATCTCCCTAGCAACATTCCACCTTCATAAGTAATTTCCATCTTCAATCATCTTTCTGATGACTCTATTGGCCCCAATGTTAATCAATCAATTTGTAGTTAAATTCAATCTTTACATTATTTATTTCAAGATAAAATTTAGGCTATGGAATCCATGATTACATCCCTCACATCTAAAACCCAACATGTAAAGGACATTTCTCAATCCAATGCTAGTTCTTCTTCTACATCTCAGCTTACTTCTATGTCTTCTACACGTGCTTATATCAATGAACCTCATGTCTTACCACTACCAAAAACTCTTAGTTCTAATCTCAACATTAAGAAACATGAAATTATTCCTGTGTTACATAATCATTGATTGATCAATTTTCCAACTACTCACTTCTCTCCTCCTTATCATCTTGCTAAATATCAAGCTCTCCCATTTTATAATTACCATCGAATCAATGGACATAACAACAATGAGTGCTAGTATTTGTGAAAAATAATAAGGAACCTTTATAATCATGGTTTTATCTCATTTTTCACACAACATGCTTGTACATACTCATCTCATATTGCAAAATCCCAAGGGGATCCTAAATCTACTCCTTTTATGAGCAATCAACATCATTCCATCACTTCTAATGTTCCTTCTTTGGTCAGTCAAATTCTTCCTATCCAATCCATTCTAACTAAACAATCCCCTCTCAAGGTCTATCCTCCAACACCTCCTCCTACTAAGTCATCTACATTATTACCATGTAAAACTATGTATCCACCTCTCAAATTAGTCCATCCTCTTATCCTCTTAGATATTATACAAATGATAATAATCCCAAAAAAAATCACCAATGTACATAACAGCAAGGATCCATCCTTCTTCAAAAAAAAATCACCAATGTACCCCAAGGGGATACACTAGGATGGATAAGGCCTTTCTCCAAGAGATCCTCTAGCTGTAACTTGAGCTCGCAGAGCTCTGGGGTGGTCATCCGATCAATGCTCATGAGATAGGCTCTGCTCCCGGAACCAGATATATATATGAAAATCAATCTCACATGGGGGTGGTAACCCCAGTAGCTCCCCTAGAAAGACATCTACAAACTCTCTCAAAATGGGGTGATCATCTAGCGATGGTCCACTAGACCCATCTTTTGATCTATCACTGAATATAACAGCATACATCTTACAACCCCATCACACACACCACTTAAGCTACATAGCAGAGATGGTGTGAATAGAAGTAGGTCTCGTGACCCCTGAAATCACCGACTCAACTCCCAAATCATCTACACAAGATATAATCTTATGGTAACAATCCATCTAGTCTATGTGTGTAGACAACAATTCCATACCCTAGATGAATCCATATGATCCCAAAGGAAGGATACAGAGATCCAAGGTAGTGGTGAAAGGTCCCAAATCCACAACACATTATTTAACTAAGGAGTCTATAGAGATCTTGCTCGAAAATCCATCTCAACATCCCAACTAAGACCCTACCTAACTACCACTAGCCTACATCGTTCTACTAAAGATGGTGCAATAAAAGAATCAAAAGAACCAAAATTAAATAGAATGGAGGTAGGAATACCAACACTATTACCTATAGTCTCAATAATTGTACTTTGATGCTCTACCTGGTGGTTCTCGACCGCTGCATACATCCTATGACTGTGCCCCATATCACCAATAGTAGGCTCTAAGATCTGTGTCTTACCCTTGTTATTAGGGTTCTATGGGTAGTCTCTCCAAAAATGTCTAGTAACACCACAACCAAAACAACCGTTTGATTCTCTACCCTATGTAGTAGGTCTGGTAGGTGCTCTAGAGGTCTATGGTGTGGATCCTGATGATCCATTTGTGGTCTTCTGAGGTATCTATAGGTGAGCTCCTATTGAGTGAGCTCTCTGGACACCCTGTTTCCTGATGGGACCCCTAAGAGGATGCCTCACACTCTGACCTCTCTGTACATCAAACCTCTATGGAGGTCTATAAGGTGGACAAGACTACTACTGTTGCTGCTACTATGGTCTAAAAGATGATTTTGCTGAACCATGTCCACCACAAGGAAGAGGTACTGACCCACACGATCTATTTTCATGCATCTACTATATGCAACTACAGACTCAATCTATAGCTTGTTGGGTATTTCCCCGAGTCTCCTCTGCTATATAGGCCTTCTCAACGGCCTCAACCAATGTCTATGGATAATGTATCCGAACTGCATCTCTAATGTCTAGATTCAAGCCCCAGATGAACCTGTGGATCCGCACCTGCTCATTCTGCATGTAATCAACATACTAGAGTAGATCCAAAAATCTACTCTCATACTCAGCCACTGTAAGAGATGCCTGTCAAAGGTCATGGAACTCATCTATCCGCTGATGTATGAACCTCCATGACAAATATCTACTTCGAAAATGCTCCTGAAAGAGCTCCGAGGTAATTGTCTTAGAATCAACATCGAGCTTCTACCCCTCTATCCACCACTAGACACCAGCTCCATCCCTCAGTAGATGGATTACAACATGAGCTTTCATGTTGCTAGAACAAGGACAGAGCTTGAAGCATCTGCTTAGGCTCACCAACTAGGCCTCTACATAAAATCCACCTATGTCATTAGAATAATGTGATGGCAGAAGCTTTAGGATCTCCCTAATGTGATCTACAGCTTTGGTCTGACAACCTCTAGGCCTCTCTGTATTCTCATCCCTAAGCCTAGTTCTTTGAGACCTCTCTCCATGTCCTGAAACTTAGTCACCTTGTCCCCTCTATGGTGACTATGCTTTGGCTGACTCTGCATGGAAGTTCTCTCCTCCATGCTCCTCGCTAGGCTGAGGAAATACATGACCCTCAATGGAAGTGACTCTCTCATGTTTGGCTGCATGTCCTCCTACTGATCCTCCACATAGAGTGGCATTAACATCCTGAAGAGTCTGTAAAATCTGGGGTAGGATGGCTACTACAACATGATCTAGTGGTGGTAAGTATAGGTCTATGTGAAAATACCCCTTGTCCCGTCTGTGCTTCCTGCACAGACCAAGGCAAGAGTTAGTTCATCTTTGTAAGTTTTATTCAGTTTTCATGTTTACTAAAATATGAATTTATAAACTAAGTTATTTTCTAGATTTAAAAGTGTGCTAGGTTTAAGGTTAATGTTTCAAGTTTTCTAGTGTACCCAATGTCCCAAGATTTTGAACCACTACTCTGATACCAAGTGTAACACCTGCTAAAAGATCCACATGAGACCCAAGAATAACATAGGACTAGTTAGGAAAAATTATGGAATATTTTTTTTTGTTTAAAAGAGTCTAATACCAAGTTACAAGATAATACTTGTCACTAACAAGTTCTAGATAAGTTCTAAACCACTGGAATATACTTTTCTTTTACTAACAATTGTAAGAGGTCACAAGGTCCCAAAATTTAGGGTTAGAAGGTTCATTTAAGTTCAGAGGGTAATTCCTCACCATACCCACTCTCTAAAAGGTTTAAAGATTCAACTTGATTTTTGTCAAAATTAATTGATTCGAAATTTCCTTAAATCATTTCCATTGGATATAAAATTTCCTCACCTTTCCATTGATATAAATAAGTCCTCCTAACTCCTCATATTTCTCAAGTTATGGGCCGATGGGCCTTGGGGTGAAAATTTTCCCCATGGGTGGGCTTGCGGGCCCAGGGGAGAAAATTTGCCCCAGAGATAGGTCTGCGGACCGTGGGGAGAAATTTCTCCTGGAGGAGTAGTAGGGTTAGCACGGCTATGGGAGACTTTTAGAAAAATTTCCTGCGCGGGGTAAAATGCCACCTTTGCACCCGCACTCCCATGAGTTCGCAAGGGACACGTGGCACCTCCTAAGCCATGTGGGGAAAGCAGGGTGGAGGGGAAAAAAATGTTTTAGCAGCCCCAAGGCCAAAAAGGGTAAAATTGACCCACGCCTCCACCGACACTGCGATGCCATGTGGCAGCTCCTGATTGGTTGCGGGCCATCGGGGTGGCAAGGATACTTTAGAAAATTTTCCCAATTTTTTTTGAAAAATGCCGAAAGAAAAAATGAACCCGCTTCTCTGCCAATGCCTTGCGATGCCATGTGGCATTTCCTAATTGGCTGTGGGGCAGTGGGGAAAATTTAGGAAATTTTCTAAAAAATTTCTGAAAATGCCAAAGGCAAAAAGGAACCTGCTCCTCCACCGATGCCTCGCAACGCCATGTGGTAGCTCCTGATTGGCTATGGGCCAGTGGGGTGGTGGAAAAAATTAGGAAAATTTTCCCAAAAATTTTCTGAAGTGCTAATGGAAAAATTCGAGCTTGCGAGCCAGCCGAGGAAATTTTTACCAATTTTTTTTTATGCCAAGTGAAGAAAAACTTAATAAGGCCATAACTTTTGATAGAGAGCTCATTTTTGGGCAAATTAGGACTTTATGTAAATATCTTGATGTCCTATTTACTCAAGAATCATTAAATTTTTATTTTGATAAAGTTTAAGGAGTCAATTTCAAGAAAATGATCTGTAGGCTTTTATAGTGAAAATTGGTAAAAATTAACTTATAAAATTTGTTCAATTTGATCTTCTTCCTCTCTCAACATGTCAAATAGACATGTAGAATTATTATTAGATGGATTTAGGATGGATTTGGAAGGTAATTTTGTTTTATTGATTCCTAATTTAAGAAAAACAACTTTGACAATAAAACGATAACATAACAGTTTGAGCCCAATTTTGCTAGTTTTCTAAGAAATTAATTAAGGGTTAATTTATAGTTGAAATAATTTAGATCTTATTATGTAAAATTTAAAGTTTCATTTTTTATTTCTTTGTTGCAAATTCAGGTTGTGTATTTTTGGATTAAATAATTGCCAATTTGAAAATACAAGACAAAGATCAAATTTTAAAAGGTTTAATTGCCATTTTCTTCTTCCAAGTATTATAATATGTTCCAATTCCAATCTAATATATTTATTTGATTGAAATCAAACTATTCAAAAGATAAAATACATCTTTGATTTCCAATTTTCACATAATTCAAAAGATAAAATTATGTATTTTTTCTCACATGCATTTCTTCCTTTCAAACACAGACTTCAAATACATTGAAATGATCATATTCAATACAAAAATTCAATTTGAGAGAGGTAATAATTTCATTTAATGATTCCAAATGACAACTTTACAACTTCCTTCTTTCATTCTTGTATTTCATCATATAGAACACAATTTCTTTCTTTCAAAAGAATAGACAGAGTATGTCTCTTTCACATTTCAATTTACACTTTCATACCCACTACAACATATTTCCATTACAAACATATAAAATTTCATCCACTTTAAGTGGGAAATCTTACAATAATATTTCATCTCACAAGGGACTATTAAACTGTCTTTATCTCAGCTTCAGGACAACAACATGCAGATTTCTCTTTCTTCAAATTTGATCACAACAAGAGTAACGGAAAGAAAACGCTCTCCACCTAACCAAGACATCCAATGAAGGGGAGAATCCATCCTTCTTCATTGGCCCCCGAGCCCCAACCACCATGCAATAAAAGATGTGATCCAACTCATGGCAACAACAGGCTTCCACAAACACACAAGTAGTACTTTCACAGTAAAAGCTAATCTAATATAGAATGTAGTTTACAACTACATTAAATAATGAAAAACATTACTGAGGCATCATCTGGCAAGCCAAAGGAGTAAGAAACTATGGGGGATGCTACTTGTGTCTCCAAAGGGAAATGGGTATCACCACCTGATTTCAAACTGCCAAAAATATAGTATCACAAAACCTTGACATTCCTTATGCCTCCCCAAAGTACCCCTTATTTCTCACATTTCTTTATGCCTCCCCAACCTCTTATGGCACCCCATAACGAGTGAAGAAATGTAAGTTATTTATTTATAAGGTGGAACCCAAATCCCAACTCCCTCCACCCTTATACCTCCCTACAACACACTTGCGCCTCCCAAAAAATAAGCCCTATAGTCTTCTCCTACACCATTCCTAGGCCATCTACCCAATAACCCACAAACATGACGAAACATTCATACATTAACATTTACATTCATATAAGAAAAGCATTTCAAGTGCCAAGCTCTTACCTCTCCATGACAGAGTTGTTCCAAGTTCCAAAACAATAAGCTTAATCCCAATGCAAGCAATCCAAATCAGCAAAGCACAAGTATGTAATAATCTTCCAAATACTTCTTCAAATCAAGAGCTCCTAAAAAAGCAAGGAATTCACCCAAGAATAAAGTGTCCAAAATGAAGCAACCCCAAAACAGGGCAAGGAATTCAAATTTAATAGAAGAGGGAAGGGATGAGGATGAGGTTGGTCCATGTAGGATGTCACATCACACATCCTCAAGTCCACCCCCCAAAGTCAACTTAATTCTCAAAAGCATAAAAAAATAGGTGGGTGAATAATATGACAGTTTACTTACACATTCAAATCCAACTCACACCCTAATGGATTGAAATTAAATCATGTAAGAAAAGTGCAATTAAAAACTACAATTGCCTTCTCAAAAAGTATTATAAAATTCTAATGTCAACTCTCTAACTGTAGGTATGGTTGGTAATTAAATTTAAGAGCTATGGGACAAGTTTAACTTGTCCCACAAGCCTCCAAAATCAGCCTCCAAGGACAATTTCGAGTTTCCAAGAAGATGGATTCTTTCACACTCAAAAGTTAACTTACACATCTCTCACAACACTTTAATTCAAGGCCAACAACTCTATTAATTACTCTCTTATGACATATTTTAATTAATTAACTTAATAACATGATTAATCACAAAATTACACACCATTTAATGAATAATGAAAGGGGCAAAGGCACCACAAAATAAACACATGCAAACATAAACAAAAGAACCAAAAAATAAATACACATAACCCATTGGTCACATTTAAAGGTGATACCTCCGATGGGAATACCAAACACACACAAACATGCACAAACAAATACTAGTTTCCATGATGACCTTGTTGAATTCATCTAGAATTCCAATGTGGTTAGTCTCCAATCCCCCAATGTTTGTTGTGATATTTTAACCTGTAAAACACAAATAACTACTTCGGCCTTGTGGCCATATTAGAACATATAAAATAATATAAATATAATCCCCAAAATCATCTAGATATATGAATTAGACCAACATCAAAGAAATCTAACAATATCATTTATAGTTTTATCAACAACTATATCATCATCCATTAATTTTCATTTTTACGTCTACTCATAATATCCAAATATCACAAGTCTGCACAACATCCATAATATAACCATGTCAAACAATATATCATCATCAACATATAAAATATCTATAATAATCATCATGCATCCTAACTGAATCAAGTCAACAATAATCTATGATCTAACATCTATCATCATACTATAATATGGTCCATAATCATGTCCATAATATAATCAACAGTATTATGATTAGTATCAAAAATGTTTCAAAGGGAAGTGGAAACTACACATGGTATTGTAAACTTCTATCAATGTGTCATATTTCTTGTAATGCCCAAAAATTTTCCACATAAAACCCAAGACAACTCGAAAGTAAAATGAGAAAAATTACTGAATAATCTAAAAATAAAAGCAATTTTTAGATTGATTCTCAATTAACCAACTACCGTTGTAACTAACAATTAAATTATACTATTCAATTTCTAGTTAGGTTTAAAAATATCCATTTCTATAATAGTTGTCTAGTTAGTATAAAATTTCAAATTTCCTTTAATAATTTTATCAATTTAGAGCTAAGTCTAAACTTACCCTCCCATAGAATAAATACAAATAAATTAAGTTCTTATAATAAACATTGCGTAATTGCTAAGGATTAATTTGACTTAATTTATTGCAAGGGTCATGGGATTTTAATTAAAGGTCAAAAACTAAACAAATAGGTTATAGAATACATTTTACTTCTACACCACTTAAGTGGCCCCATTCAAATTTGACCCATGTATTTCATTTAAAGGCATTCTCACCTAACCCTCACCTGAATTTTGTAGGATGAATTTTGGCCATTGGCTAGATGGAATATAGGCCATCGGATCTAAGGCACTCCAAAAAACTCTAAACATCTCTATGGAAATATTTACTCTCTCATTTGAATTATTTCTTCATTTTTGTTTTGTAGGTTTATGGACGGAGAAAGGGAAGGAATCCATGGAAGAAAATGGAGCTAAGGGTGGATGCTCCCAATTTATTTTCTTTTTGTTATACTATTTCCATTTTAGCCTCTTAGGGTTTGATTTTAATTTCTTATTTGATATAACAATATTCATTGTTGTAGATCAATCTTTTCTTACATTTACCTTATTTGGGAAAATAGGCATTTACCCCTTTTAATAAATCTAGTTTTAAGTAGTGAATACACTCATTCTTGAGAGAGAGAGAGAGAGAGAGAGAGAGAGAGAGTATCCTTTTTTAATAAATAGAATTTCAAATTATTTTTAATATAATAAAAAAAAAATTATTGTAATAAAAATAACCTGAAATTCTATTTATTAAAAAAAGGATATATATATATATATATATATATATATATATATATATATATATATATTATATATATATATATATATATATATATATCAATGCCAGTTTATACATTGCAATGTTTATTTAATATGGGGGGAGGGTCGCCAACCCCACCCCCTATCCCATATTACAATGGGGTGGGGAGTGGGGTCGATGACCATCCCCCCAATTCCCTTTAATAAAAACACTTTACATATAGGATAAACCTTATATATAAAAAATTGGTATTGTTTGTGGGTAGGCCAATGTGGCCATGACTTTGTTTCTAGTGTATTATTAATAAAAACACTTTACATATAGGATAAACCTTATATATAAAAAATTGGTATTGTTTGTGGGTAGGCCAATGTGGCCATGACTTTGTTTCTAGTGTAGTTTTTTGGGGAATTGGGGGGATGGTCATCGACCCCACTCCCCACCCCATTGTAATATGGGATAGGGGGTGGGGTTGGTGACAATTAAATAAACATTGCAATGTATAAACCATTGATTATTATTATATATAAGCCAGTTTATACATTGCAATATAATATGGGGAAGGGTCACCAACCCCACCCCCTATCCCATATTACAATGGGGTGGGGAGTTTTCCCCCCAATTCCCAAAAAAATACACTAGAAACAAAGTAATTATATATATATAAGGTTTATCCTATATTGTTTTTATTAATAATATAATCACTATCATTTTTATTGGAATGATATTAATTTATTAATAATATAAAATAATCATGTTTGATTAATCCCCTTTTTTGTGTTTTGATAAATGAAAACAATATTTAGTTTAACATATATAAAATAAATTTGTAAACAATTCCTATAAATTAACTTAACCATAGTTAAATTTAAGTAGGCAAGTATATACACTTTTATTCACTTATATAATCATATGTAAATTTCTTTCGTTTATTCCATCTAAGATTAAACTAGGGAGAATAATAAGATTTCTCACACAACTCTATACATTTAGTAGAAAGATTTTCACTCATTCTAGAAAGAAGATCAACACACTACTTTCTTTCTTTCAACATGAATAGAATGCAACTATAGTTTAAATATTTCAATACATCTTTCATTCAATAAAACAAGAGTAAGTATTTATTTTCTTCCTTCAAAAATTAAATAAAAACCATTTCACATAGCAAGTGAAATTTAACAGGATTCTCATTTCTTTTAAAATGAAACCTATGACATTTTTGGAATAATGAAATAAACTTATATTGAAAGAGATACATTGCTATTTCCACTCATTTAAAGTTTTCTATTTCATTTCACCAATGCAATAACTTATTAGTTTCCTTTCACAAAACTACCATGATTGAAAATATAAATTTCACATACAAACACTCTTAGAAGAGTTTACAAGATATAGGGAATTCCAAGTAATGAAAAAAACTTTCTTTCAATCTTACAAAATTGCAATCTTCCACTCAAAGTGGGAACAATGAAATGAAAATATTACAACATAAGGACTATCAACAAGGCCAAAATACAAGTCTCCAATTTCATTTCTTCTCCCAAATGTAGTTTAAATCGTGCACTCTTTAATCTTTCAAAAACTTGGATCACAAACAAGGAAAGGAGGAATAGGCGACGCTCTCCGCCCAACCTTTAATCTAATAAGGGGGGAAGCCATCACCTTATTGGCTCCCAAGCCCCAACTAAAGAATAATGAGGGATCTTGAGAAACATTTGAAAACTTTCTACATGAATGGCTTCCACAAACAAAAACAATCCAAAACATTCATCACATTTTAAATGGACATACCCAACAAAATAGACAACTTACTCAAAAAACACAATACGCTTGATATCAAACCTAAAAGGAGAAAGGAATATGGGAACCACCTCCTTTTTCCTCCCAAGTGAAGTTGGAGTTTCACCCAAATCCTCAATGTCCACAATATATCAACAAAACAAACTTATCTCTCCCTTACAAGTATGCAACAAAATAACCATGTATTTTCTTTTCACACCCCATATGTGAAACTCCCAATCACACTCCCTCGAACATGCATGCCTCACATCTCCCTTTTCCCTCTCCAATGGTCCCATAAATCCATCTCCATACTCCCAACTTAAGGAAACTACCCAACCACACAAAAATTACTGCATTCACAACACTCATACAAACTTAACAAGCATATTTTTTCACATCTGCAAATGTAATAAGAAAAACAACAAAGGTGGAGAGCCTACCTCTTAATAAAAATTCCAAGAAAACTTCAATCCAATTTTTTTTTGACACCTGCAAGCCAAGCACACTCCGAAAGCAACTCCCACAAACTCCCAAATCCAAAAGTGGAAGAGAAAGAAAAATGAACAAGTAACCCCAAATCCATCAAATTCCATCAATAAATATAAACGGGATGTGAGGATGATGAGGTGGATCTATATAGGATGCCACTTCATCCTTCCTCCATTTCATCACAAAATTCAAACACCATGCCCAAAATGATAAATGAGCATGTAAGACCTATGACAAACCCACATGACAGTCAAACTTACACACCATGTCTTCCAAGGATACATTTATTGTGACATGAAAGAAATTGTAATTAATTTCACCCTTTTACTCTCCAAAATAGATAAATAAGTCAAAAATTAACTCCCTATACCATAGGTAGGGTTTTTGCGAAAATTTAAGAGGCATGGGACAAGCTTAGCTTGTCCTACAAGCCTCCAAAAAGGTCTCCCAAATAAAAAATCAAATTTTGAAGTTGGGAAAGGGTACATGTACAAAATCCAACAAAAAATCCAAACCAAATCCACAAGATTTCAAGGACCATCTACCCTCATAACTATCCAATTGTCACATCCTTAATTTTAGTTTAAAAATTAAGTAGGATTATCTTAATTAAGACACATTATTAATTGCTAATAAAGTGACTACAATTTTCAACAATTAAAAACATAACACAAAATAAAATCGCATACAAAATTAAAATAAGATAACATTTCCCCCATGGCCACACATGTGAGATCACTCCCCCATGGGAAACCTCCTAACTAGGCATGCAACAACAACACAACATAATGTTACACAAGCTGTCAATTCTTTTGCCACGTTGCACAACACCCGATATCCTTATGTGGTTGGTCCCCTATCCCCTTTCAATGTATGTGGTAAAATGTCCAGCAACACAACAAAATAATTTTATGGCCTCTCAGTCATATTAACAACATCGAGACAATATACATATAAAATCAATAATGATCATTAGAAACTAGCAATTTAATCATCTAGCATCATATAATTAATTCAATTTTGGCATCCATTTAAAATAATAATTCTACTAAAATATCCAATATAGGCTATGCATCCTAAACACGACATGTTAATACAAAATCAGAATATTGCAAATCAACATTTATAAATGTATATCATCGCCATCTAGTGCATCATGATAAAAATGTAAATAACATAATTTCAATAGTTCAAATATCCACATAGTCCATCATTTACTGATCAAAATATAATAATCAAATGTGTAACTATCAATCCAACATTAACAACATCAAAATGAAATAGTGTCGAAGAGGAGTGGACACTACATTTCTCTACTAAAATATCAAATTATACTTCACAACTATGGATTCTTTATCTTCTTCTATGGTAATTTTTTCTAATTCCACCCAAATTTCTAAGTCATTACGTATATTTTGTTAATTTTTTTAAATTTTAGTTATTAGTACATTCCGCTACAAGTTAATAGTGCATGGAAACAGATTACAACACACACGATAGAATGTAAATATTAAATATTATATTGTACGTAATAATCAAATTACATTGTGGGTAGGTTTTGAAACTTAGGGTCCATACTAATAAGTAATTATTTTTTGTAAGTGTGTATAGTAATTTTAAATTCATGGTAAGAAGGTATGTATGGTCTATATGGCTATAAAAATTTAATATTATATTTCTAATAATGATAAATGAGTGATATTATGAATATTTGTAATATTTTACATATATTTGTGATAAATTATAGATAAATATATTATATTGAAATACTATCATATCCAAATCATTACCCAGTATGTAAAGGATGAATTTTATCTTTCTTTAATTAGTAAATGAATAGTTTAAAGGGACGAAAAAACTTGTCCACCACCAAAAGATAAGACAATAAAGCTCACACAAAACTAAACCAGAAAATAGAGGAAAATGAAATGATTTTAAAGGGATCAAAAAATCCTATACATTAAGAGAATTCAGGTCTCAAAAGAGTGAAGAGAGACACATGATAAAAACCTAAAAAAAAGGCCATACCAAACAAAGAAGCAATGAACATAAAGATCCAATGTATGAGGCCTCCCAAAAACAATCTCATGTCGCACGAACAGAACATATAAATGTAAGTTATTTGGGTTACACTGTAGTCCACCCACCCCTATCAACAAAGGGATCTAATGACCCCCCCATCACACCTCCATGCGACACCCCACCTTGCATGTCGAGGATCATATCCAACTTAGCCTTCACGACATCCATCGATGGTTGACATTTCATCAACCCTTCTCAACCTGATAAGGAACAAAA
The DNA here is from genome assembly GCA_019776745.2 of Taxus chinensis. NCBI lineage: Eukaryota > Viridiplantae > Streptophyta > Pinopsida > Cupressales > Taxaceae > Taxus > Taxus chinensis. Next base: position 464,930,618 of record CM034155.1, on the reverse strand, counting down.
CACATTTATCATCTTACCACCAGGTACAAAAACAGCAACTGTTTTAATGTTTGATTCAAAATTTTAATTCTCAACAGACCCATCCCACCAAATGGATGCGCTCGACCCGACACTAATGGATCTAAAAATATAAGTGCACCGCTCTACCTCTACCAAAAAGACACCAAAACTATCCATGCTATCATGAACATGGAAAATTATGGGATCCAAATCCGTAGATGCCACAGGAAAGGTTTCGTCCTTCGTACATTCCACAATCTCATACCTCTTTGTCATCATCTCCATCAATGATCGAATCCTCGTTCCCCGACTCACATCAACCCAATGAACATGTGACTGCAGGATACTACTCTTCTCATTCTCCATCAGGGATAACATGTTGCCATGATTGTCATCTTATCCTATGTGATAATCCTACATATAAATATCAGATATGAGATATGTAATATGAATAGATAGAATATATTTCTTATCCTATATAGTAGATAATTTGGATAATCATTAAAGGCATATAAATAAAGAGGACATACCCTCATTTGGAACATAGGAAGGTAGTGAGACATAAGATACACATTTATTAATAATATGGATGCCATTCTATAAGAGTATTTTTGCATCTATTAAGAAGTGTGTTTGAGTACTTTTTTAAATACTAGTGGAATGTCAAGTGAGTGGATTTCATGTTGAATTGGTAACAATTAGTGTAATGTTTTGGCTAATATTTTAGCATTATCTTTGAATTAAGAATATAATTAATGGTTATATTCCATTTCTTCACTGAGATTTATTATTATATTTAGTGCATCTTTTATATAGTTTATTTTTATGTGTCTCTAGATTAATGCCACCAAACCAAAAGTTGTGCACTACTAAAAACATAATAGCATAAGAATCTCTTAGTGAAATATTCCTTAAGTGGTGTATTTATTTTTATAGATACCTGTAATAAGCTAAATTGGAAGAAAAAAGGAGCATCTAAGGTGTTGAAGTGGTTTGTAAAACATGCTTATGTGACTAAGTTTGCTAAATACATTGATATCTCAAACATATTCAAGGTGATGAATTTATATCCATACTACGCAATAAAGGAAATTTTTGAAGATTCAAATTAAGAAAAATAAGGGATTGATTATAGATACTAAATGCAAGAAAATGTACACAATGACGAAGAGATTAATTGACACTAGGATCAAGAAAATAGATTGTAATGAGTATCTAGTTAAAAAGAAAGGAAATTATGTTTTTCATTTAATTTTGATAGGTGCTAATAATTTTTCTCAACATGTTGGTTTATGTAGAATACCATATATCCACTTATGATTATGAGCTCTAGTATTCAAAATTATATGCTATATATGATTCTGGAAGATTAATATTCACATGTAATCATTGATCAAGACAAAATAGTTTTAATAGCTATAGGTGTTACATTTTTGTCTATTATTATGACACATATAAAGAAAATATGTCGTTACTGACCAAAAAAGTACTAGTGTTTCATTCTATATTATAGGTGTTGTGTGAAATTACATGTTATAGTATCAGTTTTGTGTGAGATTATATTGTGTAATTCCCAATATATTCACAACCCACAAAAGTATACTAAGTCTCAGTGTAAGCTAAAAAAGTCTATAAAGGAATGAAAATCATTGGAGGATGGAGAAAATTCTATTTAATCCAAGGAATCCAAAGAGAAATTGGTTAATACAGTAATTTTTTTTGAATATTTTCAATAATACCTAGATCTATGAAGTTCTACAATACTTTTGAAATCCACAAGGAAATGAATATTAATCACTTGAAGTCATGGAATTTTTACAAAGGACAATTGAGTTTACAAAGGACAATTGAGTTTACGAGTCTGATTAAGAGGCTTGATGCCTAAATAAACACATCACGATTTCCATGTGGACAAAGTTCTTAGTTCTTAGGCTTTAAAAAACCTTGATTAGTCTTAGTTTTGTTATTGCAAGCTTAGGGATTGAAGAAATGTGTGTTTTAGATGAGAATGATTATATAACCTATTCATTGGTGGATTTTCTATTAGTTATTTTTACTTGAATTTATGAAATCAATTCTTATTTCCATTTAGTGTTTCAAATACTTATTCATTTGATCTTCCAACATGTGTGTTATCTCTTAGAAGTTCACCCCCTTTGAGAGATGACATCAGGGATTCTAAGCTTTCTTTATGTCTCACTTCCGTAGATATAATCGAAACACCTCAGGTCTATGGTTATACCTAGTGTTGAGGTGATTCCCTGGTATCAAGGATGGTTTCTTATTCATGTATACTAAACTAATTTTTTGGGGTTTTTGAGGGTAAAAAGATTGTTGTAACTGAATTGAAATGGGTTGATACACCAAATCGATTTTGGGTTTTGACTGATTATATGCACAATAAAATTGAGAACGAATTGCAGATGCATGAACCAATGGGTTTTTCGTTTGATCATAAGAAAAACACTTGTGTGTTGAGGGAATAACTCACAACAACACAATAGCTAACATGCACACTAAGACTATATATAAAGAACCAAATTTATAGCACTATAAGATAATTAATAAGGGAATTAACATTCACAAGAACTAATGGAAAGATACACACCACTGTAAATAATTAGAAAGGCAATAATTGGTTCTCATTCAAGGGAAACACTAGAAAAAATATGCTTGAACACTCCTGTGTCTAAAATTCCTCTTTGTCCCTTAATAATGTACACAATATATAGAAAAATACTTCACTCAACCCCTCCTAAAAATAGACTACAATTTGTACTCACCCATGTATGCTAATTTTACCCCTTTATAATGAATAAATAAGGGAATAAAACAAGACATGCTGATTACAATGAGGCATTAATAGCCTTAGTTACAAAAAAAAACACACTAGTCAAAGTGCAGTTGACTTCTATTTTTAATGCAATTAATATACTTGGGTGGATAAAAATTAACTAATAATAGCTATTTTTTTCTATAGAAATCTTATCCAATATGGATGAAACTATTCAATTTGTCTTGTAGATGATGATTAAATAATCATACTTAATTCTATAATGCGACACTTGAATATTCAAGCACTTACAAAGGTAAATTTGTCTTCTTCTTTGTTATGTCCTCTAGTGATGACATATAAAAATACATTTTGTGCAACCAAAATAATTCCCTTATATTGAAAACTTAGCAAAATACTCCATCCCACTGTGGGGACCACCGTGTACAGAACCACCAATTGTATTAATGTATGATTCAAAATTTTAATTCTCAATGGTCCCATCCCACCTAATGGACCCACTCAACCTGTCACTAATGCATCTAAAACTATAAGTGCATCACTCTACCTCCGCCAAATAGACACCAACACTATCCATGCTAGCATAACCATGGAAAATTCTAAAATCCAAATCCATAGATGCCACAAGAAAGGTTTTGTACTTTGTACATTCCACAATCTCATCTTCCTATTTCTCATAGTCTCCTTCAACGATCGAATCCTCCATCCTCGACTCACATCAACCTGATGAACATGTGACTACAAGCTACTACTCTTCTCATTCTCCATTTGGGATGGAAGATTGCCATGATTTTCATCTTTTCCTAAGTGATAATCCTACATATAAATATCATATTTGAGATATGTAATATGAATAGATAGAATATATTTCTTATCCTATCTAGTAGATAATTTGGATAATAATTAAAGGCATATAAATAAAGAGCACATACCCTCATTTGGAGCATAAGAATGTAGTGAGACATAGGATACACATGTATTAATAATACGGATGCCATTCTATAAGAGTATCTTTGCAGCTATTAAGAAGTGTGTTTGAGTTTTTTTTAAATATTAGTGGAACGTCAAGTGAGTGGATTTCATGTCAAATTGGTAACAATCGGTGCAATGTTTTTGGCTAATATTTTAGCTCTATATTTGAATTAATAATATAATTATTGGTTATATTCCATTTCTTTATTGATCTTTATTATTATATTTAGTGCATCTTTTCTATAGTTTATTTTTATGTGTTTCTAGATTAATGCTACCAAGCCAAAAGTTATGCATTGCTAAAAACATAATAGCATAAGGATCTCCTAGTAAAAGATTCCTTAAGTGGTGTATTTATTTTTTATAGATACCTGTAATAAGCTAAATTGGAAGAAAATAGGAGCATCTAGGTGTTGAAGTGGTTTTTGCAACATGCTTATGTGACTGAGTTTACTAAATGCATTGAAATATCAAACATATTCAAGGTGATTGATTTATATCCATACTACGCTATAAAGGAAATTTTTGAAGATTCAAATTAAGAAAAATGAGGTATGAAATATATATACTAAATGCAAGAAAATGTACACAATGAGGAATAGATTAATTGACACTAGGATCAAGCAAATACATTGTAATGAGAATCTAATAAAATAGAAAGGAAATTATGTTGTTGATTCAATTTTGGTAGGTGCTAATAATTTTTCTCAACATGGGATTGTAGAATACCATATATTTTGACTATGATCTCTGGTATTCAAAATTATATGATATGTATGATTTTGAAACATTAATATTCACATCTAATCATTAATCAAGAAAAAATAGTTTTAATAGTTAGAGGTGTTACATTTTTGTATTGTTAGTGTGACACATATAAACAAACTATGTCGTTAGTGACAAAAAAAAGTGCTAGTGTTTTATTATATGTTGTAGGTGTTGTGTGAAATTACATGTTATATAATCATTGTTGTGTGAGATCGTATTGTTTAATTCCAACTATATTCACAAGCCACACAAGTATCCTAAGTCTTGGTGTAAGCTACACAAGTCTATGAAGGAATTAAAATCATTGGAGGATGGGGAAAATAATAATTAATCTAAAGAATCCTACATGAAATTTGTAAATGTTTTAATTTGTTTTGTATATTTGCAATAATACGTAGATCTATGAAATTCTACAATACTTTTTAAATCTACGAGGAAATGAATATTAATCACTTGAAGTCGTGCAATTTAAAAAAAGGAAATTTGAGTTTATGATTGGTCCTTTATTAAATTCTTATACATTTATTTTAGGAGCCTAATTAAGAGGCTTGCTGCCTAAATAAACACATCATGATTTCCATGTGGAAAAATTTCTTAGTTCTTACGCTAAAAAAAATGTTGATTAATCTTAGTATTTTTGTTGCAAGATTAGGGCTTGAAGAAATGTGTGTTTTAGATGAGAAATATCGAACCAAAAGAAGGAAAGAATCCTGGTATAAGGAAAGAAAAAGAAGAAGAAGAAGGAATATGTTCTCATGAACACCCCTGAAGAACAACTTCTGAAACCCCAAGCATTCCACGGAACTCAAGGTAGAAAGGTGATGCAAAAAGGCTTCATAAAGATGTATGCAACCTTCTCCTGAGTTGGAATGTACTCCAAGACAAGAAATCCATCCTGAATGTGCTGACGAATGAAGTGGATGTGTATCTCAATATGATTTGTCCACTGGTTCTCAACTGGGTTATGAGAAATGTAAATTGCACTTTGGTTGTCACACCAAAGTACAGTCGATGAATCCTTTGGGAATCCAAACTCTTTCAATAACTATCGAAGCCAAAGAATTTGTTGACTCGCTGTAATTTCGTCCCTGTACTCTTCCTCTAAAGATGAAAGTAAAATAGCCTATTACTTTTTGCATGCCCACGCAACTAGACAAGAACCAAGACAAAAAAGATAGCAAGAAGTGGAACGCCTATCATCAATAGAACCTTCCCAATCTAAATCTGTATACCCAATCAACTGAGTAGAACCCCTAGTGTAGTGTTGGCCAAAGTGGGAAGTGCCCTACAAATAGTACAAAATCATTTTAGCATCCTTCTAATGACTACTATGAGGAGAATGTGAAAATCGAGATACAATCCCTATGGAAAATGAAATATCATGATGAGTATGGGTCAAGTACATGAGACTCCCAACCAACTACCTAAACAATGTAAAATCACAAAGTGGTGTGGTACATGTGGAAGTAAGAGTAACTATAGAATAAAAAGGATATGGACTTGGCTTGCAATCAACCATATCAAAGAACCGAAGAAGATCATGGGTGTACTTTTCCTAACTCAAATGAATCCCTGAATCTATATGAGAAATATAAAAAACAAGGAAATAATGCAATAGCCCAGTATTTTTCATGTCAAACTATGTAGAAAGATCCCTATGAATACTCTGAATGTGGGAAGAAGAGATGTCAGTAAGTAACAGATCATCAACATACAAGAAAAGTATCAGAATATACTCACTAACATGTTGGAGATACATTATATGATTAGAGTGGCAATGAACAAAACTAGTAGATAGAAGAAAAGAATCCATCTTCTCATACCAAGCTTGAGGGGCTTATTTGAAACTGTAGAGAGATATTCAGAGCCTACAAACAAGAGAAGAATCCTGAACAAATCCATCCAACTACTCCATGTATATTTCCTCTTGTAGATCTCTATGTAAGAAGGCACTCTTCACATCCATATGCTATACATCCCACCCCTGTGATGCAGTAATAAAAATTACAAGGCATACAAAATCCATCTTGGAAATAGGTGTAAAAGTCTCAAAGTAATTAATACCTTCAACTTGTGAAAAACCCTTTTCAACAAGATGAGATTTATATTTGTTAATATACCCATCGGTTGTGTATTTGTTTTGGTATATCCACTTACACCTAACCATATTTATTCCTTCAGGAAGAGATACAAAATTCCAAGTATGATTCTTCATCAAATAAGAATACTCAGCTACCATCGCATCATCCCACTCTTGTATCCCATGAGCCTTTGAAAAATACTGTGGATCCTCAAAAACTATGTGACACAAAATTCTAAAACCTATAGAATGTGTGTGATGATGCCTAGTGGATGGAAGATCCTGTATGAAAGTTGTTTCATCAGAAACGTTAGTACAAGCCCACTTTGGCATAGTGAAAACACTAGTGGGAATAAGATCCTCAACGACATCTATAAACTCCACATCAATCTCCTCAAATCAAGGATCCTCCATATGAGATGAAGAAAAATAAGTAGGGATGGAAGAAGATTAATAATCATGAGGAATGAAGTGATCATAAAACTTAACATGTGTTTGAAAAAGAATGTCATGTGTATCAGAATCTAAAATATGATAAACTTTGATGTCCTCACAATACCCTACAAAGATCAAGGGTTTACTTTTCTTATCCAAATCTTTCCTTTTCTTCTTGGTTATAAATGCCCAAGCATGGCTCCCAAATACTTGAACTAATGAGACATCTATCTTAGTGTTGGACCAAGATTCAACAGGAGTCAAATGCCCAAGTTATTTGTGTGGTGTGTGATTTTGAATGTAGTTAGCACAATTAACTACTTCTACCCAATAGATAGGAGGTAAATCTCTAGAATGCATCATACAGTTAGCCATTTCCTTCAAATTTCTATTCTTCTGTTCTGCTAAGCTATTTTGTTGTTGAGTATGAGGAAAAAAATGCTAGTGAATAATGCCTTGAGTTGCCAAAAAGTTAGAAAACTATTTGCTAAAGTACTCCCCTCATAATTAGTACGAAGGTTCTTTACACAACTAGAAGATTATTTCTCGACCAAAGCCTTGAATAATTTTAGGTGTGAAAAAACATCAATTTTGTACTTGAAAAAATAAACCCAAGTACGCATCCAAAAATTATTAATAAATTTAATTGATAATTACCTCCATTAAAAGACGGGGTTGGAAAAATCATCAAGTCACTATGCACAAACTCAAGTGGTGAAGAATCTCTCTTAAACAAATTCTTAGGAAATGGATCTTGGTGGTGCTTCCCTAATGCACAGCTAGAGAAAAATCCCTCGAGACAAAAAACTCTAGGAAGAACATCTACCATACCATTAGTGCTCAACTCCTTCAAATACATATAATTAAGATGTCCAAATATTTCATGCCAAAGTTTACTCTCTGAATCTCCATGAGAAACTAATCCTATCCCTATAGAAGAAGTGTCATCAAAACCCTCAAAGTGATATAGTCTAGAACTATGATCAACAATACCCTAAGAAATAAGTGAATAAGGCTCCAACAAAGTTCTTACTTCTGCCCCATGTGGTGTAAAAGTCATTTTTTTCCCTTGACCAGAATGACAAATTTAATATATAGAAAGAAAATTTGTAGTGATGTTAGGAACATATAGTGCATCTTGGATATTTCCACCATCAAGTTGTATATCACCTTTTCCATCAATATAAAGAAAGGAATAATCTCCAACCTCAATTTTGGAAGTAGAACTCAAACCTAGAGAAACAAAAGACTCCTTAGAAGAAGTCATGTGATAAGAAGCACCAAAATCTATAACCCAACTGTCTGCAAGTGGTACTAAGATATTCCAACAAAATTAATTTCTTTTCCATACCGATTAGAAAGAGGTGGAGTGGAGATATAAATTTTTTGTTTCTTGATTGCATCCTCTAAGGCTTGTATTTGCTTATAACATCTATGTTCTTCATGACCAATACGCCCACAAAAAGACCATGAAAGGCTAGACTTATTCTTGGATTTAGAAGACTCTTTGGGTTTAGAGTTGTTTTCTTTGGGTTTAGGAGCACTTTGAGACGGAGAAGGGGTGGATTTGGGTTTAATTTTTAATTTTCCCTTGCCCTTAGGATTAGATGCAACTAATTCCTTTTGAGATGTAGAAGACTCAAGGTGAGACAATTTGGATTCTTCCCTAGTAATTCTTTCACAAAATGTTTCTAATTCAGACATTTTGAATGTGTCACCTAAGGCATCCATTCTAGATAAAAAGGTAGAAGAAAATATTTGAAATGGTCCTCTCAACTTTCATAGAATCAAGTAAACACACTCTTCATCTTTCTTATCTCTTCCACTCCCCTTCAATTGTGTCAACAAATGCTTGACCTTGGTAAGATAGTCTATAATTGTTGAAAAATCTTTAGGATTAAGAGAGCCGATCTCAATTTCGAGTTGCATAGCTCTCATATGATCCACATTATTAAATAAATCCTCCAATTTCTCCTATATTTTGAAAGGAGAGTCACACTTTTCAAAATGAAACAAAATACTGTCACTTACATAAGTTCCTATCAAACCAATACACTCATCAAATTTGCATTGGTATTGAAATTTCTCATATTCTCTAGTGAAAACTAGTTGCTCTAAAGAAGTTAAAGCCCATAATCCTTTCTGCTTAATTATTGTTTCCATTTTGGTTTCCATGTGCGGTAATTATGTGTTGTTAATGGCTCAACATGATCTAATGTAGAAGTAGATAAAGATTTCATCCTCAAAAAATCACCATAATAAATGTAAGAACCAAGAAATGCAACAAGACCCCCAAACAATGCAACAAGAGACACCCCTAGATATTTGCACTTTATAATGAGTGCGTGCTACGGTATGGCACTTTATATTTAGAGTGTGATTCTCTAAATAAATATTTCCAAGTGGAAAGAGCATAATAAAAAAAGCACTTTTGTAAAAAATGACACTCAAAACTGAGTTACTGATAAAAAATTTCAAGCTTTTCAATATTATGCTCTACTATTTATTTTATTTGTCACCTAAATAGAATAAAATTCTCTTTCCTTCACCACACAAATAAAATGAAAGGGCATTGGAGTTAAGTGTAAGTTTTAATTCCTCATATGACCTGGGGCTAAGGATTTCAATGAGTGTGTGAAAATTACTATTTTTGGGTATGTCAATTATTTTTGAAAAACTCACATCCAACTACTTATTTTGGTAAAAATTATTATTTATATTCCTCATTTTCTTTCCTGATTGGTGCAAATCCCAAGGAGAACCAACACATTTCTCTATAAACACCCAAAAAGGTGATTGCCTCAAGAAATGGCTGAGTGTATAGTCGATCTTAGGGTTTTAATGCATTCCGGATCCAATGGTGGCCTCTATTTTGTATAAGAAAGGAATAAAAATCTAAGAACTAGTCATCAAATAACTAGTCAAGACCATAGATTTAGGAAAGAACTAGACATCAAGGATCCATTCAATACCACAGATCAAGGAAATAAAAAGTCAATACCATAGACCAAGGAAAGAACTATACCTAACAACTAGATAATATCCCCCTAATATCTAAATAAATAAAAAGAAATATCCACAAGCATAAGTGGGTGAGGATAAATAGAATAAAGATAAATAAATTTCCTAGGTGAACATGAGCTAAGGTAAATACCTACTCTAACAGCAGTTGATTGTTATATTTTTAATGCAATTAATATACTTGGGTGAATAAAATTTAGCTAATAATAGCTCTTGTTTACTGTCCAAGTCTTCTCCAATGTGCATTAAACTATTTACTTTGTTTTGTAGGGGATGATTAAATAATCATACTTAATTATCTAATGTGACACTTGAATATTCACGCACTTACAAAGGAAATTTTGTCTTCTTCTCTATTATGTCCTCTAGTGATGGCATATTAAAAAACATTATGTACAACAAAAAAAATTCCGTTCTTTTCAAAACTTAGCAAAGTACTCCACACCATTGTGGGGACTACTGGGTATGGAACCACCAACTGTATTAATGCTTGATTAAAAATTCTAATTCTCAACGGTCCCATCCCACCAAATGGAGCTACTCAACCCATCACTAATAGATATGACACTTGAAGTGCACCTTTCTAGCTCCTTTAAATAGAAACCAACACTATCCATGTTAGTATGACCAAGGAAAATTCTAGGAACCAAATCTGTAGACACCACTGGAAATGTTTCATCCTTCGTACATTCCATAATCTCATCTTCATATTTTTCATCGTCTCCATCATTGATCGAATCCTCCTTCCCTGACTCACATCACCCTGATGAACATGTGACTATTAATACTACTCTTCTCATTCTCCATCTGGGACGACAGATTTCCATGATTGTCATCTTATCCTGAGTGATAATCCTACATATAAATATCATATTTGAGATATGTAATATGAATAAATAGAATATATTTCTTATCCTATCTAGTAGATAATTTGGATAATCATTAAAGGCATATAAATAAGGAGGACATACCCTCATTTGGAACATGAGAAGGTAGTGAGACATAGGATACAAATGTATTAATAATATGGATGCCATTCTATAAGAGTATTTTTGCATCTATTAAGAAGTGTGTTTGAGTATTTTTTAAATACTAGTTGAATGTCAAGTGAGTGGATTTCATGTTGAATTGGTAACAATCGGTGTAATTTTTTGGATAATATTGTAGCATTATCTTTGAATTAATAATATAATTATTGGTTATATTCCATTTCTTTACTGACATTTATTATTATATTTAGTGCATCTTTGATATAGTTTATTTTTATGTGTTTCTATATTCATGCTACTAAACAAAAAGTTGTGCATTGCTAAAAACATAATAGCATAAGGATCTCCTAGTGAAATATTCCTTAAGTGGTGAATTTATTTTTATAGATACCTGCAATAAGCTAAATTGGAATAAAATAGGAGCATGTAAGGTGTTAAGTGGTTTATGCAACATTCTTATGGATTTATATCCATACTACATTGTAAAGGATTTTTTTAAAGATTCAAATTAAGAAAAATGAGGGACAAATTCTAAATACTAAATGCAAGAAAATGTACATGATGAGGAAGAGATTAATTGATACCAAGATCAATTAAATACATTGTAATGAGAATCTAGTAAAATAGAAAGGAAATTATGTTGTTGATTCAATTTTGATAGGTGCTAATAATTTTTCACAACATGGGATTGTAGAATACCATATATTTTTATTATGAGCTCTGGTATTCAAAATTATATGATATGTATGATTTTGGAACATTAATATTCACAAGTAATCATTGATCAAGACAAAATAGTTTTAATAGTTAGAGGTGTTACATTCTTCTATTGTTAGTATGACACATATAAAGAAACTATGTCATTGGTGACCAAAAAAGTACTAGTTTTTCATTCTATATTGTAGGTGTTGTGTGAAATTACATGTTATAGTATCAGTGTTGTGTGAGATCGTATTGTGTAATTCTCAATATATTCATAACACGCACAAGTATACTAAGTCTTTGTGTAAGCTACCAAATTTGATGAAGGAATAAAAATCATTAGAGGATGGGAGAATACTAATTAATCCAAGGGATTATAAGGGAACTGGTTAATACGGTAATTTGTTTTGAATATTTGTAATAATAACTAGATCTATGAAGTTCTACAATACTTTTTAAATCCACAAGGAAATGAATATTAATCACTTGAAGTCATAGAATTTATAAAAAGGATAATTAAGTTTATGATTGGTACTTTATTAAATTAATATACATTTATTTTAGGATTCTAATAAAGAGGCTTGATGCCTAAATAAACACATCCCAATTTCCTTGTGGACTAAGTTCATAGTTCTAGAGCTATAAAAAACCTTGATTAGTTTTTTTTTTTGGTTGCAAGGTTAGGTATTGAAGTAATGTGTGTTTTAGATGAGAATGATTATATAATATATTGATTGGTGGATTTATATGAGTTAATTTTATTTGAATTTATGAATTCAATTCTTATTTATATTTAGTGTTTCAAATACTTATTCATTTGATCTTCCATCATGTGTGTTATCTCTCAGATGTTCACCCTTGTTGACAGATGACATCATGGATTCTAAGATTGCTTTATCTCTAACTTCTGTAGATACAATGGAAACACCTCAGGTCGATGGTTATACCTATTGTTGAGGTCAGTCTCCAATATTAAGGCTGGTTCTTTATTGATGTATCTTAAACTAATATTTTGTGCGTTTTTTAGGGTAAAAAGATTGATGTTACTTAATTGAAATGGGGCGATAGACCAAATACTATTGAGGGCTTTTACTGAGTACATTGTAGAAATAAAATTGAGGAACAAATTATAGATGCACGAACCAATGGGTTTTCAACAAAATCTTAATGTAAAATGACTTTTGTGTTGAGGGAATAAATCATAACATACTCAATAGTTAAACATGCACATTAAGACTATTCATAGAAAGCACCATATTTTGTAGCAAGGTAAGTTAATAAAATCAAGGGAATTAACATTCACAAGAATTAAAGGAAAGATACATACCACTGTAAATAATTGGAAACGCAATAAATGGTTCTCATTCAAGGGAAAAATAGGTAAAAATATACTTCTGCACTCCTGTGTCCAAAAGTCATCTTTGTGCCTTACTAATTTACACAATATATAGAAAAATACTTCACCCAACCCTTGCTGAAAGTATACTACATTTTGTACTCACCCATGCATGTTAATTTTAGCCTTTAATATGAATAAATAAAGGAATAAAATAATCATGCAAATACAATGAGGTATTAAATCCCTAGTTACAAAAATGCACTTAGTCAAAGTCTAGTTGACTACTCTATTTTTAATACAATTAAAATATTTGGGTGAATAAAAATTGGCTAATACTAGCCACTTGCTATTATAAGTTCGAGTCTTCTTCAATGTGCAGTGAAACTATTTATTCTTGTCTTCTAGGTGCATGATGTGAATAATCATAGTTAATTCTCTCATGTGACATTGTAGTAATATTTATCTTCACTCTACTAATCCAAATCCTTGTCGTGATCACTATCATTTACTTTTGTGCAAGGCAGTATAAATAATGCATTTTGTGTAAGTACAATAATTCCAGTCTTTTGAAAACTTAGAAAAATACTCCATCCCAATGTGGGGACTACCTGGTATGGATCCACCAACTGTATTGATGCTTGATTCAAAATTTTAATCCATCAACGGATCCATGACATGCATAATAGGCTTGCTCAACCTGATCACTAATGGATCCTGAAACTATGAAGTTCGACCATTCTATGCACATGTAGCAAACAGAATCTATTTCCTCTGGCAGCGAGGACTTTTTTGCAAGATTAAGGTTTTTTTTTGTGTGTTTAAGGTAAAGATATTCATTAACTTTATACATTCCACAATCATTATCTTCATGTTTCTTAGCCATCGTAGCCATCAATAATAGAATCATCCTATCCCTGACTCACATCAACCATTTTTTACATGTCACTCATTGCATACTATTCTAATTTTTTTAGCAACTTTTCCATTCTAGGCATGGAAGACTACCAGGATCTTCACCTTTTCCAAGGTCAAATAAATAGTATATGGTTGATAATGATTTTGGGGCACTCGACTATAGTTAGAACATAATCATTCGATGATTATTTATCCCCTCTCTAATAGGGCTTGAACCTTCTTTGATGGTAGATGGAATTAATGATTTAACCCTAGTTAGGGTTTCTAGAATGCTCATTTGGAACGTAATAAGTCCTAGTGTTGACACATGGTAGACATTTATCTAACTCACCCATAGGGATTCCACTCTGTAAGAGTATCATTACAGCTATTGATCAAGTCCATGTTTGAGTCCTTGTTTACTTACTACATCTGAATGTCAAGTGAGTGGATTTCTTGACCTATGGTTGATGGTGGTTGAATTGAGTTTGAGATGAGTTACCCCTATATGTCATTGGATCTTGTACTGTGCAATATTGATCATTGATTCCCCTATTAGTGCATGTTCTTTGTTCAGATTGAGGTTGTGCAACAAGGGTTTTATTAAGGAATGTATTTGGGTAGTTAAAAGTTGAATGAAGTTTATTGCAAGGTAATTAAAACTCTTCTGAAGCCATATCTACTAGAACAAGAGCACTTTATGAGCTATTAGCTTTAGGATCAAATTGCCTATATTGATAAGGTTACTTATAATTTTGATTTTTCTGATATGACTACTTATTTTGTTGATAATAGGTAGCATGATAAGGCCTATTGAAGTGATTTGAGCCAACATGCTCTCTGTCAATGAGTTTGCTATTTGTATTTGATATGTCAAACATATTCACAGGATATGTACTTATGTCCATACTATGCTTCTAATGGAAATGTTATTACAAGAGGTTCTAAATATGGTAAATGAGGGATTTATTATAGATACTAGGTGTCAAGAAAATGTACATGATGAGGAATAGATTAAGTCCCACTAGGATCACTAATTATCCAGCTTTAATAAGGTTATTTTCAACCCTAATAGTGATATCATAAGCTTTTGGGAGTTTATTTCCTCCCATAGACTTTATCATGGCTGAAATGTGATTATTTAAAGCTCTAAGATAGAATAAAAAGGCATGATTATCTATTATGAGCTCTGGTACTAGCTGGAATTACATGATATCCCTATGATTCCAGCAACATCTAATATTAAAATGTAATCATAAATTCATGAGGAAATAGTCTCTTAATAGTTAGTAGGTGTTACAACTATTATATGAGCTTTAATATGGCACATCATAAATAAACTATAAAAATTTGTGAACTTAATTAGTTGATCTCCTAGTTTCATCCCATAGTTGTTAGGGGACTCCCTGATTTATAACATTTTGTACCATTGCCAATAGCTATGTCACTTTAAGTGACACAACTATACTAAGTCTTGGTGTAAGCTACATATTCATGAGTCTATGTTATGGACTGCAAATCATTAGAGGCTGGGGAATTTTTTTTAATATACTACAGTAGGGATAATCCTATATTTTCACCAGTAAATGATTGTAAATCTTATCAAGGCAGCATACATGTAATAATCGTGATAGATATATGAAATTACTACAATGGCTGCCATTAAATCCACAAGGTCAAATGAATATTATACTAGGTGGTGAAGTCGTGAAATTGTTAAAAAGCCAAATTGAGTTCATAATAGGTCCTTTGAATAAATTGATATTAACATGTGGTGAAGAATGGGGAGGAAGAGGCTTGTCCAAACCATGCCTGTTATAAGGTAAGGTATTGCCAACTCTTGACTTCCTTCTTGGACATAATTTAATAGGTCTTAAGCTATAATAAATCCTTAGCAGTAATTCCTCTCATCGATGATCTTGTAGTTGCAAGCTTTAGGGCTTGGAACAGGATGCAAAATTGGTCCAAAATAATCCCTTACGAATTCACCAAATAATTATCTAACGTATTGATTTTAAATGGATTTTATGTGAGCTTATGTTCTTCAAAAAGTGATTTTATTTTGTTGTCAGATTCTTACTTTAAATTTAGTGTATTCTACTACAGATCTAATTTTATCTTCCCATCAAGAGTGCAAAAAATGGTTATCTCTCTATAAGTTCACCCTTTTTGAGAGATGAAAACAAGGTTTCTAAACTTCTTTTATCTCTCACATCCATAGATACAATGGAAACTCGTCAAGTCTGTGGGTATACCTATTATTGAGGTGAGTCTCTTGTATCATGGTTGGTTCGTTATTGATGTATCCTAAACTAATTTTTTAGGGCTTTTTTTAGGAAAAAATGATGGCTATGTAAGTGAAATTGAAATGGGGTGATACACCGAATTTTATTGAGGGATTGGACTGATTACATGCACAATACAATTGAGAACAAATTGCAGATGCATTGAAGCAATGGGTTTTTCAATTGACCCAAATGAAAACACTTGTGTGTTGAGGGAAGAATTCACAACAAAAAAATAGTTAACGTGCACAATAAGACTATATAGAAAGAATTGAATTTGTATCAAGGACAAGATAATTAATTAACGAATTAAAATGTACAAGATAATTAATAGAAAGATTCACAGTATTGTAAATAATTTGGAAAGGTAATAATTGGTTCTCATTCAATAGAAAAAATTGGCAAAAATATGCTTCAGACACTCCTATGTATCCACAAAATCCTCCTTGTACTTTACTCAATGCACACATTATATAGAAAAAATTACTTCACCCAACCCCTCCTAAAAATACACTACACTCTCTGAACTCACCCATGCATGCTAATTTTAGCCCTTTATCATGAAAAAATAAAGGGATACAAATAGATCATGTTGATTTACAATGAGGTATCAAATAGCCTTTAATTACAAAATTATGTTTTATGTCAAAGTGCAGTTAACTGTTCTCTATTTACTATGACAATAAAAATACTTGGTTTGAATAAAAATTAGAAAATAATAACCCTTGTCTTGATATACGAGTCTTCTCCAATGTGCATGAAACTATTTCCTTTGATTTTTACGTGATGATTAAATAATCATACTTAATTCTCTAATGTAACACTTGAATATTCACAAACTTACAAAGGAAAATTTGTCTTCTTCTCTGTTATGTCCTCTAGTGATGGCATATAAAAATACATTCTGTGTAAATAAAATAATTCCAATATGGGGAACACTTGTAGCATGTGCACATGCTCAGATTTTTTCTCCTTGTCATGGCACCACGCATGACGTTAATTTGGAAAATTTAAGGTAAAGTATTTGCAAATATTAAGATCAGGGCCCTCTTTTGAATATGAGTTAAGTTAATTGAATTCTTGACCTTTTACATATACATTATCATCTTCATTGACTTAGCATATTCCTTTATCCAATCATATTAGTCACCTTTTGATTAAGGTATTTGAATTCGTGGGATCTTTTGATTAATCATTTCATAGATTATACTTTACCCTTTCCTTTGATTTAGCATGATAGTGTTGGTGTTTGAATAGTCTAGCATGTAATGATTAATACATGGCACCTTTCGATGAATTGATTCAAATACACTATAGTCTTAAAATACCAAGTTTAATTATAAGGGAAAAGGTTCCCCTCACAATGCACGACCCCTCAATAATTTTTTTGGTGGTAATGATTTTGAGGCTAAGTGTGTTTTGTATGGATGTTTTGATCCATGCCATTGATTTTTTTATCTCTGAATCTCTGTCGTCGATTTCCAACTTGGGAGGAGTTAGGTTACTTACTAGGGTTGCATTGATTATGATTATTTACTCAGGGCCATTTGATCTTGGTACTTGGGAATATGGATCGTTGATATTTGTACCGTGATTAGCATGGGTACATTGTAATTAAATTGAATTTGAGGATTCAATCAAGGCCATTGATCTCGTTCGTACTTGATCCTTTTTGTTTGATCAAACCTTGGTTGAATTAGGTTTGTAGGATGGTTGGCGAGCTAAAATGATCCAAACCTAATAATTTTCATTATGCAATGTTGAAAAAATAGGGTAAAGCCATGGAAAATTTATCTCAGGCCCTTATGAATGTGTTTTCTCGAGCTCTATTTTTGTATTTTAAAGCATGTAAACTCTTTAATATCAACTTTTTATGAGTTCTGCGTGTGACAAATTGGGTTCTTTATGGATTTAGAATATTTCATTCACATCATGGGATATATTATCTTCTCTTCTTCATCTTAATATGGCCGCCATGACTGAATCTGGAAGCTATTTCATTCATCTTTTACCTAAGGGTTTCAATGGTTGCTTCATGAAATATTATTTTTCCTTTTTGAAGCTTTGAAGGAATTATTGGGTCTTATTTTGCAAGGTGAGATTCACGTTCATAGTCTTAGTTTTTCTAGCATTTACTTAAACTAACTTCATAAATATTCTGAGTTTTTGGATCTCATACTTTTGAGCCTGAACTTTATGTGTTCTATGTTTCAAGCCTTGGTTACAAAATACACTCTGGTGGAGAATTTTGCATTTGAATATCTGATTTAATCAGCTTCCGCCATTTTCTAAAACCGGTAAGGCCCTATTCTAAATAAATTGGATTGAGGTTTTCTTGAAAAATTAATTTTTTTAAACTACCTTGTTGATACATTTTTTGGTGTGAATGTTTTCTGAATCATTTGTAAATTTCTCACTATTTATGGTTCTAGTGCCTAGGTATAATTCATTTCTTTGAATTCAAAGCTCCATTTGCAAAAGTGAGCTTTACATTTTACTTTATCTCTGGGTCGACATATTTTTCATCTATCTAGCTATGAATTTTGTCTTCATCCTTCAAAAAACCTTTCTCAGACTTTATGGGTGTCATTAGAGGAGTTCAAATTTCATGGTATTGCTTATATGTTTATATGTGAACTTTTTCGTGCCTTTGTTCTTGGAGTTTCATTAGCTAACCACCATTGATATAGCTTGTGCCCTTTTAAATTTGGTTCACCATTCTTTCATGAGTGTTGGAATCATGCACTTAAATATCTGTCTGGATATCGAATTTATTTGAACCAACACGGCCCATATTTTTCTCTGGGTTCTTCCATGTATTGTTGTAGTCATTCTTTTGTTTTTCCATTTGCTAATGTAAGTTGTATTTTTGGTAACAAATATGTATTTACATACACATATGCCATGTCGTCATTTTTCATTCTATCTTTTAATGTATACTCCTTGCATTATACTATCATTATGAAATGGGTTTGTTTAATACATTAGTCGTCATTTCAATTTTGGCTTGAAATCCATGTACTCTATGTATATGGTTTTGCATTGCTTAGGGTTTGTAATATTCAGAGATATTATTGACACCTAGGTTCTTGTGCTATTTTTTTCATTTCAAATCTCTACTATGAAAATTTTGAGCTCTATATCATGCTTATATCCAATGAACTCTTAATTGAGCTGTATATTTAGATATGAGTTGGGTTCATTGTTTCATTTGAGCCTAGTTTCCACATTATTTTGATGAGCATTGTTGTTTGAATGGATTTAATTCTTGCTCATGTGCCATTTTGAACCAAGGTGTTCCGCAAATTTGGGTTCACCATTTTTTCCGTTGTGTCTATCATGAGTTCAAGTCTTTCTATTGTTTTGAGATCTCTCATTTATGAGTTTGTTGTGAATGGAAATAACCTGCATTTGAGCATGTGGATACATTGCATTTATTGTTGGAGCTATGTCTTTTGCATGGAATCTATATTCGAGCATCCTGAGCATGGCTAAAATGTATTTTTCTTTAAAAAATACTTTACTTCTGGTAACTGGAATTTTGATCTTGATAGCACTTTTGAGCCTGAACTGGTCCATTTTTCATTTAAACAATGCTTGGTTGTAAGGATGTAAGTTGTCACATTGGAAAAATATTTTCACCACCTAGAAAATAATGTTGAGAGTCCTTTCACTACCCATACATAATGTTTAACATCCTGAAACTTTGTTACTAAGACATAATGTATAATATTGTGCAATGTTGTTGATAATACACCCATTCTATCTTTTTCTTCTCAGTCTGAATTAGGCTCAATTCCAATTGCATGTTTGGCTTATAACTTGTAATTACATTTAGAAAATAGAACTATTTTGTGCCTTGTTTTTAAAGCCATGAGATTTAGATCTGCAACACTTATGATTCTGTCAAAATATTTTATCCAAAATCTATAGTTTGTATTATGTCTTTTGAAGAAACATATAATCGTGGAACTCACTTCTAGATCTATTTCTTTTGATCTTCTCATGAATGAGTGTTTGCAAACACATTACCATTGAAACATGATTAGAAAATACTTATACTTTTATGTAGAAGAAAAGCTTTCGGTCATAGATAACCATGCTTTTTTTTCATGTGTTGTTCATAACTAACACCAATCTCAGTTAGAATCATTGCTATGCAAGGGGGAGATGTAATATTGTAGCTTGTGAGATACATGAATGGTTGTTATTTTCTCATGATTTGTTTCATACCTGTAGTTGTAATTGTTTACTTGAATAGTCAAGATTATTGGAACATATTGCATTCTTGTGATATCTTTATTCATAGTTTGAAAGTTTGAAAACCTTGTAAAACTTGAAGGAAACTGTATTTTGTGAGCATGGAAATATTTTACCTAAAAATTTGTATCTGTGTCATTCCCTCCCTCATTTTTGAGAGCCTACTCCCTACTTGTACTAGCTGTATTTTGTGTACTCTTAGTTCTTTGCAAGTTTGTAGCCATTTACTTAGCATATGTTTCTTAAGGCTATTTTTGATGAATAATTTCATGTCCTTCTTCTTAGAAGCCTTTTACACTATAAATTTGTACTTTAAAATTTTATGGTGCAAAAATGTATAGTTGAAACTCCTTTGATGATGGTTATTTTGTATGATGCACATCCACTCTTGTAACACTTGTTGGTTCTTGAAAGGTTGTCCTTGAAGCTATAAATTTTACCTTTATCCTGTTAGAATCTTGTATTTGTAATAAGGTGATTTTGTATTTGTAAATTCCATCTCCATTCTTACATACTGGTGGCTATAATATTTTTTATTCTTAAAAATGCATAAGTACCTTGTGTTAGAAACTTAACATGTGCTTTCATTTAGATCTCTTTAGCTTGAAATGTGTATCTGAGACTGTACTTGTAATTACATCATAACTGAAAACCGCTTCTGTAACATTATTTTTGGTAATTGAAGTAGTCTTTGTTTCCTTTTGAATTTTTTTATGTGCTTTAATTCTAGTTGTACTTGACCTCTTTAAGGCAACTTATAACTCTAGATTCTTTCTTTGGCTATATTTTTCTTTTGTTACTTGATGAAGCACTCAAACTGTGTAACTTTTTTGATTGAATGGTAGTATCCTTGGACGCTTGTACCTTATTACCTTGATCCTTGTGAAATACATGCATGAATCTTGTTTTGTATTCCTTTTAATTATATTTTGTCATTGAAATGTAATATATACTTGATAGTACAAAAATTTAAAACATGCATTTTGTTCTCTTCTACTACAACCTGTTCCTACACAATTAAGGAAATAGCTAAAAATTAATTAGGCTTTTTGACCTTTCTTATGTTCCATTATGACTTTCTTTCTCTTTCTTTTCTATCTGTCATGATTCTTTTGAATTTCATGAGCTTCTCCCAGATGGTACATTTCATTTCTATATCAGTTACTTGATGTACCTTATGTATTTTTTATCTCAAATGGTCCATTTTGCTGAAGCTAGATAGCACATGAGTACAGGTTAAACCCTAAGCTCTTAACTGATATTTTTCTTTTCGTTTTTCAGGTACACTGTAGCTATAATATGTAAAAAATGAAGATGAAGGAGATGGAACTGAAATGATAAAGAAAAAAAGGAAACCAAAGAAAATGATGGGTACCTTTTATACTCTTTTTCTTTTAGTTTGATTCTCATGTAGGTCATTTATTGCAATAATCATAAGTTACACTCCACGACTTGTGTGGGAAACATTGAATTTCATTAATGATTAAATGATACTATTTCTATAATTGAGTTGTGTACTTCCTTTTACTTTAAGCTCTTATGATATGTAATGATGGTATAATGAATTAAAAAACTCAATAACATACATAATAACAATTAATCATAGGAAATGATAAAATTGAAAATACTGTAACTTAAATAATGAACATCTGCAATGCAAACAAAGACTATGTCTGCTGCTTTGGATTCCAACTCCTCAATTTTGCATCTATCTTTCCCTTCCTCAATGTTGTGCTTTATTTCTTTAGAGCTATTGTGCAATTTTGACAAAGGTGATCATGGGATAGCAACATACATGAGGTGTTGCATTCTATAACAACACATATAGCTATATTTTTCCTTGTTGATTCACTTAACTGAAAACAAAATTAAACTGTAAATATTCCCCTAGTTAGGTTCATTCATCAACTCATTCCATTGATAAAAAAAGTTTTGAGTTGCCCATTTTTACACAAGTACAGAAATTGTCAACAATGTGTATACTATTTTTGTTTGGTTTGTCTATCCAAACATATTCTAAGGGATACATGATCATAAAGGAAACTATTTATTTATCACCCTAAACAAATGTAAATTATACAATGAGGAAGATGAATTATAATCATCACCAACTTTCAATTCATTGTTAACCCAATGATTTCATGCCATACTAGTGGAAAATAAATTTTGATAATAAATAACACCAAGTATAGCTTATAGTGGAAATGGTTAATAACTACATTATTTGTAATCGATTAAACTAAGAATAGATGATGCAAACATGAATTTCATTGAGTATTTCATCACTCATTAAATATATAAATAACCCTTGTCTTTAATATTTTTTTAGTTTTGAGATTAGAGTCCTTCCTAAATGTTTGGGTCATCACTAGTGTTATAATGAATCTCCTGAATATGTTTTTGAATAAAAATGCAAGATGAAACTAGAATGGATGAATGAAAAAAATGTGTTTTGTTATTCATAATCAGAGTTTTTTGATGTTCTCTCATTTTTCAATTGGTTGATGAATTCCCTTTTCATTAGAGTATGTATTGATGAATTCCCTTTTCATCAAAGTATGTCTTGAAGTGCATGTTTGTTTCCACTATATATAAAAAATTATTTCCTTTCCTTATTCTTGTAGTAAAGGGGAATGTTGGTCATTAGTGCATATGTGTTTTAATACACATTATAGAATGAGTGTTTGATTATGTAATAAATCATATAGAGAGAATATTTGGTGAGGATATTTAAGAAAGATAGGCTAGAATGGGTAGGTGTTGATCCCATATATTTAGGGTTAGAAAATCATATGAAAATATATTTTTCATATTGAACAAATATATTCAATGATTTATTTTTTGTTAGCACAATACCCAGCTTGTTTTTAATTGAACATGACAATATATTATGAATTGGTATTGATTATGTTTGTTAATTGTGCAAATAAATTCTAGGAAAACTACTAAATTGTGACATATTTGTCAATTTAATATTTAATATTTCTAATTTCAAACATATAATTTAAATATTTAATTTTCCTTTAAATATTAAGATTTTAAAATTGAAAACTATAGGGTTTAGGTGTAACAGTTAAGTCAGATGGTTATTTCCAGCTCCACCCAAGTTCAAATTTCACCAAGGCACGATCCCCATTCGGGGTGGTAATGTATGAGGTGGCGTGGTCGGTAGGGTGGTTTTCACTGAGGTAATTTCTCGATTGAAAATACATGCATATGTGCACAAGCATATCGGCTCATGGTTTTCTTGTGGTGGGTTCATGCATAACAACCCTTGATTCACTCGATGTGTGTTCAAGTGTGGATGCTCATGGTTCACTTGTGGTGTGTGTATGTGTGGTGGCTCATGATTTTCTAGACATATGTTTAAGTGTGGCGGCTCCTGGTTCGTTAATTGTTGAGATTAATTGATATATCTTGATTGTACTCTAGTTCATATCTCCAGCCAAAAGCATTTATCTATAAAAAAAGATTTTAAAATTTATGATTCATATAATGAAAAGTGTATCACAATTATATAAGATTCATCATTTACTTTATCTCCAGTTATAATAATCACATATTCATTGGCTATTAAACTTGGAACTCTGTTGTACACAACATTTTATATTAGCCTTTCTTCATATATTCCCTAAATTTTCCATATTTTCCTCTAAAATATGATCTATCATAAGCATGTGTAGATATTTTATACAATGTGTGCGTAAATAAGTTGATTTCAAATATGTATTTACTTATATTAATACATTATCTTTAGTTTTTTATACTATTTTATTAAGTTTTTTACATCATTTTAACAAAAATATCAAGGCTTATTAAATATTTTATATGTTGAATTTCCATATAGTTGGATACATCAACTTATGAATAGCTTTCAAATTTCTAATAAAGTTGTATCTTCCTCATCACTACCATTTATATCTATGAAAGTTGTGTAGTGTTCACCTTTTGATTGTATAACACTTTTTTCTATGCTCATAAGTGAAACATATCACATATATTATTCTTGAGTTGTAAATTTGGTGACATATATTATGAAAATGAAACTCAACTAGGGGTATGAGACATTTGAGCTATTATTGATTATTTTTATCCTATAGCTGATAAAATAAGTGTAAGGATTTAGAAATTGAACACAATGTAGTTGATTAGGAAGAGGGAAATATAAATAATCACATAACTTAATGTCAAGAATAAATTTCCCCATTAGTTTAATTATTTTTAGATTAGGTAACTATTTAGTTTTTGAGGGGAGCAAAAAACCCACCAATACAAAGGAGAGAATATATAACAATGAAGGCACCAAGAAACTTCCTCTACCATAATAGAAAGAGACAACCCGAGAACGCAAAAAAACATCTACAAGAAAAAAAAGGTCATCAAATACAAAAGATAAACCAGACTAGAAAATGAAATAAAAAACCAATCATCACATGTCATCTGACTCCTAGAAACTATTTCGTGTCACCCGTTGGGAATAGAATTTTTTTTAGGGGAACCATAGTCCACCCCTCCCCACCAGTAGTGGGATCTCTAGGTCCCTTCACCCTACCTCAACTCAACAAGAGAGTGACAACCAATTATCCCTGAGTTCCATCTGTCCTTTGTCTATCAATCATCAATCCCACACCATTTTCCAAGGGGTGAACATACACCAATGGTACACACTGGAAAGAAGCACCACTTGCATTTAATCTTGATTCAAACTTTGAACCGACCTAATCACTAATGGAATAGGAATGGTCACCTCCGATTTCCCACGTGTCTATCATGCTTCCGACATGAAACAAACCACTCTTTATCAGATTTCCGCAGAATTTCACAGAACCTAACGTTGACTCACCGGTCTCATTAAAAGCTAAATTTGAACTCAAATTTTTCACTGGCCCCTCATCCACATCATTCATCTGACCTATCCACTTTAAAAATGTTATTTGTTTCTCCTTTCCCTTCCTCTTCCACGTCGTCTTCACTCCCCACCATGCCTACACCAGCTCCAAGTTGTTCATCCATCATGATAGCCATAACCTCTGTCTCCTACAATGTACACTCTACGGTTTCTCTTTCCTCCTCCATGTCTTAACCTTCACTCGAATCCTCCTCTAACGAAACATCTTCAAGCTAAGATACATGTATATAATGATCCTCTCCATTCTCTTGCATCATCTAAGATGATAGAGCACCCCTATAGTATGACACGGCTTCATACCCAACTTTTCAACATTTTTTGTAGATAATTTGCGACTTCAAAATGATAAAATCTTATTTGTATTTGTATTTTGAGGTTTTTAGGAGAATTATAATTGGCACTTTATCCCCCAGAAGAACATTAACAAACATCTGGGAAAAGATGAGTCCTGATCATGCCTTTGTAGATGGGTCCATAGTAATAAGTGCACCCATATATCTTGACATGCCTTGGAAGACTTCAGGTTCCTAGAATTCCAATGGTAGAGCCGGTAGCTAGATCCACACTAGAAGAATAGAAAAGCATAATCTGATTTCAACTATGGGCAGTAACGATAGATGGTAGGAGATGATTTCCCATAAAACCATGGTTATCCAAGAAGAACCCTTCACAATTCCACATAATCTTGGAAACAGAAGAAGAAGCTATCCCCCCAAGTGCATGCACTTTCAACATGTAGTCCCATTTCCTCTTGCACCATTCTCTGAAAAAATTGATATTTGGTGGAAGACCTCTAAACCTTCCAACCACTATGCATTAAAATCTACTCTTGGCCCTATCCACAACAGCCTCTTGGATCTTCATATGTGGAACATATTCAACCCATGATGGTATGATTTTCAGGGGGCTCCCTTACACTGCCACCAAAAAATCTATCTGCCCAAGACTTGGTTGTAATAGGAAGAGTTACTGAAGTAACAAGGAGCTTAGTATCAACAAAATTCAAGCTCTAAATCATATGATTTTAAATTTTCACTAAAATTTTTAGAATTCATTAATAATATCTTAATCATCAATGACACAATACTCAAAAGATCATAAAATTGGAAACTACAAATAAAAAAATTGATACTCCATATTTAATATACACAACTTAATTCACAAATGATAAGAATCTATAATACCATGTGATAATAATAACAATATAATTTTTTTTATGAATAATCCATAAAACACTTTAACCTAAACCACAACATTTAAAAAATTACCACCTAAAATAACCATATACAATTAAAAACTAAAGGTTTTAGAATTTGTCTGTAAAATTCAAGTAAAAACGTCATAACTCCTTAAATTAAATTTTTTAATGCTACCTAAAAAATCTCTTTGATTATCAGAGAAATTTGACAATATCATGTACTATTTCAATATGTTTAAATAGTTTTTATCTCTACTTTAGGTTATGTTAATTTATAGTTTAACAAAACATAAATAGAATCATTGAAATTCAAAATAAATCTAAAAAAGGGTATCATTCAGTGTGAATTTAATATTGTTAATAGATTGCCAATGGGGTGGGAGTGGTGCGGTCAAGTTACATGGTTGTGTGCCTACCCACTTGGTTTCAAATCCCCCCGAGGCACGATCCTCCTCAAAGGTGGTTTCACCGCTAGAGGCAGTATCTCTTCTCGTGCTGACACTGGTGATTACTCCTCACTGCTGACGCAGGTGGCTCCTTCTCCTCTCACTGCTGCTACTCCTCTCGTTGCAGTCGTGGCTTCTCCTCTCGTTGCTGACACTTGTGGCTTCTCCACTTGCTGATGATCCTGGTGGTTACTCCTCTCACTGCTGACGCTGGTGGTTGTTCTAATAGTTGTCCCACTCACTGCAGTTGTTTTTGACAGTCACTGCATCTTCACTTTGGTTTCATGGTTGCTTCAATTGGGTTCCTAATAATGGTCCCCTTCATTGTAACCAGGTTGTGGATCCTCTCAAAAATCCTCACATGTACAAGGATGTGGGTCCTTTCAAACACCCTCAATTTACCCTCAATCCAAAAAAATATATTGTTAATAGATTGAAATGAGACCAATATTGAATATGAATAAAATTTGTCTTTGATGACCTAAAAAAATTGTGGGTTTAATATTGAGAAATTGATTGTAATTTCTCTTTCCATGAGCCATTTTTTAAGGGTTTCAATTTGATATTCCATCATACTCATGAGGTATTCTACATTTTATCCATATTATTTACTAGAAGAATTCATACACTTAATAATTTCAATGTTAAACTATAAAATATGTTAAATTTGTAATTTTTGTGCATTTTCTACAATTAAATTGTAAATATTTATTTATTGAATATGTTGAGAAATAAAATATTAGAACTCAAATGTGAACAAAATAAAATCAATGCCACTAAAAATAGTGAGTTAACTCAATTAAAAATAAAGATGCCAAATGCAAACATTAAAATAGATAGAATAGTAACATTCTCATTTAAAATTAATGGAGGATGGGAAAGAGAAGGTGTTTAAAAACATGGATTGGAAGGAAAGGGATCTAAGATCTAGGTCCCCCCCCCCCCCCTTTCCATTGGTTTAAGGAAATGATATTACAACAGTGGCTACAACTTTGTGGGTAAACAAGGTTGTTGGTGCGGGTGTTGGTGCTAGAGGAAATTATATGTCTTCTTACCTATTCCCTCCTTCCTAGAATGGAGATTTCCTCTCCCTTTTCATTCTAATAAGGATAAATATGATTTTTTTCTATAGAGAATATTTGTGGGGACTCACCCTACTATTGAGGTTGCGAGAATCTAGGCACAATATAAATGGAGACAAATTTCACTACTACATACATATATAATAGAAGAAACAATATGTGAAGATCCCACCTCTCCATTTATATTCAAAAATATTCACACAAAAATCTTCAAGAACCTTCAATCTAAGAAAATCCCAAAATGCAACTCCCAAAGCTCTAAGCATGCAACACCCAAGCTAAAATTCTAAAAATGCAAGTGTAGAAATTAGACAAGTAACCTTAATTTCTCCAAATTCACATCAATAAATAGAAAAGGAAATGATGATAATGATGAGATGGCTCCATGTTGGATGGAATTTCATCATTCCTCAATTCCAACTCAAAAACTCAACACATAAAAACAAATTCTATGAAATGAATAAGTAAGACTATAACATGCACAAGTGTACACTCTAACATGCACTCCATACCTTCCAAAGACATTAAATTAGGTAAGTAGAAAAGTGGATTTATTTACTCTTTTACACTCTAATAAATGCATTAAAAAGGATAAAATTATCTTCGTACTCCATAAGTATGGTTGGTATATGATTTTGAGATGTAAGGGACAAGGTTAACTTGTCCCACAAGTCTAAAAAAGTGGCCTATAAGAAAAAACTTGAGATTTAGAATGAAGGAAGAGTACACTCAACCAAGTGGAATTAAATACATTCAATATCAAACAAAAATCAAGGACCATCTACCCTATTAATTACTGAATTTTCAAATATTTCATTTTAGTCTTACAATTAAGTCAAATTAGCTAATTAAAAGTATATGAACAAGTACTAATAAAGTGAAATAGATTTTACAATTAATTACATACATGCACCACAAAATAAATACAAAAAAAATAAATGGAAAGAAAAACATCACAACCCATGGCCACAAACATGAGTTCACCCCCCATGGGTAACCTCATAACCAAGCATGACAATTACACAACATACACGTAGAACACAAGTTGTCAAATTATCCTTGTTGAAAACACCCAACATTCTTATACGGTTTTTCCCCTATACCCTTTCGTTGTATAGTGATATCATTTTCCTAAAATCATATATAATAATACCTCTCTGGCTTCAAGGAAACATCAATAACTTTGAGAAATAACTCATACATATCAATCAATAATCATCATCAAAATTAAAAAATTCTATCAATTGTCTAAAAATATAAAAATAATTTGATTCTACCATTTTACTAACATCAATGAGATCATAAGACTATTCTGAAAATCCAAACATAGAAAATTCACCATGAATATAATGTGTTACTATAAAATCTGAACAATCCAAACCAAGATGTATAAAACTCTCCACCAGTGTTATCTAGCATATCATAATCCATAACATGAATCACAACATATCTGATAATCCAAATGTATATATAGTTCTTATCACTCTTCTAATCAAAATATAATAATCATAATGTTAATGTCTCGTAATGAACAATAATAAAGAATCATATTGGATAAGTGTCTAAGAGGAGTGGGCATTACATCCCCCTCCCCTTAGACTCTACTTCCTCCTAGAAGTCACATGGAAAGAGGTAGGGAAGAAATGCATACAAACTTTAAGAATAACCTCTACGGGGTTAACCAAGTTACAACATAGAACACTTAAACTAGTAAAATGTTCGATAGAATCCCAATGAATTACATACTAGGGTCCATACCTAAGAGATAGGAAATTCATGTGTACACATACAAGGTGTCCACATAGCCACACTTGGATAAAACACATGGAAACAAGGAAAGAGAATACTTCCACTTAGGTTGAATTACACCTCAATTTTCGTTATATTAGACTAGATTAACAACTACTAATCATGACCTTCAATTTTGTCATGAGAAATCACACTTCTCTTAAAGAACCAAAAAAAATTAAGACCACAC
This sequence comes from Taxus chinensis, assembly GCA_019776745.2. NCBI lineage: Eukaryota > Viridiplantae > Streptophyta > Pinopsida > Cupressales > Taxaceae > Taxus > Taxus chinensis. The sequence continues at coordinate 464,900,466 of CM034155.1, read as the reverse complement.
AAGAACAATGCTTACTCAACATGGAAAACATCCTAATATTTACACGAGTGCAATTATCCAAGAAGAAGTACTAATATGTATTGGAAATAATTTCATATAATTTGAAATGAACTCACTTAAATTTCCACGGTAACTCTAAGCATAACATCTGGCCACAAGGTTTCCATAACTTTAATGTTGTACCCCAAATATTGTAACACATCAACTCACTAGTCTAAAATTAGAAACCCGAATCAATTAGACAACATTTCTATATTGTTTTATACACAATTTTTTTCTCGTACTATTATATCGACACAAGAGATACCATTCACTCTATTAGCAAAATTTCTTAATTTTAAGCCCGCCCTGGATCTAAAGAATCTTAAAATGGACACAACTTAATATTATAACACATATGATCACTCAAGAGAGGTAGGAGAAAATGAGAAACAATTGGGGTCCAACTAACAATTTACAAGAGAAACACACCAAACATTCATGTAGACACTTAGAAAAATAACCCGCCCCTTCTCCTTCCCAAAGGACAAGAGGGACAACATCATAGTTACCAAAAATAAGAAATATTCCAAAATTCCTCCATATCCTTAACCTATGTTTCTGAAGTTTGTCAATAACCAAGGTCACCAATGACCTATTCCAACATAATATGGTTGCCTCCCTAAGAAATGGAGACATATACACATTTCTAATGAACACAAACATACAACTATTGATTCTAAGATGAAAAAGGGGTACGATAGTCTTAAAGGCTCCATCAAGGAGGATTACACACATTTATGTTCAAGGGAGTAAACATAGCTAGAACACATCGCTATCAACAAGGTACTCCATTGTTCAAGGTAGGAAGATAGGTTTAAAGGTTCAAATAGTTGTCATTGTGGGAAAGATGGATGTAGGTCCCACCAACATGAACATCACAATTATTCCATTCTAACATGGTGATCCAATCCTTATGCATACTTCTAAAAATTTCATACTAACCAATGAGAGGTCCAAAAATGACCTAGCATATACTTGTGTTATAAATATTATACATATGTTTATTGTTTGATATTGCAAGTGGGGTATATCATTTTATTATCATGGATTAACCTTTACAGTTCATTACGAGTTTTGCACTAATTTTTTTATACTTGTCTAACATTGAAACGACTTATTCTTTCATGATTTATAATTCTCGTATTATATCACGTACTAATTTTCGTAAAAGATCATGATAATTTTATAATGATAAGATAATACATGCTATATATATATATATCGATACATTTTCATAATATTTCAATATTATTTGTAACAACCAAAATCTTAGGGTGCAAATTGAGGTTAGACACTTATATAATAGCTCAAGAGAAAATGATCAATTAGCTCAACCATTTAGATTGTGTCATGTACCATTTTTAGGGAATACAATAGCAAGTTTATACAACCAGGGTTGTATATTTATAAATTCTACTTGTGTTTAATCCCATAAATTTATCCGTTCCACATTACAAATTATAAAATGCAAGTTATTGTTACGTTTGCTAAGAAAATTTCTTGTTGTTTTTCTAATTAATGCACTCCTTAATTTTAATATCCCATATCTTTTTTCATTAAGGATCATCACCAATGTTGGCAGATTATCTCACCATTCTGTATAGGCAGAAAAGTTATTAATTCTACTTCTAGGGTAAGTATAAGTGGTTTCTTTGATATTTTTCTCATAGTTTTATCTCTTCTATTAAAATACAAGGTTAGAGTAGGGAATCATCTTCCTAATGTCCCCATTTACTTATTAATTTTTGAAATTCCAATCCTCCCATTTATACCTAATATGCTCAAGTTTATCTCAATAGAAATTGAATTTTAATGAGTGGAAGAGCCAAGATTATGACATTAACAAGTTCATAGAAACAAGAGATCATAACCAAATGGAACAAACCAAATTAACAATAGTTTTCCCAAAATTACATGCATCGTCGATACATTCCATGTGAGTCTCCATAAGTGTCGATAAGAGATACAATGAAGATATACCTTATGAAGTTATAAATTAAATTTTACAAGTTAAAGAAGTTTTAGATTAGTGTGAGGGATAAAATAATGTTTACGGCTTATAGTCAAAATGGGTTCGCTATAAGAGAGAGAGAGAGAGAGAGAGAGAGTTTCCAAACAAAACTTGTACCTCCACAAGATACTATCAACCAATATATCATGATGACATAGGTAAAATTACCCCATAGACACCACATTTCCTCACCAAGATAACATACAAATATCAAGTGGGTAGTCAAATGATTTACCCAAAATATAGCCTCTAAGACCAAGTTATAGCCTTAGATGAAAGAGCATGACATAAACACACCCAAGACTAGAAAGTTAAGACCTATAAAATGTAAATATCTTAGCACAAGGTCTAAGGAGCCAAAGGTATCCATATATATCTAACCATAACTCGATACTAATGGATCATAAAGTGGTATATGATAACCAAATAAAGATATTTAGACAAAGGTATATCTATCTATGGTTCTCAAAATCAAGACATCAATACTTATTGAAGCAAAAATCTCAAACGAGCTTAAGTATAGCATATTTATATAGGAATTTAGAGAACAAAGGTCAATCTTTTCTTAATTAAAATGAAGATACCAAGTGTCACATCTATCACAATGATGAGAAAAACTCATACCAGGGTGCAAGAAGAACATCATCACCATCAAAACTCACAACTATTTTACATGACGCGGGGCACCCTCTCCTTCCAAGAGCTGAGTAAGAAAAAGGGTTACTCCAAGGTCCTATACACATAAAGCCTATCACTATGATACTAAAGGCATGACTTGAGGCACCTAGGATCACAACCAAGACTCCTAGGGTGTACCCCCATACAACGAGAGAACACAACACTGCATAATAGAACCAGCTCGTTAGAAGACAAGAAGAAAACCACATAACTTTTTTGATGAAATTTAGCCAATTCAACATCAAGACAAATAGGCTCTCAATTAGCAACTAGAATTAAAATTCATGAAATCTTGGCAATCAAAAGAAATGGCTAAGTAGTCGTATTTCAATTTTAAAGAATTATCACAATAAGACAATAACAAAATAAGAGCCTCAGATATTCTCAATTAAATTATCAAAATAAAATGGTGGTCCATGATAAAAAAAAATTAAACTTACAAATATTAAAATGCATGAAATATCCACATCACAATCACTTTGCATCCTTTCATGGGCTGCTGGTAGGGGTACTCTACATGGATCTCACATCTAAGAATATACCTATAAAAATGGATCTAATATGACATCATGTCATGATATCTATCATCTCATATGGGGTTAATTCCAAAAAAGGATGATCATCAACCAAGCTTGCAATCATTGACAGACCATACCCATCTTGCCTAGTCACCGAAGTAAAAAGGAGAGTTCAAAGTAGCTAAACAATCTCTGGATTTCATAACGTTACCTCTAGAACTAATCCCTGAAGGTACACCAAACACAATAGAAACTTAGGTAAGGGAGGGTCTCTATGGGGTCAACACCATCACATGACTGTATCTAAAGGCTAGGAATACATTGACCAACATCTTCACAAGGAAATAAATTTCTAATACTCATGTAGCTCATAAGAATATTAAAGTGGATTAACATTTCTTTGTAATCAAGTTCGACAACACACCCTCTTACGTGAATAAAACAATCCAAACACATTTTATTATTGTTACTATTATTTTAATTCCAGAGTTTCAAGTATCCTAGGTTTAGTTTCTGCTAAATGGTTGTTGTGTTCTTATCTTTGCCTAACATCTAAGTGTTGAACCCACAACTCTGATACCAAGTGTAACACCCACAAAAACCAAGACAAAAATCATTAATTACTTGGGAAAAATTACGGTAGAATGTTTTTGTTTAAAAAAAGGTCTCAAGGGTAATAAGTATCAGTTGTGAAAAAATAATATTATGTTTAATTATTCCTACACCAGCATAAGGTAATCAAAATTAACTTAATAAATAAATATTATTAATTTATTTCCGAATTGCATTATATTTTAAAATCCTTTTATTAATTTCCTCTTACTTTGTTAGATATTTTCCAGAACAATCCCATTGATAAATCCACTTAGATTTAATAAAAGATTTTATTATTTTTATTATTATTATTTAAGCTAGCCTTAGCAAATTTCCCAAATACCAAATAGCCATGCCCCCATTATTTATTAAATCCCTATATTCAATTGCAAATAAATAAATTATTACTCCATACCCAAAAGGGTCAAAATTCATTCTAACTTACTAAGCACTAGGTGGCCCCATTAAACCAATACCCATACTTTAAAATAAATTACCCATTCCTGTAAAATTCCACCAACTTAAAATTGTATGAATGAATCACCATCATAGGATTAAATTATTGTGAGCCCTTAGATGTAGGTTTTCTCCCAATATCCATAAAATCCTTATGAATTATTTCTTATTCTCTATTTTCCCTAATTTCTTTTCATTTGTTCATTTGTCTTTTGCAAGTTTGGAGGAGAGGAGGCCATGGAATAGATGGAAGATCTATGGAGGATTTTTTATTTGCTATTGTACTTTGTGGGGGATATTTACCCTACTCGGGTTATGGGCATTCTTGCCCCATTTTATTTTTGGTTTAAAATGAGGTATTTTCAAGGATCTAGGGTTTGGACGCATTTCTTTAGGCCGCTTATACCAAATCTGGCATTTCTTTAAGGGAAAACCAATACAAATATATCAAATAGTTAATTGTATAGTTTTTGGTGGGTTTGGGTTTAATAAAAAATATAGAGTGGGTTGCTTTTAATAATATATCTTATTCCTTTTTATTTAAGGGCTTAGTCGCCAATGCCCATAGAGACCTCACAAAAACAATAATAAATTTTTGTTTTATATGAAATCTTTGGTTTATGTAGTGCCCCATTTGACGTTACTCTTGTTCATACTTCAGTGACCTTGTTGCTAAGCATTGAACGTTGTTGTGCTTCTGTTGATCATTAGTCACCTTCGACCTTGTCACAGAAAATAATTAGCATCCTCCCTCTTCATCATGCCTACTTGTGTCATTGTCCATGTTTACACTTGCTGGCCCCCGCAACATCCTTTACAATTGTCCTATTAAAGTAAAATCATGTTCTCAAATTATCGAGCTTGATTGTCGGTCATTATTAATATCAATAATAATTATTTTTAAGTTGTAAAATTAATAATAAGAATGATAATAATGATATTATTGATTTATTTTTCGAACAAAAATTATTTTATATTATTATTATTATTATTATTATTATTATTTTGTTGATTTTAATCGATATTAATACTAATTATCTCTATGTTACTTTGTTGTATCATTTTGATCGCTCCTATAGGATGAACCTCGTTCTGCGGTGAAGAAGGGATTACCCTATTGTGGTGTCATGGTTGGTCGCTGCCCCATGTTCACTTTAAAATTGTCAACCTCTAGTTTTCTCCCCCTTGGTCAATTAGGATTGCATGTGTGTTGTTTTAATCCTTTAAATTAAAGGAAAATATGTTTTTTTGTTCCCTCCAACATGCCAGTTTGTAGGCATTTTAATATTCTTGGTTGGCGTAGGATTATTGGGTTCCTTTCTTCCTTTTTTTCTAACTTGGGAATGCATGGAAGTGGAAGGAGTTCAGTGTGGAATTTTTTTTGAAGGGGTTATTAATTTAATGCCCAAAATTTATCCTTTCACCTACCACCTGTTTACCAATTTAGTAGTGACCTGGCCTTTTCACGTGGCTTTCACCAAATGGAATTAATTGTTGATTGGGCGCTGGTTTGTTTTCCTTCTGCAAAAATATGTTGGGTATGTGCTAGCAAGGGGGTGGTGTTTGGTGGCCACCTACCATTCATTTAATACCTTAAAGGACATGTGCCTTGTGCTAAGAATTTTTATGTTTCCCCATTTGGAGATTGGCTACATACATTTGAATCAACTCGGGTGTTGGGTAGACCTTGTTTTGTTGCAAATGTTTTGAAACCTTCTTGCATTTCCAATCGTAAAAAAATCCCCGTCTTGATTTCTGCCGCACCTAGCCTATGTCATTAGGAATCTTATAGTGGTGTTTTGGCTCCCAACAAGCTCGTGGAAAATGAAATCAGACTCGGGGTTGCTGTTGTAGGATTGCTTACTAGAGGTGCGAGTTGTGGAAGCTCAAATCAGACATGTTAAGTCTAAATATTGTAATGTTTTTCTACATTTTTATAATTCCATGAAACAAATGGTTATCCCTCATAAAATGGCATCTAGAAATGGGATTTTTTGTGGTTAATTTATTAATTTACTTAAGTGGACTAGTTGTTTCTCTATTTCTTCTTCTGAATCATTGGTTTTGGATGATTGGCTTGCAAAAAAGGGGAATCAGTACCTTTTTACTCTTTTATATTTAGTTAGTTATGGGTAGTGTTATACGGCTAGAAATTTATTACACTCGCCTTCTCATAGGTCGAGATGGCAATGGGTTTGGATGGTACAAAGGCATAGATGTTTAGAATGTTGGTAAATCTTGGATGCAAGGAGACATAAATGTAATAGTATTAATATCTCTTTGGGTTTTCTTGAAATAGTTGTATATTAGTTCTATTCATGCATGGCTATTCACTTTCTTGTTTAACTCTTTCATTTCAAAGTATGTGAATAGTTGGTGTGTGAATAATGATGGTGGGTAGTTTATATTTCATGATCTCTGAGCCGAGTCTTTTCTATTTTGATTGGTATTACAAAATTGATTGTTTTTGGAAAGATTATAGAAAAATTACTCCTTTTAGGTTTCCAAGTACTGATGTAGTAATTAGTAAAGGATTCATCCTTAGAACATGAACTGGGTACTCTAATTTTGTGATGTTTATTAGAAAAATTTCAAGACTTGTATTCCAATATCAGGCTAGGTCTAACTCTATCTAAAAGGTTTCTAGATTTGAAGAGTAACCCCTTTTGTCTATTTGGAATAAATAATGGGGATCTGAAGTTAGCTGGGTAAGGTTCTGAGCCTTACAGTTGGTAAAATTAATTGGGATTGGGTTTAGTTCGAACCCGTAATCTTTCGGTTGGGCTGAGATAGATCCTCGTATAATCATTAATGGGTTATGTGATTTGATGTCACTGTTAAACTACACACATGTGTGTGGTGAACAAATCTTACCTTACTAGGTCAAGTTGACTGTATGGGATGTTTATGTTGGTCGCCCATCCATGTGATAGAAAGAACTGTATTTCTCTCATGAATACTTTGAATGAAATTTGAGTCATGCATAGTTACTCTTTCAGATGTGACTTCCTCGAGTGAACTATGTCCAATAGGAGTTCAGTAGAATGAGTCTGTTAATGAAGTTAAAATGGTTTTATCTTTATTCATAACTAAGGCCGTGACTTGAAATTTCTTAGATGTTATATTATAAGTACTCTGAAATTTGTTTAAATTATGAATGAGTTAATATTTGTTGATTATTTTTTTAATGGTAGCATAAAATGGCTATTACTGTTATTAGTTGTGTCATTCCTTGAAAGTTTGTAAGAACACTTATATCGTTAAGTTGTAAAAATTAACCAATAATTCTATGAAACCCAGAAGGATGTTTAAATGCTAATCTCATATTAAATGGACTTGAAAGTTGGGAGGATTTTCATTTTCCCATGCTTTGTTTATCAACTAACTTGGCTATTGGGTAATGCCCATTTTGGGTTTTGTTAGCTACCTTTCTTCTCTTATCATTACCTTTTGGAATATCTTTTCGATGAGAGAATATATTTTGTGGGTTGAACTTTAGTTTTCAACTCCTTTGATCACATGATAGTTTTTCCTCCTCACACTCATTTGGTTGCTCTAGCTTTTAGGCCAATGAAACCTCCCTCCTGGAAGGACTGATTTACCCTTTTTGTTTTGCATATATGATTGTAACTTGTATGTTTTGGGCTTCTCAAATATTTTAGTAATATATGGATTGATTATTAGATTTCAATCATGTAATCTATTTGATTACATGATTGAAATCCCAATACTCTTGACTTGTGTTCCTAAATTATAAAGTCTATGGTCTTGCCTTGGTTAGTTGACATATTGTTCTTAACTGGAATAATTTACTTCCTTCTTGTTGGATGGTGAAAATTTTTATATTGTGTGAAGAATTTTGATTAGTGGTTTGTGCTTCGATTCATTTCTTCAAATATAACGTTCCTTTCATGATATTGTTAAATGTTAGCATAGTTTTTCAATGGGTGGCCTTATCATACTCAATTCCCGTGAACTGACTCAAGTAAATACTTGTGTAGATGGATTTTGTGAGTAGATAAAAGGAAAGGTATATAAAGGTTGCATCAGTTGATTTCTGAAGTCCTTTGTGCGAATGTCTAATGTACTGTAAATTTTGGATTGGTGCTTGTAGAGGAGTTTGGAAGGCCTCTTGCCTTGCATTTTCTGTTTTTATGATGAAAGGTTGTCTAACCATTTGTAACAAAACTTGAAAACATTATTGTGAGGAATAAAATTCAATCACCACCTTGTTATGAGTATTCTTTTATGATATTATATCAGTCATGAAAAATTTGTAGTGTGGCTTGACCAATTTTGTTACCTTCTTGTTCTCAGCCAAAGTTCAATTGAATCTTTTGACACCTTTGGTTTGTGTGCCATGTTGAATAGAAATGTTTAACACGTGTTTATTTTTATCGATAAGTAATGGTAAATTCTTCTTTCGAGTCATAAAAATTTCTGGTATAATAACCCTCCATGGTCTTGGCATCAATGTAATTCTAGGTATATTTTAGTGGGTTGGCAATCATTTTTCAAAAGTAATCACAAAATATAATAAAATGAATACAAATATGAATAAATAAATAAGATAATAATGAAGTTGTGAATTTGTAGATAAAATTAAGAGTCTTTAATTGGTAAGAATGGAGTTATCTTCCAGTGTAAAAAGAATCTACCCTCGTTATCCTTAAGCTATGGATTAAACTTTATCCTCAATTGTTGGAAATGTTAAGTAATTTTAAAATGTAAGATCATTGTTGGATTTTGGGGATATAGTTAGATCTTAGTTAGTAGGGGAGTTTGAATAAGAACACATTAATTCTAATGCTTCCATTTTGGGAACCCCATGTGTATCCTTTGACGAATTCAATCAAGAGAATTCTAAATGAAGATTTTACCCAATCCATTTGAACTCATAAGTCTCATTAAAAGACCGGTTAATACATAAAGATATCATGATGAAGAAATAAATTTGACTTTCTCACCCTAATTTTTTCCCTTATACATTGTTATCTTCTCTTAAGCATGGTTAATTGTTGATCCTTAATCAAGAAGGTTGTGGTTTCAAACCTTAATGGCACTTCAATTACAGCTTACAATCGATGCCTTATGCAATGGAGATTTGAATCAAGAGTCAGTAGCTTGGGTATGACTAAGAAACCTTGTGAGAGATTGAAGGTGTCCCTTTTGTTCAAGCAAATTTAGCTAGTTTCCATGGTGGTTTGGAAACCCGAAAGGGGTCCTTCAACTTTCTCTTTTAGTTTTCCTCCTAGTTGCAAAAACATCCAATTTAGGCTTGAAGGCCAAGAAACCACTTTCAAATTTTGTCTTCTGATGAGAAAACACACCACGGTTAAATTTATATTTATCCACTTATATACCAATAGTCCATATGAACTGGCGGAATTTGGAACTAGCAAACGGTTTATGATTGGAGGCTAGTTTTTCGGGACCGTCGGTTGTACTTGGCCTAGTTGCAAATGAATATAAGTTAAGTCGAGGGCTCAGAAAACCATGTCTAAAACTTTCATTCGATGAATAATCATGTAATGAGAAACTTCCTACAAGTTCCTCTATATATGGATACCTCACCAAAGTTGACAGGACTAAGAACTAGTAAACAGTTATCAAATGACAACACGTTTTCTAAAGCCACCGGTCTTAATTATTCCAGTTTGACCTTGTCAAACTGTGACCAAAGGCCTACAAAATGCCATTTCCAAACTATCAGGAAAACTTTTTTCCCTAAACTGAAGGTTATATGCCATTTTCTAGTAAAAATACTAGCGGTTTGCGATGGTGGATAAGAATTTCGTTATCTAGGTTTCAAATGACAGTTCAAAATGAAAGCCAAATTTTTATATTTAGCAACTTCCTACCACTAAAAATGGTGTAATACTAGGGCTCCTATAAGGGTGTCAAAAATATCACAAATAATTCAAGGTCAATCCAAAGATTAAAGTGACTCCCCACACAACAGGGTACATGAATGAAGCTTAACATCCCCTCTCCAGAGTTACGAAGGTTTCTTTATGAGTCTCTAAAAAACAAAATTTATCTATTTAAACAAAGGAATGGTCAACATATTTACCAGGAAGTCAACTTCAACTTGTATATATAAGGCGTACTATACCAAACTAATCAGGTTGGGATGTTGCTAGATCATCACGAAGTGAGGATTTAAGTTCATTGTTTACCGAGGAATATTAGATCATATAAATTATGATACAACACTTTATTATCTTAGAAACAATTTTATTTAATACAATCAAATATATGAAAATTATTTTAGTTTAAAAATTTTATCCCGCTGTAAAATAAAAACTAAAGAACATAAATTATGAGAGATGAGGAGAGATGAACCATGCCTTCTTTAAGCAAAATCGCAACATCGCATTTGATGGGACCCCGCTTCCTTGCATTCCACCAAACAATTCACGGGATTCACATAATCTTCGACACTTTGCTAATGGTATACTAGAGTACGAGAAGTTACAACATCAAAAAATGTTTCTCTAACCTTATCCATGTATGGAAAGCACATCCCCTAGAATCCCCTCAATCCATCGATCAAAATTCTTGTAGGAATTTTATAAAACAACTCATCGATCACAATTCTTGCAGAAATTTTAACAAACAACTCACACGCCTTGCACTGCATATGCCAAGTGAAAGCTCCCACGTTTAAAAAAAAATTTACCCATGCACTAGAAACTAAACATCTAGCTTGGTCACATCTCCAATAGAGTTTCGTGGATATGCATACCCTATACACAATCTCCACATCCAAGCTAATGTTTTTTTTAAAAAGCTGGCTTCTAGGAAACTACATTTCTTCAGGGCATTTTTCCAAACAACCTACATGGCTTGACTCCACACTGCAGAAAACAAAAATAATAGATAATACCAATGTCATCCCCAACTAATCTCACATTCTTCTAACAATTCACATGCCTATCTACCAGAGCACTTCTATCTACCACATATGACAAAACCTTTGATTTGGTGCACAGGCTAGGAGGAAGCTAGCAATAAAACATATTTCCATTATTCTTTGAAGGACTTCCATTCCCTGTTCTCAATGATCCATTTTGGCATAGGGTGGAGGGTTCTTGAAAAGGATGTGAATCCTTGCTTTGAATTTGAGAGGTTACAAGGCCTTTTCATAAAAACCACTTTGTATAAATCCTTCTGTCGGTGCAGTCCATGAAGCCACATTTATTTCAGGTGTTTACTCAAATAGCTCACATGCCAAGTGCATTCTTCCCACTTGCAAACATATCTTCCAAAGAATTTTTTTTAAAAAAACATCTAAGAAACTTCCTCTATCTGTAGGGTTTGTTATACGTCCATACCTTGCTCCAACGATGGTATTTTGACATGGCTAGGAGTGCATGGAAGATGTAAGTTGGACACATGTTTGTTGCATGGGTGAAACAGTGTGACTGTATCATTATTTCATTGGTCAAACATTGTACCATCTCCAGTGCCCATGCCATCAACTACAAATCACCATTTCATGCTTTCCTCGCTACAATATCTAACTGTAGTTAATTTTTCAACAAGAAGTTGGGATTCTCAGGGGTGTTGCATGGTCAAAGCATCTATATTATCAATTATAGTGCTTGCATTATTATACAAAAAATGTGACAGGTCTAAAAGTCCTTCTAGCCATCGCTACAACTTTCCAATTACTATTAAATTTACAAATTTACATGTTTTTGTATTTTTTCAGCATGGTTTTTGCCTTGAGCATCAAGTAAAGTGATTGTATTATTATTAGGAAACTACATGTCTGAGTGGCCCATGTGGCTTCACATGGGGGAGTCACCTACTTCATCCCTATCTCCATAAAAAAAATCCAACCCTTACCTAATACCACTTAGAACAACTCGCCCCAACTTATTTTTTTATTAATATTTTTTAAAAAAATATGTTGGGCACTACATAGTGTATATTCATTTAACATTATATATATATATATATATGTTTGTGTGTTACATAAAAAAAATATTACATAGTGTGTATTCATTTAACATTATATATATATCATATATATTTGTTTGTGTGTGTGTGTGTATCTAACTATATATTTCACGGATAAATTGTTTTTTCTTTTCAATTACACAAATGAAGGGAAATCATTTTCTTTCTTATCCAAAGAACTAGTTGTGCTTGTAATATTTTTTTTATGTAACAAAAAATTGACAAAATTTACCATTTGAATAATTTACAAAGGGGAGGGAAAGAATAGAAACTCAACCAAATGCAACCTTCCTTTTCTTTTAAAATTTGTCTAGAATACAACAAGAATCATTGAAAGAAAATTCCAAAACCTATATTCTTTTATATTTCCATTGATAAATCAAATACACACTTGATATAATTTACAAGTTTGAAGGAGACACATTAATCAAAAGAATAAATCTTCACATCCATCTTTCTAACATTTCCACTTCTTAAATAAATAGTGAAATAAGACTTCCATAATACGTTACAAGGATTACAAACTTTCCACTTTTATACAATAGGGTAAACTTTCCAAAGAAAATATTCTTGTCTACTACATAATGTAACTCCTCCAAGATTCAACTTTGCGCTCTTTCATCTCATCAATTTCAAATCATAATTCAAGAAATGGGGATTAGGCAACACTCTCTGCCCATCCTTTAATCTAAAAAAAGGAGAAGTCACCATTCTTATTAGCCCCCGAGCCCCAACCATAGAACAAGGTGTGTTTGCAACTTTGAAAACTTCAGAAATAGTGGCTTCCACAAAATACACACATACATCTTTTCAACACTCATGCAATATTTCAACACTCAATCACATTTCTAAAGAAAGTTCAACAAGAGTAGTTTTGCATTATTTTCTATAACAAACACAAATAAGATTCACCTTTTCATCAGAATCAAAAAGTCTTAATAATAATTTAAATGGAGACAAGAACATGGATCCTTCTACTTATGTGTCCCATGTGGGAAGAGAATCCACCCAATACCTCCAAGTGCACTATCAAAATGACACACAACACCTTATTTCTCTATTTTCTAATTCAAAATTAACATATAACCCTTTTACTTCCACATAGGTAGAGCACCTCTCCCACACTCCCTCCACATTTTCCTCACTAACTCCTTTTTTCCTCCAAAAAAAAAGAACTCCATTTCCTTCTCCCACACCACTCTTAAAGGAAATCTACCCATCCTAACATAATGCAATCACAACACACATAGCATACACTCAACAATCAAAAATTTCACTACTACATACATATATATAAGAAGAGACAATAAGTGAAGATCCTACCTCTCCATTTAGCTTCATAAATCCTCACACAACAAGCTTCAAGCACCTTCAATCTGATAAAAATCCCAAAATGTATCTCCCAAAGCTCTAATCATGTAAACCCCAATCCAAAATTCTAAAAATGCAAGTGTAGAAATGAGATAAGTAACCCCAATTAATCAAATTTCACACCAATAAATAGAAAAGGAAATGATGATGATGAGATGGCTCCATGTTGGATGCCACTTCATCATTCCTCAATTCCAACTCAAAAATTCAACAAATAAAAACAAATGCTAAGTAATCAATAAGTAAGGCTATGACATGCACAAGTGTACACTCTAACATGCACTCCATACCTTCCAAAGACATATTAAATTAGGTAAGTATAAAAGTGGCTTTATTTACTCTTTTAACTCTACAATTGAATTAAAAATGCTAAAATTAACTCCATAGTTCATAATTATCGTTGGTGGATGAATTTGAGAATCAAGGGACAAGGTTAACTTATCTCAGAAGTCTCAGAAAGTGACCTCTAAGGGAAAATAAGAGATTGGGAAAGGAGGAAGAGTACAAACTTAAAAATGTAATTAATTCCATTCAACATTAAGTGAATATCAAGGACCATCTACCCTACTTAATGCCCAATTGTCACATCTTATTTTTAGTTTACAATTACGTTAAATTAGCTAATTAAAAGCATACTGACATGTACTAATAAAGTGATTAGATTTTACAAATAATTAGATACATGCACCAAATAATAAATAACCAAAATTAAAAGAGGGAAACATCACAACCAATGGCCACACACATGAGGTCACCCTCATAGAAAACCTCCTAACTAAGCATATCAAGTAAACAACACACACACACACGCACACACACACGCACACACACACACACACACACATAGATCACAAATTGTCATATTGGCCTTGTTGCATACACCCGATAGTATTATAAGGTTGGTCCCCTATCCCCTTTCGGTCTATAGTGATATCATTTTCCTGTAATTAAAAACAACAATGCATCTCTGGCCTCAAGGCCACATTAATAACATTGAGAAATAAGTCATACATATTAATCAATAATCATCATCAAAATTAAGTAATTCTTTCAACTATCTAAAATGTCTAAATAATTTGATTATACCATTTTTACTAACATATATGAGATCACAATACTAATTCAAACATACAAACATAGAAAATGCATCACGAATATAATGTGTCAGTATAAATTCAGAACAATACAAATTGTAACGCCCACATTTTTCCCACATAAAACTCTGAGAAACCTAAAATCAAACAGGAATAATTATGGAATAATTTTATTTTATGTTTAAAGGTTCTAAGGCCTTAGCTAGGATTTTAATTAAATCCATATTACAAAATTTTAAACTTTTAAATGGCAGTGGGGACTAAAATAATAATTAGTTACTATTGGCCCAACCCTATTAAAATATTTTGATTTAATTTCCCTTATTAAGTTTCACTTCTTACTTCAAATATTAATCCATTTTACTCTTTTTCTATTTATCAAATATTAATTCAATTTATTGAATGACCCCAAATGAAATTTAAAATTATATTAGGTAAGATTAATAATCTCCTAGTTTAAAATAAATCAAATTAACATGGTTTAATACCTAAGGTGTCAAGCATACACAACATGGTCTAACCCCTTTGGCCCCATTTAACATTACACACACACATATTTTATTTAAAACATTCCCACCTAATTATCCCATCACCTAAGTGATGTAGGGTTCATTGTACACCCTTAGATCTAATCTATCTAAACCATTAGATCTAGGTTAGATAAAAGAAACCCTAGATATCCTTATGGGTTCTCTTATACTCATTTTCTAAATCTAATCTCTCATTTCTCTTGTTTTTTTTTGCAGGTTAAGGGAGAGGACAAGAGGATGAAGCCATGGAAGGAAGCTCAAACCCTTGGATGAATGATCACAAGAAGATTGTTATTTTTAGCATCCCTCTCCTAAAGTTTTCTTATCCTCTAGATGACATTTTTCTGGTTATTTTTTGTATCACATTTGTAAATAATTCACCCAAACTGGGTTGTGGGTATTTGCCCAATATATTTTGGTTTATTTTGAGATTTGGGTTGTAAATCTACACATATGAGATATGTGTATTTATCCTTTAATTGTGTATATTTAAACAGGTATTTCTATGCACTCTTAATTTTTTTATTTTAATAGCCATTTCAATATTTATACAACATGATATAAATTGCTTTATGTGAGTTTGTTTACATGCATTTTATTTTAATTTAATTATCCCAAAATATTTATTTATTTATTTTCTTTTATAATATATGGATTTATGTTTACATATATACAGTAAAAAAAGCATGTGTGTGTGTGTGTGTAACACAAGCCGTAAGTGAACGAAAGCCAACTCTAGTGGGCACATAAACAAACAATAGAGGTCGCTTGTTTTAATTAAGGGTGGTTTAAAAACTTATGAGGGGGGTTTCAAAGGTATTGGGGGGAGGGGTACCGACGCCACCCCCACCCCATATAAGTATTATATGGGTTAGGGATGGGGTCGGCGCCCCTTCCCCCAACCATATTACAATAAGAAAATACACGTAGACCAAGGAGTGGCCGCAACCACTAAAAATAGAGAAATAATTTTTTTATTTATTTTGTTTGCATAAAATTTAAAACACATACATCCCTCCCTTCAATGTGCCAAGTGAAACATGCCGATTTTAGCTATAAATGTGTGTGTGTGTGTGTGTTTTGTTACGGGTAAGACTTAATATTTATTAATAATATTTATATTATGATGTTATAAATTTTGAAAATAACCAAAGTATATTATTAAATTGTATTTATTTTACAATAATAATATGAATTTATTTATTTAACAACTTTCCCATTTAAGTAGGGATAGCCAAATGAATAGGTAAATAGGTTTGTGATTATAGGCTTAAATTCATATGAGTTTTTCAAAAATGGAGAAGTTTATAGTTGTATGAAAATGCATTTCATTTTTAACCCTAACAAAATTATCTAACTCCAATTCATTTAGATATCCTCTAGGAGTGTAAAATTAATTTTGATTTATTCATTTACATAGGGCAATTTCTATTCAAACAAGGTAGGATTATGTTGTAAAATTAATTTTAATCATCCATTCTTGTACTTTATTTGAATAGTAGACTAATACACATACCTAAATGAAATTTATCCCATTCATAAAAAATTACCAATAATGTCAAAATGATCAACACTCCCTTTTCCTTCAACTTAAATAACATTCATACATAAAGGATATTTATTCACATTTGAAAATAGTTACAAGGTTCCCATTTTGATAAAGAAATGCAAGCCATAATAAACCATTTACAATAATCTAACCAATGGATAAGGCTACATACAATTTAGTGATGGTAAAATTTACAAGTTGAAGATTATTAATAGAGCAAGAAACAACTTCACATGTCTTTTTCCAAAATATCACTTCATCCAATGAGTTATACCATGTTCATAAATTTATGCACACAACAAAATGGGTGAGTAGACAATGCTCTCCACCCAACCAAAATATCCAATGAGGGAGAGAAGACTTCTTCCACATTGGCCCCCGAGCCCCAACAACGAAGCAATGAGGGTTATTTAGACAACCATGGAAACTCCAAAAATTTATTCCACATACACATTCACTCAAGACAATCAATTAAATAACAT